>JARBWK010000013.1:25559505-26159505 GCA_030556195.1 Anolis apletophallus | reverse complement strand
ATCATCATTATTATAAATATAACAAGATTAGTACACAGCAAACAAGGTCATTATGCTGGCTGTTGTATTGCTCACACGTTAGACACTTCCCAAGTGCCTAGAACTGTGTGATGTATCGGTGAGTAATGCATGCAGATTTGAGTAGGGTGATCTTTTGCAGATGGCAGATGGTAGTTTTGTCAGCGCTGATTGTGTTTAAGTGCAGGCCAATGTCTTTAGGCACTGCAGCCAGTGTGCTAATCACCACTGGGACCACCTTGGCTGGCTTGTTCCAGAGTCTTTGCAGTTCGATCTTTAAATTCTCATATTGTGTTAGCTTTGCCAGTTGTTTCTCTTCAATCCTGCTGTCACTTGGGATTGCAACATTGACGATCCATACTTGGTTTTTTAACACAATCGTGAGTTCGGGAGTCTTGTGCTCCAAAACTCTGTCAGTCTGAATTCAGAAGTCCCAGAGTAATTTGACATGTTCATTTTCTGTCACCTTTTCAGGATTATTATTATGCAAAATACTAATGTCCATTGAGAGTTTCTGATTTAGATGGATTTTAAGGTGATCAAAATGAGTTCCTCATTTGGACAAATGGAAGGGCCCTGTCTGTCTCTTATATCTTAGGTTAAGCCTGCCTGGGCAAATATTTTGTGAACCTCTATGGGAAAAAGGGATGATTCAGCCTGTACCATAAGTTATTAACCGCAGCAGACGGTGTCTCTTCTCATTACAGAGCCGTCGTGCGAGCGAGCGGGGAAAGACACGAGGGGGACTGACGGGCAGAGTGTGAGCCGAGAGCGCTGGGTGAAGCCGAGATGAAAAATACATTTGGCACTGTTATTAAAAGACAAATTGGCAGGGAAAGAGGGGCTGAAGGCGTTTGGATGTTGTAACAAATCCACGACCACCTAGGGCTCCAAGGTTGTCAGAGAAGCAACGGCAGGGCAAGAACAAGAAATGCAGAAAACACACCGGACTTGACTTAGCCAAGAAACCAGAGAATTCGCACGAGCGAACAGAGGAAATAGCTCCATATGGAGTCAGCCTATTGATCTATTAACTTTTCTGGAAGCCATTGTGGTGCAGTGGTTTGAGCACTGGATTATGACTCTGGAGACCAGGGTTCAAAGCACTATTCGGACATAAAATCCACTTGGCAAGAAAACTCTACCATAAGTCCACTTTGGGATCACTATAGATTGGTAATGACTTGAAGACACAAAACAATGATAGCTACAGTCAATGCTGTGGATTCCTGGGATTTGTAGTTTGGTGAAGCAAACTACAAAGCTGAAGACCTTCTCAAATGATATTTACCCAGATTCCATAGCATTAAAGTGGTGTCAAACTGCATTCACACTACAGTGTAGAAGAACCCTAAGAATATGCTGTGAGTTGCTATGAATCAAAGCTCAGAATGCTAGGAAGAGGATGTCACTTAACTTTAAATAGTTTGTATTTTCCATTATAATTCCCTGGAAACCTTAGATTCTCCATAAGTTGGCAATTTTTTATGTGTCAGGAGCGACTTGAGAGACTGCAAGTCGCTTCTGGTGTGAGAAATTTGGCGGTCTCCAAGCACGTTACCTAGGGCAGTGTTTCCCAACCAGTGTGCTGTGAGTGATCATCAGGTGTGCCGTGGGAAATTGGAACCTCCAGGAAAGGGGGGGAGGAAGAGTCTAGTGTGTTCAAGTATAAAAACCCTAAGAAACCTACCTCAATAAACACCCCCTCCCCACCTGTTGTCTACTTGGTCTCTCCCTCTCCATACATTGGGAAGGCCCGCCTCCCTTTCCCCAAGTAGAGACCTCCTCTTGCCTCCTGGGGGTTCTGTATGGGAAGTTTGGCCCAGTTCTATCATTGGTGGGGTTTGGAATGCTCTTTGATTGTATGGGAACTATAAATCCCAGCAACTACAACTCCCAAATGTCAAGGTCTATTTCCCCTGAACTCCATCTGCATTCATATTTGGGCATACTGAGTATTCATGCCAAGTTTGGTCATGATCCAACATTGTTTCAGTCCACAGTGTTCTCTGGACATAGGTGAACTACAACTCCAAAACTAAAGGTCAATGCCCACCAAACTCTTATAGCATTTTCTCTTGGTTATGGGAGTTTTGTGTGGGAAGTTTGTGTCTTTCTGCCATTCCTGCCAGGATATCTATGTTGTGTTCATCGAAACAGGCCCAGGTTTCACACTGAGTGTATAAATACATTTAAAAACATATTAACTATATGTATTACTGTGTTAGAGTGACATTTTGTGTCATTTTGGTCAGTGGTATGCCCCAGGATTTTGCAAATGTAAAAAGTGTGCCGCAGCTCAAAAAAGGTTGGGAAACACTGACCTAGGGGATGTCCATATGTTTTACCCTCCTGTGGGAGGCTTCTATCCTGTCCCTACATGGTAAGCTGAAGCTGACAGATGGGAGCTCACCTCGGATTTGAACCACCAACGTTTTAGTCAGCAGTTAAACAAGGGTTTAACACATTGCGCCATGACTTGGCAATGACTTGAAGGCACCCAATAGAATACAAGGTTCTTAGTCTGCCATGGGTTGGGGTCCAGCATATTGGCTAGCTTTGAAATGCAAATCTTCACTTTTCCCTCTTCTTAGTTGACATTGAAATACTTGGCCATTTCTTTTTCCTCCCCGGTCAATCAATGTCACTTTCCCCTGCTTAGCTTCTGCTCTTGTTGGTTGGCTTTATGGCAGTGTTATTGGGAGAGATGAGAATTAATAACCCTAGCAAACCTCTCTCTTATCGCCTGCTCAATGTGCACATTGCTGGCTTCCCCACATGCCCCACAAACTTTGGTCTCTCTCCTGGGGTTCTTCTCTGGTCATTCGCAGCTCCTTACTTTGCTGTCTGTTGTGGAATAGAATGAAGGAAAGCCGTAACAAATCTCAATACAGACTCTGCTGCTCCATTGGGAAACCAGGGACAAAACAGAATCAAGAAATGGCGAGGGAATGAGAATCCTACTGTTCTCTCTGCATGGGAGAAAATTTGATTAGAATATTGAAGTGAATGGGCCTAATACACACTTGTGAGCCTAATATGTGGATCAAGGATCCTTGGCATTACCTACTTATAGTTGATTCCACCTTAATTGCCATGACTCCACCCTGAACATGGAACCATTGTGAATCAGTAAATCATAGAATCATAGAGTTGGTCATAAGCACCAGGAAGTGGTGCAGCTGGCTAAGCGTCAGCTGCATAAGATCTCTCTGACCTGTAGGTCATGAGTTCGAGGTCTGCCCGGGTCGGGGTGGGTGCCCGACCTTAAGTGTAGCCTGCTGTCGACCTTTGCAGCCCGAAAGACAGTTTTCTGTCAAGTAGGAGATAAAGGTACCACATTAAGTGGGGAGGCAAATTTTGACTGATTTATGAGGCCATAAAGAACTCCAGGAATCGCTGAAGGAATGCGGAAGAACAACAAGGGAAGCTGGAAAAACACTGAGAGAGATGAGGAGTGCGTCAGCGCCCCCTGGTGGCCAGAAGTTTGCCTCTTTGTTCGTCTATGTTCGTCAATATATGTATATGTTGAACTGCAGGGATTGTCTGCAAAGTATATGTACTGTAATCCGCTCTGAGTCCCCTTCGGGGTGAGAAGAGCGGAATATAAATGAAGCAAATAAATAAATAAATAAATAGGTCATCCAATCCAACATTCTGCCATGCAGGAATACACAACCAAAGCACTCCTGACAGACGGCCATCCAACCAGTGGGTTTCTGTTGTTGAGCGAGGAATTGAACCCTGGTTTCCAAATTCGCATTCCAATGCGCAAGCCACTCTGTCAGGCTGGTGACACGTGTCTTCGTATTTTTCATGTCAGGAGTGACTTGAGAAACTTGAGAGAATTGGCCGTCTGCAAGGTCATTGACCAAGGGGCGCCCAGATGTTTTGATGTTCTACCATCCTCGTGGGAGTCTTTTCTCATGTCTCCACATAGGGAGCTGGAGCTGACAAAGGGAGCTCAACCTGCTCTGCTGAGATTCGAACTGCTGACCTGTCAGTCATTGGTTCTGCTGGCACAAGGGTTTAACCCATTGCTTCACTGGGGGCTCCGATGCGTCTTCATGACTCACTAGGAGGGTTTGATCACCCCTCCGTTATGTAGCCAAGTATGCATAAAGCTATGCAACATAGGCCACGATACAGAATCTCTGCTTATGTCAATTTCACAGAGAAATACATGACAAGTTTAACTGAAATCATTACGGTCATTTGGCATTTAGGATCGAGCACACACTTGTTAATAGCTACTTCCGAATTGTCCGCTCTGCATATCTGCAATTTGAGCTGTCCCGTATTGCTATTTGGGAAACCTGGCTGCACTGTGCAGATCTGATTGGAAAGATGCGAATTGTTTCCTTCCCAGGAAAATGGTGAGTTCTGTTTATGCTTTGGCTTTTGAGTGTAGAAAAACCTTTTACCAGCCACCAAACACGGCACGGGAGGCAAATGCTTCAATTCCACTCGCTCCTGAGAAGACTGCAAGCCAACCTGTGGTAATGGATAAGAATTAAGTCCTCCTGATCACCTGCATTTCCAAATGCCATGTACTCACTGGCCTTCCAAAGCAGCTACTATACTCCCAACTCTGCTACCTTGGCAGCCACCTCTCCACAAAAGTGAACATTGACACGGAAATACAGCACCGCCTGAGCTCTGCAAGTGCAGCATTTTTCTGAATGACGCAGAGTGTTTGAGGACCAGGACATCCATAGGGATACCAAGGTGCTTGTTTTTAAAGCTATTGTCCTCCCAATCCTGTTATATGCCTGCAAAACGTGGACTGTCTACAGATGTCGTGTTCAACTTCTGGAATAATTCCATCAGTATTGTCTCCAAAAAACCCTGCAAATCTCTTAGGAAGACAGGAGGACACATGTCAGCATGCTGGAAGAAGCAAAGACCACCAGTATTGAAGCGATGCTTCTACACCAGGGGTGCTCACACTTTTTCAGCATGCGAGCTACTTATAAAAAACCCAAGTCAAAATGATCTACCTACCCACTACTCAGAGAGCCATAAAAGCAAAATATTTGGAAATTTATTTCAGTGAGAACCATATAATATATTTTAAGACTGAATTCAACTAAATGTGAGTATAATAAGCACCTGTATTTATTCATAATAATGATGATGATAATATTCATTCAGCCTCTGCTACTAGTAATAATAATAATAGTAACAACAACAACAATAGGTTGTTAGAGTAGAAGTAGACCTCCAAGGGCCATCCAGTCCAACCTCCTTCTGCCATAAGGGAAAAACACAAAGCATTCTTCACAGATGGCCATTCAGCTTCTGATAATAATAATAATAATAATGGGTTCCTAGAATAGGAGGAGACCTCCAAGGGCCATCCAGTCCAACCTCCTTCTGCACCTGGACGGCGTCGGGAGCCTGCGGGGCGGGACTGAGCCTTCCTCCCGCCCTGCCTGCGATCTACCAGGATGTCCTACGCGATCTATCAGTAGATCGCGATCTACCTAATGAGCACCCCTGTTCTACACCATCAGCTCCACTGGACTGGCCATGTTGCCCAAATGCCCGATCACCATCTCGCAAAGCAGTTACTATTCTCCCAACTCAAGAATGAGTAACGCAATGTTGGTGGACAGAAAAAGAGATTTAAAGATGGGCTAAAGGCAACCTGAAAAACTGATATATACACAGAGAACTGGGGAGCCCTGATCTTTGAGTGCTCTAACTGGAGGTCAGCTGTGACTAGCCACCACCGAGAAGGCCCTATCTCTCGTCCCCACCAACCACGTTTGAGAAGTTGGCGGGAGCAAGAGCAGGGCCAGGCCCGGATTAAGATCTTCGGCCGCCCGAGGCCAAGACGCCCTGCGCCGCCCCGGGAGAAAGCCACGCCCCAGGGCGCTGCTGCAAGTGCTGCAGCAAAAAGGCACAATTGGGGCGAAAGGGCCGCCTCCTCCCGTGCGGAAGGAGGGAAGGCATGTGGACAGAAGCCACTGACTGGCCCCCGGCCTTCCACCACTTGGAAGGAGCCAATACGGGGTCACTGGCACCGTGGGGGAGAACTCCACCTGGATCAAGGAGGGTGGGAACAGGGCTCCTCCTCTTCCGCCCTCCCTTCAGACACACAGCACCAAGACACTATTTCCTGGCTTATTATTTATTTCGCTGCCTGGGCTACCCCCCTTGCAAAGGAAGGAGGCGGCCAGGAGGAGCCTAGGAGGGCAACAATTTGATGCCAAAAACACAGTATACATATAATAGAAAACCAAAAACAGTCAAAATTAAAATACATTAAAATATAATTAGCATTCCTCCTCCTATCATATACATTCCATAAGTTAAAACAGTATTCGGCCCAGGTGAATAGAAGCCATTGGGCCTCTCCACCAGCCCCATTTCAGTCCTCTCTAAAGCCCTGTCCTGACTCTCTTGGGAGAGGGCCTGGTCCGCTAGCCAGGATTTTTTTTTTTGAATGCCAGGAGGATGGGGGGCTGAAGTGCGTTGCCCACAAAGCCCCACCGCCCGAGGCCATGGCCTCGTCTGGCCTCGCGGGTAATCCGGTCCTGAGCAGGGCCTCCCCGGACGATCTCAAATTATGAGGTGGGACATAGCGGCTGATGCGTTCGGACAAGTAAGCTGGGTCAGAACCGTATAGAGCTTTAAGGTCAAAACCAGCACTTTGAATTGAGCTCGGAATTGGACAGGCAGCCAGTGGAGCTGACACAACAGGGGGTGGTATGCTCCCTGTATGTAGCTCCCCTTAGTAGTCTGGCTGCCGCCCGCTGGACTAATTGCAGTTTCCGAACTGTCTTCAAAGGCAGCCCCACGTAGAGTGCGTTGCAGTAATCTATTCGGGATGTGACCAGAGCGTGGACGACCGTAGCCAGATCAGACTTTCCAAGGTATGGGCACAGCTGGTGCACGAGTCTTAACTGTGCAAAAGCTCCCCTGGTCACCACCAAGACCTGGGGTTCCAGGCTCAGCGATGAGTCCAGGATCACTCCCAAGCTGCGAACCTGGGTCTTCAGGGGGGAGTGTAACCCCATCCAACACAGATTGTAACCCTATGCGCTGTTCGGCCTTTCGACTGACCAGGAGGACCTCTGTCTTGTCTGGATTAAGTTTCAATTTGCTAGCCCTCATCCAGTCCGACACACAGGGGCGGTCCGAGCTCTCCGGGGTAGCGAACATTATTTTGCCCCCGTGGCTCCCGGGCGCGCCGCCCGTATCTCCGTGCTGCTGCACCTAGACAGCCGTGTGCTGCTGACAGCGTGGGGCACCATCGTGGGTGCCGCACTGCCGTATCTCCGTGCTGCTGCCGTGCTGCGCCTACAGGCACTTCTGGGCATGCGCGGAGCTCAGTTGAACTCCGTAGACACAGCGCATGCGCGCGGAGGTTTTACGTGCATGCCCAGTGCCTACGGAGCTCCACTTGAGCTCCGTAGACACAGCGCATGCGTGCGAAAATCTCCACGCACATGCGTTGTGTCTACAGAGCTCAAGTAAACACCGTAGGCACAGCGCATGCACGCAAAACCTCCGCGCATGCCCAGAAGCGCCTGTAGGTGCAGTGCAGCAGCAGCACGGAGATACGGCGGCGCGGCACCCCACGATGGCGCCCCACGCTGTCGCCTCCAAGATGGCGCCCTACGCGGTCGCGTAGTTCGCCTAATGGAAAGACCGCCCCTGCCGACACAGCAGCCAAGCACCGGTTCAAAGTCTGGACAGCCTCCTTAGTGACAGGTGGGAAGGAGTGACAGATCTGGACGTCATCTGCGTACAGATAACACCTTACTCCGAAACTCCGAATGCTCTCTCCCAGCGGTTTCATGTAGATGTTAAATAACTTCTACACTTGGAGGACCACCATCCTCGGGCTACGAGGGATCGTATAAGTATGTACTCACTGGTCACTGTTTTGTTTTTAAGAAGGAGAATGCAGCTTGATTAAAATATTAAATGATATTAAAATGCATCCATTTCAGAGTAAACAAAGGGTAAATGATCCACTTTGGATGTCATGGAAGAATTTTATTGTTGTAGCTCCCCCAATTTATAAAGATGCAGGTCAGGCAGGCACATTTCGGGAGGAGAGACTTCTACATGTCTCGAGATCCGGATCTTATTTTTAGAAATTAAATACTTTCAGTGCTAATATTCCAGCTCTGGCAGATCATTTGATATCAGTTGTAGACAGAGCTGGCATCTGATATAATGGAGTTCATCTCCAAGACGCCGAAATGCTGATAGCGAAAAAGAATTACGGGTTGATCAAAGCTCTGATGTTCTCCAGTTAAACACATGGCAGAGAAAATGAGCCTTTGTGTGTTTAACCTTGTAAGCTAGACTTAACCTCACTTCTAAAATAGCGATTTGCCTAGTTAGAGAAGATTCCAAGACCAGCCCATGGTAATTTGACGAATTATTGCAATTTGCTAATTAAATAAAAGACGCCAAGACTAAGTGACAACTTTGCTCCCGTGTAATGGAAGGTCATAACCTCTTCAGGAGATATGAGCGTTGAATATGTCTCCATTGGGATTGCATTCCGCTCCCCAAACCTGTTTCTGCAGCCTCAATCTTTCCATGTTCCCAAACTTGTCCTTCTTCTGATCCCAAAACAGTGATCTATCTTTCCTCCAAGGACAGAAACTGTCACTTTAAATAGATTTCATGGTCCCCATGCACTGTTTTTAGCATTGAATATTGCCCATTTTTAACTACCTGCAGCAGATCTTAGGTTTTGGTTTGGGTTTCAGGATTATGGCAATGTGTGTGTGTGACGCCCACGAAGGATCTCAGGAGAATGAAACGGATGTCTAGACTTACTAGATACACCCACCATTGCTCTAGGGATTTAATGATTTGGGTATGTCTGCATATATCCTTGTTTTATGAACTGAGCTTTTGTACTTATCAGCTTAAACATACAAATATACAAGCCATATGCTAACAAGCAGCAGATAATATATTGACCTTTAGAGTCTCTTGTTTAATAGTGATGATTTCTGTGCATTGAAGCTAGGTGAGCACTGTGCTCTATTGTAAGTGGTGGTGTTTTGGGGGAGATTGGGGTATTCCATAGGCACATCCTGCCATATATACAGTGTGTGTGTGTGTGTGTATATATACATATATACACACACACACAGTATACACACACACACATATATGTATCAGCCATTGGGATTCAAGGCACAGCTTTGGCCTGGTTCGATTCCTTCCTGCGGGGCCGTTCGCAGCGTGTTGAGTGGCGAGGCCAAGTGTCCAAGAAATCCACCCTGGACTGTGGAGTCCCCCAAGGCGCCATTTTGTCACCAACGCTTTTTAACATCTACGTCCAACCCTTGGCAAGCATAGCCAGAAGTTTTGGATTGGGGTGCTACCAATATGCAGATGACACCCAGCTTCTGCTGAAGCTTGAGCCAGGTGTAACATCGGTGCCTGAGAACTTCAGACAAGGACTAGAGGCAGTGACCAGATGGCTCCGCTCATACAAACTCAAGATCAATCCATCAAAGACTGAGATTCTATGGCCGGGACGCCCAGAGCCACCCATTCCGCTGCCTCTCTTTGAGGGAGAGCCGCTGATCCCGGCCCGTCGGTGAAGAGTCTCGGTGTGATACTAGACTCGAGACTCTCACTGGAGGCCCAGGTTGCTGCGACAAGTAAGGAGCTTTCTTCCACCTACGCCAGGCACGTCAACTGGCACCTTACCTTCCATCAGATGCGCTGGCTACGGTGGTCCATGCCACAGTGATATCACGGCTGGACTACTGTAATGCCTTGTACGTGGGGTTGCCGCAGTCAACCACTCGTAAAATCCAGCTGGTGCAGAATGCAGCCGCCAGACTCCTCACCGGGACACCACTGAGATGCCATATCGCGCCATCTCTGCAGCGCCTGCACTGGCTGCCAGTCGAGCTCAGAGCCATCCACAAGATCCTGTCGCTTACCTTTAAGGCCCTCCATGGTGCCGGGCCAGCTTATTTAAAAGACCGCTTGTCCGAACCAGCTCATTTAAGGTCGCCGCGCTCAGGAAACAGGGACCTTCTCCGCATCCCAGGTGTGAGTGAGGCCCGCCTCGACACCACGAGACGGAGAGCTTTTTCCATCGCGGCCCCTGTCCTTTGGAACTTGATGCCGGCGGATCAGAGAGCTATCCGGGACATGCCCCAGTTCCTGACCGCACTGAAGACCTGGCTCTTCCGAAAGGCTTATGGCTAAGGACACCTCCCAGACTTAGCCTGAGCTACTGGAACTATTTTAATTAATCTTTTTATTCTTTTAGCTTTTAACTATTGAATTCTTTTATGTGTTTTTGTGTGTAAGTCGCCCGGAGCACTGACGTGGAGGGCGACTCATAAATAATAAAATCAATCAATCAATCAATCAATCAATATATAATCAATCATATATATGGGAGTGGCGGCCTAGAAATCAAATAAATTATATATAAATATATCTATAACCAATCTTATATATATCATATATATATATATATATATATATCAATCATTATATATATATAATCAATTTATTTATTTGATTTCTAGGCCGCCACTGCCAGAGTGGCTCGGGGCGGCTCACAATTCAACAGAACACAGCAGATAAAACATTTAAACATTAAAAATCCAAACATTAAAACATTAAAGCATTGAGCAAGAATATTTGACATTAAGATTGTCGGATATGGTTAGGGCAACTTAGGTTGCGAAGGCCTGCCGGAACAACCAGGTCTTACAAGCTTTCCAGGAAGCCAGGATGTCACAGAGTGACCTGATCTCCGACGGTAAGGAGTGCCAAAGTGTGGGGGCAATAATGGAGAATGCCCTTCTCCTCGTTGAAGTGAGATGATAGACTTTGGCACTCAGGATAAGAAGATCCTGATCTTCTGATCTCAGTGATCTTGTGGGACAGTATGGGGTAAGGCGGTACCTCAGGTACACTGGCCCCAGACCGTACAAGGCCTTGAAGGTCAAAACCAACACTTTGAAGGTGATCCAGAATTCAACCGGTAGCCATTGCAGTTCCTGCAGAATGGGTGTGATGTGATGGCTCACAGGCGTGCCTGTAAGCACCCGGGCTGCAGCGTTCTGCACCAGCTTAAGTTTCTGGGTCACCGACAGAGGTAGGCCAATGTAAAGAGCATTACAGTAGTCTAATCTTGAGATGACTGTTGCTTGGATCACCGAGGCCAGGTTGCGATGGGACAGGTAGGGGGCCAACTTCCGAGTCTGGCGGAGATGGAAAAATGCAACCTGGCTAACCATGGAGACGTGAGTATAATATAATATAATATAATATAATAGATTTTTAAAAATCGAACTGCAAAGACTCTGGCATAAGCCAGTCAAAGTGGTCCCAGTGGTGATGGCACACGGGGTGCAGTGCCTAAAGACCTTGGCCTGCACTTAAACACAATCGGTGCTGGCAAAATCACCATCTGTCAGCTGCAAAAGGCCACCCTACATCACATAGTCTTAGTCACTTGGGAAGTGTCCAACGTGTGATTGAATACAACAGCCAGCATAGTGATCCTGTTTGCTGTGTACTAATCCTTTTGTGTTTAATAATAATAATAATAATAATAATTTATATCCTGCCCTAGCAAAGATAGGGCACAATTCAAAGTGCTGCCTTTGGCCTATAAAGCTAGGGCCCAGTTTACCTGTCTGACCGCATCTCCCTTTACGAACCACCGTGAAGACTAAGATCTTCTGGGGAGGCTCTGCTCTCGGTCCCGCCACTGTCACAGTCACAATTGGGATGAGAGACAGGGCCTTCTCAGTGATTGCCCCTCAGGTATGGAACTCACTTCCTGGTGATATTAGATCACTTCCCTCCCTCCTGTCCTTCAGAAAGATAAGAACATAAGAAGAGCCATGCTGAATCGGGCCTCAGCCCATCTAGTCCAGCATTCTGTGTCACACAGTGGCCCACCAGTTGTACACGGGGATCTCTAGCAGAAAGGAGGGCAAAACCCTCACCTGCTCCCGACCCCCCACAACCAGTATGGTAAAGATGGTAAAGACATGGCTGTGGGACCAAGAATTTGGGGCAGTGCAGTGAGGCAATAATAGGAAACCCACTCCGCTGACTGGAGCCAGCATGGTGGAATATAAATCTTTCAAATAAATAAATAAATAAATAAATAAAATTTGCATATCCATAGTGAACAAGGGATGGGGGAAAGGGGGCTAGCTACATATCTGGTGCCTACCAAGTCTTTCTCGAGGAGCTCTACCCCAACTGTCACAAATATAGTAGGGAAAAGGGAAGGAAGGGAGGTCTATGAGTGTGACCTAAACATAGTCCTTGTAAAAAGCAGGTATCAGTAAAGCGAAATGTCCAAATCCATCCAGTGAACGTTGGAAAGCTCCAGCTGCTCAGCCAATGAACACCGAAGCCATTCATGCCCCATTTCTAGGGGAGGCTGCCCTGCCATATGCTACCATTGGTCATGTGGAAAGAGAACATGTCATGGATTGACTAGACAGCATTTGTTGAGTTTGTGGCAGCTGAATACATTTGGGCTTATCCTTCTCCAGGCAGCTGCTTTTCACAAGAGCTTTCTGTAAGTCAACTCACATTACGTAGAGACATTTTCTCATTTCCTTTTCCCCATCAGTTTTCTGATATTGGTGCAGAATAACTCTTTGAAGAAAAATTAAAAAAACCTCAGTGCAGGGATAGGCAAACGGTGGCCCTCCAGGTGTTTTGGACTACAACTCCCACAATTCCTAACAGCCTACCAGCTGTTAGGAATTGTGGGAGTTGTAGTCCAAAACACCTGGAGGGCCACAGTTTACCCATGCCTGCCTCAGTGAGTACTGGGTGGGTAGCTAGCCCCCTTTCCTTCGAAGGACCTCTTCACATATCCCTCCTCGCTTTGCTGTTTCACCAGCAGTAACGCTGGGCATCTTGCGGCACCCTACGCACCCTCCCTCCTTCTCCCATCACATTGGCGAAATGGGACAAGGCACACTGGCACCCTGTGTCCATCAGATGAGAGAGAGGGCATCAACGTGTGTTGCCCTTTCCCCCATCAGATGGAGAAAATAGGTAAAAAATTTGAGTAGCTCCATTGGAGCTACTGGAAAAACACTTTCCATTGGAGCTACTGAAAAAAAACACTTTCCATTGGAGCTACTGGCAAAACAAGAGTTTTTATTGGTTAAAATGACATTAACATTGACAAACATAATAACAAATATCACCAGTACACTTAGACACGGGGTAGGGTAGGGTGGTCTGGGCAGGGTAGGGGTAAGCGGGTCGGGGAGGGGGTAGTTACAACACGATGGGGAGCCACACTAGGTCAGGTAGAACAATTAAAAAGACAAACAACCCACATGTAGGTTAACTTCACTCACTAGCAGCGACTACATCATCAAGTTCGAGTCTATACTTTTATGTGAGTTCCTTTTAAATCCAATACCCTTTTAGTTCTTCATTCTTATACTTTTTAACATATTGAATAAATGGTTTCCATGTCTTTTCTAAGTCTTTGGAGGGCCCCCACCTCAGTAGGTAGGTCAGTTTGTCCATCTCGGAAATATCAAGAAGCTTATGAATCACTTCTTCTATGTCCGGAGTCTCCCTTTCTTTCCAATGTCTTGCCAGGGTGATTCTGGCCGCCGTTGAGATGAGAAGGAGTAACCTTTCTACTTCCTTCCCCACTTTTTTAGTATCTACAATATTTAGAAGAAACACCTCAGGTTTATATTCAATTTTCATTTGTACAATTTCTTCCATTAATTTATGCACTTTCCCCCAATATTTTGCGATTTTCCCCCATGACCACTATAGATGATAGAAAGTTCCCTTAATTGATTGACATTTCCAACATGCATCGTTGCCTGTTTTATATATTTTACATATTTGGGTTGGGCTTATATACCATCTATATACTACCTTCAATAAGTTTTCTCTTAAAGAGTATGCACAAGTGAATTTCATATTTTGTTTCCAAAGTCTCTCCCAACTTTCCTGTGGTATTCTATATCCTAAGTTTCCCCCCCACTTTTCCATATATTCTTTAGTTGGATTCTTCTCATGCTTATTCCTTAAAGTAAGATTATATAATTTACTGACTCTTTTTCTCTGTAGTTGAAGTAGTATTCTCCCTCCTTCTGTTAATTTTTCTTCCCATCCAACCTCTTTATCTTTTATGAATCTTGTTCTTATTTGGGTGTATTGATACCAGTTTAGTTTGTGGTCACATATTTGCCTGCCCACCCCCGAAATAACGAGACCACACAAGTAAAGTTGGGTTCAAATTTTGGGCAACTTTTATTTTTAATTGTTACCTATTTAATTTTGCCTTAACCTAAACTAGTAGGTATCAGGAACCTGGTGACAAAACCGAGGAGGTATCCCAGCCGGCTATACCCCTCGGCTAACTGTGGCGAAAAACCTATTTTCCTATAATCAAAAACTGGACAACTGTTAAGGATAATGGACAGAAGTCTATTCGAAAAATGTCGCTATCAGACGCTGCCATTTGTGTGCCATCAAGTCTTGCCTCACCGAATCCAACTTTCGAGTGAGTGTTTAAACAAATGACCCAACCCTCCTCCTAAACTGTGGGGGCTTTGTGTGAAGACAACTTTGTATATTTCTCTCTATTTTCCGCTAAACTTATTTATGAAAAGGACCCACCATACCATCTAGCCCCTAAACAGTCTAGGGCTAGGCAAAAAACTTTCACAGAAAAATGAGAAGGAAAAAATTCCTCAACCGGCCGCCCGGTTCCACCGATTCCGCCGGTTCCGCGACGACCAATACTGTACTGTTAATGGGCGGGAGTGGTGGGCCGAACCTCAGTTCACAATGAAGCTACAGGGGGCGGGCCAGCCAAGCACTGGCCACGTCCCCTGGTCTAGATGGTTCCAGGAAGGAACCATCGCCTCTCCTTCACGGAGGGAGGCAAACTTCTCTCCTCCCTCACTTCGTGGGGAGGAAAGCCTTTTCTTCTTGTGTTTTCATGCTATAAGTATTATTTTCCTTTTTAAAGTAGTTCTTTATACACTTTCCATTGGAGCTACTGAAAAAACACTTTCCCAAGTATGGTGGCTGAGGACTACTACTACTACTACTACTACTAATAATAATAACAACTTTATTTGTACCCCACCACCATCTCCCTTTGTTAGACTTGGGGCAGCTAACAAAGCACACAAGTGCCAATTACATATCATCAAAACAATACAAACAATGGATGTCAATTAATAGAATCAAAAGTTTAGAAAATTCTAAAACACAGTCATACTTGTGGGTCATTTAGTTTCTTCAAACACGAACTAAAGTGCCAAATAACAATGGTCAGTGTCATCACATGACCATAGTACATTACTCCAGGTCAAAGGCCTGTGTACATAGCCATGTTTTTAGGCTCAAACGGAAGGTTTGGAGATTTGGGTACATAATCTTGGAATGCTTCCTCGGCACTTGTGATGGCGCTCGTCAGGCCTTGTTCCCAAAGTGCTGCAAAGGGGCAATTATTATTATTATTATTATTATTATTATTATTATTATTATTTGGACTTGTACGCCGCCACTCCTTGAGAGCCCAGAGCGGCTCACAATCACATAAAACACAACAGGAGTAAAACAACATGTTAAATTAGACTAAAAAGTAAGGTTTTCCAGCTTAGTAATCAAAGGCTAGCCGGAAAAGGTGGGTCTTGCAGGCCTTGTGGAAAGATAGTAAATCCTGCAAGGCCCGCACATCACTTGGAAGGGGATTCCAGATTGACGGCGCTACTACAGAAAAGGCTTTGTGCCGGGTCGATGTAAAACGGATAGCTTTAAAGGACGGCACTTCAAGGAGGTTCAGTTGTTCAGAACGAACTTACCTCTGGGGTTGATAAGGGAAGAGACAGTCCCTCAGATACAATGGCCCCAGACCATGCAAGGCCTTGAAAGTTAACACCATCACAATTTGCCCAGTGTGATGAGGTGGTAAGGCAGACGTTTGTATTTCGGGAAAAAGGAGACACAACCTGCATTGTGCTAGAAATGCTTCTTTGCTGCAGCCTGTCTTCCATTTCAAGACGGTGGTCCCCCTTTGCATATTGTGTGCAAGGCAGGGAGACTATTCCCTTTCCCCTGCCTCTGCCAAGGTCACTTGTTATCAAGCAAGACCACTCTCTGGGAAAATATTTCCTCCGTGAAGCCTGCCCCACGCTGCCAGATCCTTCTGCCCTAACACAACTTGAGTCATCTCATATATTTTTAGCCTTGCTTCCAAGGGGCTGAGAGAGGTCACTTGTCTTTTGCATGACTTCAGCTCTTGCATGGCCTGCCTTTCCGCTTTGGGACTTGCTGGATAAAAGCAGATGGGGAACAGAGAGGGCAACGTAGCAAGCCAAGATTTTAGCCAAAGTGCATCTGAGTGCCACTGCAGTATTTATAGCCCGGCCCTGGGCGAGGTAACCCAGGCCCTGAGCAGCTGTCACTTTGGCTTTTTGTTCGAGACAGTGGTCCTCTGATTAGCTTAGCTTAGCAGATCTCTCGCTGCATCGTATGCCCTCTTGTCCCTGGGCACAAAAGCAGACCAAAGAGCTCGAGATAGGCCCATCAGCACTCAAGTGCACACACCTTTCTGTGCAATCATAGCCACACAAGTGAGAAGAGTGGCTGCGGAAGCACCTGCTCCCAACTTTTCCCTGGCTTTGATAAAAGGCTTTAAAAGCCTGTATATTTGTTGTAACACAAGCTTCTATAGTCAGAGAAGGAGGCAACCTCATAAAATCCCCTTAATACAATTCTTCATGTTGCGGTGACCCCCAACCATACAATTATTTTTGTTGGTACGTCACAACTGAAATTTTGCTACTGTTATGAATATCAGATATGCAGGATGTATTTCCATTCACTGGACCAAATTCGGCACAAATACCCGATACACCTAAATTTGAATACTAGTAGGGTTGGGGAGGGATTGATTTTGTCATTTGGGAATTATAGTTGCTGGGATTTATAGTCCACCTACAATAAAAGAGCATTCTGAACTACACCGATAATGGAATTGAACCAAACTTGGCGCACAGAACTCCCATGACCAACAGAAAATACTGGAATGGTTTGGTGGGCATTGTTGGCCTTGAGCTTTGGAGTTGTAGTTCACCTTCATCCAGAGAGCACTGAGGTCCCAAACAATGTTGGAGCTGGACCAAACTTAGCAGAAATACTCAATATGCCCAAATGTGAACACTGGTAGAGTTTGGGGAAAGTATACCTTGATATTTGGGAGTTGTAGTTGCTGGGATTTATAGTTCACCTACAATCAGAGCATTCTGAATCCCACCGATGATAGAATTGGGGCAAACTTCTCACACAGAAATCCCGTGACCTACAGAAAATACTGTGTTTTCTGATGGTCTTTGGCAGCCCCTCTGATACCCCCTTTGTGACCCTCCCATGGGTCCTGATCCCCAGGTTGAGAAATGCTTGTTTATTTATTATTATGTATTTATTATTTATTATTTATTAATTCATACTTGTTTGCCGCCCTTCCCCAAAGGCTCGGGGCGGCTAACATCATACTCATAAAACAATCATACACAACAGAATTAAAACCACGATTAAAACATATCTAAAAAGCACAGTAAGCCACATACTGGACACAGTGTGGCACAGGATAAAACAAGTGAGCGCAAGTGGCGACATGCAACAGGGACTGTTTAAATCCTCCCTAACTCTGTGGTCAAATGCCATAGTTTCCAATTGTCCCAATTTGACATGGACAGTCCCAACAAATCCGTCTGTGTTCCACTCTTCTGGCTGCTTTTAAAATATCCCGGTTTGTTTCTCTTCCTCCAATTTCACCCCTTTTGGCCTCAGCTTAAACCAGTAGCTGCAAATTGAGTTCTAAGTGCAAAAGTAGCTTGCACTCCATTAAGAAGAAGTAAAGGAAAGACAGAACCTTGCCCTTCCCAATAGGCCCAGGCAAAAACAGCCTGCTGCAGCCTCTCCTATCATGTATGTTCTTCCTCACTAGTAACTTTTGACATCTTGACCTCACTCTGATATTGTTTGGCCATATATGTCCCGATTTGTGCTCAAATGTCGGATGCTATATGCTCACTTCTCTGAAAAGGTGCCTGGCCTATAGCAGAGAAAGCTTCCCAATTAAAAATCTGAAGCAGTGTGTTCCATTTTAAGACTTTCGAGAGGCTGGACCTATTAAACATTCATGAAGACCGTTCCATTACAATCCACCCTTGATGCCCAGATTCTGCTTCACACACAGCTGACTGCAGGGGAAAAATATCGAAGCCAAGCCTCAAACCTGACATCATTAGATATGAAATGTTAATGCCCTGGCCAGATTCTCAAGTCATGAAACGTATACAGGGGCGGTCCAAGGTAATTCTAAATGGTAAGCGAACATTATTTTGGCGCCCCCCCAAACATTATTTTGCCCCCCCTCGTTTGCACATGCCCAGAAGCTCCTGTCTGAAGGCACCCCTCAGGAAAAAACCGCAACTCACTGCCAGCTTCGTGGAAGGAAAAGGGAGAGAAAGGCTCCCTCACAGCTCAGCGGCAAACTGGCGGCTGTGTAGTGGCTCGCGCGAGGCCACGTCCTTCCTTCTCACGCGCCCCGCACCGCCCCCAGCCTCGTACGAGGCCTGTTTAGGCTTTGGCTTCAGCACCTGCAGGAGCTTCTGGGCATGCACAGAGGTTTTCGCGCATGTGCAGTGGCTCCGGAGCTCAATTTCAGCTCCGGAGCCACTGTGCATGCGCGAAAACCCCTGCACGTGCCCAGAAGCTCCTGCAGGCGCTGAAGCCGACGCATCAGCAGGGAGGTTTGCTAGGGCGGCACGGCCAGCAGAGCGGTGCCCTTCCAAGATGGCGCCCCACGCAGCCGCGTCCTTCACGTATACGTAAGACCGCCCCTGAACATATATTTCTGAACCACATCAGAAGGAAGGTCCCAGTGTGCCATTCCCGGGTCCATAATACATTTCAGAACTCCTCCATCCTCAAAGCAACAGAGCTTGAGACACTTATTTAACGCTTTTGGACTAGAACTCCCAAAATCCAATGTAGGTTGGAGGATGTTGTGAGTCCGAGTCCAAAAATGAACATTGCCAACTTCTTTTTATACTCTGGGAAAAGCCTGAACGCTACGAATCTACCGACAGTGTAAACTGGCCTTGAATTTAGAATGCGTGTTAGCTGATGGGTATACAAGAAGCATCATTACCAAGCATGCAATTACAAGCTCGATTCTTATGTTTTCCAGTGTACATTCATGGATCATTGAGTGGATAACTACAGGCAGACACGTCGACTAAAATCCAGCCGTTTTGCCCGATGATGAAGGGAAAGGGAAAGATTTAACTCAGGGAGGTTATGGGCCAAACCCGCAAATGACAGCCTATCAGAATTGCTAACTATTCCACAGACATACTAAATGAATTATTAAATTAATCTCACTGCTCATAAGACACTTTTATTACTGGCTTCCAGAAATAGCTGCCTGTATAGCCCACGTGCATTTTCAAAATGACCACAAAAAGTGCACCTTTGGGGCTCTTGCTCCAAACAGGTTAAGCATGCCCTTGGATTTTTTTGATAACAAAAAAAATCAGGATTTAAACTCAGGACAGTCCCAACACTTAGGTGACAAAGGATACCCTGTGGAGAGGCAAGCGGGCAGATCTCTGACATTCCCTTTAGATCAGCATTTCTCAACTTGGGGATCGGAACCCCTGAGGGGGTCATGAGGGAGTTTCAGAGGGGTTGCCAAAGACCACCAAAAAACCTATATTTCTGATGGTCTTAGGAACCCCTTTGGGAGAAAAGGCTGAAGATCTCGCTGTCTGTCCTTCCTTTCCTTTTTGGAAACAGACAGCAAATCCTCCAACCAAAAGCCCCCCCTCCACTGTGATTGGCCAGCCTCTCAACCAAGGGGAGGGTTGTTTCTAAGACTCCAAGCAGGGAGGGAAGAGCAGGCATGCTTGGCACATGGCAACGTGGTGAACATATGTGGTTGAGGGAGAACGTGTGAGACTGGAGGAAGGTTCGCACTAGCGAGAGATAGCCGGAGAGATAGTACAGCGGTAACAACCGCTGTGCTTGCAATCAGAAGGTTGCATGTTCGATTCCCAGGCTGGTCTGGACACCCAGCTGTGAACCCTGTCCACTGTTCACCAAACAGTTCGAAAACAGCCCAGCTGTGAATAGATGAACTGGGAACCGCCAAGCGGGGAAGGATTTTTACAAAGAAAAGACTTTACAATGCCTGAATAAAAAGAAAGATCGGCTGTTGGAAGGTGGAATGCGGAAACAGAGGCTCTCCATCATGAGGATGAAGCAACAGCACCCCCTTGTGATGTAATGACGTAATGGAGCAATCGCACCCTGTGACGCAGCCAGAAGGAGAAAAAATCCTTCTAAATTGTACTTGTTGTATGTAATTGTATGTAAACCAGCAGGGATTGTCTGCGGTATGTGTAATGCAATCTGCTCTGAGTCCCCTTCAGGGCGAGAAGAGCGGAATATAAATAAAGTGTATTATTATTATTATTATTATTATTATTATTCTGTGTGAGAAATTTGGCCTAATTCTATCATTGCTGGGGTTCAGAAAGTGCTTTGATTGTAGGTGAACTATAAATCCCAGCAACTACAACTCCCAAATGGCAAGCTCTATTTTCCCCAAACTACACTGGTGTTCACATTTGGGCATATTGAGGATTTGTGCCAAGTTTAGTCCAGATGCATCATTGTTTGAGTCCACAGTGCTCTTGGGTATAGGTGAACTTCAACTCCAAAACCCAAGGTCAATGCCCACCAAATCCTTCCAATATTTTCTGTTGGTCGTAGGGGTTCTGTGTGCCAAGTTTGGTTCAATTCCATCATTGGTGGAGTTCGGAATGCTCTTTGATTGTAGGTGGACTATAAATCCCAGCAACTTCAACTCCCAAATGACAAAATCAATCTTCCCCAACCCCACCAATATTCAAATTTGGGCGTATCGAGTTTTTGTGGCAAATTTGGTCCAGTGAATGAAAATACACCCTGGATATCAGATATTTACATTACGATTCATAACAGTAGCAAAATTACAGTTATGAAGTAGCAATGGAAAAAAAGTATGGTTGGGGGTCACCACAACATGAGGGACCGTATTAAGAGGTTGCAGCATTAGGAAGGTTGAGAAACACTGTTTTAGATGATAAACTCCCAAATATTCCAGATATTGGGAGCTGTAGTCCACAAAAAGGAAGTTTTTCTGAACTCGGCAAGCATTGCATGAATCAAAAGTAGGGCTTTTGATAAGATATGTGTATATTATGCAGCTTCATCATCACTCCTACATATGTTCTTTGAAGTCCATCTTTGAAGTTGGCTTTCAATCATAAGGCAGAGTTAAAAGGTTAGGTAGAAAGTCCTCCTAGTTTTGTTTTTTATCTCTCTTTAGAATCCAGAATTTTGGATTTGATTTTGGAGAGCTTGGGAAATTTATTTTTTGGACCATAGATCCCAAGATCCTCTACCCAGCTCTGCCTAAATGGTACGACACCAGCCTTCCATCCACAGTATCTTCATAAGCTTCACCTGGATGCCTCTTGCATGCATTTCTATATGTGTTTACGATGGAGTACACAAATGAGCAGCCACTGCCAGAAGGGACAGAGAGTTTCATCTATGCTGACGATTGTGCCATTACCGCTCAAGCAGGGAGCTTTGAGATGGTTGAAGTGAAGCTCTCCGAAGCTCTAGGTCAGTGTTTCCCAACCTTTTTTGAGCCGCGGCACACTTTTAACATTAAAAAAATTCAGGGGCACACCACCAACCAAAATGACACAAAATGACACTCTAACACAGTAAAGAACGGCTGGGGGTTGGTGGCCTGCTGGGAGCAGCTGCTGGGAGTGCCGAAGCCAGGGAGGGGGCGGAGCCAGGCTGCGCCATGCCCCGCCCCCTACCCCCGGCTTCGGCACTCCCAGCAGCTACTCCAGCCTTGAGGGGGCAGTGCCAAGCCAGCGGTGCCAGAGCCAGCACAATGCTGGCTTGGCACTGTCTCCTCAAGGCTGGAGCAGCGGCTGGGAGTGCCAAAGCAGGGGGGGGGCAGAGCCAGGCCGTGCCATGCCCCGCCCCTCCCCCAGCTTCAGCTCTCCTACAGGCCGCGCCATGCCCTGCCCCCTCCCCCAGCTTCAGCTCTCCTACAGAGGAGGAGCATGAGCGGTGGACGGGCTTCAGTGGGCGGGGCTCCTCTACACGGCTTCAGCGAGCGAGGGGTGAGAGTCATGGTGGGAGTCATGGCGGATTGGAGGCTGGCTGGGGAAACGGCCGAAGGAGGCGGCGCCCCGGTCCCTTCTTCTTTTTCTTTGCCACTGCCCGGCCCTTCCTCCTCCCCCCAAGCAGCAGGAGTTCGGCAGGAGGGGGGGAGGAAGAGGGGCAGAGAGCCTTTCTCGCGACACAGCAGGAGGTCCGTCACGGCACACTAGTGTGCCACGGCACACTGGTTGAGAAAGACTGCTCTAGGTGATCTTACTGCCTATTACAGGGGAAACCAGCTGATTCCTAACCCATCTAAAACACAGACATGTGCTTTTCATCTTAAGAACAGAGAAGCATCCCTGGCTCTGAGGATTACCTGGGAAGGAATCCCACTGGAGCACTGCGGGACACCCAAATACCTGGGAGTTACCCTGGACCGTGCTCTGACCTACAAGAAGCACTGCTTGAATATCAAGCAAAAACTGGGTGCTAGAAACAATATCATATGAAAGCTGACTGGCACAACCTGGGGATCACAACCAGATACAGTTAAGACATCTGCCCCTGCGCTATGCTACTTTGCTGCTGAGTATGCATGCCCAGAGTGGAGCGCATCTCACCATGGTAAAACAGTGGATGTAGCTCTTAATGAGATAATAATAAAAAAAACTTTATTTATACCCCGCCACCATCTTCTCAAAGGGGACTTGGTATGCTGCATTATCACGGGGTGTCTGCACCCTACACCACTGGAGAAATTACACTGTTTAGCTGGCATTGTACCACCTGACATATGCAGGCCCGGATCATGGCCTTTTGGCGCCCTAGGCCAAAGGCTCTGCCCCCACCCCCGGCTCCGCCCCACCCCCTGCTCTGCCCCTGCTCCACCCCCAGCTCTGCCCCTGCCTCCTTGCCGGCGTGAGGAGGAGGAGGAAGGAAAGCCCCACCCCCGGAGCCGATGCCGCGCATGCGCAGCAGTGGCCCCAAGGGCGGCGCCTCCCCATGGCTCCTCCCTCCCTCCTAAAGCCACCATGCCGGCCTGAAAAGGGCGATATCGGCCGCTTCTGAGGCCGGCATAACGGCTCCCCGCGGCATCGGCTCTGGGGGTGGGGCATTCCTTCCTCCTCCTCGCGCTGGTGAGGAGGTGGGGGCAGAACCAGGGGTGGGGCAGAGCCGGGGGTGGGGGCAGAGCCTTTGGAGCCGAGGGGAGCAGAGCAAAAGGGGGGCGGGGGCAGCTGTGGATGGCGCTTCCGCCGCCATGCGCATGCACACTTTTTTTGAATTTTTTTTCAAATTGATTTTTAAAAAAACTTTTTTGGGGTGGTCCGGATCTGCTAACCCCCCCCATGGCTGCTGCCCTAGGTCATGGCCTAGGGTGGCCTTATGGGTAATCCGGGCCTGGACATATGCTGGGAATTAGCAACCAATAGTGAAAGGACCAAGGCAGTGACATCTCCAGTCTACCCCCTGTTTGGGTATCAGCCAGCACGCCAACGACTTAAATCAAGAAATAGTTTTCTAAGATCTACAGAGACACTCGCTGGAATACCTGAGCAAGCAAGAGTCCAAAAGTGGTAGGCTAAAAGCTAGAACCTCAATCCATGGCTGATACCAAATGAGAGACTCCATCCTGGGCACACAGAAAACTGCATGACTTGGAAGGTGCTGAACAGACTGCACTCTGGCACCACAAGATGCAGAGCCAACCTTAAGAAATGGGGCTACAAGGTGGATTCTATGATATGCGAGTGTGGAGAAGAGCAAACCACAGACTACCTACTGCAATGCAACCTGAGCTTTGCTACATGCACAATGGAGGACCTTCTTATGGCAACACCAGAGGCACTCCAAGTGGCCAGCTACTGGTCAAAGGACATTTAATAGAATAACAAGTCCGCAAACTTTGTGTTTTGTTTATTTGTTTGTTTCTAATGCAATACAGCTGTTTGGTTCACTTTTGACACAATAAATAAAGCTCCAAGCTCCAAGGTAGGAAAATTAGGGCTAATAAAGGGAAATATTTCTTCACCCAGAGGGTCATTGGGTTATGGAATTTACTTCCAGAAGAGGTTGTGACAGCTGTCAGCCTGAACAACTTCAAGGCAGGATTAGACAGATTCATGGATACCAAGTGTATCGGTAGTTACTGAAAAGGACATTCAAGTGCCACCTCGGAGTTGGTTGAGGTAGGCAGGATTTCCCCGGTACTGGTTGTGGGGGTGGGGAGCAGGTCAGGGTTTTGCCCTCCCTTCTGCTCGAGATCCCCGTGTACAACTGGTGGGCCACTGTGTGACACAGAATGCTGGACTAGATGGGCTGAGGTCCGATTCAGCATGGCTCTTCTTATGTTCTTATGTTAAATGATGGAGTAACCTATTGAGTAGTCAACAAGGCTGAAAGAAAGTTCTTCTGGTTTCAGTCAATGTTAATTTTGGGATACTAGTTTGGGGTCCTTTCTCTGGAATTCTCCCAAGTTTCTTGTAGTATGCCTCATTGAGTCCCACTCCAGCTGTTCGTTCAGGCATGTGATCTTTTCATTTCAACAAGCCATGCACATTGCATGGTCAAAACCCATCATTTGGAAAGATTTGGAAGTCACCAGGTTTTGATAAACAGTTGTTACAATCCTAATTGAGAATCCCACTATTACTCTAACACTATCTAAAGCCAGACCTTTAACAAACCAAGGGTCAGGCATGTAGCCAGGGGGGGGGGCCTAAGGGGGCTTCAGCCCCGAAATTCGCAGGGTGGTCCGCGAACAGGCCGTACTGGTACATTATTTAAACTGTTATGTTTATTCATATCATGATCTGATCACCATGCTCATTATATCCCACATTAATGGGGTTATTGGGATAACAATACAAAAGGTTTGCTAGGGTAGACCCTCTTCCACCCAGTCTCAGCCCCCCCGAACCAAACTCAGCCCCCCTCCGAAACAAAATCCTGGCTACGGCCCTGCCAAGGGTGCATCTACACTGGAGGATTAATGCTTGGAAAATACTGTCCTCCATCCTGAAGTTCTCCTCCAAGTGAAGCTTTGATTGTGCTTTTCCTGCATGGCAGGGGGTTGGACTAGATGTCCCATTTGGTCTCTTCCAACTCTATTATTCTATGATTCCGTGATTCCATCCAAGATCTGACCCACCTTAGCTTCCAACATCAGATGGTATCCGATGCATCCAGGGTATGTAAGTCCCTTAAGTTAGGCCTCTTATAGTGATTGGCACCACTTTAACAGCCACTGCTCAATGCTATGGAATCTTGGGATTTGTAGTTTGGTGAGGCACGGGCATGACTTTGGGCAGGGAAGGCTAAAGACCTTGCAAACCTATCACTCCCACAATTCCATAGCATTGAACCATGGCAGTTAAAGTGGCGTTCAACTGCATTTATTCTACAATGTAGATCAGTGATTCCCAATGTGGGCGGTACCACCCCCTGGTGTGTGGTGGGGCGATCTAGGAGGGCACTGGAAGGCCCAGGATAATTTGGGGAGCACTGAACTCCTGTAAGGGGGGCGCTGGCGTGAGTCAGGTGACAGGCTACCATCCATCTCTGTCTCTCTCTCTCTCTCTCTTCTTCCCTCCTCCTCTCGCCAAGCAAGGGATAATAATAATAATACCTTTGGGGTTCCCTTCCAACTGGTTGAGTCTTATAACAATAATAATAATAATGTCTTTCAACATATTTAGTGGAACATGGATTCAGTGCAGTAACCAATTTATTAACAAAAAAAGAAACCGATTGCAGAAAAGTCAATAAGCGATGATTTGAGATTACTGCTGACGAAAATAGAGACGAGGATTACTAGATTGGTAGCAGCATACCAGGTTCATCCTTCTCATTAAGATGATTTCAAATACATATATCTTTCTGTTTAATTGCTATTAAAAAAATTAAAAATTAATTTCTAGGGGGGGGGTGAGTAAATTTTTTTTCTGGAAAGGGGGCGGTAGGCCAAAGAAGTTTGGGAACCACGGATGTAGATGCACCCTGAGTCCTACTTGGCAACGACTGAGTCTACAAATCTAATATGTGCTTTGGGGAGTTATTTGCTTCGCAGCCTGGGAGTGATCCTGGACTCATCGCTGAGCCTGGAACCCCAGGTCTCGGCGGTGGCAGGGGAGCTTTTGCACAGTTAAGACTCGTGCGCCAGCACCTTGGGAAGTCTGATCTGGCTATAGTAGTCCACGCTCTGGTCACATCCCGAATAGATTACTGCAACGCACTCTACGTGGGGCTGCCTTTGAAGACAGTTCGGAAATTACAAGTAGTCCAACGGGCGGCAGCCAGATTACTAACGGGAGCTACATACAGGGAGCATACCACCCCACTGTTGTGTCAGCTCCATTGGCTGCCTGTCCAATTCCGTGCTCAGTTCAAAGTGCTGGTTTTGACCTTTAAAGCTCTATACAGTTCTGGCCCAGCTTACTTGTCTGAATGCATCTGTCGCTACGTCCCACCTTGTAATTTAAGATCATCCGGGGAGGTCCTGCTTTCGCTCCCACCAACTTCTCAAACACGGTTGGTGGGGACGAGAGATAGGGCCTCCTCGGTGGTGGCTCCCCGTCTGTGGAATGTGCTTCCGAGCGACATACAGTACGATTGACCCCATCCCTCCTGGCATTCAGGAAAAAGGTGAAGACATGGCTGTGGGACCAGGCTTTTGCACATTAGCATAACGCAGCACTGTGGAGTGGAACTGAAATGGCAAGTTGATGGCGATGGCTCAATACTTGTGCCTCGGACGAAACATGGTTTTAACTGGAATGTATATATATTATGTGTTAATGTTAATGGTTTTATGCTTAATGTTTATGTTTTTATTGTATTTATTGTACTGGCATCGAATTGTTGCCTTCTTGTTATGCCGCTCCGAGTCCCCCTTCGAGGGTAGAGAAGAGCAGGGTAAAAATGATGTAAATAAATAGTGTTATTTACTTTTCCCTCCTTTAATAGAACAGTGTAAGAAAGATTAAACTGATTATTGGGGTAGAAAGGAGTGTGTTCCGCTGGCAACAAAGCCGGTGTGTTTTTGGGCTTGCTTCCAATGCAGCCAGCATTTCTGCATGTGTGTGAAAGTGCATTGTTTGGCACAAGGGGAAAAAAAACTGAACTGAGTACAGAAGCAGAAGAGAAGGAGAACAAAGGGATTTCTTATTAGATAGGATATTAGACTTTAATGGGAGATACAGTATTAGGAACAAAGTGAAATTGCAAGAATTGAGAGCCTTGGGACTTTCCAAGCCGAATCCTACAGTGGGTAGTGATTCTGTTGTCCAGCTCTTAATAACTTCCAAAAGGGAGGAGAGGGTTTTCCCCTGAAGATTGGTGCTACTTTGAATCTCTTTTGTGGAGTGGAAAAAGTGGCATTAATAATAATAATAGTGGAATATTCAATCATGTGGACAATTTCAACAGAAAGGAGAAAACCATGGAAATGAAAAAAATATGGCTACCCATTTTTTAAAAAAAAACCCTCTAAAATCAGGACAGTAAACGAAGAGCAATATTCAAAAAACAGGAGAATTCCAGATTGAAAACAATCAGGGCCAGCTAACACCTCCCAACAAAGGATTCCCCAGCCAGCAGCCAGCCAGGCTTTGACGCTACAAGGCTGTTAAATGCTAATCAAGGGTGGCCAATAGCAACATTGACACATGCCTCAAGCAGACAGGGCCTCCGGATGGCACAGCGAGTTAAACCACTGAGCTGCTGAACTTGCTGACCGAAATGTCAAATCCGGGGAGCTGGGTGAGCTCCCACTGTTAGGTCTGGCTTCTGCCAACTTTGCAGTTCGAAAACATGGAAATGTGAGATCAATAGGTATTGCCTTGGTGGCAAGGTAACAGTACTCCATGCAGTCATGCTGGCCACATGATCTTGGAGGTGTCTATGGACAATGCTGGCTCTTCTGCTTAGAAATGGAGATGAGCACAACCCTCCAGAGTTGGACACGACTGGACTTAATGTCAGGGGAAACCTCAACCTTTACCTTCAAATAGACAAGAGTTATTTCTCCCACAGATATATAAACCCCACTTCCTAGTTTCCAACAGACTTCACAACCTCTGAGGATGCCTGCCATAGATGTGGGTGAAATATCAGGAGAGAATGCTTCTGGAGCATGGTCAGACAGCCCGGAAAACTCACAGCAACCTATTCAATCATGCTTATGTCAGCCATAGTTGAAAGAGACATAGCCCAGCCAGAGCTCTGACGTATGTGTTCATGTAACTCGGGTTCAGCAAAGACTGTCACATGCATCTTGATGGATGCCAAAGAAGTGAATTATAAAACCTTGATTAAACTACTAACAGTAACTTAAATGAGTTTTACATCTCCCTCTCACTCTTTAATGTACATTGTGGAAAATATCTATCTATTTATTTATTTACGATATTTATAGCCCGCCTTTCTCAGCCATACGGCGACTCAAGGCGGGTTACAGATTGGCATAATTAAATGCCAGGCATTCATAAAAGTGCAATTAAAAACAATCAACATGACAATATAAAGCATATAGAAAAACTATTAAAACATATAAGCATCGGTGTCATCCTGTTAAAAAACATTATCTAGTCACTTCATCTGGCCATTCCATGTTCATCATTTATAGCTCCGTGGTATCTATTCCGCTGCCTTCTCAAAAGCTTGCTCAAAGAGCCAGGTCTTTACTTTTTTCCGGAAAGTCAGGAAGGAGGGGGGCCGATCTAATACCCTTGGGGAGGGATTTCCATAGTCAAGGGGTCACTACTAAGAAGGCCCTATCCTTCTTCTCTGCCAATTGCGCTTGCAAGGCAGGCGGGATCGAGAGCAGGGCTTCCCCAGACGATCTTAAGCTCCTAGATCAGGGCTGCCCAGGAAGTCGATCGCAATCGACCAGTTGAACCCGGGACCGAAGGAGGTCGATCCCAGCCGAATGGGGCGCTTCTCAGAGGGGGGCAGAGCCAACCCACGCCAAGCCCCTCCCCTCCCCCGGCTTCGGCACTCCCAGCAGCTTCGCCAGGCTTGAGGAGGGCAGGGCCAAGCCAGCCTTGTGCTAGCTATGCCACCACTGGCTTGGCACTGCCATCCTCAAGCCTGGAGAAACTGCTGGAAGCTCCAAAGCCAGCGGAGAGGGGGCGGCGCTTGGCACGGACTGGCTCCCCTCTCTGGCTTTAGTTCTACCAGCGGCTTCTCCAGGCTTGAGGATGGCAATGCCAAGCCAGTGGTGGCATAGCTAGCACAAGGCTGGCTTGGCACTGCCATCCTCAAGCCTGGAGAAGCTGCTAGTAGAGCTGAAGCCAGAGGGGGGTGGAGCCAGGCCGTGCCAAGCCCCGCCCCTCCCCTGGCTTCGATACTCCCAGCAGCTTCTCCAGGCTTGAAGAGGGCAGGGCCAAGCCAGCCTTGTGCTAGCTATACCACCACTGGCTTGGCACTGCCATCCTCAAGCCTGGAGAAGCTGCTGGGAGCTCCAAAGCCAGCGGGGAGGGGGCAGGGCTTGGCGCGGACTGGCTCCCCCCCTCTGGCTTCAGCTCTACCAGTGGCTTCTCCAGGCTTGAGGATTGCAGTGCCAAGCCAGTGGTGGCATAGATAGCACAAGGCTGGCTTGGCTCTGCCATCCTCAAGCCTGGAGAAGCTGCTGGTAGCGCTGAAGCAGAGGGGGGCGGAGCCAGGCCAAGCCCCGCCCCACCCCTCTCCAGCCTTGAGGAGGTAGGTAGATCTTTCTGACTTGGTTTTATTATAAGTAGCTCGCATGGTGAAAAAGTGTGGGCACCCCTGTCCTAGATGGTTCATAGGAGGAGATACATTTGGATAGGTAAGCCGGGCCGGAATCGTTTAGGGCTTTATAGGCTACAGCCAGCACTTTGAATTGTGCTTGGCATCGATATATATTTTTAAGGAAACCCCCAAAGCCCTGATTTCTCTGGTGTGTTCACAATACATGTGGGCTTATGAGAATGGATGCAATTGTGGCACATTTGGAACGCTTCGCTCTTCTTTGTCTACAGCCATCCCTCGCTGTTAAGCCAGGTTATGGTTCATTTCCCTGAAACTCACTTCCAGGCAGAGACAAAGCCGCTCCAATCGTCTGTGTGGAACGGGAACTAATCACCATCTCCAGGAAAGGAAGGAGGATAAGCTATTGGACCATGGTCTTTGTTCTCAGGGAGAACTTGGCTCCCGAACCCTGATTATTCATTCTCTGCTTTTGCATTTCAGCTCACTAGGCAAAGAACGGGAGCAGAAAGGCTTTGAAAATGGAAAGGTCACTCGCTGAAGGCTGGAAGGAATATTTCAAAACGAGTCTCTTTTGAACTGATGCGCAAGATGCGAAAGAGGGATACATTAAAGGATTAATTTCCCCACGATGTAGCAATGGATGCAAGCTTAGATGGTGTGAAGAAGTCAGATAAATTAAGGGAAGACTGCATTTAATAATTCTGGTTCAGTTGCACATTGGTAGCTAGTGGCTTTCGTGGCATTGAGGTGGTGAATCCAATCTAGGATTTGATTCCGACTTAAAAGAGCCGACCAAAGAAACGGGTCCTTTTGATAGCTCAGTTAATGTTTAGACTAAAACAGGGTGGATTGCTTTGCCACCAAGGACGCTAGGATCCTCCGCTGCATAGACAGAGACAGCATAATTCAGAACACAGTTGGTCCTCCATATGCATAGATTCAATCTATGGATTCAACTATTCATAGATTGAAAATATTACAGAAATATATTCATAGAAGCAAACATTGATTATGCAATTTCATTTTACACACACACACACCTACAAACATGCACACCTACACACACATGCACACCTACACACATGCACACTTACACACACACGCACACCTACACACACACATGCACACCTACACATGCACACCTACACACACGTGCACACCTACACACACATGCACACCTACACACACATGCACACCTACACACACATGTGCACATCTACACACACACGTGCACACCTACACACACACACCTAAACACACATGCACACCTACACACACATGCACACCTACACACACATGCACACCTACACATGCACACCTACACATGCACACGTGCACACACACACATGCACACCTACACACACACGTGCACACCTACACACACATGCACACCTACACACACTCATGCACATCTTCACACACACACACACTTGTGTCAGGAGCGATTTGAGAAACTGCAAGTCGCTTCTGGTGTGGAGAATTGGCCGTTTGCAAGGATGTTGCCCAGGGGATGCCTATTTTTACCATCCCTGTGGGAGGCTTCTCTCATGTCCCTGCATGTGGAGCTAGAGCTGACAGAGGGAGCTTATCTGCTCTCTCCCCGGATTTGAACCTCACCTATTGGTCTTCAGTCCTGCCGGCAGAAGGGTTTAACCCACTGCACCACCGGGGTCTCCATAATTCTTTATAGAACTTGAGCATTCATGGATTTTGGTATCTACTAGTAACCATATATGAGTGGATACCAAGGACCCACTGTATCTCTTTTAGGGCTGCGATAAAATTAGCACAGTGGGTTAAATTGCCAGGTGTAGAAAATCTTGCTGACCGGAAGGTTTGCAGTTCAAGCTGTGGGTCGGGGTGAGCTCCTGCTGTCAGCCCCAGCTTCTGCATATCTAGCAGCTCGAAAAGAGTAATATGAGTAATCTATAGATACCGCTTTGGTGGGGAGGTAAAAAAGCGGCAATGAAGACATGCCGGCAATTTGATCAGGAAGGTGCCCATGGACAACAAGCTCATCAGCGTGGAAAATAAAACAACAGCACCTTCCCATGGCCAGAATCGAGCAAAACCTCCAGATGCCAGACATGCAAAAAGATGGGAAAACTTTACCTCTGTTTACGTACTGTCTGTCTTTGTTAGTTGTATAACGGTATTGAATGTTTGCTGTATATGTGTTCTGTAATACGTTCTGAGTCCCCTCGGGAGGATAGAGTGGAATATAAATAAATATATAAATGAAGCCGCCGGTGGTGCAGTGGGTTAAACCACTGAGCTGCTGAACTTGCTGACCGAAAGATTGGCGGTTCTAATTTGGGAAGCGAGGTGCTGTTAGCCTCAGCTTCTGTCAATCTAGCAGTTTCAAGACATGCAAATGTGAGTAGATTAATAGGTACCGGTCTGGCAGGAAGGTAATGGCACTCCATGCGGTCATGCTGGCCACATGACCTTGGAGGTGTCTACGGACAACGCCGGTTCTTCGGCTTAGAAATAGAGATGAGCACCAACCCCCAGAGTTGGACACGACTGGACTTAATGTCAGGGGACATTAAATCTAGTTTACCTTATATTATTATTATTATTATATTATAGTGCACATTTGTATACATCTTGAATAGCCTTATCCCACTGTGTGCTCTCCAGATGTACTGTAGATCTACAATTCCCATTGTTATTGTTGTATGCCATCAAGTCGATTTTGAAGTATAGTGACACTAAGTTTGATATATTGGAAAGGTTTGTTCAGGTGGATTTGTTGTGACCTTCCTCAGAGGTTGAGAGTATGTGACTTGTCCATGGGTTTCCACGACTGGATGGGAGCCTGAATGGTGGCCTTCCAGATTCCAACGCTACTACAGTATATTTTCCCCATAATCTCTATATATAATAAACCGGAATGTTTGTATGTATGTATGTATATATGTGTGTGTGTGTTTGTATGTATGCATGTGACAGCGTCCTGATTGGCTCCCGGCCTCTACATTCTGACAACATGATTGGTTGCCACTGAGGGAGCATTTGCATAACGCCTCTATTGGCCAGCCAACACGAACATTCCGACCCTCTAAACTGGCAGAGGAGGATAAGGCAAAGGCCTGAGGCAGTCACCAACACAAACATTCCCACGCTCTAAAGTGGCAGAGGGGGTAAGGAAAAGGCCTGAGGCAGTCAGGCATGACCCCTTTGCGACCCCAAACAATGAGAGAACAAGACCAAACTTGGCACACAGAACCCTCAAGACCCACTCTACATCCTGATGCAGTTTGAGGGAGGATGGACCATGGATGACGGGACTTGCAGTACTTTAACTCACTTGCTTAGAGCACTCTGGCCCACGCCATAGAAGGATTAGGCCCACACTTGGCACCCAGATGCCCACTGGGCCACTTTACAACCTGGTGCAGTGTAGGTTGTAAAGGATGGGCCACAAATGATGGGATTTGCAGTACCTTCACCCAATTCATTACCCACAGAACATTGAAGCCCCTATAAATCACAGACCAGGCCCAAACTTGGCACACAGAGTACCCATGACCCACTCTACATCCTGCTGCAGTTTTGAATGGGATGGACCACGGATGATAGGACTTGAAGTACCTTCACTCACTTTCTGAGACCACTGCAACCCTCATCCAATTACCAAAAAAGAACAAACTAGGCACACAGAGCCTCCATGACCCACTTTACATCCTGGTGCAGCTTGGAGGAGGGCAGACCATGCATGATGGAACTTGAAGTACCTTCACTCACTTCCCAAAACTGCTGCAAACCTAATCCAATGATTGATCAAGACCAAACCTGACACACAGAGCCCTCATGACCCACTCTACATCCTGGTGCCGTTTGAAGGAGGATGGACCATGGGACATGAAGTACCTTCACTAACTTCCTGAGACCACTGCAAGCCACGTAAACATCTCATAAGGACCACCCTTGGCACACAATGCCTTTCTCAAATAACCCGGGCAGGGCCGGGTCCCCAAGCTAGTCATTAATAAAGAATTCTGTACATGGAAAAGTCCTGGTGAGTAGAAAATGAGTGCAATATGAGCGCATGTTAAAAACATTTCCTAGGTGGGCTAGCTTTGTTTGCAGGGATGTTTTGTGTTTTCAAGCAAGCATTACAAAATATTACGCACTCGGAGACCATACTGTAAACCTAATTCTACTAATTCTTTAATCTGATGGATAGCATTGCATCAGAAAAGAGTATTACGGAGGGGTCAAGGATGGTGAATAGTCGAGAAAAACATCCCATATTAGAAAATGCAAGCTATTTTGGTTTCTCACGGCAAGCTTTCCGAAATACACCGGGAAGGGAAAATTCCCCCAGCCCTGGCTGATCTATAGGCCTATAATGCAAACGCTTTTGTTCTGGCGAGGTTTCGTTGGCCATTATGCCAACTCCGGCCTGCTTCACCTGAATATTACTGTTACCTGTCATAACTAATAATGGCTCACGCCGCACCGTACATACAAATGAAGCTTTAGAAATACGGCAAAGGGGCACCTTTTGCGTCCCAAGAAAGCCTTCCAGGAAGGAGCGGGGGAATGGGAGAAAGAAGGAGAGGGGAAGGCCAAGTGAAACAATAGATCAAGCCTGTGGAGGTAGAATGAGCCACTTATACAAGATCATAGCCTTACCTTTCGCATGAATGGAAGCACAGTCATTACCACCCACTAGATAAAACAACCATTTCTTCCCTGCATGCGAAGAGATGGTAGATTAAATCCAATATTTTTAACCGCTTGTTAGCCACCCTGATTATAAGACCCACTTTCTCAAGAGGAGGCAGCCTTCTGTGAACGCCATTCGCTTTATAGGGCCTCTGCCCTCCGGCTACCAATAATCTCCAGCCAGCCTTCCAAGTCTAACCATGTTTATTTGAGAATAACCAGCTGAAAACTGTAAAAAGGGGTTGAGTGATGGACTTGATGAAATAGTAAGTACTTCATGTATATGTAGAAGTAATACTTAAAGTAGATATATCTAGTATGGTAAAGGTAAAGGTTTTCCCCTGGCATTAAGTCCAGTCGTGTCCAACTCTGGGGGTTGGTGCTCATCTCCATTTCCAAGCCGAAGAGCCGGCATTGTCCATAGACACCTCCAAGGTCACGTGGCCAGCATGACTGCATGGAGCACTCTACCTTCTCTTTGACCAGCTAAACATCCCTCAGGAAAGAAAAAGGGAAGGAAGGAAGGGTGGAAGGGAATGGAGGGAGGGAGGAAAGGAAGGAAAGACAAGAAGGAAGTAAGGAAGGAGAAAGAGAGAGAGAGGGAGGGAGGGAGGGAAGAAAGAGAGGAGGAAGGAAGGATAGGATGGTGTGAGAGAGGAGGGCCTAAGAAAAGAGCCCAAAGGTCCGCATCCGGCCCCCAAGCTCGGGTTTGCCTATATCTGCTATACAGTATGTATGTTTGTACTGTGTTTTTGAATGCATAATTGTGATTTTTTGCTTTCTTGCTTGTTTCCTTTCTTATACCTCAAATGTCATTTTATGTAGTTAAAATGTGTGTATTTATGCTTTTGCAAAGGAAAGATTGGTCTTCTCAAGAAGCAAATCATTATGCCGCTCTTTTTAAATATATTTAATCTTTCTGTATTATTAAATATAGAAAGAAAAATAGATCTTTCCTGATTTGTGCCCCAAGTGTTGAAGGGGGAAAGCCAACTTTTCCTTCAAGAATTTCCCCATGGGCGACCATCCAGAGAAATAATAATGATGTCTTTATTGATTAGGTTTAAGAAGAAGACTTGGATGAAAGCCACAAAGGTGGTGGTGGTGGTGGTTGTTGCTGTTGTGTGCCTTCAAGTCATTTTCAACAAGGGTTTTCTTGTCAAGAAAAAACCCAAAATGCAATGATACAGAATGGGGGGCTCTTGGCTTGTGAAAAAAGATCTTGGAGTCCTCGTGGACAATAAGTTGAACATGAGCCAACTATGTCATGCGGCAGTGAAAAAAAGCCAATGGGATTTTGGTCTGCATACATAGAAGTATAGTGTTTATTATTTATTTATTTATTTCAATTTGATAAACCGCCCTTCCCGAGGCTCAAATCTAGGGAAGTCATGCTACTCCTCTATTCTGCCTTGTTCAGAGGACATCTGGAATACTGGATCCAATTCTGGGCATCACAATTGACGGTAGATGTTGACAAGCTGGAATGTGTCCAGAGGAGGGCAACCAAAATGATCAAGGGTCTGGAGAACAAGCCCCATGAGGAGCGACTTAAAGAGCTGGACATGTTTAGCCTGCAGAAGAGAAGGCTGGGAGGAGACGTGATAGCCATGTACAGTATAAGTATGTGAGAGGAGGTTATAGGGAGGAGGGAGCAAGCTTGTTTTCTGCTGCCCTGGAGACTAGAATGCAGAGCAATGGCTTCAAACTATAGGAAAGGAGATTCCACCTGGACATTAGGAAGAACTTTCTCACTGTGAGAGCTGTTCAGCAGTGGAACTCTCTGCCCCAGAGTGTGGTGGAGGCTCCTTCTTTGGAGGCTTTTAAACAGAGGCTGGATGGCTATCTGTCGGGGGTGCTTTGAATGTGTTTTTCCTGCTTTTTGGCAGGGGGTCGATCTGGATGGCCCACAAGGTCTCTTTCAACTCTATAATTCTACTAGCTTGGGGACCCGGCGATGCCCGGGTTATTTGAGAAAGGCATTGTGTGCCAAGGTTGGTCTTTGGTACTTCAAGTCCCATCATCCATGGTCCACCCTCCTGTAAACTGTAGAAGGATGGAGACTGGGTCATGGGGGCACAGGGTGCCAAGTGTAGTCTATTTAGGTCTTTCTTCAGGGCTGCAGTGGTCTGTGGGAAATGAAGGCTTTGAAAGTACTACAAATCCCATAATCCATGGAGGTACCTCAAGTCCCACTCTTCTCCATATGGCAGTAGAATGTAGAGTGGGTCATAGGGGCACTGTGTGTCAAGGTTGGTATTGCATTGGGCCTCTGTGTGGCAAGTGTGGTCCTGATCCGTCATTGGTGTGGGCCACTGTGCTCTAAGCAAGTGAGTTAAAGTACTGCAATTCCTGTCATCCATGGTGCAATGGCTTCAAACTATAGGAAAGGAGATTCCACCTGGACATTAGGAAGAACTTTCTCACTGTGAGAGCTGTTCAGCAGTGGAACTCTCTGCCCCAGAGTGTGGTGGAGGCTCCTTCTTTGGAGGCTTTTAAACAGAGGCTGGATGGCCATCTTTCGGGGAACTTTGAATGTGATTTTCCTGCTTCTTGGCAGAATGGGGTTGGACTGGATAGTCCATGAGGTCTCTTCCAACTCTCGGATTCTATGATTTTGTCACAAGAGGAAGAAATCTGTCCTCTGAGGCTGAGAGAGTGTGATTACCCATGGGTAATTCAGTAGGCTTTATGGCCATTCTCCAGAGTCCCAATATTCTAACCACTACACCATGTGCTAATTTGGGAAGATGCATGCTGGTTCTCTACAACATACCCTGATTGTATTCCTACTCTATAAGAACTGTGTAACTAAGATCTGTTACAACACTCCAACAAAAGCAATGAATCGTAAGAAGGCACGATGTTGAGCTTCCCTCTGAGTTCCCACCGACTTCCTTGAGCAAGATCTTCCCATCTTCCTTTGAATGTCATTTTGGACAAAAACGGAGCAAATGCATCTGTCGAACGCTCCCTCTGAAATGTCACTCCCCATTTATCTCTCTGTCTGTCTGCAAAACTTCCCTCAAAGTCTATACCTTTCACAAAGGTTAAGACGAAAATTGGTGGGAATTAGCAGCAGCTCTTCTCGACTTGTGTTTGCATTGCATAGTAACTGGAGAGTGATGGAAAGTGATGGGGGAGAGAACTCATTTGCAAACGTGAAGCTGGAGGAGACACCCGAGGGCGAACAAGAAGGCAAATAAATGGACCCAAGAGCAAATAAAATTTGAATGCTCTCTAGGTGCCAAGGTGATACTGTTCTACTTTGGCCACGATAGTAAGGGAAAAAGAAGAAGTCTTCATTTTAGTGGGATAGAGAGAGGAGAGATAGCACAGTGGTAACAACAGCTGTGCTGGCAATCTGAAGGTTGCATGTTCGAATCCCGGGCTGGTTTGAACACCCAGCTGTGAGCCCTGTCCACTGTTTACCCAACAGTTCGAAAACAGCTCAGCTGTGATTAGATAAAACTGGGAACCGCCAAGCGGGGAAGGATTTTTTCAAGGACTTACAATGCCTAAATAAAGTAAGATCGGCTGCCTGAAGGTGGAATGCGGAAAACAAAGGCTGTCCGTCATGAGGATGAAGCAACAGCACCCCCTTGTGACGTAATGAGGCAATCACACCCTGTGACGCACCCTGTGACGCAGCCTGAAGAAAATCCTTCTAAAATTGTACTTGTCATATGTTGTATGTTGTATGTAATTGTATGTGGAACCAGCAGGGACTGTCTGCCGTATGTGTGATGTAATCTGCTTGGAGTCCTCTTTGGGGTGAGAAGAGCGGAATATAAATAAAGTGTATTATTATTATTATTGACAAGCCCCGGTTGTGCAGTGGGTTAAACCCTTGTGCCGGCAGAACTGCTGACCAATAGGTCAACAATTTGAATCTGGGGAGAGCAGGTTGAGCTCCCTCTGTCAGCTCCAGCTCTCCAAGCAGGGACATGGTAAGGATGGTAAAACATCAAAACATTTGCAGATGGCCAAATCTCTCACACCAGAAGCAACTTGCAGTTTCTCAAGTCACTCATGACATGAAAAATATGGAGATGCATATTGGGTTGAACTTTGGACTGCGAATTTGGAAACCAGGGTTCAATCCCTTGCTCGGGAACACTGGTTGGATGACCATCTATCAGGAGTGCTTTATTTATGTATGCCCGACATGAAAAAAGTGGCATCGACTCATTCAAGTTTGCAAGATCTGAGTTTGCAAGATCTGGCTGATGATCCTGACTCTCAGAGGCCTCTCGTTCTTCCTCAAGTTGCCACAAGTCACAGTTGGTTTGACAGCAATGAACAACAGCTAGAATCATTATTCTTCCTTCCATTTTTATAACCTCGCCAAATAAACCATGTTGGCACATTTAAAGTTGCCACGGATAGGGAACAGTCCATGAAGTGTACCAAACCAAGAACTAAGCCGCAATACTATCATGGATGCTACAGTAGGGATGCAAATCCTCATTTATTTCATTCTCACATGCAAATATAAATAATTACTGTAGTTCTTTCCCCCAGTATTTTTTAATGTATTCTTCCTGTATTTTGGTATCTTGGAATCTTGTGATGGATTTCCCTGTGCTGAAAACAAGTTTTCCCTTAATTCATTGCACAAAAAGTCACATGTTTCTTTGGATACTTTTGGAGAAAAGTAGCCAAAATCTCGCTGCTTTAATAGTCTTGTTGGCAAGATTATTGATATTTTCAACCTGGGAACGAATAGGAGAGACTATTGAATCCATCTCTACAGACGTAGTGGGGAATCTTTGGCTTCTCAGACATTCATGAACTATGTGTGCATTTGTTTTCAAGTTGCCTGCTGACTTATGATGACCCCATGAATTTTGTAAAATTTTCTTAGGCAAGGAACATTCAGAGGTGGCTTTACTAGTTCCTTCTTACGAATATCACTTAGTATTTGTTGACTGTCTCCCTTCCAAGTACCATATTTTCCAGCGTATAAGACGACTGGGCGTATAAGACGACCAACTTTTCCAGTTAAAATATAGTTTGGGATATACTCGCCGTAGAAGACTACCCCTCTTCCAACACAAACCAAATAAAAATTTTTAAAACATCAGATTTGATTTCAATATGGTAATTTTCCTATTACTGTACCTCCTTCTCTGCCTCTCAGATCTTGCGCCTGCGCACCTGCACCGCTTCACTGTTTCAGGAGCGAGATCTGAGAGGCAGAGGAGGAGGTACAGTAATAGGATAAAAGGGTGGGCCAGACAGGTAAAAAAGGTGTGTTTTTCTGGGCCCAGAACTACTCTCTTTTTCCCATAAACTGGGCACCCCGGACGCCTGCAGCTTGCTCCGCCCTTCACTTACACCTTCCCGGTGAGACACCCCTTCACCTCACCATCGGGACCGCATTAAGTCCACAAATCCTGATGAATGGATTTTCTTCTACTGTACTTGTACAGCGTCGCCCTTAATGCTTTCATAGAGTCGCTACATATGGCAGGGACACAGCCACTGCCATTTTTTAGCTCCCCCCACCATATGCGGCAACCACAGATTCTCCAATCCGGATTAGAAGTTTCAGCACCTGCTCTATAAGACGACTCCTGGTGTATAAGACAACTCCTTTTTGAAAATATTTTCTTGGGTTAAAAAGTAGTCTTATACGCCAGAAAATATGGTACTAACCAGAGTTGATCCTGCACAGTTTCCAAGACTGGATGGGGCATCTCCTATTTTGTTCCCTCAGCGGCTATGCTGGATAGGTCTGAAGGGAAGTAAACATTAGCAAAGTGTGGAGAGTCATAGTTTTAGCAGTTCTCTGTTGCAGAAGCTAAATAAAATCAATCCATACTTGGGCCCTTGGTGGCACAGTGGGTTACAGCGCTGAACTGCTGAACTTGTTGACCAAAAGGCCACCAGCTCGAATCCGGGAAGCAGTATGAGCTCCCGCTGTTAGCCCTAGCTTCTGCCAACCCAGCAGTTCAAAAACATGAAAATGTGAGTAGATCAATAGGTACCACTTCTGTGCGAAGGTAACGGCCACACGACCTTGGAGGTGTCTATGGACAACGCCGGCTCCTTGGCTTAGAAATGGAGATGAGCACCATCCATTAGAGTTGGACTCAACTGGGCTTAACGTCCGGGGAAAACCTTTACCTTTTATACTCGGGTCTTACATAGCAAGCTCTACCACTTGGGGAAAATAGTATATTGGCTCAGCAATGCTCTGACCAACAAGCAGTGGAGGAATGTCATCATAGTTATTTCCCAGATGGCTCACCCAGGAAAGATACTGGGAGCTAGTATCACACAAGTAAAAAAAGTGAGTACAGATGAAGCCCGTGGGTCTTTGCTAGTGGCATTGTCCTCACTCCAGCTGTCATCCACTTCTAAATGATTAGAAAACTGGCTCTCATTAGGACTGCGGATGGTTTGCTCATGACTCCAGCTCACAGGGCTATGCTGGAAGGCTGGAGAGCATTTCGTTATAAATTCCTATTTTTAGGGGGAGCTGTAATTCGGCTCAATGGATGGACGAGAGAGCTCCAAGCTCTCCAACACTGCATGAGGTTCATACATGTTTCTCCCTCCTTCTCTCTCTCTCTCTCTCTCTCTCTCTCACACACACACACACACACAAACATTTTCAACTTCTTTCCCGAGAGAGGAACATTTCTGTTGCAAAAGGCCTGTAATACTACCTGGATAATAGCACCAACTGGTTTTATTCTAGTTACAATTTGCTGGCAAACTGGAAGTACTTCTCCCAAGATCCTTTAGAATAGATTGTAGTCACAAAGGACATAATATATATGGGGTTGACCACTTGTTAATGCAAATGCACCTTTTCAAATATATTTTGCAAACACATAAAATTGAGAGGGGGAAAAATTTGGAACTCGCCACACTCCAATGTGTCATAAGATTGAGTTGCTGTGAGTTTTCCAGGCATTATGGCCATGTTCCAAATGCATTCTCTTGATGTTTTCCCCACATCTATGGTAGGCATCCTTAGAGGTTGTGCGGTCTGTTGGAAACTAGGCAAGTAGGCTTATATATCTGTGGAATAATGTCCAGGGTGTTTGAAGCAAGGGCGAATGTTGCAATTGGCCACCTTGATTAGCATTGAATAGCCTTGCAGCTTCAAAGTCTGGCTGCTTCCTGACCGGGGGAATCCTTTGTTGGGAGGTGTTAGTATTTTCATGTAGTCATGAATTTCTAGTTGTAATCCCAACTAAAGTAGATATAAGAAGTCAATGAGATTTACTGATGTGTTGATTTAATGATAATTCAATAGGTCTATTTTAGTTGAAAGTAGCCACTATCATTCAGTGGTAATAATAATAATAATAATAATAATGGCTTACACAGTAATGTAAACTGGTAGAGGCAAAATGTCTATTGGTAAACATATATGAAAACTATTTTAAAAATATGATTAAGCTATCCATGCAATTAAGATGCATTAATTTAATGATGATTCAATAGGTCTATTTTAGTTGAAAGTAGCCACTGTCATTCAATAATAATAATAATAATGCCTTACAGTAATGTAAACAGGTAGAGGCAAAATATCGATTGGTAAATATATATGAAAACTATTTTAAAAATATAATTAAACTATCAGTACAATTAATAATATCTTAAAGATTCATATTTTTACATGATAGGAAATGAAAAATATATTAAAAAACTTAGAAAGCTATTAAAAGCTCAAAGTCCGTCCAAGTAATAATAAAAAAATATTTTCTTTCCAATGGGAGGATAGTAAGATGAGTTGACCTAGGAAGAGAGTTGCAACACTTTGGAGCACCCACCAAGAAGACCTTCTTATATGTTTCCATCAAACAGGCCTGTGAAGGGACCTTCCCCAAAGAATTAAAAGGCTGGGGATAACTGTACAAGTGAATTGTGCTTAAGCAAGAGAGGGCCAACATTAGCCTAGGCAATGCTTGATAGACATTGAAACTACTTGTTTCATTGTCTTGACTGTAAGCAATTGTGAGGTCTCACAACCTCTGAGGATGCCTGCCACAGATGCAGGCAAAATGTCAGGAGAGAATGCTTCTAGAACATGGCCATACAGCCTGAAAAACTACACCAACCCAGTGATTTTGGCCATGAAAGCCTTCGACAATTCATGTGAGCAATTGAATTTGTGCTTGGCAAACAACTTTGCAACACTCAGAAATTTGTGATATGCAAATCAGATGATTGAAATAGAGTAACACTGATTGATATTTGCCGCAGCTAAAGCGGGTCTACACTTGTGTATAGGTTGGCTCAAAGAGAGGAAGCTGGAAGGATCTCATAGACTCATAACTCAGTAGAGTCCGGTGGTGGCTCAGGCCCATTCCACACAGCTGAATAAAATCCCAAGTTTTGCTTTGAACTGGAATATATGGCAGTGTGGACTCAGATAACCCAGTTCAAAGCAGATATTGTGGGATTTTCCGCCTTGATATCCTGGCTTATATGGCTGTGTTGAAGGACCCTCAGTTGGGTATTGAATTCATGAATCCACCTCAGATATTTCACGATAAGGGAGCTGTCAGAGGTGCTGAATTCTGTCTCCTAAATAGGTTCTGCAACTTGGACAACTGTTTCAAAGTTTGAATTTAAAATCTGGAACAAATTCACCACTCCATTGATATGGGAGCTGCTAGGTGCCACTGGTACAGTATCAACACCGACTAGCAGTGGTTCTCTAAGGTTTCAGGTGGAGGCCTTTCTCAACTCAACAGGCAGATAAAAAGGACTGAACCTGCGGCTTTTGCACACAAAGCATCAAACACAGGCTCTAACCTTTCCCCAGATTTTAGCACAACTCAATATTCAAACTGACAATTCACCCTTTTTCTATTTTGGCCGTTATAGATGCATAACATGCTCTCATTTGCTCCAGATGTTAGGAATACACTTTCATTCTTTTAAGACCAGAAAAAAAAACACTTTTATGCTGGTTCTACCCCAAAAACAAGCAAAGAGGAGGCTCACATAAAGTACATTTTCTCTCTATTGTACCACGTGCCACTGGGGGCAAGAGGGCAAAGGTCATGGCTCTTGTTCCCAAAACCTCCTGGCCTGAGCAAGCAAGATTTCATATAGGTCATACAACCCAGTCTTCCTTTCACCCCATTTTCCCTTCTTTCTGAAGTTACATGTACTGTAACTTCAGCTATTTCCCAATGCTTTGGAAGCTTTCCAAAACACTGGGAAGCTCAGGAACAATGCCGCTAGTCACCCGGTTATACCGGCGGAGCAGACTGGAAGTGTCAGCCATGCTTCGCAGACCTTTGGGCACAAGCGAGGACTTCATCCAAATATAGTCCAGCTCCCTGTTTCCTTGTCACTGTTATTGTTGTTGTCACTGAAGTTTTCAAAGGGCTCTTTCTCCTCTCTCGGAGGGATGGACGCTGATGGAGACACCGCTTTGCGAGGGGAGGCCGCGCACAAAGGAGGCATTGTGTGCGGGAAGAGTTGTACATCTGCTTCCACACCTGCCCCTTCTCCTTACAAGCCTTCTGTCCTTTTTCACGTCCCTTGTGTATTTCACATACCTTTAGCCTTCCCCAGGTCTGTCTAGAATTCACCAAGATATAGTCACAAATCCGGCCATTTATGCCTTGCAAAGAGGGGCGGAGTGGAGGAAAAGAGATCGCCAACTCTTTATTAGGGAACGACAAAGCTTCGCATGCTCCTATTCGTGGTCCTGTGTGCATGTGTGCCTTCCAAAGGGTGGGTACAGAGGGCTGCGGTGCTTTGTCCACTGTGTCTATAGCAGTTCATCACAAAGACACAAACTGCCGATTCTTGGCTATTGAAGGGGAAAGCTGGCTGTCGAAGGGGAGCCGAAGAACCGGAGGGTGGGGGATGCATGCTAGTTCAACCGGAGGACCAACAAAGCAGAGGTTTGCAGCCAAACAACAGCAACACACTGGCCACTTTGAAGATACCTTCTGTGGCAGATGCCCAAGGCTTTCTGGTAGCCCAATAAACTCCACCATCAATGCCCATCTTCTTTGTCTCCCAAGCAAAGACCTTTACGTATTATTTACGGAGAAAGTCTATTGTTTTCTCCTGTCCAAACCCCAAAGGCTGAGATTCGCCAAGCATAAAGGAACTCTGTCTAGCTCAGCAAAAGCAATCAAAAGGAAGAAAGAGGGAGAGAGGAAGGGAGGGAGAATGGTACCTTATTCTGGGAGCTTGAATTGCCTTCTTTCTCCATCGCAGCAGCAGCAGCAGCGCCTATTCATCCTTTAATCCTTGGAAACAGAGGCACAATTCAAAGCATCGCACTGCATGAGCTTCTTCCAAGCCCCTTCTTTAGGCTTTCTTTTTAAAAATATCCAAGCAAAAAAACCCAAAGCACAAAAAAAATCCTTCCTCCAAGCAATACTAGCAGTGATGATTATTTTTTACAACAATTATGAAAATAGCAGTAATTGTAGCATGACACTTCTCCACCTCCTCTTGTTGGGAAGAGCGCCGCTTCCCCCAGTATCAATGCAATAGAGCCTGCCTTGAACAGGAAAAAAAGGACGGGAAGAATGAATGGAAGAATGTTAAAGAAAGAAGGAGAGGGATAGAGGGAGGGATTCGGATGGAGAGGAAGAAATGGGAGGTGGAGGGAGGAAAGAGCAGTGGGAGGGAGCAAGGGAAAAGAGGCAATGCCTGGCTTCACATCTGTGGCTGATGGGTTTATGTCTATAGAAACACTGATGGTTCCCCCGCCTCTTCTGAATGAGAGAGAGAGAGAGAGAGAGAGAGAGGGACCTCAGTGGCTGCTAATGGTCTGTACCAATTTATTCCACTCAAACAGGGGGGCATTCTCCCTGCAAGAAGGGAGAGCAAAGCCAAGCCAGCCTTCATGGTATCCCCCCCTTCACCGAATTGGCTTCTCCGATGCCTGCTTTTAATAGCATTTCCTATAGATTTTAATGGAGCTCGAGACAGTGGGAAGGGGATGTTTGTCCGGCTCAACGGGCGATGATAAAGGATGGAGGAGTGGGCACAATGGGACACTGCTGTGCTTGCAGGGAAGGGGGACAACATTATGACGGAAACAGACACTGTTTGCTCGTTCACAATGTTCACACTGGATAGCTCAGCTCATATTAGCTCCTTTTGGAAAGTGACTCTGTTGGCGTGGTTCAGGCACTGACCAAAAGGAAACACAGAATTATCTACTTTACCTGTTAAGTATAAAGCTCCACTGCACAATCCTTTCTCATACCCAAGTTCTAACCTCCTTAACTGAGAAGAATCACTTTTTCAAGATCTCCTGTGTCTTCAATTGCCTTCTCCTTTTCATAATTTCACAGCCATGGAAATTATGAAATTATGAATTGGTCCATGCTAATTTCCAGTTTTCTCCTGTCCCACAGATCTCACCTCTCTTGTGTGAGTTTCAAAGCCAGAAGGTGGAGCTGAAGTGTAGCTTTAGAAGAAGAAGCTAGGAATGTAAGTGAGGGAGAGAGGTGCTTAGTGGCAGTCTCAGTTGCAGGACCAAGGGCAGGGAATTGGGGGTGCCATGGAGCTGTCCAGCTCGGTTGGTATCTAAGGACTTCATCACACTGAGGCCCTGAAGTCGGGTGACAGCAGGAGGGAGTCGTTACACAATATACAGGAAACCATTGCCCCATGCCCCGTGTTGTCCACTGTGCCACTTTCTCCACCACATGGGGAAGTGTGGCCACACTGATTCTCTTCCATTCTTGCCAATGAGAACACAAGAACCTCTCATGTTCTCTGGGAAATGTTCTAGATGCTGCTAGAATGCTTCCTTTACAGAGCCCCATCAAAAATAGACTTACGTTGCATTATGGGCTACTTCGAGGAAGCGCCCTGGAAGCATCACAGGATGCTTCCCAAAATCCATGTGATGAGGTGGTAAAAGGCCTTCAGCAAGTAGTTGGCTACAGCTGATGGCTTGGCCCAACTTACCGGGCCGAGCAGATTGTGGCGTTGGGTGTCCTCGCCACCATTTTGGAGCAGGAGGGGGGCTTCCTCCTCCCAGAATCCCCCTGGGTGGCGGGGAGATTTTCCCGCCACCAGAACCAGCTGGCCAATGGTGGGGCTAGCCCCACCCTGGCCAAGCCCACAGTTGGGGCCAGCCCTCTCCACCCGGGCAGCCTACTTAAGGCTGCCCGAAGCCTACCAGCAGGCACTGGGCCTGCATCAGCTGTAGTAATGCAGTCATGAACTTAGTTTTGGTTTTGGAGTAGAGAGAACTGGGTTCAAATCCAACCACCATAAGGGGGAATTTTTGGAAGGTTCTTACATTTCTCACATTGACTATCAATTACCTATCAATTTTGATTGCTTGTCGGTACGTGTTCTTCAAAACATATTACACTAAAAAAGCAACCACCGAGTGAAGCAAGGCACAATGTCATTGTCATGAAAGCAATGGTGAAGTAAAGGTCTAAATCAGTGATTCTCAACCTGTGTTTTGGCCTCCAACTCCCAGAAACCCCAACAGCTGGTAAACTGGCTCGGAATTCTGGGAGTTGTAGGCCAAAACACCTGGGGACCCACAGGTTGAGAACCACTGGTCTAATACTCTAAAGGCACCAGATTCCACCTGATGTTGGGAGCTAAGCAGGGTCAGCCATCAGGAATCCCCAGGTGCCGTCGGCTCTGTTTCAGAGGAAGGTCTTGGCAAAACCCAAGAAAACCCTATGAAACGCTTGGGGTCGCCACAGGCAATTTGAAAACACACACACTAGCGAAATGATAAAGGAAGTAGTAGAAAAACCAAGTAAATAAAAATGTAATCAATAGATCAAGAAAAGGGAAAACATGCAAGTGAAAGCAAAGGTGGTACTGATATGATCTCTTATCCGTTCCCCCCATCCACTACCATTCTTTAAAGGCAAATGTTGCCTACAAGTGTGCACACTTAATGATCTTGAAAGAAAATGTGAAAACAACACTTGGAATGTATAGAATCAGGTGTTGGGCACAGTCAAGGGAAGGGCAAATTAATTTTCCTTCCATCAAATACTTTTTGTAGGGCTAACTTTCACAAGTTTGATTATTCACAGCTTAATTAAGTTGTGGCTTTTGCTGGTTGTATTGGATCACATGACAGAGACTTCCCAAGTGTCTAGGACTGTGTGATGTATCAGCAAATAATGCATGCAGAACCCAGTAGGGTGGCCTTTTGCAGCTTTAGGCACTGCATCCAGTGTGCCAATCACCGCTGGGACCACATCCATGCTTTTTCCTTGTCAATTTTGTTCTCATTTTCCCCAGGAACAGGGGCAGATCTTAGTGGAGGCAAAGTAAGCGGCTGCCTCAGGGCGCCACGTGGCCAAGGGCGCATCCAGGGCTGGGCGTCATGCCCCCAGGGGTGCCGGCAGGATGGGAGGAAGGCTCGCGCAGGGCGAGAGAGGAGGAGGCAGAGGCACGTGCCTTTCCCTTTTACCTGCCTCACCCTGCGCCCTGCATGCCTCTTATCCCTCACCCTGCACGTGCCTTTCTCCTCCACCAAGGATGGCTTGTGCAGGGCAAGAGAGGAGGGGCAGAGGCACCCACCTTTCCCATCTCCCTTGTCCCCCGCACGCCTCCTCCCTCTGGTGCTGCTGCTGATGCCGCTGGTGCACGTGGGAGGAGGGAGGAGGAGAGGGAGGCTGCGGTTGGAGAAGCCCTGACTTGGCAGCTCCCTCTTCTTCCTCTGCCACCGCCACTGAGGAAGGCGGGCAGGGCGTGTGGGAGGAGGAGGCAGAAGAGGGTTGAACTTCTCTGCCAGACGAGCCTGCCAGCCAGCGCGCAGCTGCTCAGTTCTGCTCCCGCCCCCAGGTAAGGGCAAGGAGGAGGCCACGTGGGCGCCCAGAGGGCACCTAGCCCAACCCCCGGGCCCTTGCTCCCCAGAGCAGTAGGGTTCCCATATGTCCCTTATTCTAAGGGACGTCCCTTATTTTGGCCCTAAAATTTGTGTCCCTTATTTTCAGGCCCTGTCCCTTATTTTTGACTAGCAGGACAGGACTGGGCGGGGTTGACCAGAGGAAGCTGCGCGCTGCGGTTTCCACGGCAATGCCTGCCCGGGGATTCCAACTTGCAGGGCAGCCTGCGTCCCCGTTGGAAGGAAGAGACGATACTTGACTTTTTCAAAGTACAGTAGACTAATTAACCGTTACCCAAGGGGAATGTTGAATCATGTTGGATAAAGATAGTTTCTGGTTGCTTGAGAGTTACTCTTAAAATAGGCCTAACTGTGCATCCCAATACTATACAATGCTGTGTATCACATACTATACTATAACATTAACTATTGACATAATAATAATGAAGATGTACTGTCTTATAAAATTTATTTTATTTTAATGTTTAGACAGTGCACTTTTAAAGTCAGCAAAGTCAAGTACTAAATACAGATGGAGAAAATTAGGTAGTTCTGATAATGTTTTTTCTGCATGACAAAGCATGCAGAAACATACCATGTACTGGTAAGAGGGTGTAAGTCAGTTTCTTTTGTGAGTTTCAATCATTATCTGATTCTGTTAATGAAACTATTTCTACCTAATGTTTGAGTTTCAAGTTTTTAATGAAGTGTCCCTTATTTTTGTGAAAAATCCCGTAAATGTCCCTTATTTCTTATATCAAAAAATGGCAACCCTACAGAGCAGGCTTGCAAGCAAGGAAGGCCCGGCGGCGCCTCTTGCAAGAAGTTCCTCCAGAAGCACTGATCACACACACACACACACACACACACACACACACACACATATATATATCAGTGATTGGTTGGGGGGCACCAAAATACTGTTCGCTTACCATTTAAAATTACCTAGGTCCGGCCCTGCCCAGGAACTATCTATCTATTATTATTATTATTATTATTATTAGGTGGACTTTTGCAGCTGACAGATGGTAATTTTGTCAGTGCCAACTAGTGCAGGCCAAGGTCTTTAGGCACCGCACCCAATGTGCCGATTACCACTGGGACCCCCTTGACTGGCTTGTGCCAGAGTCTTTGCTCCTCTCCCCCCCCCTTCTTTTTTCCCAGAAAATGTAGTGCATTATTAAACTAGTCCATAGGATATAGCCATGGCAGTTACAATGGAATCATAGCACTTATATAGCATAAGAGATCTTGGCAATTTCCCTTTATACTCAAATAATGTATTCCGCAATTAAACTCAGTCCCATTCCTTTAAGGTGTGAACAATATTTATTTTCTTCAGACAATCTAGGGTTTTTTTTCTTACAGGAGTGGGGCTCCCCTTTCCCACTTCAACAGGGATTTCTAATATTATTTATGTAGCTGGTTGTTAATTTTAAAAAAATAATCTATCCTATAAATAAAGATCTCGGGGTAAACACAATAAATCAGCGTGGCCTATTTAAAACTCCTTGAAACAGTGCAATTAAATGAAAGAGGCAACGAGCAGATTAAACAATTTAACTAGTAGACAATAAAACAACGTTTCCACCCACTGCTTCAAATGGGAAACCTGCGCCACCTACTAGATTCTGCTGATTGCACAAACCGGCTCCTTTGCTGCAGAGCAAAGCAAAGCAAAGCAAGCCAGGATATTGTTTTCTGTTTGTTCTTTTGAAGCACGCGTTTCCACTGAATTAAAATCCCACTGAGGACACTTTATAAAGGCTTTTGATTTAGCACCGGGCAGCAGGCAGCGGCCTCTGAACAATCTCTACCTTGGCCTTTAGCCAAGGTAATGATCAGAAAGACGCTGTGGTTGGGGATGGAGTGCCCAGCGGTTATTGAATCACTCCTGCCAGCTCTCAAGCCACTTGGTAAAGCGTCTGTTTGCCCGGCGTCCCCCTGATTTTGTTCCTGTCGCAATGGATCATTAGCCCAAGAAAGGATGGGAACTATCAGGAATTGGCTGGCTTTGGCCACTAATAAGTGCAGTAGTCCTGGTTCGTTCTGCTTTATTCTGTAACTAGGCTCAAGGGCAGTCTTGACCAACTATTCTACTGATGGAGCAAGGCAGCAACAGTTGCCTATGCTCTGGAAACATGGATTCTTGTCTGACCTGCATTGGATGCAGGCCCGGATTAACACCTTTTTGCACCCTAGGCCACACTTTAGAATTATGCCCCCTTTAAGCCAACCTCTACCACACCTCCCCGCCCCCACATCCCTTCATCCGCTCGTCCCCCTTAGGGCCCCGCATCCAGCTCCCCCAGTGTGGCACCACTAGGTCCGCCACAGGAGTTTCCTTCTCGGCAGGCACTATGGATGCAGGCATGCCGAGGCTTGAGGCACTTGGCTCCTACCTGGTATCGGGGATTGCACATGCGTTGTAGTCAGCAGCTGTACCAATGCCGCACTTCTCCCTGATACCAGGGCTTGTCGTGTTGGGCTTCTCTCCTGTACTGGGATTTGCGATGTGCGTAGCCGGCAGTTGCGCTTCTCTCCAGTAAGGAGGAGTCTCCTCCTTGTGTTGGAGGAGGAATACCAGCTTTCATGGTGTTAGGGCATGCGCAGACTGTGCAATGGAGTTTCCTGTACTTGCACTGAAGGAGCCAGCAAGTGGATGCTGTTGGCATCGAGGGAGTTAATTGTTCCTCCTGTTGACGTCGATGCAAGTGTCGAGAGCCCCAGCGCATATGCCATTTGCACAACAATAGCAGAGGTAGGAGCTGGTATTCAGGAAGGGGCAGGGGCAGCACTGAAAAGGAGGACCTTTGGTATCCTTCCTTCCTCATCTCCATGCGCATTGCGTTTTTATTTGTTTCAAAATTTGGTCCATGATCTGTGCCCCCCCCTGGCTTGCACCCCTAGGCCATGGCCTAGGTTGGCCTTATGGGTAATCCTGGCCTGATTGGATGCTGGATGATAATAATGTTGGAGCCTCTGGTGGCACAATGGGTTAAACCCTTGTGCTGGCAGGACCGAAGACCGGCAGGTCACAAGTTGAAACCCGTGGAGAGCACGGATGAGCTCTCTCAATCAGCTCCAGCTCCCCATGCGGGGGCGTGAGAGAAGCCTCCCACAAGGATGGTAAAACATCCGGACATCCCCTGGGGAACATCCTTGCAGACGACCAATTCTCTCACACCAGAAGCAATTTGCAATTTCTCAAGTCGCTCCCGACATGGAAAAAAAAGGACAGTCTTAGTGATTTTCACCTACATATTAGAAAACACTTGTTTTGCTCTAAGAGTGGAATAGATTACCTCAAAGGGTGGGAAACTTCTCATCCTTGGAGGTCTTTAAACAGCTGTTTGATGGACATCTTTCAGGAGTGCTTTAGTTGTATAGTCCTGCAGAGCCTTTCAAGTAGATGGCCCTTGTGGTACATTCCAGCTTTCAGAGTCTATTATTCTATGAGTCGGTATAGGCTGTTGCTGTTCACTAAACACTGAAACTGAGATAATATATTGTCATCATCATCATCATGTGCCTCAAGCTATTTCTAACTCACATAATATTAATCTGAGTGGTTGTGCTACAGCACTGAATCCAAGAGTTGTGTAAGTGGTGGCACTATCTGCCAATTGATTTCGTGGCTGTTGCATTGTGCAATGGGGAATGTGCAGTGGCTCTTTTCACAGACCTAGTGAATTAAATGATACATCCATTTGGATGTGACATACCTGTTGAGCTCTGTTGATGCAGGTATGAACTGCGCACAACAACTACAGAAGCACAACTGTTTATTAAATTGTGACCTATTTCAGCACTCCAACATTTTACAGGTGAGAACTAGGACACATGTGGTCAAACAACATCATAATATGGCCAAGGTGACAAAAGGAAGAAAACACAGAAGATCGAACAGGCTTTTGTACTTTGGTGACTGTTAACAGAAAGTGATGTAAATTGAGGATAAAGAGGAAAGAGGGAGGAGGGAGGAGCAGAAAGAAACTGGGATATTTTAAAGCCAGCAGAAGAATTGGGATGATTAATCAGGACTGTCCCTTCCTAATCGGTACGGTTGGAGATATGCATTTGAGTAGGCAAGTGGTCACAAGAGCAAAAATGAAAGGAAAGCATTGGAAAAATAGGCGGCACGTAGTTGGGAGATCTCATTTCCTTATCTCACCATGTTGTATTATATTACTCTATTGCAGTGTTTCTCGATCTGGTGGTTGGGACCCAGGCCGGGGGGTTGCGAGGGGTATCAAAGGGGTCGCCAAAGGTCATTAAAAATACAGGTACAGTATTTTTTTGGGTCATAGGAGTTCAGTGTGGGAAATTTAGCCCAATTCTTTCGTTGGTGGAGTTCAGAATGTTCTTGGATTGTAGATGAACTACAAATCCCAGTAACTACAACTCCCAAATGTCAAGGTTTATATTCCCCAAATTCTCCCAGTGTTCACATTTGGATATATTGAGTATTGATGCCAAGTGTGGTCCAGATCCATCATTGTTTGAGTCCACAGTGCTCTCTGGATATAGGTGAACTATAACTCCAAAATTCAAGGTCAATGCTCACCAAAGCCTTCCAGTATTTTCTGTCCATCATGGGAGTTTTGTGTGTCAAGACTGGTTCAATTCCATCGTTGGTGGAGTTCCCAATGCTCTTTGATGGTAGGTTAACTATAAATCCCAGCAACTACATCTCCCAAGTGACAAAATCAATCCCCCCAACCCCACCAGTATTTAAATTTGGGCGTATAGGGTATTTGTGCCAAGTTTGGTCCAGTGAATGAAATTACATCCTGCATATCAGATATTTACATTACAATTCATAACAGTAGCAACATTACAGTTATGAAATAGCAATGAAAATAATTTTATGGTTGGGGGTCACCACAACATGAGGAACTTTATTAAGGTTGTCATGGCATTAGGAAGGTTGGGAAGCACTGCTTTATGGCATAACAAAACATTAGCCAGGGTCTTTCAGTCTTCCTAGCCATTGGTAACATGGTCATATGGCCATTGGACACCTCATTTTCTTCTCCTTTGGCATATCCTCTTCCTTAGTTTTGAGTCTCCTTGTGGAAATAAAAAGCAGTGTATCTATATCTATATATATATAAATCTTCATGTCGTAATTCCAGGCTTAAAAACAACAAAACCACTGAACGCAGAAACACCAAATTTTGCCACAAAACCCCAAACGTTACAAGGTGTGACCAACACTTACAAAATTTGGAAAACACAAAATCAATCACTTAAAAACACAAAAGTATGGGGGGGGACTACATTTCCCAACATCCCCAGTGCTGAAGGTGGATGGCTCATGCGCGGAAAACTAGCGCATGCTCACAGGAACCCCCCCTCAGCGCACACGCACAGGGAACGCGCGCTGCGCGGCCGCAACAGACACTTTGCTGCAGAGACAACAGCCCTCGGTGCGCCAGAGAGACTTCGCTGCCAAGACAACCTCTACACGCCGACCAATCGGCAGCAGCATGCACGTGCGTCCTCCTCCACCAGACTATGCCACAGCAACGCGTGGTTGGGTATTGTTAGTAGATAATAATAATAGTTGTGTGTCTCTGTGTTACAACTGTAGATTGTAACAGCACCAATATGGCTGTGGCCTTATATACACAAGTGCTCTTATTATGCATGGGGAGCCTAGAACGTGTTCCTTAAATGGCATCCAAACAATTGATGCTAATATCAGAATGGATAATTCTTCACATCCCTGAAAAACCCAGAAATTAATAATAATAATAAATGAATATGCAAAACCTAGAGATTAAATCCTCTGATGTGCGCATTTATGTTTTCATCATATCGTTAATCAGGGAAAGGAGTGTTCACGTTCGAGATAGCTCCATGTTCCAGTTCTATAACTTAAATCCCAGAAGAGCCCTTTGCAATGAAGAGAGAGAGAGAGAGAGAAGGAGAGGGAGAGAGAGAATGAATTAAAAATTAGCAAACATATGGGAGGGTCTATAGATTTTCCAAGTCACCTGTGCTCTAATTTAATATGAATAACAATTAGTTTACTCTTATCAGTTAATTGTGCCCCTTGCGGATTCAACAGCGCAGCATATCCTTACCGAATGCCTTTTGTCTGCTCAAACTTTAATTACACCAAGCCCAGACTCGCTGTTTTTGCTTTGACAACAAAGTTGCTGGAAAAACAAAGGGAGAAGCATCTTCCCTTCTCACTGGAAACGAAGAACCTTAATAGAAGCAGACCACTATTGCTGCTAGTATGATCGTGCTGCTTGATCATGGATTCTCAAACCATTGGCTATGGATGAGTCTCAAAACATCAAGCTGTCCAGTTCGATGTGTCAGAGATGGACATCAAGAAGGAGTTAGGATTCTGAAGGAAGAAGTCAAGCCAAAAAGCAGTGTATCTGCACTGCAGTTAGACCAGCCTGACACCACTTTAACTGCTATGGTTCCATCCTATGAAATTTGGGGACATACAGTATAGTTTGAGGAAGTACTAGAGACTCCTTGTATACTCCTCTAAACTACCGTTTTGGAATTTCAAGTACTTCACCTAACTATACATCTTAGGATTTCATAAGATGGAGCCATGAGTATTAAACGGTAAAGGTAAAGGTTTTCTCCTGACATTAAGTCCAACCGTGTCTGACTCTAGGGGTTGGTGCTCATCTCCATTTCTAAGCCGAAGAGCCAGCACTGTCCATAGACACCCCCAAGGTCATGTGGCAGGCATGACTGCATGGAGCGCCGTTACCTTCCTGCTGAAACGGTACCTATTGATCTACTCACATTTGCATGTTTTCAAACGGCTAGGTTGGCAGAAGCTGGGGATGACAGCGGAAGCTCATGCCGCTCCCTGGATTTGAATCTGCGACCTTTCGGCCAACAAGTGTAGCAGCTCAGCAGTTTAACCCACTGCGCCACCGGGTTAAACTGGTATTACACTGCTATAACTACCAGTGTGGATATATCCCAATAATTTGAACAAGTCAAGAACACTGTCACCAACTATGAGTGTATCAACACTGTAGAATTAATGTAGCTTGGCAACACTTTTAAGTGCCATTGTTCAATATTATGGAATTGTAGAAATTGTAATTTTACACAAACTTTAGTCTTCTCTGCCAAAGAGTGGGCTTGGCCGACTCACCGGCCGGGCAGGTTGTGGGGCACCGGCTGCCCTCGCTGCCATTTTGTTAGACGGGGGAGGCTTCTTCTTCCCAGAAGCCCCAAGGGGTGGCGGGAAATTTTCCCGCCACCCATGCCAGCTGTCCAATGGCAGGGCTGGCCCCGCCCTGCTCCCTGGCATCAGCTGGATGGCCCTCCCTTCTGCCCGGGCAGCACATTTAAGGCTTCCTGGGACATCTGTGAGCACGAGGGGGCCAGAGATGATTTTTGCAAGTGCCTTAGGACATGCGTGGGCTGTCCGACGCCTGACCCAGGGCCCATGCTTGGCCGCCAATCCTTGTTCCTGTTTTCAATAAATGAGTTGTGGCCATTTTCATCCAACCACTTGTCTTTGCATTATTTATCATGGCGCGAGGTGTATCACCCTTGCACACGCAATGGCAAAGTCTCACCAAATTATAAATCCCATGATCCCATAGCATTGAGCCATGGATGTTAAAGTGCTTGTTGTTGTTTATTCATTCAGTCACTTCCGACTCTTCGTGAAGTGGTGCCAAACCGCATGTATTCTACAGTGTATGAGCTGTAACTGGAATGCTTTAAATGCTTTCCTGTTAGGAAAAGGAATCCCATTCTGTGCCCCCTTAGAAGGATCCCTAACCAGGGCAGCTCTGTCTAGAATCATTGTTTCCTATTTTTCCCTAGTCGTTTCTTGACATTCACCATTTGCCTATTGGCCGTGGACAGATCTCCTGTTTTTGCATTCTGTTGTAAACAGCAAAGCCAGAAGGTTTAAACGGCTGGGGGAATTGTGTTGTTGGAAGCGAATCGCAAGTTGCTTCAGCTAGGCTTGTGAAGCCCAAATTTTGGCTTTGGATACGCAGTGACAAAATCTGCTTCTTTCTGATTGATGTTTAGCACTCCCTATTTGTGGAAAGGGGTGGTGGGCGGATGAAGCTCATACAAATTTCAAAATGCTGAAGGCTTTTTATATTCCATCGTAGTGCTTTTAAAACACGCAGGTTCTGTCCTCAGCGTGGCCTCTGCGGTGCGCTTGTTCCAGCCTCTCAAATCCTGAATTCACCCCTCTTTCCAAAATTTGTGCAGACAAGCAAATCGCCCGCAACTTGGGGCTTGCCCAACTGGACGCCTTTCCTTTTGAGAGCTGAGCAAAATAAAACAAGAGTTCATTCCTCATTGCAACACTGAGGCAGCAGAGGGGGGATTTGTTTTCCTCCTTTGGCAGGGCGAGAAAGACCTTGGCAGGGTCAATATTGCCAACCGAGAGCTGTGCTTCCAAAGCTAAGCCAGAGGAGAGTCTGCTGAGCCGCAGATAAAGAGAATGGCATTCGAAAGGTTACCGGTTTGCAGGATCTGGTCCAGAAGCGGAAACATCACTGACACAGGATTAGAAACCACATTTTGTAAGGAAACATGTTCAGTCAAATAGGCTTCCCAGAAGCTTGGATTTGGGATTGTGTAGGGGCAGGTTTATTTATTTATTTATTTACATCATTTCTACCCCGCTCTTCTCAACCCCCGAGGGGGGGACTCAGAGCGGCCTAACAAAAGGCAACAATTTGATGCTAAAACACAATAAATACAATATAAAACCGTAGACATTCAAGATTAAAATACAATTAGCATTATCACATAATATACATACACTAGGTTAAAAACAAAGTTCTGTCCACCACATAAGCATTGAGCCATAACCATCAATTTACCAATTCCAATTCCAATCCAAAGTGCTGCATTGTGCTAATGTGCAAAAGCCTGGTCGCAGAGCCACGATTTCACTTTTTTCCTGAATGCTAGGAGGGATGGGGTTGATCATATGTCGCTTGGGAGTGCATTCCACAGACGGGGAGCCACCACCGAGAAGCCCCCCCTCTTGTCCCCACCAACTGCATTTGAGCAGTTGGCGGGAGCGACAGCAAGGCCTCCCCGGCTGATCTTAAATTATGAGGTGGGACGTAGCTGCAGATGTGTTCGGACAAGTAAGCTGGGCCAGAACCATATAGAGCTTTAAAGGTCAAAACCAGCACTTTGAATTGAGCTCGGAAGTGGACAGGCAGTCAGTGGAGCTGACACAACAGGGGGTGGTATGCTCCCTGTATGTAGCTCCAGTTAATAATCTGGCTGCCTCCCGTTGGACTAGTTGCAATTTCCAAACTGTCTTCAAAGGCAGCCCCACATAGAGTGCGTTGCAGTAATCTATTCGCAATGTGACCAGAGTGTGGACGACCGTAGCCAGATCAGACTTTCCAAGGTACAGGTGCAGCTGGCGTACGAGTCTTTACTGTGCAGATGAGCTCAGGAAGGGGCATATAGCATTGTACAATCCTACACATCTGCAGAATCTCACTCCATTAGGAATCTTATCTTTGGGGAACAGACTGACAACATTGTTATCAAAAGTTTTTATGGGTTGTTGTAGGTTTCTCTGGCTGTATGGCCATGTTCTAGAAGTATTCCCTCCTGACATTTCGCCTGCATGTGGCAAGCATCCTCAGGCATCTAGTTTTATGTACATCACCATATCCAGCTGTATATCTAGATGTATATTTAGATCTAAATACATATTCACAAGGTAACATCTGTTTCTATAATTCTTTACAATTGTTGCGTAAACTAAAGGTGTTACCTTCTTTTTAAAAACATTGGAAAGGATTTCCTAAGGAAGAGGGAACAAGTTTCTTTCCTGCTGCTCTGGAGACTAGGACTCAATGGAGAAATGGAGTCCTCGTGGACAACAAGTTAAACATGAGCTAAAAACGTCATGCGGCTGCAAAAAATAGCCAATGGGATTTTGGCCTGCATAAATAGGAGTCTAGTGTCTAGATCCAAGGAAGTCATGCTACTCCTTTATTCTGCCTTGGTCAGACCACACCCGGAATCACACTGTATCCAATTCTGGGCACCATAAATGAAGGGAGATGTTGACAAGCTGGAATGTGTCCAGAGGAGGGCAACTAAAATGATCAAGGGTCTGGAGAACAAGCCCTATGAGGAGCAGCTTAAAGAGCTGGGCATGTTTAGCCTGAAGAAGAGAAGGCTGAGAGGAGACATGATGAGGGCCATGCATAAATATGTGAGGGGAAGTCATAGGGAGAAGGGAACAGGCTTGTTTTCTGCTGCCCTGGAGACTAGGACAAGGAACAATGGCTTTTCCACCTGAACATGAGGAAGAACTTCCTAACTGTGAGAGCTGTTCAGCAGTGGAACTCTCTGCCCTGGAGTATGGTGAAGGCTCCTTCTTTGAAGGCTTTTAAACAGAGGCTGGATGGCTATCTGTCGGGGGTGCTTTGAATGTGTTTTTCCTGCTTTTTGGCAGGGGGTTGATCTGGATGGCCCACAAGGTCTCTTTCAACTCTATAATTCTACTAGCTTGGGGACCCGGCGATGCCCAGGTTATTTGAGAAAGGCATTGTGTGCCAAGGTTGGTCTTTGGTACTTCAAGTCCCATCATCCATGGTCCACCCTCCTGTAAACTGTAGAAGGATGGAGACTGGGTCATGGGGGCACAGGGTGCCAAGTAGTCTTTTTAGGTCTTTGTTCAGGGCTGCAGTGGTCTGTGGGAAATGAAGGCTTTGAAAGTACAACAAATCCCATAATCCATGGAGGTACCTCAAGTCCCACTCTTCTCCATATGGCAGTAGAATGTAGAGTGGGTCATAGGGGCACTGTGTGTCAAGGTTGGTATTGCATTGGGCCTCTGTGTGGCAAGTGTGGTCCTGATCCGTCATTGGTGTGGGCCACTGTGCTCTAAGCAAGTGAGTTAAAGTACTGCAATTCCTGTCATCCATGGTGCATCCTACCTCAAACTGCACCAAGATTTAGAGTGCATCTGGGGGGGGGGGTCTGTGGGCCAAGTTTGGTCTTGTTCTGTCATTGTTGTGGACCTAGTCAGGAAAATGAAGTTGAGGAAGCCTTACTGTCAAATCTGGTTGTGGCCTAGTCAGGATAATCAAGTAGAGGAAGCCTTACTGTCAAATCAGGTTGTGGCCTAGTCTGGAAAATCAAGTAGAGGAAGCCTTACTGCCAAATCAGGCTGAGGCCTAGTTTGTTAAATCAGCTGAAGGAAGCCTTTTTTAAAGTGCACTCTCTGGCACCTTTGAGATTTTGGATGTTGGAATGTTGGCCATGCAGAGTCTGTTATGCAATTTTTCCCTCAGTGGCAACCAATCTCCACTGTCTGGTGCCTTAGAGGGTTGGAGTTCTGAGGCTGGCCAGTCAGAGCCATTTATGCAAATAATCCCGGAGTGGCAGCCAATCGAAACGCTGGCACATATTCCTCCTGTCGCTCGGCCCACCCGCCCACCGCCCGCAAACACTGACTTTTATTACATGTAATAGATAGATAGATAGATAGATGATTCTGTGATTCAAACTGCAGGAAAGGAGATTCCACCTGTTCAGCAGTAGAAGTCATGGCCTTCGAGTCTGGTTGAAGCTTCTTCTTCGAAGGCTTTTAAGCGGCAGCTGGATTGTCATCTGCTGAGTGTGCTTTGATTATGTTTTCCCTACATGGCAGGGGATTGGACTGGATAGCCCGTGGAATATCTTCAAACTCTATATTCTATGGTTCTCAGCTTTCCAAACAAGAGACTGATGATGGTGCCTTGTCTAGAATTAAATAACAAGTTCAAGTGAGCATGGGATTTGAAGTGTGCGTTTTCTAGCTCACTTAAGGTGCATGTACACTCTACAATTGCCGTGATTCAATGCTATGAAATTCCTGGACTTGTAGTTTGGTGAGATACCAGCACTCTTTGACAGAGAAGGCTGAAGACCGTGTAAAACTACAATTTTATAATGTCACAAAGTGCCAGTACTTTAATGCTAAACACCTCTTGCCCTTGGTTATATGGTGGCTTTTGACTCCCTTGTCTGAAGGATCCCCAAGTAATACTTTGCCCTTGAAACAGCCATAAATATGTCTGGGTTGGGTATCCACCTTCATAGCTATTTATGCAACCATAAAACTTTTCTGACCCTTTGAATTACATTTTTTCAATGCTCTCCCTAAGGGTAATTGCTCCACCAAGAAGCTGCCAGAAGAAACAACTCACATTTTAATAAGCTCACAGTCCTTCAATTTGGAAAAACCCTTTCATTTAAAAATCAGAAACAATATTCCGCTTGCACATTTGACTTTTTGCCCTTGGGGCAATCTGTGAAGGGTTCCAAGGGTCCAAAGAGTGAAAAACAAATCTGTAGATGCCTCACCCTTTGTAAGCCCTACCATAAGGTAGCCAACATTGAACTGGGTGTCTCAGTGTTTTTGTGTTTATCCATGGCCAGGGGCGGTCCTACTGGTAGGCAAAGGATGCCGCCGCGTGGGGTGCCATCTGGTCAAGGGCACATTCCCCCGCCCGCCAGTCAGCGTCCTGCCTCCTCCTCGGCGGTCTCGAAGGCTGAGCCTCCGGGCCCGGGCACCGCCTCCACCTCCAGAGGGACGCTCTCACCGCTGCTCGCCATCGCCTCAGCCAGCGCTTGGGAAAGGGACGGGGCGTGGAGGGAGGGAGGGAAGCAGGGAGCCCTCCTGACAGCCACCACGGGAAGTAGCCGCCACGTGCTGAGGCGAACTCTCTCGCCAGGCCCAATCACATGAAGCCTACCACACCCGCCCACTTCTCCGCGGGCACGCGCGCTGGCCGGGAGCATCAAGGAGAGACAGGTGCAACTGCGCAGGCGCCTTTGGATCGCAACGTCAATAAAGCGGAAAAGACAAGGCGTAGAATGGTTTCCAAACATGGTTCCCTCCAGGAGTTTTGGACTTCAGCTCCCAGAAGTCTTAGCTGACTCTGCCCACTATCATGAATTTGAATACTAATATTGTGCTATGCTAATAATTATAATAGATTGTATGGACACATAATATTGATCATAATATTGTCATACAATATAATAAAAATACAATATAACAATAGAATAATGATATATTTTATATTACATGTAATATTACAAACAATATTGCAGTATAGTGGTATTGTACAAAATAGTAATTTATAATATTTTATTTTACTTTATTTTGGGTTATTTGAGTTTTATAGGAGTAATGAAAATATTTAGTAGAGGATAATTTTATTTAAATAAATAATTTCATTTATTATTTTATAATAATAATAAAATAGACTGTTATATTATATTATAATGTCAATATATTATAATATAATTATATTGTAATGTAGTATAATATAATTATGATATAATATAGTATGAGTATGGTATAATATATTGTATATACATTGATACAATATAATACTACTAATGGTATTGTGATATTATAATTGTATATTTGTTTTACATGGAGGGGGGGGGGCGCCAAAATAATATTCGCTTACCATTTAAAATTACCTTAGACCGCCCCTGTCCATGGCTTATGTCTTTACATGCTCAGGAGTGTAGGGGCCATTTCCAACACGGTTTGGTGAAAATATGCTCAGGATTGTCTTCCGAACAGGAAGTTCTGCTCCACTCCCATTGTTAAAAGAAGGTCCTCTGAAGCCCAAAATGGCCCAAGAAGGTCATAAAGCAGTGGTTCCCAACCTGTGGGTCCCCAGGTGTTTTGGCCTATAACTCCAAGAAATCCCAGCCAGTTTAACAGCTGTTAGGATTTCTGGGACTTGGAAGCCAAAACATCTGGGAACCCACAGGTTGAGAACTACTGTCCTAAACCATAGTGAGTAGGCCATGCATGTCTCCTAGAAGGTGTTCAGGGGCCTTTTATTTGCAGGAGTCTGTGCATTGTGCTTGTATGTGGTCTCCAAAGGTCTCCTGGATGGATAATGTGCCCACTCAACCTTCCCCAATTGCCCACCGTTACCTCCAATGTTGTTCTTAGAAGTATTCAATTTTATTTTCCATAGTTCTGCACTACAACACACCTTCCTGACTGAGAAGTTGTGCTAGCGTTTGTGAGACTCTTTGACACATGAAGATGCTTCTCGTCATTCCCAATTTCCCTTTATTTGAAACTTTGTAACAGCATGAAAGTGATATTTTATTTATTCTAGTTCCTTCTTCTTTGATGGATAACAAAAAACATAAAATCAAACGGGATTCAACTTATTAGATTCCCCCCTTTATTTATTTATTTATTTATTTGCTTGTTTGTTTACTATATTTATATACTGTTCCTCTCAGCCCGCAGGCGACTCGGAACAGTTTACACTTGGTACCAAGGCCATAAAATACAATTTCAATATAATAAAACAATCAAATAATAAAACCATAACAGACCCTTCTTCCAAGTAGCTCAGACTAAAATCTCTACTGAATTCTTTGAATTCGGGTTACATCCTGAATAGACTACTGCAATGCACTCTACGTGGGGCTGCCTTTGAAAACGGTTCGGAAACTTCAGTTGGTCCAACGGGCGGCAGCCAGAATGCTAACTGGGGCGACATACATGGAACATACCACCCCCTGCTGTGTCAGCTCCACTGGTTGCCTGTCCATCTCCGAGCTCAATTCAAAGTGCTGGTATTGACCTATAAAGCTCTATACGGTTCTGGCCCAGCTTACTTGTCTGAACGCATCTGCCTCTATGTCCCATCTCGCAGTTTAAGATCATCTGGGGAGGCCCTGCTCTCACTTCCTCCAGCATCGCAAATGCGGCCGGTGGGGACAAGAGACAGGGCCTTCTCGGCGGTGGCCCCTCGCCTATGGAACGCACTCCCAAATGAAATAAGATCGACTCTATCTCTCCTCGCTTTTAGAAAAAGCTAAAGCTGTGGTTCTGGGACCAGGCCTTTGGGCAGCAGATATAAATTGTACCTTTGGATTTGCCTGGATTGACACTTTGGACTTGACTGGACTGACAATGTGTTCCGCTTGATGGCTTTAATTAATTATTGTTGTATGTAGTGGTTTTTAATGTAATGGTTTTAAAAAATGTTTTTAATGCTTTTTAATGATATTGATTATATGGTGTATTTTAAATTGTATTGTGGTAGTGCGGCCTGTAGTGCTGCAAACGTAAGCCGTGCTGAGTCCCCCTGCGGGGGTGAGAAGCTACGGGGTACAAATACCATAAATAAATAATAAATAACAATTCTGCAGGGGATGTAGGCCCATTTTGCCTGATATGGTACAAAGTTGATTCTTGTTGACCGAAAGGTTGCAGGTTTGAATCCGGGGAGGGTGTGAGCTTCTGCTGTCAACCCCAGCTTTCTGCCAACCTAGCAGTTCAAAAAGATGCAAATGTGAGTAGATTGATGTTCTTGATGTCTCTTCTATCAAAACTTACCACTCATCAGCTACTAGGCAAAGAGCCTTCTCAGTGGTGGCTCCAACACTATGGAACGCTTTACCGGATGAAGTTCGATCAATTAGAGAGCTGGCCCCTATTCGGAGGGCTTGTAAGACTACCCATTTCCGGCAAGCATGCAATCTTAGCGGCCCCTCTTAAAACTTGTAGAAACTTGGTTTTTATATGTATTGCTTTTTAATGTATATGCTTTTAGATTTTGTGAACTGCCCCGAGCCTATGGGGAGGAGCGGTATAAAAACCGAAGTAATTAATAAATAAAATAAATAGATCAATAGATACCGCTCCGGCAGGAAGGTAACAGCGCTCCATGCAGTCGTGCCAGCCACATAACCTTAGAGATGTCTACGGACAATGCTGGCTCTTTGGCTAAGAAATGGAGATGAGCACTAACCCCAAGAGTCGGACACGACTGCACTTAATGTTAGGGAAAAACCTTTACCCTTACCTTTACCGTTTTGTGCTGGTCTGTGACCGTAATAAAGTTTTGTTGTTGTTGACTTTAGAGCAGTGTTTCCCAACCAGTGTGCCGTGAGCGATCATCAGGTGTGCCGTGGGAAATTGGAACCTCCAATACCCTTTCTTCCCCCTCCTGCCGAACACTTTTTCTTCTCCACTCGGGCTCCCTTCTTCCCAGGCTCGCTTTGCCTCGCTTTGCTCTGGGGTGAGTCTGCGCAGTAGCGCCCGCACGGGTCACGTCTTCCTCCCTCCCCCTCCCCTCCTGAACACGCTCATGCTGCTCCCTCGGATCAAAATGGCGGCAGAAGCGGCAGTGTAGAAGAAAAAGTAAGTGTTCGGCAGGAGGGGGAAGAAAGGGCGTGAAGGGGGAGGAAGAGGTCTCTGTCGAAAGCTGGCATGGGCAAATTTGGACCTTCCAGGTGTTTTGGACTCCAACTCCCACCATTCCTAGAAGCCTCAGGCTCTTTTCCTCCCCCCCGTCCCCAGCCACTTAAGCAGGAAAGGGCTTCAGGTTGTTAGGAATGGTGGAAATTGAAGTCCAAAGAACCCAGAGAGCTGAAGTTTTCCCATGCCTGTTTTAGGGACCTTAAAGTGGTGAGCCTCCTTCCAACATTGTGATTCTGGATAGAAAACAAACAACAACATAACATAACATTGTTTGAGTCCACAGTGCTCGCTGGGTGTAGGTGAACTACAACTTCCAAACTCAAGGTCAATTCCCAAGCAAACCCTTTCAGTACTTTCTGTTGGTAATGAGAGTTCAATATGCCAAGTTTGGTTCAATTTCATTGTTGCAAGAGTTCAGGATGCTCTTTGATTGTGTGTTAACTATAAATCCCAGAAACTGTAACTCCCAAATGTCAAGGTCTATATTCCCCAAACTCCATCTGTGTTTACATTTGGGTATATTGAGTATTCATGCCAAGTTTGGTCTTGATCCAACATTGTTTCAGTCCACAGTGCTCTCTGGATATAGGTGAACTACAACTCCAAAAGCCAAGGTCAATGCCCACCAAACTCTTATAGTATTTTCTCTTGGTTATGGGAGTTCTGTGTGGGAAGTTTGTGTCTTTCTGCCATTCCTGCCAGGATATCTATGTTGTGTTCATCAAAACAGGCCCAGGTTTCACACTGAGTGTATAAATACATTTAAAAACATATTAACTATATGTATTACTGTGTTAGAGTGTCATTTTGTGTCATTCTGGTTGGTGGTGTGCCCCAGGATTTTGTAAATGTAAAAAGTGTGCCGCGGCTCAAAAATGGTTGAAAAACACTGCTTTAGAGGACATTTTGGACAACAATGAAAAATCAACTGGATGGCCCTTGTGGTTTCTTCAGACTTTATGATTCTATGATTCCATTCCATGGTTGCAAAAAAGAGGGCATTTCAGCAGATATTGACTTGTCACACAGTCATGTAACCATACCTTCTTAAATAGCTTCTATACATATTATAATGGTTTGGTGTATTGGACTATGATGCTGGAGTCAAGGGTTCAATTTCCTGCTCTACCATGGAAACCCGCTGGATGAGCATGGGTCAGTCATATATTCTCAGTCCTAGACACCTCCCTTCTGTGATAGGTTCTCCTTAGAGCAATCATAATTCAGAAATAGCCTGAAGGCACATAACAATAACAACACCATAAAAAGGTACATTAGCTCTCTCCACTTTTCACCTTGGCAGCCCAAACGAACCATTGCCCATGACCGCCTACCATTCCCCTTGGAGAATTCATGAAAATAAAACTTTGTCCTCCCAGATTGAAACATCAGTGTTTTCATTAGGAGCGTTAAATATTCCGAAAGGTAATCATCATCCCGAGTCACCTTCGCCATCAAGCGCAATCACGCTTCCTTTCAACAACTCTGTGCCTTCTGCCTTTGTGCCGTTGCATAACTTTCAATCAATGGCCTCACACCTACACCAGGCCGGATTCACATTCAATGGCTTGATTACTCCCCACTTTTTGCTTTTCCGTCCCTCCCTTTGGAGATAGCGCCCAGGAATTATGCGGAACCACCGGCACGTTAGAATTGATGTCGACATTTGCCAATTATTCACGAACATAGAAACCAGAGCACTGCCAAAAACTTTAAATGGTCAAAATGCAAAACCCACTTTTTTATATTAAAAAAAGACCATATGTATTATGTATATATCAAGAAAAAAAATCAGTTCATAGTCACAAAAGTGCATGGAAGGCTTTGGAACCAGGATGGTATATGTCAAAAGAATGTATTATTCATCAAATGTATGAGATCTGGTTATAATTCACAAAAGGACGTCTATAAAACTGACTATAATAATTTTGGTATCAGCCGCAATCAAGCTTTTGTCTCACAATTCAGGGTTTTACATTTGAACTCGCATAAGAATGTTACAACAATGTGTATTTTCTGCCAACAATTGGCCACTCTGACTAACTGTCTGCTGTATTTTGAAGACTTTCATGGAAATCTCACCAACTAGAGCCCGTCCATCCATTATCTTTTTCTATATTGTTACATTTCTGCCCCATCTTTCTATTGGAGAAGCTCTCAAGGCGGATAATAAACATCATTAAAAGCACATTAAAGCACATTAAAAACAAATTAGATAATCAAGACATTAAAATGTAATAACCAAGTCATTAAAATCATCAAAGTAATCATCACATTTCCTGATTACCTGGTCTTAGTATTTACAATTGTTCTCTTTCTATTGTGCATTTGTATGTATACAACAATGGAGGAAAATGCCTTCTGTATTGTCTAGGGTCTGCAAAAGCTTCTAAACCGGTTCATGGTTTAATGCTATGGAATCTTGAGAGTTGTAGTATTACAGATTCTGTAGAGCTGTTTGGGCTGGAAGTCAGCCTGAAGAAAAGGGAATTCCTGTACAAGCCCGCACCACAGGAAGAACACCATCATCCCCACGTCAGCATAGGCAAATCTGTGGTTAAGTCCATTCAGCAGTTCACCTCCCTGGGAAGCATCATCTCTTCATACGCCAAGATTGATAAAGAGATAGATCACAGATTAGCAAAGGCATATAGTGCATTCGGAAGGCTTCACAAAAGAGTCTGGAGCAACAAGCACCTGAGGCAAAGCACCAAAATCAGTGTGTACAGAGCTATCGTATTGTCTATTCTCCTCTATGGGTCTGAAACATGGGGCACCTATCACCAACACCTACGACTCCTCGAACACTTTCATCAGCGCTGTCTTCGCACAATTCTAAATATACACTGGACCGACTATGTGACTAATGTTGCTCTCCTTGAGCAAGCAGAGATCACCAGCATTGAGGCCATGCTATTGAGGACACAGCTGCACTGGGCAGGGCACGTCTCTAGGATGAAGGACCACCACCTCCCAAAGATACTACTCTATGGTGAACTCGCCACGGGTCAGCGTAAGAGAAGTGCCCCCAAAAAGAGATATAAGGACTCCCTGAAACAACATCTCAGGCTCGGCCAGATTGATCACCAACAATGGTCTACCCTGTCCTCACATCGGGAGGCATGGAGACGCACTATCCACAATGCTGCGGCCTCTTTCGAGAAGACACGCCGAATGGGTCTCGAAGAGAAATGACAACGCAGAAAGAACCTCAACTTAGAAACAACATCACCCAAGGAGACTTTCTGCTGTGCTTTCTGCAACTGAACTTGCTTATCTCAGATTGGCCTTTTTAGTCATCAACGCGCTTGTAAAAAGTGTGGGATGAGTCCTTCCTAAGAATCTTCATTCATGAAGTAATGCCAAGAGCCTTTCCTAACTTCTCTCCAAACTACAGATCCCAAGAGATCATAACATTGAACCATGGTAGTTAAAGAAGTATGGAACTGCATTAATTCATCAGTGTAGATGCACACCAGGATTATGGAGACCAGGGCTCTAATCCGAACTTGGCCATGAAACCCATTGGATGACCTTGGCCAAGGCACACTCTCCTAACTTTTCTGAATCAATGCTGCCAAGAAAATAATGTTATAGAGTCACCTTAAAGGTTGCCATAGGTTAGAAACGTCTTAAAGGTAAGCAACAAAAATATTGTGTAAGTAATTATCCTCAAACCAAGGTGCTAACAGAGATGTAATTCTTTACTAATTCCCTCACAAAGGAGCAATGAGCCATCGTCTTGCCTTTGTATTTGAAGGCTATTCTCAATTTCAGACGTATTGTGCACAAAATTCACATGTGGTTGTCTTGTCCAGAAAATGGTGTTCTCTACACAGAACATGCTGACAATTCATGTGTGAATCATAATACCAAATTTCAAATATTCTTATCTCTGGTAATTTTTCCCCCACTGAGTTTCTCAATATTCAAGAAACCATTTTTAGCACATTTTGAAATTTTTTGAATATTTTTCCCATCCATGTGTGTTACAAAGGTGCAGCTGCACCACAGAATGAATGCACTTTGCCCTTACTTTATCTGCCATGGCTCGATGCTATGGAGTTGTAGTTTTACATCATATTTATCCTTCTCACACCAAACTGCTAATCCTAGTAGTCCATAGCATTGAGACATGGACAGTTAGTGGCATCAAACTGCATCAATTTTAGTATAGGTGTACCTATAGAAGACATAAGGAGGCCCTGGTGGTGCAGTGGGTTAAACTGCTGTTGAACTTGCTGACCAAAAGGTCGCTGGTTCAAATCCATGGAGCAGGGCGAGCTCCTGCTGTTAGCCCCAGCTTCTGCCAACCTAGCAATTTGAAAACATGCAAATGTGAGTAGATCAATAGGTATCGCTCCGGCGGGAAGGTAACAGTGCGCCATGAAGTCATGCCGGCCACATAACCTTGGAGGTGCCTGCGGACAATGTCGGCTCTTCAGTCAGGCCCAGATTACCCATAAGGCCACCCCAGGCCATGGCCTAGGGGCGCAAGCCGAGGGGGGCGCAGTTCACGGACCAAAAAAAATAATGTTGAAACAAAACTGCAACGCGCGGCATGGAGATGACTCTCTCTCTCTCTCTCTCGGGGGAGGGTGGGGGGAGAGTGCTGCGAGAGGGTGGGGAAGAAGGGAATAGCGCCCCCCGCCATCACCCTCGCTCCCTTGTCAAGGAAGGAGGGCGCGAGGAGGAGGTGGCGGAGGGAAGCCCCCGGGGCTGCTGCTGGGCATGCGAAGCACCCAGGAAAATGGCGGAGGAGGCAGAGGCGGCTTGAATCCCAGTGTAGTTGCTGCCCCACAGCAGCCTGCACGCCGAAAGGTCACGTGAGCGCGGGAAGAAGGGCTCGGCGCCTGCGGGGAAAAAGAAAGAGAAGCAGGGTTGGAATTAGGCCAGGATTCTCCTTGCTCCTTTTTCCTTTTGGGGGGCAAAGCGCGGGCAGTGGAAAGAAGGAATGTGGGTGTGGGTGTGTTTTAGAGGTTGGTTTGGAGGCGTAATTCTAAAGTGTGGCCCAGGGCACCAAAAGGGGTTAATCTGGGCCTGTCTTCAGCTTAGAAATGGAGATGAGCACCAACCCCCAGAGTCGGACACGGCTGGGCTTACTGTCAGGGGAAAACCTTTACCTATAGAAGACACGAGTGATGCATATCTATATTTAGGATGCAATCTGGCATTGTTTCCATTTGTATTCTTTTGCACGTATTGTAAGACTCTGAACAGAAACAGTCAGAAGATATGAACCTGACCTGGATGGTGCGGCACTATCTTTCCTTCCCTCTTTCTATTCTGTCTTTGTGCAGAACAGAGCGCAGAGAGGCCAGGCATCTTTCCTGCTGGTCTAATCACAGTGTCAGGAACAAACAAATAACCACCGCTCAGGTCCCAAGTTGATCCAGAATTACATTCTTGTTTGATAGCCGGGCCTCCGTCCGTTTTCCCTCTCGAGCGGCTATCGATAAAATGATAGATGCTTTTAAGCGAACCGAAAGTAAATAAGGCAAGAGAGATTTACCAACATCTGAAAAGCCCCATGGAGGTGTCTCGGTGCACTGATTTAATTCCGTCCGCGCTCTCGCACAGATCGTGGGCGCATTAAGTCAGAGGAGAAGCAGCAGATGTATGCATCTCTCCCCTGCCCACCCCAAAAGTAATAATAATCGGGCAGCTTTTATGACGGCGTCTGCAATGGGCCAGGCATCGATGCCTCCAGGAATGAATTTACTGGCCCAACTTGATCATATAGCCATTTCGGTTCGGCTCCTGTTAGCTCCTCTCGCCATTGATTTTCCTTTTCAATTGACAAAGGGAGATGCCCAGTGGGTGCATTTTATTGCAGTAATGACACGCGGCAAACCTCTAATAAGTATCTATTTGGGCAACCTGACTATTTTGGGCGACTTCATTTGTTATCGGCTAATCGGCAACATTATTCAGAGCCAAGCGGTTTGTTCCATTCTGGCTTGAAATCGGTAGCAATTCTGCACTGGCGAAAAATCATTGGCTATTTCCATACTCACCGTTTAGTCTTTAGCGCAAAAGCGAAGTGCAGGTAGCTACTGAGGGAGATTTATTTCACAAGGCTTGACTCATAAAAGAACGGCAGCTTGGCTTTTCTCGATCAGAGGATCAAAAATGGGTAGGATGCTTCTTCCTGCATTTCAGAGAATTATCCAAATTTTTTTTGGTATAGGGAATCTACATTTTAATGCTTATCAGGGTCAAAGGGAAAGGTATGGGCCCAGAAATACAGGATAAAAGGCTCCCATGAACCCCTAGGAGATATTCTTAAATCGTATGAAATTGGTAAAGTACCAAACAATAGGTTGCTGTGAGTTTTCCGGGCTGTCTGGCCATGTTCCAGAAATATTCTCTCCTGACTTTTCACCCACATCTATGGCAGGCATCCTCAGGGGTTGAGGGATCTGTTGGAAACTAGGCAAGTGAGGTTTATATATCTGTGGAATAATGTCCAGGGTGAGAGAAATAACTCTTGTCTGCTTGAGGCAAGTGTGAATGTTCCTAAAAGCCACCTTTATTAACATTTAATGGCCTTGCAGCTTCAAAGCCTGGCTGGTTGCTGCCTGGGGGAATCCTTTGTTGGGAGGTGTTAGTTGGCTCCGATTGATTTTTGTCTGGAATTCCCCTGCTATGGCTTACTTCTCTGGTTGAATTAGTCTGCAGTGCCTTTCATGTTCCTTGAGTAGTTTTTGGGCATTTCTGCATTTGTAAATAAAGAGCAACACTAAAAAGCAGGGGAATTCAGGATGCCTGGAGGGGTTGCCAAAGACCATCAGAAAACATCCTATTTTCTGTTGGTCATGGCAATTCTGTATGGGAAGTCTGGCCCAATTCTATTGTTGGCTGGATTCAGAATACTCGTTGATTGTGTGGTGTTCCAGCCTAGCAGTGTGATGCCCCAGCCTAGTGGTCAGAGTCAGGCGCCAGTGGATCAGGGCCAGGATGGGGAGGATGAATGGCCAGACGGGGACGTTTCTGTAAATGCGGAGTTGTCTTGGGATAATGACTGGCTGCATGGGTATTGGCCCGAGGAAGGGGTAATGAGGATTCCATGGAAGTAAGTTTCAAGACAGCTAGCGAGAACTCCAGTAACCTTGACTCTCACAGGAACTTTACTCCCTTGCCAGCTGAGCTCCTGGGAAATAGGTAGAGCTTTCTCAGCAAGATATGAGTCCACCTGGGCCTGCTAACGAGCTGTTGGATTTTGATAGAAGGGCTAGTATCAGATCCTCCCAGAGGGATTGGAATTTGCGACGGGGCATTCAGTGGTCCCACAGAAAATAGATTCCTTTAAGAGACTGGCCCGGGGAGGATCTCGTTAGAGCTGATGATACGTTTAGCTTGGATAGTTCATGTTCCAGATCCTCAGTTCAAGTTGGCTGCAGGAGCGGATTTGCCCTGTGGAGCTATGTTCCCGTTTGACCATTGCCATGGATTGCTTTGGACTCTAAGTTCCTGTTTCGGTCCCCGGAGCAGCCTGTCATGGTTTTGGATTTGTTCTCTTTGGGATTTACTCCAGTTTAAAGACTTTTCAAGATTCACCCATGGACTTACTTTTTGCATGACTTCTTTCATCCTATAGACTATACTTATTCTAAATAAAAGTATTTTACAGAGTTTGCTTGTGTGTGTGGTCTAGGGGGGTACACCCCAGATCTGAGGTGCAACAGATTGCATGTAAACTATAAATCCCAGCAACTACAACTTCCAAATGTCAAGGTCTCTTTTCCCCCAAACTCCACTGTGTTCACATTTGGCCATATTGAGGATTCATGCCAAGTTTCATCCAGCTCCAAAATTGAGTCCACAGTGCTCTCTGGATGTAGGTGAACTACAACTCCAGAACTCAAGGTCAATGCCCACCAAACCCTTCCAGTTTTTTCTGTTGGTCATGGGAGTTCTGTGCGCCAAGTTTGGTTCAATTCCATCACTGGTGGAGTTCAGAATGCTGATTGATTTCCGGTGAACTATAAATCCCAGCAACTACAACTCCCAAAAGACAAAATCAACCCTCACAACCCCACTACTATTGAAATTTGGGCGTATGGGGTATTTGTGTCAAATTTGGTCCAGTGAATGAAAATACATCCTGCACATCAGATATTTACATTATGATTCATAACGGTAGCAAAATTACATTTATGAAGTAGCAACAAAAATAATTTCATGGTTGGGGGTCACCACAACATGAGGACCTATATTAAGGGGTCATGGCATTAGGAAGGTTGAGAAGCACTGCTTTAAGGAGTGTGACTTACCCAAGTTCACTTAATGCATTGTTAGGTGGGGATTTGAATCCTTCCCCCAAAATTATTATTGCTCCCACCATTCCTCTTCTGACCCCTTTTATTCTGTGGTGCAGAGGCATTGACCAAATTATCACGACTATGAGATCAGCTCGACTTGAACACAAAGCCTAACAAAAAGTTATATGCAGACATATCCTGGAAAGCATCTCTATTTATATTGAACTAATGAGAATATAAACATTGGAGCCTGTGTCTTGTATCCTGTTCAGGTTTTATGTTTGGCCGGTGCAATCGCCACATTGCGAATGCCTTGGAGCTGTAAACTCCATGGGACACCACGCATCAATATGTGTTACCTAGGTCACTGCCCCGAGGACCTTACAAATCCATAAAAACAACCCAACTGATTAAGTGATTTCAATTTACACTCCTAATGCTATGTCCTTTGCCTATAAAGGCAGGAGGCTTTCATTTTTATTTTAATTAGTCTGATGGCATCATATAACGCCACTAATGGCATGAATAAAAATAATCAACAACAAGCGGAAAGCGTCCTTTGTCCATTCGGATTCTACACACGCACCAAAAAATCCATAGGCCTGGCAATGAGCAAAGTCTCTGCGAATGGTTTTTATCAACTCAACCCTTGGAGGCATGATAGAAACCTAATCCGAGCGACCAACCAATCCTCCCTGTGCCCAATTGGCTGTGAAAAGGAGCTTAAAGAAAGTGTGTCTTATACCGAAAGCGAGCAAATATCTTGAAAGAGAAAATTATTCGATGCTTACAGCCTTTTCCCCCCTCTTCCAAAACCTCAAAGTGATGCTTTTACTGGAGGTTTTACGTTTATTTAATTGATGAATAGATTAATCTAGAAAGGTTTCTTTTCTCTTTTCCACTTTAAAAGAATTTGAAAATAAATACTAAAGAAATCCAACAAGGAAAACAGCAACCAACACAAAAGAAGTTTTAATTTGATTCCTGTGTATGAGATGGATTTTTTGCCAGTTTATTTATTTACTTACTTATTTACTTACTTAGGCGATCCCTCATTGCCTGAGTAAGATAGTTTTCCAAGTTCGATGTTCTGGCAGTGGGTACGTGGGCGACTATGGAGCCATATTCTTGACCTGCATGTTCTCCCGCAGTGAGGGCATCGGTTTCCAGGTGGAAGGTGGTCCCAGTCGGGGTTGGCTCGATGCACCTTCCTCTTGGCACATTTCTCTCTTTCACCCTCTATTCATGCTTCTTCAAGTTCTACAGCAGTGTTTCCCAACCTTTTTTGACCTGCGGCACACTTTTAACATTAAAAAAATCCGGGGGCACACCACCAAACAAAATGACACAAAATGACACTCTAACACAGTAAAGAATGGCTGGGGGATGGTGGCCTGCAGTTGCTGGGAGTGCTGAAGCCGGGGAGGGGAGGAGCAGGCCGTGCCATCCCCCGGCTTCACCTCTCCCACAGCTTCGCCAGCCTTGAGGGGCAGTGCCAAGCCAGCATTGTGCTGGCTCTGCCACTGCTGGCTTGCCACTGCCCCCACAAGGTTGGCAAAGCTGTGTGAGCGCTGAAGCCGGGGGGGGGGGGAAGGACGCCATGCCCTGCCCCCTCCCCCAGCTTCAGCTCTCCCACAGAGGAGGAGCATGAGCGGTGGATGGGCTTCAGTGGGCAGGGCTCCTCTGCGCAGCTTCAGCGAGCGAGGGGCGAGAGTCATGGTGGGAGTCATGGCGGATTGGAGGCTGGCTGGGAAAACGGCCAAAGGAGGCAGCGCCCCGGGCCCTTCTTCTTTTTCTTCGCTGCCGCCCGGCGCTTCCTCCTCCTCCCCCAAGCAGCAGGAGTTCGGCAGGAGGAGAGGGGAAGGAAGGGGGGGGCAGAGAGCTTTTCTCGCGGCACACCTGATGATCGCTCACGGCACACTAGTGTGCCACGGCACACTGGTTGAGAAACACTGTTCTACAGCACTGCTGGTCACAGCTGACCTCCAGTTAGAGCGCTCAAGGGCCAGGGCTTCCCAGTTCTTGGTGTCTATGCCACAATTTTAAAGGTTGGCTTTGAACCCATCTTCCAACATTCTGTTTCCCATTCTTGAGTTCGGAGTGCAGTAACTGCTTTGGGAGATGGTGATCGGGTATTTGGACGACGTGGACGGTCCAGCGGAGTTGATAGCAAAGGACTATCGCTTCAATGCTGGTGGTCTTTGCTTCTTCCACCACACTGACATTTATTTGCCTGTCTTCCCAACAGATTTGCAGGATTTTTCAGAGGCAATGGAAGAATCTTTCCAGGAGTTGCATGTGACATCTGTAGACAGTCCACGTTTTGCAGGCATATAACTGGGTTGGGAGGACAATAGTTTTATAGACAAGCACTTTGGTATCCTACGGATATCCCAGTCCTCAAATACTTTGTGTTTCATTCGTTTCATGCAGCAACCACCTGCCTCTATGAGATTCCCCAAAAGCAGAGAAAGTTGCCCTTTGTTTCAATAACACATTTTACACATTTATTTATTTATTTATTTAGGCCATGTTGACCAGGCAATTTTATGCCCCTTATAGTGCCCAAGGGATTTTACTTGAAGTCTGAGGCTCGCGGCGGCTTACAGGAGCCGAAGGGCACAGTAAAATACAGGCAATAAGCAGTTAAAAACAATTAAAAACAACAGCAGTACAGTAATTAATAACACAGTTAAAACAATGAACAGCACATCATCTTCAGAAGAACGAATAGATGGCGGGGCATGGGCAGGACTTACTCACCAAAGGCCTGCTTAAACAGGTATGTTTTACAGGCCCGTCTAAACAGGAGCAAGTCCTTCATAGCCCGAGTTCCGGCCGGGAGGGCGTTCCACAGCGTAGGTGCTATGACAGAGAACGCCCTCCGGCGGGTAGCAGTCAGCCTTGCGAGTTTAGCTGAAGGTATCTCCAGGAGATTGGAGTCCTCAGACCGAAGTGATCTCGGAGGGCAATATGGGGTGAGACGGTCCCTCAAATACGCTGGCCCCAGGCCGTGTAAGGCCTTAAAGGTGAGGACCAACACTTTGAAGGTGATCCGGTGCTCAATTGGCAGCCAGTGCAGATCCTGCAAAACAGGTGTTATGTGGGCGCCAGCTGGCGTGCCAGACAGGAGCCGGGCGGCAGTGTTCTGCACTAGCCTGAGCTTCCGGGTCACCCGACAGAGGAAGGCCAACGTGAAGCGCGTTGCAGTAATCCAGCCTTGAGATGACTGTGGCTTGGATCACCGTGGCCAGATCGTTCCGGGAGAGATAGGGGGCCAGCCTCCTTGCCTGTCGCAGATGAAAAAAAGCGATCTTGCTGACCGCAGAGACCTGGGCCTCCATGGTCAGCTGGGAGTCCAAATGGACCCCCAGGCTCTTTACGGAAGGCGATGGGCATAACACATTTGGAGTATACACATTTGGAGTATAGAGGCTCTTTCTGGAAGCTTGAATTCTGAAAAAAGGCCATGTTGACCAGGCAATTTTGAGAGTGCCCACTTATAGTGCCCAAGGGATTTTAGGCATTGAAGTCTGAAAAAGGTCATGTGGTCTGGAGAATTGTTAGATTTTCAGCTTGTCTTTTTTTCCCAAGCTAAAACATATCTAACTCTCTAATTCATTCTTTATAATGCTTCGTTTCCAGATCTGTAATTATCCTAGATTCTCTTGACATGTTCCTGTTTTTTCCCCTAATGTCAAGAATGACTTGAGGAACTGCAAGTCACTTGTGGTGTAAGGGAATTGGCCGTCTGCAAGGACATTGCCCAGGGGATGCCCGGATGATTTGATATTTTACCATCCTTGTTGGAGGCTACTCTCATGTCCCTGCATGGGGATCTGGAGCTGACAGAGGGAGCTCACCTACACACATACATAGACATACACACATATATACATATACACATGCACACATACATGGATACATACATATATACATATACACATACACACGCACACATATATACACACAAATATGTATATAGACAAGCACACACATATACACAATATGCATGTACACATATAAATACAAAAATACACAAATATTTATTTATTATTTCAATTTATATACCACCCTTTCCCGAAGACTCAAGGTGGTTTACAGCATGTAAACATACAATAATAAAATAGCACTAAAACAATAAAAAATCAGGTCACGAAAACAATACATTATACTATCGGCATAATATACTATCAAACACACATGAGGGCTGTTTGATAATAAAAAGTTTCAAAACTCATTTCGGATCTAGTCATAGATAGCGTTTTGGATTATTTAGACTTCCGAAAAAAATCCGATAAATTTCGAAATTGTTTTGGAAGTATTTCTGAAATTTGGAAGTCTTTGGAAGTCTTCAAAAATGACTTCCGCTTTCAAAAAATGGACCAAAAAATCAGCAGAAGGGAGAGTCAGCTGTTAGCCATCAGCCAATGAGCAATCAGCAAGAAAATTCGGAAATGACATCTGAAATTTGGAATTCCGAAATTTGGAATTCGGATTTTGGAATTCCTTTTGGAAAGGCTGCTTTCTGAAAAACTTCCGAAATTTGGGAGTATCCAAAATTTTAAAACAGCCTTTACACACACATATATACACACACTTAAACACTTATATGCACACACAACACACCTATACACAGACTGGGCCACAGCAACGCATGGTAGGGGGTGGCTAGCCTATTATAAACTTGGAAGTTTTTATTTCTGATTTGATGCTCTAACCGTGAAATCCCACTGTCTCGGAGACTAAATGATAAGTAAGCAAGCCTCCAGTTCAAAGGTAACTTCTTCCCACCTCCAACCTTATTGTACAGGATGGATCCCACTGAAAATGTTTATTTAATGAAGCAGCCAAACCAGACGAGATTGAATTTCAAAAGCCTTCAACTCTATATTTAGACAAGACAGGCGGAACATAAATAACCAAGGTGTGGGTAGCAGCTCTGTGCGTGTTGTTGACTGAAATTTGCACCTAAAACAGAATTTTAAAAGCTAAACCTCTTGCGTTCTTTGCTAATTAATGCACCCTCTCCATTTGGCAGCTCAGTGAAATGAACATCTGAACTTCCTTGCTTGACTTTGATACTTGCTGACTTTTCACACGGCATCCTTTCTCAGAGCAAAGTTAAAGCAGCCAGGGCAACATCTTATGAGATTGTGAAGTTTGTAGTTGGCGAAGCACTAGCACTCTCTGGCTGATAATTAAAAGTACCCCCCTACCCAAACTGCAAATCCCAGGATTGTATTGGATATTGGAGCCCCCAGTGGTGTAATGGGTTAAACCCTTGTGCTGGCAGGATTGCTGACTGAAAAGTCAGCAGTTCGAATCAGAGTGAGCTCCCTTCTGTCAGCTCCAGCTTCCCATGTGGGGACACGAGATAAGCCTCTCACAGGATGGTAAAATATCTGGGCATTCCCTGGGCAACGTCCTTGCAGAAGGTGAATTCTCTCACACCAGAAGCAACTTGCAGTTTCATGAGTTGCTCCTGACACACACACACACAATAAGTTATTGCCATGGCAGTTGAAGTAGAATATGAAACCTGCCTATCTTTGTGATTGCATCGTCCCCTGTGAGCCAGCACATCCGGGGAGGCCCTTCTCTCACTTCCACCGCCCTCACAAGCTCGGTTGGAGGGGACGAGGGAAAGGGCCTTCTCTGTGGTGACCCCATAGCTCTGAAACTCCCTCCCCAGGGAGATCAGACAGGCTCCCACTCTCTCCATTTTCCACAAGGAATTAAAAACTTGGCTGTTCCACTGCACCTTTGAAATCGGAATGAATTTGGATTAAATTCACTTTTGAAGCGGTTTTGAAGCAATATAAGCAAACTGGAAGTGAATTTGCCATTTCGAAGCCACCGCCGCCATTTTCAGAAAGGAATCGGAAAGGAATCGGCTGAAGCGGGAGGGAAGAAATCAGCTTCCAAACTGGGTTAAACCCGGCTCCTGCCGCAGGTCCTTCTCTCCTACGAGACGCCATTAACAAAGCCATTCTGAAATTTTGGAATTTTTCCAAATAAATTTCGATTTTTTTTCTGGGAAATTTCAGAGGTCATTCAGATTGGAAGCACCAGCGCCCCCTACATCCGGAACGAGTTTTGAACCATTTTTTAAGTGGATCAACCAGGCCTATTGTTCATACATGATCGTTTTTAAACGTTTTTATAATGTTGTCTGATTGTATGTTTATTGATGTTTGATATTGTTTGTTTTTCAAAGCTTATTTTAACTAGTTTTGTTGGGAATGTCCCTTTGTAAGCCGCCCCGAGTCCCTTCGGGGAGATGGAGGCAGGGTATGAAAATAAAGTTAATTAATACGAGTTAATAAAACTGTAGCATTAATGGGCCCTTGGGATTATGTTCCAGCCTTCACTTCCTTATTGAGTTAATTTCCTTTCTGTGCATTGCATTGAGCTTTCCCCTCCAGGTACAGACAGCCACCAAATGCATTCCAAAATGCCACATTTCATCCGTGGAGGACATCTCCGTCAGCGGTCTCGATTGAAAATGTCACCGTTTCATGCACAAGGAGTTATTTCTGATGCAGAGGATTTTTTTCAAAAAAACCCAAACCCTAATCTGATCAATGCCAAGTGAACCAGGCATCAGCCGCAGAGTCCCATCCATCATGCCCATTTTCTCATTGACATTTCTCTCAATGCAGTTGAGATGGAGAAAGCTGACTGTACTGTAGGTGAGCCATGAGTTTAGAGGTTGACTATGGTAGCTTTCATGTCACCATATCACTGGGGTGTTAGATCTATTTCAAAGCTGAGTTTGAAATCTAAGGTGCTATCCATGGTCCTGAACCTCTTTTGCAGGGAAGGTGTCAGCACCTCGGATAGCTCAGGTTAAAACCTGGAGTAGATTCACTGGCCTTAATGCAATGTTTCTCAACCTGGTAGTTGGGATCCCTGGGGGGTGAGGAGGGTGTCAGGTTGCCAAAGACTATCAGAAAACACAATATTATCTGTTGCTCACGGGGATTCTGTGTGAGAAATGTCATTGATGGGGTTCAGAATGCTCTTTGTATGTGAACTACAATTCCAGCAACTACAACTCCCAAGTGTCAATGTCTATATTCCCCAAACTCCACCAGTTTTCATATTTGGACATATTGAGGATTCGTGCCAAGTTTGGTCCAGATCCATCATTGTTTGAGTTCTCTCTGGATGTAGGTGAACTACAACTCCAAAACTCAAGGTCAATGCCCACCAATCCCTTCCAGTATTTTCTGTTGGTCATGGGAGTTCTGTGTGCCAAGTCTGGTTCAATTTAATCGTTGGTGGAGTTCAGAATGCTCTTTGATTCTAGGTGAACTATAAATCCCAGCAACTACAACTCCCAAATGACAAAATCAATTCCCCCCCAACCCCACCAGTATTAAAATTTGGGCATATTGAGTATTTGTGCCAAATTTGGTCCAGTGAATGAAAATACATCCTACATAGCAGATATTTACATTACAATTCATAACAATAGCAAAATTACAGTTATGAAATTTGGTCCAGATCCATCATTGTTGAGAGTCCACAGTGCTCTCTGGATGTAGATGAACTACAACTCCAAAACTCAAGGTCAATGCCCACCAATTCCTTCCAGTATTTTCTGTTGGTCATGGGAGTTCTGTGTGCCAAGTTTGGTTCAATTCCATCGTCGGTGGAGTTCAGAATGATATTTGATTGTAGGTGAACTATAATTCCCAGCAACTACAACTCCCAAATGACAAAATCAATTCCCCCCAACCCCACCAGTATTCAAATTTGGGCTTATTGCGTATTTTTGAAAAATTTGGGCCAGGGAATAAAAATACATCTTGCAAATCAAATATTTACATTATGATTCATAATAGTAGAAAAAATTACAGTTATGAAGCAGTAATGAAAATAATTTTAGGGTTGGGGGCCACCACAACATGAGAAACTGTATTAAGGGGTCATGGCATTAGGAAGGTTGAGAAATACTGCCTTAATGGGAGAAGTAGTATTCAGTACCAGAAGGAAGAAGTTAGTTGTGGAAGTAACAAATTACACTCAATGCGGTTGCATGTAATGTGACTCCCCCATTTTTTTAGGTGCATATAATAGGACATATAAATGCTTAGAGAAACTTTTACGAATCTTTAGGTCCTCTAACATAATTCTATGTGGAGTGTTGACTGCATCTCCAATGCCCAACCTGATCTTACGCAGACTTTGGAAAGCTTGCCGGTTTGAGATACAGCACCCAGAATCTTCCAGCCAGCATGCAGTGCTGGGGGATATCATGCAGAAAAGGCATCTATCTATCATCTATCTATCTATCTATCTATCTATCTATCTATCTATCTATCATCTATCTATCTATCTATCATTTATTTATTTGCAGTATTTATTTATTTGCCGAAGGGGGACTCATGATGGCTTACACTGAGCCCCATTAAGAGGCCATTTCAACAATTACAATAAAATCATGAAATAAACATATCATAATTAAAAACAATAGATAATTAAAACCATACATAAACCATCATTAAAACCATAAACCAGCCTCATCAGTCATATCACCATTCCAGTTCATCCCTTTAAGGTGCTGCTTACATCTATTGACCAAACGCCTGGTCCCAGAGCCATGCCTTTAATTTCTTTCGGAAAACTAGGAGGGAGGAGATCGATCTTATTTCAGTTAGGAGTGTGTTCCATAGGTGGGGAGCCACCACCAAGAAGGCCCTGTCTCTCATCCGTGCCAGGCGCATTTGAGCTGTTGACGGGAGCGAGAGCAGAGCCTCCCCGGATGATCTTAGATTTCGAGGTGGGACGTAGGGGGGATACGTTCGGACAAGTAAGCTGGGCCAGAACCGTTTAGAGCTTTATAGGCCAAAACCAGCACTTTGAATTGGGCTTGGAGATGGACTGGCAGCCTGTGGAGCTGACACAACAGAGGGGTGGTATGTTCCCTGTATGTTGCCCCAGTTATTAATCTGGCTGCCGACCGTTGTACTAGATGAAGTTTCCGAACCGTCTTCAAAGGTAGCCCCACGTAGAGCTCATCACAGTAATTTAATGGATGTAACCAGAGCGTGGAGTACTTTAGCCAAGTCAGACTTCCCAATGTATGGGAGGTCATTCCTGCTATTGTCAATAGGATCTATTCTAAGGTCCGTGTAGGATTGTTGAATTTAACCACAATAGGACAGTTATGTGCTTGGCCGACTTACCGGCCAAGCGGGTTGCAGGACGGGGTTGCCCTCACCGCCATTTTGTGGAGGGATGCAGGGGCTTCTCCTTCCCAGAAGCTCCTGGGGTGGCAGGAAGGTTTCCTGCCACCAAATGTTGGCTGGCCAATGACGGGGCAGGCTCCGCCCCGCTCCCTCTTTGCACCGGCTGGCCGGCACTTCCGCCTGGGCAGCCTATTTAAGGCCGCCCGGGGCTGCCCAGGTTGCACGTGGGGGCGAGCTCTGTTTTTCCTCCCACCCTACTTATTGCATTGCTTGTTGGTGTCCATTTTGTTCATTCTTCATGTCATTGTTGCATTGTTCATGGTTATGCGTTATTATGTTCCTTGGCACAACTCCGTGTTTGGCGTGCGGCATGGCCCCTGGATCAGGCTGCCTTACCGCCCCTTGGTTGTAAGGGGGATAACGCCCAGGCCCCCGGGGGTGCCGAGTTTCCGTGGCTTGCAAACGCCTTTGGACATTCGTGGGGGCTGTTCGACCCATCCAGGACCCATGCGTGGCCGCCAACCCTTTGTTCCTGTTTTCAATAAATGAGTTGTGGCCATTTTCATCCAACCACTTGTGTCTGTGTTATTGTCCTTGGCGTGAGGTATGTCACCCTTGCACATGCAACTGTGTTGAAAAGGACAGTTCTGCTTTTTGTAGGAAAATGGGCCATCCTGGCCAGTGATCCCTCTGGACACAGGACATTTTCCAGAAATAAGGGACTGTCCCTTAAAATTTGGGGTGCCTGGCAAGCCTGCCCAAAGTTGATACAGAAGTTGAGAAGTTGAGAAAGAAGGAAGGGAATTCCATCTGAACATGAGGAAAAACTTCCTGACTGTGAGAGCTGTTCAGCAGTGGAACTCTCTGCATGGTGGGGGTTCCTTCTTTGGAGGCTTTTAAACAGAGGCTGGATGGCCATCTGTCAGGGTGCTTTGAATGCGATTTTCCTACTTCTTGGCAGAATGGGGTTGGACTGGATGGCCCACGAGGCCTCTTCCAACTCTATGATTCTATGATTTCTTCACAGGAGTCATGCTTCACCTAAAATAATACATAAGTAAATACACAAGTAGCAAGAAGAAAACACAAATCCAAAAGAAGAGGATAAAGGTGAGCACTGATCTGCTTATAGTTTGCAGTTTCTCATTGATATGCATGGATGCATTCTAATTTAAAGAGAAAAGCCATGCATCTCATTCCAATGGGAAAGGCAGTGAACGGGCGATGTGTGAATCTGCTCAGTCATCCGTCTGAGAGCAAGCTCTTGATCTGGCAAATTTTGTGACCTTTTCACTGATGATTCTTTATCTTACAATGGGATTTGGTTTGGAAAGCCTTGTAAACAAAAATGCATCTACTACGGAAAACCCAATTTACAATGATACTGATTTTAAAAAGCCCTGAAATCCCATTGGGGTTCATGGGTAGAGACGACACTATTTTAGGATTGGGTTACCATTTAAAGGTTTTCTACTGTCATGGTTTTAACAAATAGCCTCATGTACAGACATTGAAATGACAGAGATAAAGTTGGGTTGCTGTAAGTTTTTCGGGATGTATGGCCATGTTCCAGAAGCATTCTCTCCTGACGTTTCAACTGCATCTATGGCAGGCATCCTCAGAGTTTCTGAGGGCAGGAGAGACTGCTTCTGGAACATGGCCAGACAGCCCGAAAAACTTACAGCAACCCAGTGATTCCAGCCATGAAAGCCTTCGACAATACATAGATAAAGCCGGTCTGGAAAGCACTGCTTGAAATCAGAAATCACACACTTTAAGTCTGGATCTCAATGATGACAAAGCCCAGCTCCTTCTGATGGAGGAATTACTTACTTAGGTGATCCCTCATTGTCCGAGTAAGATTGTCCTCCAATCTTACTTGGTGTCCTGACGGTGGGTACTGGCCAGAATGGTTTTAAATTGTCTGTTATTTCTTATGTGTAAGTTATACTGATTGTATTCTTTTATAATTTGCTGTTGTGTTGTTATTATGTGTCATTGGGCTTGGCCAATGTAAGCCACGCTGAGTCCCCTTGGGGAGATGGTGGTGGGGTATAAATAAAGTTTTATTATTATTATTAGATGACCGCGGAGCCATAGTCTTGACCTGCATGTTCTCCTGCAGTGAGGACATTGGTTTCCAGGTGGGAGGCAGTTGGCTTGATGCACATTCCTCTTGGCATGTTTCTCTTTTTTGCCCTCCATTCATGCCTCTTAAAATTCTACAGCACTGTTGGTCACAGCTGACCTCCAGCTAGAGTGCTCAAGAGCCAGGGCTTCCCAGTTCTTGGAGTCTATGCCACAATTTTAAAGGTTGGCTTTGAACCCATCTTTACATTTCTTTTCCTGTCCACCAACATTACATTTTCCATTCTTGAGTTCGGAGTAGAGTAACTGATTTGGGAGACGGTGATCGGGCATTTGAACAACGTGGGCGGTCCAGTGGATTTGATGGCGGAGGACCATTGGGTCAATTGTGGTGGTCCAGCACGCTGACATTTGCCTTCCAACCCCCAAAATAATGCGACAGACAACCATAATTGGATTCAAATTTCGGCAACCTTTATTAAAAGTTACCTATTTAACTTTAACTGAACTAAACTTAGGTGTCAAGGGAACCAGGTGTGGCAAAGAACTGGGCAACGTCTCAGGGAAATGCTGGAGAAGCCTTGCTGAAAATCTTTTATACCGGACTCTCCATTTTCTGGGCCAATGATATCCCCCTCATTCTTCAACTGCCATCCATGTGAGTGCATTTGTGCATTGGCCCAACACCCTTTGAGGAGTGCCCTGAGTGTATATTGATCTATTGGATTTCCTTAAACTATTTTATGCTGGTCTATTTATAAGACCACACTAAGCACAAGAACTATACTCTAATTCATCATAATAGACAAAGATGTCACATGCGTTTTGTAGAAGATACATATATTATTAATTATTAATCAGTTTATACAGCAGAGATAACCACCCCCAGAATGTAAGCACAAATAAGCATTCCAGTGAACATGTGGTACTTAGCGTTCTACGATGTCCCAAGGAGTATTCAATCCGACATATTACTTCATACAAAAGTTTCCCGGATGATACATAAAATCCGGATTGTAATTCTGATCCAAGAGTCCCAACTGCAATGTGATTTAGAGTTTCATCGACATGTAGAATCGTTTATAATCCAAAGTTGCGCTGGTCTCTGGTGTTATTATAGACAAATCCTTGGTTTACTCCGGGGTGGGAACTTGCTGATATAAACCAGTACAAAAAGTTCCGTGGATGCCTGACGGTATTACTTGAAGCTCAACTGTTTCGGAAGGCTTCCTCAGAGGTCATCCAATGGAGCTATGTACATTATATAATAATAACATCAGAGACCAGCGCAACTTTGGATTATAATCATGATAAACTCCATTGTATGTTGGTGATGCTATTTATATGACTGCGAAATACAAATAGCATCACCAAGCCATAGTGGATCTGTCCGCCCATTCCCCTGGAACATTCTCTAGACGAGGCAACCAATTGCCTCTCTTCAGGGGAGGAGGCAATTTCCTTTCCCTGCCCACTGCGTAGCCGGGGAAAGGGGTATTGTCTGCCGGGGAAAGGGGTATTGTCTGCCGGGGAAAGGGGTATTGTCCTCCCAAGAGATTTGCAGGATTTTTTTGGAGGCAGCACTGATTGAATCGTTTCAGGAGTTGATTGTGACGTCTGTAGACAGTCCACGTTTCGCAGACGTATAACAGGGTTGGGAGGACAATAGCTTTATAAACAAGCAGCTTGGTATCCCTATGGATGTCCTGGTCCTCAAAGACTCTGCTTCATTCAGAAACACAGAGTGTTAACAATGAAGGAAAGCCATTGTTAAAGCATCTCCTAGAAACCCTTTATGAATGAATGTCTATCACTTTTTGATGCACTCTGATTTGCAGTGACTTTGATCCTTTTGATGTTCCTCCGAGTGTTTGGCCAAAACATTGATTCCACCTATCTGAAACCATTGTTTTTGGTTCCACCCCAATATTGCTAGAACCAGAGAAGCAAACTGGCACCATCCTCTCTGCTACTGTTCTTCAGATATGTCCCTGAGATGGATCAGCATCTCAGTCTTTGAAAAACAGAAGCTCACAAAAGGAAGAAGTTGATTTTATTCTGGATCAGGGGTGCCCACACTTTTTCATCATGTGAGCTACTATATGAACAATCAAGTTGAAAAGATCACCTGTTGTGCATGTGAGCGTGCTCTCGCATATGCGCGCGCACGCTCCTACTGCAGCCTTCCGTCCGCGCGGGGCTTCTTTCTTGCCTGCCCACGAACTCACCACCGCGCGCACCCGGGAAGGGGATCCTCCTTGCCTGCGTGCGCTCTCTCTCTTAATGTCTTCGTTGCCTTCCTCCTTCCTGCTGCGTGCTTTCGCGAAGCAAGAAGTCCCCATCCCGTCCTGCTTCTTGCGTGCACAGCAGGCCCCTCCCACGCACGCAGCAGGAGGGTATTTATAGGTGCACCCACCAGCACTCCGGCCAGATATGGCTTCGGTGGTGGCTCGGAAGGCGCAGGGCTGGGAAGAGGGGCTGCCTGGGCCGGGAAACTCAACAGAGAGAGGGACCCACGTGAGGCTGGAGCCTCCCCACGGCAGCCTCCCCCCCCTCCCTCGAGGCTTCCTTACCTGGGCAGGAGAAGGAAGAGTGGAAGTGGTGGTTCCCCAAAGTGACAGATGCAGCGGGGGGGGGGCTTCCTTCCTTTTGAGGGTGTCACTCAGAAAGGACGCCCAAGTGGACGGCTGGCAGGAAGGAGGACCCCTCCCACTGGTGGCAGTCCATGCCCGGGGGGGGAGAGAGAGGGTGGCTCTTCCTAGCCGGCCACCCTCTCTCTCTCTCTCTCTCTCTCTCTCTCCCGTGGGCCCTCGCCGCCTTTCTCCTTTGAGGGCGAGGGAGGGCGAGGCGGAGAAAGGCGGCGAGGGCACAAGCAGCAGCAGCAAGTGGAGTCTCCATCCCCGCAGCCCCCTCCTCCATGGGTTGAGCCCCAGGAACATGGTGGAGTCCTCCCTCCTCGCCCCCAACCAAGGAAAGAAAGCAGCCCCACACAGCTCGCTCGCCCAGGTCTCGGCTTGGAATGGGAGTCCCTAGGGCAGCAGCAGGGTTTGTGGTGGGGCTTGTTTGGCTTTGCCCCACTTTGCTCGGCCTTCTTCGCCTCTTTCTCTCTCTCTCTCCCTCTCTCCTTCCAGCGCCCGCCCGCCTGCCTGCCAAAAGGGTCCGAAAAAGTTCTCTGGATTTCTTTCTTCTCTCCTTGGCGCGCTCTCTCTCTCTCACACACACATTCCCTCCATCCCTCCCACAGCCTCGCATCCTATCCGTGCGCGTGCCTTCGCCTTGCTCGCGCCCCCCCAGCAGCAACCAATGGGTGGTCATGTCACCACACCGTGCGTGGCAATACGAGCGCCAGGGCCCCGCCCACTAAAGCCTCATTTTGGCAAAAGAAGCCCCGCGAAGGCGGTGGCGGGAGCGCATGGCAGGAGCGCGCCATTTGGCTGGTGAGGCCCAAAGATCACATGGAAGAGGGCTGAAGATCACCTAGGTGCTCCCGATCACCATAATGAGCACCCCTGTTCTGGATCTTATGATATGCCACGAGTGAATTACATCAGTATGTTTTGAGCAAAGGCAGGCACAAGAATGTGGATTAGTAATTTCTGTAGACGTATTCAGTTGAGATAAAGTGATGGGGAAAGCTTTGCACATTTCTACACATCTGGCTGCCTTTTATTTGGCACAAAAGCAAAAACAGCGGTAAGGCAGGTAATGCATGTGTCTGCACATGCATGACTATACATATATACTCATGTACGCACATATTCTGCACTCCACATCTTAAAGGCTCTTCATACAAGCAGGTAACTGTTTTGCTGTTTCTTTGAAATGCTTAAGCTTGGAGCTTAATGCTGAAGCATATGTACTCCATCACCAGGTCCTTCCTTAATACTCTCGGCTACATCGGGGAGAGTAAAAACCTACATTATCTGGGATTTAGAAATGTTTGCTTTGCTGAGCAAAAAGATTAAAATAGAGAAAGCCTGAAATGGCCATCTGGCTGTGGAGCAGGATCCTGTGAATTAAAATTTTCCCTGGTCGTTTTATCTAATCCCCGGCGCTTTATTTAGTAGCTTCAGACATAGATCACCAGCACACATATATATTTACTGACCTGAACTTGTGCTTTTAAGAGCAGATGCTGGGTTTTTCTTGGACGGGGTGGCGTGAGTGTGTGCAAAGCTATGTTTGATAAACTTTTCAAAATCCAGTTCTTGTGAAGGTCAGACGACAGGACCTTTGAACAAGTTGTCTCCATTTCCCAGCTTTAAATTCCATCTTTATTTTGGCTCTGTGCTGAATATATTCTTGGTTCACAGTTGACGGCACTGTGCCACTGTATCATAAAAGGTTATTGACCTTAACATGGCAATAATTAAAATTAAATTGGAATCAAACGATGATTCTCCAGCATTTCTTGGGAAACGCAAGATTATATTTGATTATATCCTCTAAGTCAGTGTTTCCCAACCAGTGTGCCGTGAGTGTTCATCAGGTGTGCTGTGGAAAATTGGAACCTTTGCCTCGCTTTGCTTGCGCTGCCGCTTCTCGAAGAACCGACCACCCTGCCAGGCGTCATCTGGGCAGCCTGCCTCTCGCTCTGTCTCTCTGTCTCTCTCTCTCTCTGGGGTGCCGGCAGGGCCAATCAGCATCCGCCAAGAAGCAAGCCCCGCCTCTCTAAGGGTCTCCCACCTGGTACCACCATGTTTGTTCAGGGCGGAAGTCCTGAGAGAGGGGAGGGAGGGGGCGGGGTCTCGGCTTCCTGGAGAAGCGGTTGGTTGGAGGCTGAGGAGGGGAGGGGCCAGGCGGCGCCTTTTCCTGGGAGGTCACTTCCGGAGGAGGCGGAGAGCTTCCGTAGAGGAGCGTTGGGCTTTATTTTCCTCTCAGCCACCTGTTTTCCCCTTCTGGCTCAGGATTCCTTCAGGCTTCCTGGGGGCTCTGCCTCTGGCGGCTTTCCGGGCCTTCCTTCCTTCCTTCCTTCTCCTGGCCTGGGCTCCTGCCTCTGCCTCTCCTGCTCTTAGGCCTTCTTCCTTCCTTCCTTCCTGCCTTCCTTCTCGGCCAGCCTCTCAGCTTCGGAAGGGAGCAGCCTGCCCCTGCGCCTCCCTCCCTGCCTGAGGGGAACCCAGGTGAGCAGCGGGCTTGAAGCACCGGGTGGTGATGATAGGCCAGTGTCGGGCTAGGTGACCCAGTCCAAAGCACACAAGGCTGGATATCTATGTCCGAAGCACACAAGGCAAGATATCTTTGTTGTGTTCATTGAAACAGGCCCAGGTTTCACACTGAGTGTATAAATACATTTAAAAACATACTAACTATATGTATTACTGTGTTAGAGTGTCATTTTGTGTCATTTTGGTTGGCACTGTGCCCCAGGATTTTGTAAATGTAAAAAATGTGCCGCGGCTCAAAAAAAGGTTGAAAAACACTGCTCTGAGTAGTTGAGCTTGATAATGATTGTCAAGGGATTCTCAATATGGCGAAGTATATGTTTTGGAGAAGAGGTTTCTCAGGCCATTTAATACATGTGTACACACACACACACACACACACACAAAACACGGGCTTTCCCTCGGCTACACATCTTGCATCTAAGAGGTTTTGTTACATGATTATCTTCAAAAGGTGAATCCACTTACTTTGCAAATCTAATTGCTGCACATGTATTTTTGAGGAAATCTTCCTGTAGGAAGGAAATCCCCATTCTCCTTAATGGCTAGTTGGACCTTTAAATATGCCCAGCCCATTTTACTAGACTGAACCACCTCGGAGATTAAAACAGTCTGGGGATGTCCTGCTCTCGGTCCCACCTTATTAATAAGCGTGACTGGTGGGGATGAGAGACAGGGCCTTCTCAGTGGTAGCCCCTTGGCTGTGGAACTCCCTCCTCAGCCCCCTCCCTCCGAGCCTTCAGAAGGAGAGTAAAAATTGGCTCTGGGACCAGGCTTTCGGAGAAATAATATAATTAGAATATGTTTAATGACTATGGAATGGCCTTAGACTACGATTTTTGGATGGTGTGATTTTAATATTATATATTTTTAAATGTTTAATACGTATTAATTTTAATTCAATTGATTTTATGCTTCATGTTTGTATGTGTTTGTATGGCATTGAATAATTGCCATATGTAAGCCACCTTGAGTCCCCCTTAGGGTAGAGAAAAGCAGGGTATAAATAGGATAAACAAACAAATAAATAAATAAATCTGTTCCAGTTGGGTTTATAGGATAGTATAGGGACAGAAAGGGCTCTCATTGACTTAGTAAATTACATGGACCCAGAAATTACATGGACCCAGGAGGATATGTGTGACACTGTTCGTTTTTATGGAACTCTTGGTCATATTAGGTTGCTGTGCGTTTTTTGGGCTGTATGGCAGTGTTCCAGAAGCATTCTCTCCTGACATTTCACTCACATCTATGGCAGGCATCCCCAGAAGTTGTGAGGTCTGTTTTAAACTAGGCAAGTGGGGTTTATATAACTGTAGAATAATGTCCAGGGTGGGAGAAAGAACTCTGCTTGAGGCAAATGTGAATGTTGCAATTGGCCTCCTTGATTAGGATTGAATAGCCTTGTAGCTTCAAAGCCTGGCTGCTTCCTGCCTGGGGAAACCTTTGTTGGGCAGTGTCAGCTGGCCCTGATTGTTTTGTGTCTAGATTACCCCTGGTTTTTTAGTGTTGTTTATTTACTGTCCTGATTTTAGAAGTTTTTTTAAAAAAATATACAGGTAGCCTGATTTTGTTTATTTTCATGGTTTCCTCTTTCCTCTTGAAATTGCCATATTATTGCCATTTAGGATCCTTCTAGGATATCTAATCAAAGTCAAAGTGGGGAACGGTATGGTGGAGTTCTTTGAGCATTGGATTACATCTCTGGAGACCAGGGTTCGAATTCCTCATCAATCATGAGACCCATTGGTTGACCTTGGCCAAGTTGCACTCTTTCAACTTCAGAGGAAGGCAATGACCAACCTCTTCTGACCAAATCTTGCCAAGAAAACCCTGGGATAAGTTCACCTTTAGTCAGAAACACTTTGAAGACATGGCATCATCAACAAAGGTTAATTATATATTAATAATACTTCGTCACATGCTTTTCTGTGCTTTTATTTGCATTTGTTTTACACCTTCAATCCATTTTTTGGGGTGAAAAACATGTGTGTGTGTGTGTGTGTCTTCTATCTTATATATATATAAAGAGACGGTCCGTTTTTGACGCTTATGCACGGGAAAACTATAGGCCCCCCCAACCACAAAACCCACCCAACACATTTCCCCAGACCACAGGGAACATTCGTGGCACAAAAAAACCCACCTCCCTACCTTTCAACCCCCCCAAAAACTGCCCCAAAAACCGCCCATTGCATCCCGTTCTGCACTGGCCGCGAGCGCAGGAGAGAGGGAGAGCAATCGCGCAGGCACACTCAGCCCCCCCCCCCAACCCATCCGTCGCCCTCTCTCCTCACTCACCGGGATCTTTGCAGTCACACCGGCGGCGCCCTAACCCCCTCCTCCTCCTCTACTTCCTCGGCCTCCTCACCCGTCTCCCTGCCGTTCCCGGCCCGCTCGGGCGCCACCGGGACCACCTGGAAAGCGAGCGAGGAGGCCGCGGAAGAGCCGGCCACAACACCGCCCACACCACCCGGGTCCAGCCGCGGCCCCCAGGTCCGGCAGCCCCTCGAGGACGCCTAAGAGCAAGCGCAGGAGGCAGGAACGGCGCCGCCCGCACGTCCCCCGTCCCGGAGCAGCTCTGGGGCACCGCACGACACTTCCCAGATACCTCCGTGGCCGGAAGTAGCCGTGCGGGGCCTTCTGGGAAGTGTAGTCCCGTGGAGGACTTCTCCCCAGGAGAGGCGGAACTTCGAGAGAGAGAGAGGGTGAGTGATAGAGAGTGAGAAAGAGAGAGGGGGGAGTGAGAGAGTGAGAGAGGGGGGAGTGATAGAGAGAGAGTGAGAGACAGAGAGAAAGAGGGGGAAATGAGAGGGGGGAGTGATAGACAGAGAGAGAGAGAGAGAGAGGGGGGAATGAGAGAGAGGGGAGATAGAGAGAGTGAGTGAGAGAGAGAGAGTGAGAGAGAGAGGGGGGAGTGAGAGTGAGTGAGAGAGAGAGGGGGAGTGATAGAGAGAGAGAGAGAAAGAGAGGAGGGAGTGAGAGAGAGGGGGGAGTGATAGAGAGAGAGTGAGAGAGAGAAAGAGAAGGGGGGAGTGAGAGAGAGAGTGTGTGAGAGAGGGGGGAAATGAGATAGTGAGAGAGAGGGGGAGTGATGCTGTCAATTTTATTGAGGTATTGCAGCTTTGCAGCACGACAGACAGTCAAGGCAGCGAAAAATGTAAGAAAAAAGAGAAAAACGGGACTGGAAAGTGGATTGGGACGATCCCTAAGCTATAAAATCAGGTTGTGTAAATAATTTAGTGGCCAGAAATTATTTACAAAAAGAAATGAAGGAATAAAGGGGAAATTGATGCTTTTAGCAGAAACAATGTCAGGAGAAAGTGCTGCTCAGTATAGGCTTTAAGGTAACAGGGTAGCTTGCCAAGTAAAATGTTGAGAATAAGCTACTCTGATTGGTACAAAGGCACAAGCAGTGATTTGCCAAAGAACATCATGTGCCTCTTAGATAAAAGCGGCCCTGATTGGCCCAATGCTAGCCAATGTGCGTTTGTTTACAATGTTCTTGAATGGGTAGATAGCGTGCATGGCAACTGAAGGCTTCTCTCTGTGTAATGCTGGGGAGAAGTTGCATAGATTTGTAACAACTTGGGAACACGCTGCATCAGAGTAGATAACATAGCCTGAGAATCAGAATTAATACCTACGCCATGCCTTTTAACAAATAGGAGTGAGATGCTAAAGAATGCTTTGTTTAATTGGATAATAAAATGAGTTCATGAGTGCCAGCCAGTAACAAGGCATGACGAAGGGCGGGACAACAGGGTTTGTCGCCATTGCTTGTATAAAATCAAAGTGTGAAGATTGTTCAGGGCTCTTGCCTTTAGCAGCTTGTTCTGCCGGGCTGATCCCGTCAGCTGATGTACTACAAATAAAGTTTGGCTTCATTGAACATAGTAAGAATTGTCGCGTTGTCCATCAGCCCCTGTGCTCGCACGGAGACGTCGCCTGAGGTAAAAATTACTGCCTAAGGAGTTTTGGGACTCCAAATTGCCGCTACAATAGAGATAGGGGGGGAGTGAGAGAGTGTGTGAGAGAGGGGGGAAATGAGATAGTGAGAGAGAGGGGGGAGTGTGAGAGAGAGAGGGAGGGAGGGAGGGAGTGATAGATAGGGATAGAGAGAGAGAGAGTGGTAGATAGAGAGAGATTGGGTGATACACACAGAGTGAGTACAGAGAGATAGAGAGACACAGAGAGAGCAAGTGATAGAGAGAGAGTGTGTGATGGAGAATAATATACACAGAGAGAGACAGTGATAGATAAGGATAGGGATAGATAGATAGAGAGAGACAGACACAGTAAGTTAGAGAGAGAGAGAGAGAGAGAGAGAGAGAGAAACACAGAGAGAGAGAGAGAGAGAGAGAGAGAAACACAGAGAGAGAGAGAGAGAGAGAGAGAGAGAGAGAGAGAGAGACATGGCACAGCAATGCGTGCCGGGTTCAGCTAGTATATATATAAAATTCTTCCTTGTCTTCTTTCACTTCCTTCTCTTCCTTCTCTTCATCTTACACTACTTCCTCCTATTTTTTTCTTCTTCTTCATCTCCTTCTTGTTAAAACTTACTAAAAGCAGTTTTGGTGTATTTATTTATTTATGACAATATAGTTTTTTAATTTTTTTATTGTTCATTGTTTTGATGTTTTTGATGTTTTTAGATATTTTGCAATTTGATGTTTTTATTCTATTGATATTTTTATTTATATATGGCATCGAATTCTGCCAACTGTTCCCACCCTGGGCTGATATGGGTGGGGTAAAATGATGTAAATAATAAAATTTATTTATCATGTCAGGAGTGAACACAAACAGTTGCATTGCATTGAAAAAAAAACAAAAAACCCCCACAAAGTTTGCAGACTTGGCTTCTACTAAATGTCCTTTGAACAGTAGCTGGCCACTTGGAGTGCCTCCAGTGTTGCTATAAGAAGGTCCTCCATTGTGCATGTGGCAGGGCTCAAGTTGCACTGTAGTAGGTGGTCTGTGGTTTGCTCTTCTCCACACTCGCATATTGTGGATTCCACTTAGCGGCCCCATTTCTTAAGGTTGGCTCTGCATCTCGTGGTGCCAGAGCGCAGTCTGTTCAGTGCCTTCCAAGTCGTCCAGTCTTCTGTGTGCCCAGGAGGGAGTCTCTCATTCGGTATCAGCCATTGATTGAGGTTCTGGGTTTGAGGCTGCCACTTTTGGACTCTTGCTTGCTGAGGTGTTCCAGCGGGTGTCTCTGTAGATCTTAGAAAACGATTTCTTGATTTAAGTCATTGGCGTGCTGGCTGATATCCAAACAGGGGATAGGCGAGAGGAGGAGATGTCACTACCTTTAAAGTTATTGATTATATTTGAGTTATATTAATTGCACTGTTTTTATTTGTTATATTGCTTTGTTGTTTACTGATGTGTTGTTGGGCTTGGCGTCATGTAAGCAGCCCAGAGTCCCCTTGGGGATATGGTGGCAGGGTATAAATAAAGTATTATTATTATTATTATTATTATTACCTTGGTCCTTTCACTATTGGTTGATACTTTATTTATTTATTTATTTATTTACTTCATTTATATTCCACCCTTCTCACACCGCAGGGGACTCAGGGCGGATCACAATGCACATACAGGCAAACATTCAATGACATAGACATACAACATGTATAGACAGACAATGAGCTACACAATTGGTCGAGATCTCACCCCGACCCGGGCAGGCCTCAAACTCATGACTTTCTGGTCAGTAGAGATCTTATGCAGCTGACTCCCAGCCAATTGCACCACATTCCTGGTGCGATGTCAGGTGGTGCAATACCGGCTAAACAGTGTAATTTCTCCAGTGGCGTAGGATGCAGACACCCCATGATAATGTGGCATGCCTCATTAAGAGCCACACCCACTGTTTTAGCATGGTGAGATGTGTTGCACACTGGGCAACACATCAGTTTTGGTGTATGAGAACGAAGAACCTGAAACTTAATCTGAAGCAAACAGTGTGGGCGAGGAACCTGCTGATCTCAAAGGCTTTGCGGTGATGATGAAGATGATGAATTCCAAACCATGTCTCCCCATAAATGATCAGCTTAGACTGCTTTACAATATCCAGGGAAAACAGTGTAATAACATTACACAGTCAAAGCGGAAGCTGTGACTACAACAAGCTAAAAGCAGTACATAAATAAATCAGATTTTAAAAATCAAATAAAAATAGCAGCAGGAGAGAAAAAAAGAACAACATTATAATGGCAGACGCAGATAACGCAATTACATTGCTATAAATCATTCAAAAGCCAACGGAAATAAAAAAAGACTTTTAGGATCCCCGCAAAGGATGACGCTGGGGATTTCCATATTGTGGCTGCTATCAATAGAGTTGTATCTGCTCTAAGAGTTAGTCCACATTTTAAAGGGTTTTATTTATTTATTTATTTATTTTTGTACCCCGACCTTCTCACCTCCATGGAGGGACTCAGACCGGCTTACAGCAAAATTCAATGCATACAAATTTAAAACATCTTAAAACAGCATATTAAAATACATAAAAACAAAGATACATAAAACCACATTGCCATTAAAACCACATTCAGCTCGGTCTAAAAAAGTGGTCACCCATTTCAGATTTAAATCAATCTCAGCTTATTCTGGGAAGGCCTCGTTCCACATCCAAGTCTTCACCCGCCTCCTGAAGGACAACAAGGAGGGGGCAGATCTAACATCGCTTGGGAGGGAGTTCCACAGCCGAGGGGCCACAACAGAGAAGGCCTGTCTCTCGTCCCCACCAGACGCACTTGCGAAGATGGCAGGATCGAGAGCAGGGCCTCTCCGGAGGATCTTAATGTCCTTGATGGTTCATAGGGGAGAATTCGTTCGGACAAGTAAACTGGGCCGGAACCATATAGGGTTTTGTAGGTTAAAACCAGCACTTTGAATTGTGCTCGGAAACTAATTGGCAGCCAATGGAGCTGGCGCAACAAGGGAGTTGTATGTAGTAACCCGGCTGCCGAGCATTGGACTAATTGCAGTTTCCGAGCAGTCTTCAGAGGCAACCCCACGTAGAGAGCGTTGCAGTAGTCTATTCGAGATGTAACCAGAGCGTGGACTACCGTGGCCAAGTCATACTTCCCAAGGTACGGGTGCAGCTGGCGCACAAGCTTTAACTGTGCAAAAGCTCTCCCAGCCACCTCCGAGACCTGGGGCTCCAGGCTCAGCGATGAGTCCAGGATCACTCCCAAACTGCGGACCTGCACCTTCAGGGGGTTCCTAAAAGATCCTAAATCCATGTGTGAGTGCATGTCTGGGAGGTAAAAGGTTCAGTACTTTTGATCATTTCTATGTGGTTGTTATTAATATATTGTTGAAGGCTTTCATGGCCAGAATCAGTGGGCTGTTGTGAGTTTTTCGAGCAGTCTGGTCGTGTTCCAGAAGCATTCTCTCCTGACATTTCACCTGCATCTATAGCAAACATCCTCAGAGGTTGCGACACAGATGCATACCCACACACATACATCAGGCCCGGATTACCCATAAGGCCAGACTTGGCCATGGCCTCGGGTGGCAGGTTTTGGGGGCAGCGGATTCGGTCCCCCAAAAACATATTTTTTTAAAAAAAACCGCCCCTCGCAGCGCTTTCCCCCGGCCCTCTCCCGAGAGAGTCATCAGAGCGCTGCAAGGGGGCGGGGAGGAGGGAATGGTCCTCGCCTGGGCTGCCCCCTTGCAAAGGAAGGAGGCGGCGAGGAGGAGGAAGGGGAACTCCGCCCCGCCGGCGGGTATGCTTGCATGCGCAGGCATGCGCGCCAGTGGGCTTCCCTTCCTCCTCCTCCTCCTGGCCGCCTCCTTCCTTTGCAAGGGGGCGGCCCAGGCGGTGAGGAGGAGGGCGGGACTTCCCTTCCTCCTCCTCGCGCCTTCCTTTCGGTCGCGGGAGGAGGGAGGTGGACGGAAGCCGCGCGGCACTGCTCGTGGGGCTTCCGTCCACCTCCTCCTGCGACCGAAAGGAAGGCGTGAGGAGGAGGAAGGGAAGTCCAGCCGTCCTCCTTGCGCCCTCCTTTCAGTCGTGGGAGTGCCCCATGGCTTCCGTCCACCTCCTCCTCCCGTGACCGAAAGGAAGGCGCGAGGTGGATGGAAGCCGTGGGGCCGGTGCCGCGTGGCTTCTGTCCACCTCCTCGAGCCCTCCTTCCAGTCGCGGGAGGAGGAGGCGATGGAAGCCGCACGGCCGGGGCTGCTGCCGCACATGCACAGCAGCGCCCTGGGGGCGTGGCTTTCTGTGCCATGGGGGCGTGGCTTTCCCCACCCTGGGGGCGTGGCTTTCCCTGCCCTGGGGGGCGTGACTTTCTGCGCCCCGGGGGGGGGCGGCGCAGGGCGTCTTGGCCTCGGGCGGCCGAAGAGGCTGATCCGGGCCTGACATACATGGCAGTTCAGTTCCTGGGGCAAACATGACTGTTCTGGTGAACTCCATTGAAAAGAGGTTGCTGGAATTGTGGCACCCAGTCCTTCTTCACCAGAACGTAGAAATCCTTTCCGGAGATGCTGCTACCCACAAGGTGGTTTGTATAAATAGATGTGTAATTGATTAGGAACTTGGCGGTAGATGTGTTAGCGCCTTAGCTTTATTGCCCATTAGGAGTGCAGCTCCGTTATGATTTTGGTGCTCTTTGGATTATGCAGATCCAATCTATCACCTTGTTCCAGAAACTTGGTTAAAGCTGCACTCGAAGGCAGCCGCAGCTGCTCCTCCGCTCTCCCGGAGACACACATCATCGCTCTCTCTTATGAGAAATCAAAATTGGCAATTGCGGCTCCGGCAGAAGCAGCTGTTATTAGGTGTTTTCGGGTTTTTTTGAATGGGAAGGAAGAAAAAGCCAAATAAATAAAAAGAACCCACCGTGCCATGATGAGTGTGCCGTCATTTCCCATTTAACTGAATTACATTGTGTTTATCATCCCAAAGGTGCGCACTACGCAGGGAAAATGTGGATGGGGGAAATGCAGTTTCATACACAGCTGGGTGCCGGCTGTTGGGAAGGAGCTCCCTACGAATGTGTGTATTTGATGGAGACCAGCCACCCGGTTGCATTGCCAAAGGAGATTCTGAATGCAGCATTGCTGAGCACTCCCTGACAAAAGAAGCAGGCCACCTTGAAGCCAAACATCAAGCATACCTTCGCCTCAAGATGTGCTCTGCAAGATCAAACCAGAGATCCAACTAGTCTCCATAAAGGGAGTACTAGTTACCTCTGGCCTAAGGGGATGCTGGAGGGTATTGTCCTGGCTTTTTCTTAAAGAGAACCAACTGCATTGGTGTTTCTCCTACATGGAGATCACTGGGACACTACGCATTTATTTCAAGTTTGTGACAAAAGTTCAAACCTCACAACCTCTGAGGATGCTTGCCACAGATGTGTCAGGAGAGAATGCTACTAGAACATGGCCATACAGCCCGAAAAACCTACAACAACCCAAAAGTTCTTTACTCAAGGAAAGGCACAGCGTGAGAATCCCTTATCTAATATCCTTAGTGTCAGAAGTACTCTGTATTTTCGAGTACTTCTGATCCTACTTTAAAAAAATTTGGAATACTTGCAGATACCTAATGAGATATGGATCAGCACTTTTGATGAATATATCTTTTATTTTGGAATACGGTACGTGCATCTACGTACTGAGATATCTTGAAGATGGGTAAAATTTGGCACACAGAACCCCCATGACCAACAGAAAATACCGGAGGGGTTTGGATTGAAACAACTGATTTAGGGGACATGTAGTTCACCTACATTTGGAGAGCACTATGAACCCAAACAACTATGGATTTGGATGAAACTTGGCACAAATACTCAATATGCCCAAATTTGAACACTGGTGGAGCTTTGAGAAAACAGTCCTTCTCATTTGGGAGTTGTAGTTACTGGGATTTATGGTTTACCTATAATCAAAGAGCATTTTGAATTCCACCAACAATGGAATTGAGCCAAACTTGGCACACAGAACCCCCATGACCAAAAGAAAATACTGGAGGGGTTTCAATACAACCAAATAAAAGCGAGATTTCTAAAAGATAAAGATGTGGGTTGGGAAGAAAATCCAGCAGCAGGAGGAAAAATATTACTTCAGGTGCAGAGAAAGAGAGTTAGCAAACTTTATAAACTCATCTTAAGGAATAAATATGAGAACCCAACTAAGGAATATAGGGAAAAATGGAATAAGAACCTAGGACAGTGTTTCTCAACCAGTGTGCCGTGGCACACTAGTGTGCCGTGAGCGATCATCAGGTGTGCCACAAGAAAAGCTCTCTGCCCCCCTTCCTTCCCCCCTCCTCATGCCAAACTCCTGCTGCTTGGGAGAGGAGGAGGAAGGCCTGGGCGGCGGCGAAGAAAAAGAAGGGACCAGGGCGCCGCCTCCTTCGGCCGTTTCCCCAACCAGCCTCCAATCCGCCATGACTCTCGCCCCTTGCTTGTTGAAGCCGCGCGGAGAAGCCCTGCCTACTGAAGCCCGACCACCGCTCATGCTCCTCCTCTGTGGGAGAGCTGAAGCCAGCGGGGGGGGGGGGGGAGGGGAGGCATGACGCAGCCTGGCTCCACTCCGTCCCCCCGGTTTCAGCACTCCCACAGCTTTGCCAGCCTTGAGGGGGCAGTGCCAAGCCAGCGGTGGCAGAGCCAGCACAATGCTGGCTTGGCACTGCCTTCTCAAAGCTGGCGAAGCTGTGGGAGAACTGAAGCCGGGAAGAGGGTTCAGGGCATGGTGCGGCCTGGCTCCGCCCCCTCCCCCGGCTTCAGCGCTCCCACAGCTTCTCCAGCCTTGAGGGGGCAGTGCCAAGCCAGCGGTGGCAGAGCCAGCACAATGCTGGCTTGGCACTGCCCCCTCAAGGCTGGCGAAGTTATGGGAGAACTGAAGCCGGGGGAGGGGGTGGGGCATGGCGTGGCCTGGCTCCTCCCCGGCTTCAGCACTCCCAGCAGGTCACCACCCCCAGCCGTTCTTTACTGTGTTACAGTATCATTTTGTGTCATTTTGGTTGGTGGTGTGCCCCCGGATTTTTTTAATGTTAAAAGTGTGCCACGGCTCAAAAAAGGTTAGGAAACACTGACCTAGGATACAGAATAAGTCAGGAGAGCTGGGAGAAAACATGGGAAAATAATCTGAAGTATACTTGTGCATACTCTTTGAGAGAGAACCTTTTGAAGGTTGCATACAGATGGTACATTACCCCGGCACAAATAAGCAAGATTTATAAATCAGGTAACGATCTCTTCTGGAAGTGCCAAGTCAACAGGGGAACTTTCTTCCACCTATTGTGGTCTTGTGGGGAAATCTCTAAGTATTGGAAAAAAGTCCATAAACTAATGGAAGATATAACACAGGTGAAAATTGATTACAAACCTGAATGGTTTCTTTTGAATAATGTAGAGCAAAAAAAGATGGGGAAAAAATTAGAAAGGTTATTAACTTTTATCACTACGGCGGCCAGAATCACCCTCGCCAGATATTGGAGAGAAAGAACGATCCCGGACCCTGAAGAGGTCATTTACAAACTATTAGATATCACGGAGATGGACAAATTGACTTTGTTATTGAGGAAAGACCCGACTAAACTTTTTGAAGACACGTGGAGACCGCTCCTAGATTACGTAAAAAAGAAGAAGAACGTGGTATTGAAAGGATACTGGATTTAAAGATTAGGTATTCATTAAAAGGACTTGTTTTTGATAACTCAAATGTTGCTTGTGGGTGAAGTCAACCCACTTGTTGTTTTCTGTTAGTTTTGTTAGTCCATGTCTCTTTCTGATAGTTCACTGGTTGTTTTGTTAGTCTAGTTAGATGTCTTATTAACCTCTCGGGTCTAAACCCTCCTCCTCACCCCCACCCTACCTTTCCTTGTATGGTCCCCTTGGAGTTGTACGCAAACGTAGATGTCAATGTAATTGTGTTTTTAATCAATAAAAATTTTATAATTAAAAAAAATTATAAAACTGGAGGGGTTTGGAATGAATTGCCTCCACCGGGGAAGGCCGCGCTTTCTTCCACGGTGGCGGGGAGACTCCACCAGAGGACGTGAAAGCCTTTGCACTGCAGCCTTTGCACTGCACTGCATGTGGGGGTCAAAGCGAAGGGGCTGGGGCCAAAGAAGAGGGCCGTGCGACCCCTCCTAAATGGCCAATCATTCATCTCCCCCTTAAAGGTGTTCACTGCCCCCCAAATTCCCCTTTGAGCCTCTCCATTAGACATTGTCGCAATCCTCCCTTGATCACCTCACCGCCCACCAGGGGTGGTACAGCATAAAATCAATAAAACTTTGAGAATCAGTGATCTAGTGGCTGCTCTCCATTAGACATTGTCAGCAATCCTCCATGGCTCGGGATAGTGAAGTTCTTCCTCAACTGGAAGTAGACTCCTTTGAGATGTTTACCAGCCCTGGACTTAATGCAGAAGTGCTAAGGCCAGCTAACCATTGCCCTTCCATTCCTAGAGGCTAGGAACACAGTGATTGCATGGGATCATCTCACATCTGGATGTGTGGACATATCCAGATATCTACTGTGGTGCCCCACAATGCTCTCCAGGCATGGGATAGCTGTAGGGAATCTCAGTGGCTCTATCGAAGGGCTTTGGTTGCTGTGGAAAGAGCAAGTGGATGCAGACCTCAGTAGAAACTAAAAATAGATAAACACAGCTGCAGAGTTAACTTTGTATGGAACTGACGGGATGCCAGCCAATACTGGGTGAGATGGAGGCTGGCTTGTTGTAAGCACGGCTTCCAGACCGTTATATTTGCCTTTCTTTCCATTTGCATATTTGCCTTTGGGGAGATGATCCAAAAGGCAACTTAACTCTTGGCACATTGGGCCCAGCTTTTGCTGAAGTTGCCAGTCCTTTGGCACCCAGTTCAGCCATCGCAAAGAAGATGGATCGGCAATCTGGAGCTGTTCCTGAAACGGTGCCCAGTGAGGATCTGAGGATTTCGTCTCATATTTTTCCCCCCAGACTTTTTGCTTTTCTGCTCCTACTCCATCAACGAAGTTCAGTTCAAATGGTGGCATCAAGATAGTTGAGAGCGAAGGATGGAAAGGTGCCAGCTGATTGGAACAAGATAAAAAGCAATTAGTCAGATGAAGAAGGTTAATAACTGCAATCTTGTAAAACTCCTCCAGGGCCTCTAATACTGTTTATTGAGTGACTAATGAGTCTCCTTCTCCACAATTAGTTTGTGCACCTATAATTTAAGAGAGGGATTTTTTAAAATGTCTGTAACCCATATGAATTTATATCCTATAAAGAGACCATTACTAATGTGTGTGGGTTTTTACAACAGCAGCTGACCTGGTTGTTCCCAAATATTTGAAAGTCGGAAGTCTAAAACTAGAATGATATGTTTGTGTAGTTCTTAAGCTTAACCTCTGATCTGGAGGGAAACCTTCTGTGCTGCCTGTATTGAAAGCCATGTAAATAAAGGATCCTACTGAATGTCATTAAAGCTAGAATTGAGATGAGATTTATAGAGTCTTCTTGAGACAGATTTGGAAATAGGAATGATTGGGAGTTTATTAAGTGGTCTGGTGACTCCTATGGAGCCTTTGAGTTGTGGTTGGATCTTGCTGAGCGTAAGCAGAGCCATTGTGTTCATCCCAACGGCTTTGTGATGGGATTGTGTCTTGTTATTGTAAGATATGAAACACATGACGTTATTGGCCCCTCACTGCAAGGATATCAAAAAGATCATAAACAAACATTGGAATCTGGTGGAAGACATCCCAGGCCTTGAAAAGCCCCCCATTGTTGCACACAAAAAGCACGGCCAATTTGAGGTACTACTTAGTACGGGGCTGTCCAACAGGCGGCCCCAGGGCCGTATACGGCCCCCTAGCCTTTTTCCTCCGGCCCCCTCAGCATTTTAATAAAAAATAAAAATAGAAAAATAAAATAAAAAATAATAATAATAGAAATTACCCACTTCCGGGTTTTGGAGCAAGTATCGCGAGACTACGCGAGCCACACGGGATTTCGCTCTCAATGCGAGATCACACCTGCGTTGAGAGCGAAATCCCGTGTGGCTCGCGTAGTCTCGCAATACTCCCCCTGTTGCCGAAATCTCGGCTACTGAATCCCTGCGGCCCACCCAGACCTTCTTCAGCGCCCGGCTCGGTCGGTCATGGCCTGTCTTGTGGATCGGCTTCTCCTGGATCCTGAACGTTTGGAAAGGTAGGCTGAATATAGGGGCCCCTTATGTTAATATTAAATATATGGAATTTTTTATTTATGTTCCCATTGTGTTCCATTCTCTCCCTCTCCCCTTATGTTAATATTAAATATATGGAATTTTTTATTTATGCCCCCATTGTGTTCCATTCTCTCCCTCTCCCCTTATGTTAATATTAAATATATGGAATTGTTTATTTATGCCCCCATTGTGTTCCATTCTCTCCCTCTCCCCTTATGTTAAGGGGGGGGGCGGAGCCGGGGTGGGCCGGGGGTGGGGCCGGGGCGGGGGTGGAGCTGGGGGCAGAGGCAGACCCTTCGGCCCCCCAGGTCATCAGTGACCGGAATTCCGGCCACAGGTCCGGTAGAAGTTGGACAGCCCTGACTTAGTACATACTGATACCAGCCTTAAAGTTCCCCGCAGTGCTCTTACTCCAGGCACACATAGATGCGGCTACTGTGCACAATGTGAGAATGTACTACCAATGCGATCTATATTCTTATTGGATCTCAAACGTGAATACAGGATCAGGAACTTCTTCACTAGTTTATCCGAAGGCTGTGTCTATGGGATTAGGTGTGGGTGTGGTCTACTTTACGTAGGCCAATCGAAAAGAGCTATGAAACTCAGAATGTCAGAGAATAAATCACGCGTAAAAATCTAGTGATTGATTTACCCCTGTATCTGTATTTCAAGGAAAATAAGCATTCTAAGGACTCACTTCGTTTTTTTGGCATCCAAAAAGTTAAAATCAGAGCACATGAGGACATCCAACAAGCCTTAATCAAATCAGAAACGGAATGGATCCTAAAACTCCGAACCGAATTCCCATTTGGATTAAATGAGCCTGTAGGAGCTGGAACGCTAAGCTGTAACAGGTGTTAGAGTTTTGAGGGCAGTATCCCTTTAAAAGACTGAGTTTGTTTTGGCCACTTGCCTCGGCCAGAAGATATGCATGCACGCACTAGTGTTATGGTAAGGGAATATGATTTTTGGAACCGTTGTTCACATTTATTTGGTTACTACATGTTTAAATAATATGGTTATACTAGGACTACTCGCATAGACTTATGTATTAGGATTTCCTATGTATTATATATTATTATTTTAAAGTGCTGTTAGCAGAATTAGCAATATGCTAATATATTGTGTTATTCTTTATGCTTTAAGGACAATTTATGATCTCGACGCCTGTCTGGGACTGTTATTACCCTCTACAAATGCCAGCCTTGAAAAAGTCTGTTTAGACGAAACGGAGTAGATCTGCATTTGACATTTAAACTGATCCATTGGCTGCCTATGTACCTCAGAGAGGGAGACTACATAGCGTCTATTCAATGTTTGGAATCATGCTTTGAACATTTACATATGGATTACCATTGCTGTTACTTTGGAATATGGATTTAATGAACTGTGTGTTGGTATGAATGAAGTTCCGAAAACTGGATATAACCCGAATTAAATAACATCGGAACTACACTCTTTGATTGATTTCGTCATTGGCAACTTGAATGGACTATTCTTTATAGCGGAATTATATTTTACATGACTTTGGGACTCTCGCACCCTGATTGATTTTTCCGCCTGATATATGTACTAATTTGCCATTGCTTGATACTGGATATTACACACGGTTTTGTATCTATATAGGCTTACAGCAGTGTATCTGTCTGCTGTTGTGTTATTGATTCGCAGCAACTTCCCATTTTGTTTATATGGTTACTAGCTGACCCGGCCACGCTTTGCTTTGGCTTTTTGTGTTTGTGGCGCCATGCTCGCCTCTTCCGCTGCCTCCTCGCCCTTCTTTGCCACTTCTGTGCCGCTCCCGGAAGGGGGGGCGAAGGGGAACCTTTGCCACCGCAACGGCGGCGCCGTGGCCGTCTCCTCCGCTGCCTCCTCAGCCTCCTCCGCTGCCTCCCAGTTGTTCCCGGGCCGGCTCTCTCTCTTGATCTGTATGTGTCTCGCTCTCTCGCGAGACACACACAGACCTAGAGAGGGGGGGGGGGGAGAGACCGCGCGAACCCGGCGAAGATCGGAAGGAAGCTGGCGTTTTCCCGGGCACCTCTCTCTCCTCTTCGCCCCGTCCTTCTCCCTTGATTGAAGGAAGGAGGGCAGGGAGAGGAGGAAAAAGAGATGCCCGGGAAAAGGGCAGGTTCCCTCCCACCTCTGCCGGGATGGAGAAAGAACCCGCCGGAGCGAGGAAGGTCCTGGCGGCAACGGAGTCGGCGAGGAGGAGGAGGTGGAGGCGGAGGAGGATGAAAGTGCAGTGAGGGGGGGATGATCGTAGCCTGTCCTCCTCCTCGCCGGCTCCATTGCTGCCAGGGCCTTCCTTGCTCCGGCGGGTTCTTTCTCGATCCCGGCAGAGGTGGGAGGGATGCTGCCCTTTTCCCAGGCATCTAATATAATATTAATCATAATATTTTAATATAATATTAATAATAATACCATATAATAATATAACAATTATATATTTTATATTACATATAATATTAGTAATAATATTGCAGTATAGTGGTATAGTACAATGTAGTTTTATTTAATATTAATATCGTGCTATGCTAATAATTATATTGTATGTACGTATAATATTGATCATAATATTGTAGTACAATATAACACTACTAATAATACAATATAATAATAATATTATAATTATATATTTCATATTACATTTAATATTACTAATAATATTGCAGTATAGTGGTATAGTACAATATAGTAATATATAATACTAATGTTGTGCTATGCTAATAATATAATATATTGTATGTACATATTTGTAAGCTGCTCTGAGTCCCCTTTGGGGTGAGAAAGGTGGGCTATAAATGTCATAAATAAATAAGTAATAATAAATATAAGTGGATTCTTGGCATCAGCTAGGGTTTGGTTCCAGAATACACCATGGATGCTCAAGTCCCATGACCGACAATGTAGTAGCAAATGCTGTCCCTTACATCCAATGGCAAAATATGACTTTACATTTTGAAATTCGTAGTGGTGTGTCCCCTGGCCCTTGAGCACTCTAACTGGAGGTCAGCTGCGACCAGCAGTGCTGTGGAATTCAAAGAGGTACAAATGGAGGGTGAAAGAGAGATACGTGCCAAGAGGAAGGTGCATCAAGCCAACGCCGAACAGGACCTACTTTATGCCCAAACTATTCTATGTCCTGCGGATAAATAAGTGTGGAGAGTCAACTTGACCTGAGTATTTGTAGCAAGGACTGAACAATGCTGAGGTTTGTCTCTGCCATTTCTTAAACCAAAAAGCCTCACATTTGGACGAACAACGTGTTCCATGGGAGAGTGTCACTTGATCAAGCTCGATGGCAATTTGGAGGAATATTTGCAGGAAGGTTCCCTTTCTTAGTCCTCTTTCTCTGCCCCCAGCAGTTTTCATTTTCCTTTCCAAAATATGAAATCCTAAGAGCTCCAGGGATGCTGCAGAACGTAAGTAAACAAACAAGTAAACAACTCACTGTGATTTATTGAAAGCCTTACAGTGAATACGTGTTCTCTATAAAAGAGGAGAAAACCACACTTGTAACAAACTTTGAGCGTGTTTGACATGACAACAAAAGCAATGCTAAGCAACTAAACCTGAGGACATGGTTGTTAAGAATTAAACGGTGCTATTTTCACCCAGTCTGGCGGAGCATTGTTATTTAAGCTATGCCACAGTATATTTCATTATTGATAAAATGTTTGACAAACCTTTTCCTATTCACACACGTGCAAAAATGTGTATGTGTGTGTTGCTTATACCAGTGTTTTTCAACCTTTTTTGAGCCGCGGCACGTTTTTTACATTTACAAAATCCTGGGGCACACCACCAATCAAAATGACACAAAGGTACACTCTAACACAGTAATACATATAGTTAATATGTTTTAGAATGTATTTATACACTCAGTGTGAAATTTGGGCCTGTTTTGATGAACAAAACATATATATGACTTCCTCTCACATATTTATACATGGCTATCATGTCTTCCCTCAGCCTTCTCTTCTTCAGGCTAAACATGCCCAGCTCTTCAAGCCGCTCCTCATAGAGCTTGTTCTCCAGACCGTTGTGAAATTTCACCCTGAGTGAAACTTGCTTCCAGTTAACTATGGATGTCATGAAGCTGTTATAAACAGTTCCTTGAAAGGGGGGGGGCTCTCAAAAATCCAGTAAAATAGTAAAAAAAAAACATTTCCAAGTGGAGAGGCTCAATTTGTTTCTTGGAAACCTGTAAGGGGGCTGCTATGAGGAGGGGGTTGCCAATTTCCCACGGCACATCTGATGATCACTCACGGCACACTAGTGTGCCACGGCACACTGGTTGGGAAACACTGGCTTATACCACCTCTTTCATAGCTTGGGCAAGTCATTCTCAGTCTTTGAGGAAAGCAATGGCAAGCTCCTTTTGAACAGATGTTACCAAGCACACTCTGTGGGTTGTCATTGGTCAAGGAAGTCTTGAAGACCCACAGCAAGAACAACAGAGCCCCGGACTCACTTAAATACGAGGGTTGAATGAAAAGTAATGCCTCCACCTTCGTTACTTGGGTTTGGATGGGAATATTTTAATAAATCAAACGCGGAAATAATCCTTAGAATGTGCTCTTTAACTACCACTATTCACTTTTCCACATCTTCTCTTCTTCTTCTTGGCTTTTCTTCATGAACAAAGATTCAGGAAGGACTCATCCCATGCTTTCTATGAGTGTGTTGATGATTCGGAGGTTGGATGTGTCCTTCGAGCCTGTGCAATGGATTTTTCTGGTGGAGTGCAGTGTGCTCAGAACTGGCCTCACCCTTTAAACCAAAAGTTCATCTGCCGGGGCCTAGCAAGCTGGGACAGTGGCAGCGAGGTCCTCAGGTCGTAGGTTTGGTTCGAGTTTCCTTCTCTTAGATGGTTGACCTTACAGGGTTAAATGAGCACCATATGCCCGGGTTTGAAATCAGAGTTTTCCTTCTCCTAGGATGGTTGCCAAAAGGCTAGAGAGCCCATCCTGCCCTTTGACGCTCTTTGTCAGACCCTTCAATTGTGACCTGACTGGCATGGGAGGCCCTACCGGTGGCTGTTATGCCACCGCCAGCATAACTCACAACTTCATTAGGGCAGTGTTTCCCAACCTTTTTTGAGCTGCGGCACACTTTTAACATTTAAAAAATCCGGGGGCCCACCACCAACCAAAATGACACAGTAACACAGTAAAGAACAGCTGGGGGATGGTAGCCTGCTGGGAGCAGCTGCTGGGAGTGCCAAAGTCGGGGGAGGGGGAGGAGCCAGGCCACACCATGCCCCCCTCTCCCCCCAGCTTCAGCTCTCCCACAGCTTCTCCAGTCTTGAGGGGGAAATGCCAAGCCAGCGGTGGCAGAGCCAGCATAATGCTGGCTTGGCACTGCCCCCTCAAGGCTGGAGAAGCTGTGGGAGAGCTGAAGCAGGGGGGAGGGGCAGAGCCAGGCTGCACCATGCCCTGCTCCCTCCCCCCAGCTTCAGCTGTCCCACAGCTGAAGCTGAAGCCGCACGGAGGAGGAGGAGCATGAGGGGTGGATGGGCTTCAGTGGGCGGGGCTCCTCCTCCGTAGGGCTTCAGCAAGCGAGGGGCAGGAGTCATGGCGGATTGGAGGCTGGCTGGGAAAATGGCCGAAGCAGGCGGCGCCCCGGCCCCTTCTTTTTCTTCGCCGCCCGGCCCTTCCTCCTCCAAGCAGCAGGAGTTCGGCAGGAGGGGGGGAGGAAGGGGGGCAGAGAGCTTTTCTCGCGGCACAGCAGGAGGTCCATCTAGTGTGTTGTGTCACAGTGGTTGGGAAACACTGCATTAGGGTACGCAAGCCTGTCCCCCAAAACAAGCGGGCGCCAACACAGAGGATTATTTTCCACATAATCACCAGACAATTGGATACATTTCTGTTAACGATGAACAGGTTTTTTGAAGTCGTCACGGAAGGAGTTGTGCACAGATCTTCTGACAGCCAAGCACACCCACACATTCTTGTGAAATGCCGATTATGCTCATCCTGAATCAATCTGTCAAACTTTTGCTTGTGAAACTCGGTGGTTGCTGTCACAGGACGTCCAACTCTTTGTTTGTCATGTAAGTCAGATGTTCCCACCTCAACATCTTTGAACTTTCTCAGCCAATGACACACAGTATTCACATTAACACAATCACCATAAACAGCTTGCATTCTCTGATGAATCTCCTTAGAGGTGACACCTTCTGCTGTCAAGAATTTAATGACTGCATGTTGCTTAAGTCGAATTGGCTGACTGTCTGTGCAAGGTTCCATAATTTGCACTTTAACAACACAATCATTCAATGCTAAGGCTTCCCGCCAAATGGAACTGTAGAGGAGAGTCTACTGAACAAGCCAGTATCTGCCCCATACCACTATTGCCATCTGTTGAGGAGTTACGAAGGTGGAGGCATTACTTTTCATTCAACCCTCGTACAAATGCCTATTCAGCCACAAAACTCATCAGATAGTCTTGGCCAAGTCAAATGAATCTTAACCTGAACTTGCTATATAAGTGGATGTGCAAATGGTCTGATCCATGAATGTTTCTCTGTTTTCCTTAAGAGTGCAGTTGGCATAGCTAGCTATGCAGCCAATAAATCTAAGTCTGGAGAACTGCCATGATCTGGCCGAATTTAAACATTTTACAGCCCTATGTATTTCAAAACAGGAGTCAAGCATGTGTTTGAACCTCTCTTGTTGGAATGGACATTTTCATTAGGGAATGCTCCACTCTCAATGTAAAAGGCTAATCTTGACGACATGCTATATCCTTAATGGATAAGATCCAGGAGCAGTTGAATGTTTTGAAATCTGCAGATCAGGTAGGAAGGGAGTTCTGCTTTACTCAATTAGACCTCAGTGCCACGTGTTCAACTATGATTCTGTTCCTTTTTGTTTTCTGTGTTTCTAAATGCAGAAAAAATGCATTTAAATTATAACAATTGTCCTTTATAAAAGCATTTTTACCTAAAATCACCGGGAAGTGGTGCGGCTGGCTGGGTGTCAGCTGCAGAAGATCTCTACTGACCAGAAGGTCATGGGTTCGAGGCCTGTCCGGGTCGAGGTGGGCTCTTGACCTATTGTGTAGCCCAGTGTTTTTCAACCTTTTTTGAGCCGCAGCACATTTTTTACATTTACAAAATCTTAGGGCACACCACCAACCAAAATGACACAAAATGACACTCTAACACAGTAATACATATCGTTAATATGTTTTTAAATATATTTATACACTCAGTGTGAAACCTGGGCCTGTTTCAAAGAACACAACATAGATATCCTGGCAGGAATGGCAGAAAGACACACACGGAGGTCTTGCTCCACAGCTGGGAGTTATAGTTCACCCGCAATCAAAGAGCATTCTGAACTCCACCAATGATGGAATGGAATCAAACTTCCCACACAGAACTACCATAACCAAGAGAAAATACTATAAGAGTTTGGTGGGCATTGACCTTGAATTTGAAGTTGTAGTTCACCTATATCCAGAGAGCACTGTGGAGAGGAGGGAGGAAGACATGGGACGAGTCTGCGCAGTAGTGCCCGCATGGGTAGCGTCTTCCTCCCTCCCCTCTCCCGCAGAAGCAGCAGCGTGAGCAAAGCGAGGCAAAGCAAGCAGAGCGAGGCTGGGAAGAAGGGATCCCGAGTGGAGAAGAAAAAGTGTTTGGCAGGAGGGGGAAGAAAGGGTATTGCAGGTTCCAATTTCCCACGGCACACCTGATGATCGCTCACGGTACACTAGTGTGCCATGGCACACTGGTTGGGAAACACTGGTGTAGCCTGTTGTCGGCCTTTGCAACCCGAAAGACAGTTGCATCTGTCAGGTAGGAAATTAAGGTACCACTTAGTGGGGAAGCTGAATTTAACTGATTTACAAGGCCATAAAAAGATCTCCAGGAAACACGCTGAGGAATGAAGGAGTGCAACAGTTCCCCCTTGTGGTCAGATGTTAAATTGCCTCTGTCTGTCTTGTGTGTTTGTGTGTCTAATGTAATGCGTACATTGTAATCCGCCCTGAGTCTCCTGCGGGGTGAGAAGGGCGGAATATAAATGAAGTAAATAAATAAATAAATAAAAATAGGCAATATTTATTTTCATTTTCACACAATTCCTAGCCAAGCATTTCATTGCAAAATTTAGCGACAAGGTCAGTCTAAAGGAAAACAATCTTATTCCTTTTGTTAAATGCAAATAAAGTTGGTTCACCTTAAAAAAGAGGATATAGATAAAATTCTCCACATTGTGTTTGTGAACAAACTTTACTAGGATTACGTGATTTGTTTCATTGATTTTTTAATTCAGGAGATGATTTTTTAAATGTAGGAGAACCTAAATGGTTCCAGCCCAGCTTACCTGTCTGAATGCATCTCTCCCCATGAACCATCTTGGAGCTTAAGATAATCTGGGGAGTCCCTGTTCTTGGTCCCACTTTCTTCACAGGTGCAACTGGTGGGAATGAGAGACAGGGCCTTCTCAGTGGTGCCCCCTTGGCTGCGGAATTCCCTCCCTAGGGATATTAGATCAGCCCCCCTCCCTCCTGACCTTCCATAAGAAAGTGAAAACGTGGCTTTTTCATCAAGCCTTTGGAGACCTTATGCAATAGATAAATATAAAATTATGTGCAATGACTATTGGAACGGCCCTGGCTATGACTTTGGATAATGTGGTTAACAGTGAAGGTATTGTTTTATATGTTTTAAATGTTTTGTGTATTTTATAATTGTATTTTAAGTGTTTATTTTAATTGTACGTTGTTTTTGAAGGTATCGAATGGCTGCGAAAGTGTAAGCTGCCTTGAGTCCCCTCTGAGGTGGAGAAATGTCTCAAATAAATATATAAATATATAAATATATAAATATATAAATATATAAATATATAAATATATAAATATATAAATATATAAATATATAAATATATAAATATATAAATATATAAATATATAAATGTTAGTTCCTTGAATGGAACATACCGTACTGTTGCACCTCAGACCGTAGTTAGCTCCCCCAAGCACACACACCAGGCCAATGCAATAAATGTACTTTTATTTAGAATAGAGGATAGTCCAAAGATAGAAAGATAAATGCAAAGCAGTTCAAATCAAAGTCCAAAAGCAATTCAATACAGTTCCAAAATGGTGGCAAAGAACGCTGGCAATAATCCCATGGAAAGCAATGTTGCAAAGTCAAGGCAAACCGCTCCTGCGGTTGAACATGAACCGGAGATCCCGGACCCAAGTCCTCTCCAAACTGAACGTAGCTTCAGGTCTGACGAAACCCCCTTCAGACCAGTCTAATAAAGGAATCTAACTCTTGTGCGTCCACCACACCCCCTTCCTCCAATCTCTCCTCGACGATCTGATACTGTCCCTCCTGTTGAATTCCCGCTCGTTAGCAGGCCCAGCTGCACTGCTATCAGAGTGAGAAGCAGGAAAATCCCTTTCTCCGGAATGCTCATCTGGAAAGGGAGTAGAAACTCTCTCTTGGGAACCAAGGCCGCCGGGCCTCTCATAGTCTGATCCGGAATCATCTTCCATGGAATCCTCAGTAAACTCATCTGCAGTCCTATATCCCTCCAGCCATTCATTGTCCCATTGCAAACTCTCGTTTGAAGATGCATACCCATCTGGCCAATCTTCATCATCCCTCTGCCCCTGGTCAGCTAATACATCCTCACTTTGCCCCTGGTCAGCTGGCACCTGCCTTGGCACCCCCGGGGTCTGTCGATGCCCACCAGGCTGGAACACCACACGTACATACTCATGTATGTACTCAAGACCTTATGTACAAGTCAAGGGCAGGTTTTGGGGTCAAAAGTATGAATTATCCCATGGAGAAGGGAATGTACCAATACAGACTCAGGGGATCATCCATCCTTGGCTGCTGCAACCATCATTTACATGCCCAGGAATTTTTAAAAAAACCCAGAAGCGATGCTATGGTAGAAAGAGTGAAAGGAATTAGTGCTTATTTTAGGGTCTCCTGGGATGGACTAGGCTCTTGTCTTTTGCCATTTTGTTCAGAGAAGGGACAATATTTTATGTTAAGTGTGAAATTGTACTCACTCAACCTTGGATAAGTCAACTCAGTTATTTTTATGTTGATTTTTGAACTAAAATTTTCTAGGCATAGCTGATAATATATACTCTGGCTTTGGCCGGCATGGTCAGCATTCATGAGGAACCTCGCAGATTAAAAACAACCTTACCTAAGATATCTCTTTGCTCATTTAGCTGCACAGCACACATCTTTCCACCTGCCTCTCCCCCATCTTCTGTAGAAGATCCATCTTCTATATAAATATGAGGATTTCTTGCCCTCCCTTTGCACACGCTGATAAAACCTCCCCTTTGAGCTTATTAGTGTGAAGGATGCAAGTCAGGCTTCCTGGGAAGACTTCTTGTTGGGTATTAACACAGCATGCCATCCATTACGCACGTATTTTGCTGTGGCAGACAGAAAGTGACATTTATGGGTCTATCACGAGAATGGATTTCGCCATCCATTAAAATGATGTACAGGTAAACACTCCATTCATTTTTAATCTATGCCGCTTTGGGTCGTTCCTCTCCTCTGGAAGAGGGTCCCATCAATAGTGCTGCTATTAGCAAAGCTATTCAGCAGGAAGGAAGAGGTGATGAATAATTTGAAAAGTCAACAATTAAGGAAATTGCCTTACAAACAAGGAAAGGCTTCAAATCAAGCATTTGCTGACCTCTCCTCCACTCGATAGGCCTTCCAATGCCAACAGGTTGCCAGCCATTTCCAAAGATCTCCCGACAGAGACTCCTTATTGCATTCTAGATGGATTGTTGGAAGGAAATAAATCTGCAAACTCCAGTCGGGAAATTAATTATGAGTCATTGTGTCTTAAAATTGAGGCGATAAAAAGGAAGCAAAGGAAGGGACGGGCTATTTCCTGCGGTTGTCGCAGTTATCGTTCTGTGTCTGAGGCTGAGATCTTACACCGGGGTTGCATAGTGTAAATGGCGTGAACAGAAATGAAAGAGAGCTGGGAAGATATATTGCAAGGATCTTTAACAAAGTTTCAAAGGAGCGTTAGGACTTCCATAAATATGATTCACCCCTCCCCAGTAATCATCTGCCATTTAATTAATGCATTAGAGCAACCTTACAGAATCTAAATTGAATCTTCATTTAAGAAACTTTGTTTAGCTGAATGTATGATTGAAATATGGCAGGGATAGTCAGAGGAAAAAACAGCCTTGTAACGTTGACGAACATTTTAATATAACGCCTATATATCAACGGATTACCGAGAAGAGATTAAAAGAAAATCTTATTCCACCGAAATGTTTCAAGGAGTCCTCACTTGAAGATATCAGCAGAAGCTGAAACATTGCCTTAGAACAGTGGTTCCCAACCAGTGTGCCGTGGCACACTAGTGTGCCGTGAGTGATCATCAGGTGTGCCATGGGAAATTACAGTGGAGAGAGAGAGCGAGAGCGAGAGCGAGAGAGAGAGAGAGAGAGAGAGAGAGAGAGAGAGAGAGAGAGAGAGAGAGCCTAGCAGGAAACTTCAGGCAGCGGAAATGAGGCTTTCCTGGCCGAAGCAGCAATGCCAGCCAGCCTGGCTGCAGTCAGGGAAAGCTCTCTGCGTCCAGAACTTTCCTCCTTCCCTCCTCTCTCTCTCTCCCTCCCTTCCTTCCCTCTGTGCGCCTCCCTCTGTGCACCTTTCCTCCCTCTGTGCGCCAAGGAGCAGCCGGGCTGTGACTACTCCTGCTTCCTGGCTCCTGGGCGTTCTTCTGCTCTCCTTCCCTCCAGCAGCAAGGAGGAGGAGAGGGAGGAGGAGTCAGCGGGAACTGCCCCCGTCCGGCCCTGCTCCCGGAGGCTCGAGGCGAGGCTTTCTGCCCTCTAGCCCCTCTGCACCGGGGAAGCGGAGCAACCCCTCATCTCCTGGTCTCTCCTGGCTGGGCTCCAGGTTTGCTGCAGAGCAGAGGCCGGGATGCGCAAGTCCACAGCCCAGCTTGGTTGCTTCCCGATCTGGGCCAAAGGCGACAGCAGGGAAGCTGAAGGGATGCGCAGGGGGGAGGCACTCCTGGGGGGGGCTGAACCCCTTTGGGAAGGAGAGCTGGGGGTGGCGACGGCTACGAGCCTCTGTCGCAGTTTGTTCCGAGGTTCAGAACCACTCCGTGTGCTCAATTCCTCTTTGTCCTGCTCAGTCGAGCCCGCGTGCGCTTCGGCCACTCAGTGCAGCCCTCCCCCACAAGACGGTGATGGGCCTCCTGCGCGTGGGCCTCCTGGGGAGGGGTGGGAGGGGGGTTTGGCGGAAGCAGTGGCATCACGAGGGGGGAGGGTGACAATAAAATGAGTGTCATTTTGTGTCATTTTGGTTGGTGGTGTGCCCCAGGATTTTGTAAATCTAAAAAAAGTGCTGCGGCTCAAAAAAGGTTGAAAATCACTGCCTTAGAACAGTGATTTTCAACCTTTTTTTGAGCCGCGGCACATTTTTTACATTTACAAAATTCTGGGACACACCACCAACCAAAATGACACAAAATGACACTCTAACACAGTAATACATATAGTTAATATGTTTTTAAATGTATTTATACATTCACTTAGCTGGCAGTATTAATGTTTCTGCCACAGTTTAAATTTAGCTACAAGATCAGTGACAAGGTAGCTAGCCACAAAGATAAACAAAAGAACCACAAAGATAAACAAAAGAACAAAAGGGCTCTTTTGTTTATCTTTGTGGTTTTTCTCAAAGAATTTGCCTGTTTCTCATTGTTTCTACGTAAGCATACAAAAGAGTCCGTCAGCTTGTTTTGAACAGAAGGGTGTTTCGCTTGGAGATGGCGTTTAAGCTTGCTTGGTACCATGGCGCTATTGGACAGCTTCTCACCACACACCAAGCACAGCAGAGTCGGTGCCGTCGCATCCCTGGTGAAAGTGAATCCAAATGAAAGTTAGCTTTTGCTGTATTGCCTCAAGCTCACCATCTTTTCTTTTTTCTTTTGTCCACCACTCATATTAGGGCCTTCATCTGTGCCATAATTTTGTCCAGGGCCCTATTCGGCATTTGCATTTTCCCTTCTCAAAAACTTCTCCAGCACTGTCACTTGCTTGTCTTGCTGGGACCCCAAATTGCCACTGTCACTTGACGTGCAGCTGCAGCATTAACTCTAACTTTGCCGCGTCTGAGCGAATCCAAGATGGCGCGACCATAGCACTCTCACGTCACTTCTTAGGTGACGCGAGAGTGCTATGGTTCCATTTCTTAAAGGGACAGATGTGCCTTATAGTTTATATATGAATGAAGTTTGTAAATAATTTCCCACGGCACACCTGATGATCTCTCATGGCACACTAGTGTTCCGTGGCACACTGGTTGAAAATCACTGCCTTAGAAGATGGGTTGGCTGGTCTTCAAACCCAGCATTAGTATAGGGCATCTCGTGTGCTGACATCCCATAAGATCCCACTGCCGCCAAACTAATCCCAACTAGAGTATTATTTATTTATTTATTTATTTACAGCATTTATATTCTGCCCTTCACACCCTGAGGGGGATTTGGGTTGGATCGCAGAACACATACATGACAGACATTCAATGCCGTTAAACAAACAGCACAGACAACAGACAGGGGTATATGTTGGTATTTCTCCCACTTTGGCATCCTGGAGGTTGTGCTCGATTCCGGCCACAGGGGGGTGTTGTCGCTCCATCCTCTATGACAAAGAGCCATTGATCGCAGACTTCCTCCTTCCTTTGATCATCAGCATTTTATGTCTTTTTTGTTGTTGTTTATTCATTCAGTCGCTTCCAACTCTTCATGACCTCCTGGACCAGACCACGCCAGAGCTCCCTGTTGGCCATCACCACCCCCAGCTCCTTCAGAGTCAAGCCAGTCATTTCTAGGATACCATCCATCCATCCATCTTGCCCTTGGTTGGCCCCTCTTCCCTTTTCCTTCCATTTTCCCCAGCATCATTGTCTTCTCCAAGCTTTCCTGTCTTCTCATGATGTGGCCAAAGTACTTCAACTTTGCCTCTAATATCCTTCCCTCCAATGAACAGTCAGGCTTTATTTAGTGAAGTATGGACTGGTTGGATCTTCTCGTGGTCCAAGGCACTCTCCAAAGTTTCCTCCAGCACCACAGTTCAAAAGTGTCTATCTTCCTTCGCTTAGCCTTCTTTATGGTCCAGCTCTCACATCCATAGGTTACTACGGGGAATACCATTGCTTTAACTATGAGGATCTTCATTGTCAATGTGATGTCTCTACTCTTCACTATTTTATCAAGATTGGTCATTATTCTCCTCCCAAGAAGGAAACGTCTTCTTATTTCCTTGTTATGGTGCCGTAAAATACCTCCCTGCTTAAGAGGTGTCTAATTTATCTACTCACAGCTGTTTTTGAACTGCTTAGGTTGACCGTGAGCTGGGCTGAAGGTTGGGTGCTCACCCCAACTCAGGCTTGGAACTGCCAACCTTTTGATTGGTGTGATCTTATTGCTGATGGTGATTAACCAGCCGTGCTAAAGCCTGGCACTCAATATTAGACCCATTCTGTACATGGCAGCATAGGAAGTCAACATTTATGTATGTAAGTATGATCCATGAATTCAATGGTTCTACTCCAGACCAGAACCAGCCAGTGCTTGGTTTTACTGCTTGAGGTCAATGTGTCCATTCTGTTTCCCCAAAATAGGTCCAGCACTCTGGATAGCTCCCATAAAACCCAGAGTAGCTCATGCAAAACTCATTGTAGATGATTGCTCCAACAAAAATGATGTTCTTCTGGTCTGAACTAGTTAGATCATTTGAATCATTTGAAGCAATGAACCATCTTCTTTTTGAGACTAAAACATAGATGACTTGGGATGTATCTACACTGGAGAATAAATGCAGCTTGACACCACTGTAACTGCCATGACTTAATGCTATGGAATCTGGGGGTTTTCAAAATCTTTAGTCTTCTCTGAGAAAGAGTGCTAGTGCCTCGCCAAACTACACATCCCAGGATCCCATCGCCTTGAGCCATGGCAGTTAAAGTGATGGCAAACTGCATTAATCCTGTAGTGTAGATGCACCCTTGGTTATAAGATGGGTATTTCTGCATCCTTCTGAAAGCAGAAATGAATCACCGGGGAGTTTGAGTCCAAAAAAGCAACTTTTTGAACCTTCAGTCCAGGTGGAGGACAAAAGGGAACACAAGTAATTTGTGGATAATAATAATAATACACTTTATTTATATTACGAAAAATATTTTTCTTTCTTCTCATCCCATGCATGATTTTATACAGGGATCAAGTCACTCAGAGCAGATTACAGGTACACATACTTAGCAGAAAATCCCTCAGCCGTTTCCACAAACACACATATAGACAAACAGAGACAAACTCTGGCCACCAGGGGGAGCTGATGCACTCCTCATCTCTCAACGTTCACAGCGTCCCTTGTTGTTCCTTCCGCATTCCTCAGCATTCCTGGAGTTCTTTAATGGCCTCATAATTCAGTCAAAATTTGCCTCCCCACTTAATGTGGTACTTTTATCTCCTACTTGACAGATGCAACTGTCTTTCGGGCTGCAAAGACAGTTGTATCTGTTGAGCACCCACCTCGACCCGGGCGGGCCTTGAACTCATGACCTACTGGTCAAAGAGATCTTATGCAGCTGACACTTAGCCAGCTGCGCCACATTCCCGGTGCACGCGCGCGCACACACACACATATATAATCTCAATATAGATAAAGCTATTTATCTAGAGATGCAGATTGAGAAAGAATGTACAGAATTTAAATAGAAATACAATGTATATCTCCATGCATTGAATTTAAATTGAAATACAATGTCATCTCCATTGCTTAATGCATGCAATGTGTGTTTTGATTTTATTTTATTTTATTGTAATTTGTTTTTTGGGCTTGGCCTCGTGTGAGCCACCCTGAGTCCCCATTGGGGAGATGGGCCGGTGTGTGTGTGTGTGTGTGTGTGTGTGTATATATATATATATATGTGTGTGTGTGTGTGTGTGTATATCCTACCCAATACACTTATGAGAAGGAGGTCACACAAAAAATATTTAGAAGGAAGAACTCTCCAAACAATCAGAAGGACAGCCTTTCATAGAGAGAACAGAATGGATTACAACAGAGAAGAGGATGCAAAGGGATCTTGTAGCACCTTAGAGACTCAACAGATCCCTTTGCATACTAATATTCCAGATACATAGATATATGCCTTTGAATCCCACCCCCGGCGAAGGGCACGGCTAACTGATTTGAATGACAAACAGAGCAAAAAGCGCGGTAACATTTTGCCGAAGAATCTGCTCGTTTAAGTACTAATGAGTAGTAATAACTGTAATAGAAACAACAAAGAGGCCCTGTTAGTGCGAGTGAAAGAAAAGCAGCCGGCAGGGAAACGGGATGACAAAGTCTATTTTCTTAAAACTGCATCATTGTCAATGGCTAAATATATTTCGCTTTTGTGCCGTGGTGTGTGAAATATGGCTTTGGAACAATCCCCAACTTCCCTGCCAATCCCCCGATTCTCGTTTAGGGCATCTGCTTCTCACTTCAGAAAAAAACAAAAACAACGACAAAAAAGCAATCAGCTAAGCTCTTCTCTTTGATCCACAAAGCAGCCGCAGTAGCTACACAGACAATTATTTTTATTAGCAGCTGTTCCTTGGAAGACGGGCTGTTTTTGCTGCCATCACTTGTGTCAAGTCACAGCTTTGTACTGTTAGACTCAGGGTTCAAGGCAAAATCCCCTTTTGTAGGAGGAATCAGGGACTTCTCCTTGACATAGTCATTTCCAGCACAAAAGACTGGGGTGCAATGCAGATTTAAGAAAAATACTGATCATATAGCTAATATCAATCTGTAATAATGTCCACATGCTGGAAGATGCAAAGACCACCAGCACTGAAGTGATGCTCCTATGTTATCAACTCCGCTGGCCTGGGACCGCCTTCCACTTGGAAACTGATGTCCACACTGCGGGAGAACATGCGGATCAAGAATAGGGCTCCACAGCCACCTATGGACTCACTGCCAAGACACTGAACTTGGAGGATCATCATCCTCGGGCTACGAGGGATTGCCTAAGTAAGTAAGTAAAGTAAGTATCTGAATGCCCGCTCACCGTCTCCCAAAACAGTTACTAAACTTCCAACTCAAGAACGGGAAATGTAATGTTGGTGGACAGGAAAAGACCTTGAAAGATGGGCTTAAAGCCAACCGTAAAAACTGTGGCATAGACACCAAGAACTGGGAAGCCCTGCCCCTTGAGCACTCTAACTGGAGGTCAGCTGTGACCAACAGTGCTGCGAAATTCGAAGAGGCACAAATGGAGGGTGAAAGATAGAAGTGTGCCAAGAGGAAGGCGCGTCAAGCCAACCTTGACTGGGACCGCCTTCCACTTGGAAAGTGATGTCTGCACTGCGGAAGAACATGTGGATCAAGAATAGGGCCACCTATGGACTCACTGCCAAGACACTGAACTTGGAGGACCATCATCCTCGGGTTACAAGGGATTGCCTAAGTAAGTAAGTAAAGTAAGTATCTGAATGCCCGCTCACCATCTCCCAAAACAGTTGCTATACTTCCAACTCAAGAACGGACTCACTGCCAAGACACTGAACTTGGAGGACCATTATCCACGGGCTACGAGGGATCGCCTAAGTAAGTAAGTAAAGTAAGTATCTGTTATAAGTAAAACTATGCGGGTAGTGAACCAATATGCCCAAATGATGTAGAACAGGCAAAGGCAAACATTTTTGCTTTGGGGCCACATAGTGGGTCCGGTTGGAAGGGCTGGGCCAGGAGGGAGGACAGCCAGGCAAATGTTGGGTAGAGAAGACCCAGGAGGGGGAAGGCGCAGAAGAAGGCAGGGCCAGAAGTGGGCAGAGAAGTGCCCAAGTCATCCTCAGCTTGTCCTTCCGGCATAAGGATGGGGCTCCTCACTACATCCTTATGCCGGGAGGAAGGCGAGACACAAGGTTTTGGGAAATGGCATTTGTAACCTTTTGGAAAAACACCATGACCTTTCAGAGAAGAAAGGAGCCACCGGTGGCACAGTGGGTTAAACCACTGAGCTGCTGAACTTGCTGACCAAAGGGTTGCATGTTCGAATCCAGGGAGCAGCATGAGCTCCTGCTGTTAGCCCCAGCTTCTGCCAACCTAGCAATTTGAAAACATGCAAATATGACTGGAAAGGCAAAGGTGCTCCATGCTGTCATGCTGGCCAGATTATCTTATTTATTTATTTATTTATTTATTTGCTTACTTACAGTATTTATATTCCGCCCTTCTCACCCTGCAGGGGACTCAGGGCGGATTACAATGTACATATACATGGCAAACATTCAATGCCATAGACACACAACATATATAGACAGACAGTCAGAGGCTATTTAACATTCCAGCTTCTGGCCACCAGGAGAGCTGTTGCTTCCTCATTCTTTGCATACTTCCTGGAGATTTTTATGGCCTCGTAAATCAGTTAAATTAGCCTCCACACAAAGTGGTACCTAAATTTCCTACTTGACAGGTGCAACTGTCTTTCCAGCTGCAAAGGTCGACAACAAGCTACACAATTTTGGTCGGGAGCTCACTCCGACCTGGGCTGGCTTCGAACTTATGACCTTTCGGTCAGTAGTGATCTTATTGCAGCTGACACCCAGACAGCTGTGCCACAGTCCCAGTCCTTGGAGGTGTCTACGGACAATGCCGGCTCTTTGGCTTAGAAATTTGACACGACTGGACTTACCTCAGAGAAGAGCCAAAAACCCTATAGAGTAGAATTTTCTCTGGTGTTATACAGCCAGATACAATTGTGCAAGACAATGGTTTCAGTGGTTTTACTGAATAACCTGTTATCTCTGATCTGTTAGGAAAACAGAGATTTGCCAGTGCATAAAAATAGAGTTTTAGAAGTTTTTTCAGTGCCCTCTCTCTCTCTATATATACATACACATACACTCTCTCTCTCTCTCTCTCTCTCTCTCTCTCTCTCCCATAAGCAACTTGTTTTACCGTATGTCATGCACTCAGGAGACAAAAATGAAGACTTGGATAAAAATAACATATGTGGTTTACTCATAACCTTCATGTGCTCAGCATGCACAGGTACAAAAAACATCAGTCCAGTTTCAGATATGTTTGAGATAATTCTCTGTGCCATCTGGCTAGGGTATCTCTCTTATAACAAAACAGCTATCAAGAGGTAACATCTTCAAAAAGGAGAGAGAGAGAGAGAGAGAAAGAGAAAGAAAGAGCACGTGGTCTGCAGCCCCTTTTGTGACTTCTCAGGAACCATATAATAAAGGAAGCTGCATACCAGAACATACATACAGGAAACAGTAAGCAACAGGAACATAGATAAACATTACTAGAGAAGGTTTGAAGAAGGTTGTCATTTCCAACATATGGCGACTGCCCCGATCCTCCCTCCCGGATCCTCAGGTTGTCCCCTTCGCATTATGCCGGGAGGAGGGTGAGACAGGCAGTGGCTGAAAGTGCTCCGGAGGGCTCTCAGCCGGCGCATGCCTTCCTGAAGTCATTCTCCCGGTATAAGGATGGGGCTGCTTGCACCGTCTTTATGCTGGGAGGAGGACAAGACATGCCGTGGCTGAGAGTGCTCCAGAGGGCTCTCAGCTGCGGTGTGCCTTCCTCCGATGTATTTTTTGGCATAAGAATGTGACAGAACACCATGTCCTTATGCCAAAAGGACACGGAACATGAAGAGGACCTGAGGTAAGCGCTCAGGAGGCCACATCTGGCTGCCAGACCTTAGTTTTCCCATGCCTGATGTAGAAGGAGAGTTGTCCTTCCACATTCATGTAACGTTAGTTTATTTGATTATTTGTGTATTTGATTCATATGGTCTCTCTAGGAATTTCTAGGGGTGCACCTACACAGTTGAATTAATGTAAATTGATCCCACTTTAACTCGCATCTACAGCATAGATGCACTCTATGTTCTCTCCTTCTTGCCACCTTCTGGCAGCAAACAAAAACCTTTTGATTTAAGCAAACTTTGGGCCTTTGCTTGAAAAAGGCTTTTAACTGGCTGTAATTCATCTTTCTTTTTCTCTCCCCTGATGTGTTTTGACACTGTTTTAAATTTGGTGGTTTGTTTCAATATGTTGATCTATTTATAATATGCGACGGTCTATAATGTATTGGTTGAAATCCTGTTGGTTCAACCCAACGAGAGAGCCATTAAATCAATTTTTGAACGGAGGGTCAATAAATGGATAAATCCTGTTAAGGAAAAGGCAGGATATTAAATGCATACTTTACATACACAAAGTGGATTTTTGACATGTTAATTGTTTGGGTTTTTCTTTTTGGAAAAAGGAGTCTGGGTTGCAAAAATTAAAATTAGCCATTTCTTTTTCATTTGCATACTCATCAATCTCATGAATGGGACTCAGAATGGCTACAATTACTGCTTTCATGCCTCCCGCTGCTGCTTTTTCTAGTCTTGATTACTGCATGGTCACATCCAATCAGAGATCACAGATTGAATGGGTGATGTCATGATGCTGTGTGGCCAATCGGATTGAGTCATGCCATGATGTCATTGAGGTCAGTTGAGGGCAACTGGAAACGGATAAAGAAATCCATGCGGCAAAAAACGCAAAAACGGATCAGAACAGAAAGATGAAAGGAATATGTATTGTATTGTCGAAGGCTTTCATGGCTTGAATCACTGGGTGGTTGTGAGTTTTCCGAACTGTATGACCAGACTTGTTCCAGAAGCATTCTCTCCTGACGTTTCGCCCGCATCTATGGCAGGCATCCTCAGAGGTTGTGAGGTCTGTTGGAAACTAGGAAAATTGAGTTTATATATCTGTGGAATGTCCAGGGTGGGAGAAAGAACTCTTGTCTGTTTGAGGTAGGTGTGAATGTTGCAATTGGCAACCTTGATTAGCATTTGATGGCCTAGCAGTTTCAAGGTTTGCTTCTTACTGCCTGGAGGAATCCTTTGTTGAGAGGTGATTAGTAGGGTTGGATATATTCTATTTAAATTTATTTGAAATTCATTTTTTTCTTATTTAAAATTATTTCCTTCCTTTACCGACCCTCAGGCCGTAACCAGGAAGTATAATTTCTTTACCGAACCTGGCATGGCAATTTTTCTTTAATTTTTGTAATAGATCGTATTTTCTCCTTTTCCTCTCGCCAGCTCAGAGATTCTTCTAACAGGAATATTTATCTCCTCCAAAATTAATTTTCAGGGTGATTTACAGACATCAGAGTCCTGTCCCTGCCTTCTGCCTGCTCCCAGGAAAGAGGAAATGCGTGCTAAAACTTTGCTCAAAACCACAGACACGAGCAATCGATTGCCAAAGAGAATGGATCGGATCCATTGCGTATAATAATGAATATTTGTTATTAATAACATTTTAATCACAATTTTTTGGGAATTTTTTTGGTAAGTATTTCAATTACTAATTTAAAAAATCCCCCCCATGAGTAGTTTAGAACCAATTTTTTTTATGGATCAACCAACCCTAGTGTTTAGCTGGCCCTGATTATTTCTTGTCCAGAGTTCCCCTGTTTTTGAGTGTTGTTCTTTATTTACTGTTATGATTTTAGAGTATTTTAAATACTGGTAGCCAGATTTTGTTCACTTTCATTGTTTCCTCCTTTCTATTCACATTTCAACAAATGATTCTCCCATGCAGTAAGAAGCCAGACCTTGAAACTGCTAGGCCATTAAATGCTAATCAAGGTTACCAATTGCAACATTCACACCTACCTCAAACAGTCAAAGAGTTCTTTTCCCCACCCTGGACATTCCACAGATATATACACCCCATTTTCCTAGTTTCCAACTGACCTCACAACTTCTGAGGATGCCTGCCATGGATACAAGCGAAACGAAAGGAGATAATGCTTCTGGAACATGGGAATAAGTATTTTTTTGGCACATCTAAAGAAACAACCCCTTCAGCAAACAGTTGGGTTCATCTCCGCCTAATAATGACATTAGTGTATTTGCTAACTCGCTAATAGTAAGCAAAAAGGAGGAATGGCTCCGAAGAACCATTCATTGGGTTTAAAACAGCGTCGCAATCGCATACTTGAAAGGACGCTACTAAATGCTCAGCGTGAATACAAATTAATTAATTTGCTTCATTTCCTTAATGGGGAAATATTATCTCCTGAAGCTAACAACCTCTTTCCCTTTTTCCATCCCAATCAGACAGACATGTTTTGGGGGGAGATTATTTGGCAGCTAATCTAATAAAGGAGTGCGATAGGAGGGGAGAAAAGTCTCCAGGGGGTTTAATAGAGAAGTAACAAACAAGTAATCACATATGTTTCTTCTCGTTTCGTTTCCGGCTATCTGTCTGTGAATAAATGTTTCGCATCCCACATCTTTTTTTTATGTGATAAACCGTGTTTACGGGGAAGAAGGGAGTTGCGGAAGGGAACACAAGAGCGGGAGGAGAAAGGCAGCCTTGGTCACATTAGAATTCATGCGCTAAACTTAAGATGGAAAACGTATGGCTGGTGGACCTCGATGTGGGGTCATTTTTGTAGTCCAGGATCTAAAAAATAGACCCCATATTGCCTACTCATGATATAGAATCCTAGAATCCTAGCGCTGGAAGAGGGCCATCCAGTCCAACCTTCTGCCATGCAAGAAGGCACAATCAAAACACTCCTGATAGACAGCCTCTGCGGAAAAGCCTCCAGAGAAGGAGACTCCACCACACTCCGAGGCAGCCTATGCCTCTCTCCAACTGCTCTTGCTCTCAGGAAGTTCTTTTTAATCTTTTCAGTCGAAGCTCTTTCCTTGCCATTTGAAACAACCGATCCCTTGTGTCCTGGTCTCCAGGGCAGTAGAAGGTCAGTTTTCCCCCTTCTAATCAATGGGACACCCTTTGAAATCTTGAAACATGGTTCTCATGCTCCCTCTCAACCTTCTCTTCTCCCAGCTAAGCATCCCTCAGGGGGAAAGGAGGATGGAAGACAATGATGGAAGGAAGGAAGGGTGGAAGACAATGATGGATGGAAGGAAGGAAGAAGGGTGGAAGGAAATGGAGGTAGGGAGGAAAGAGAAAAGGAAGGAAAGACTAAACGGAAGGAAGGAAGGAAGGAAGGGAGAGAGGGAGGGAGGGAAGTAGGGAACGAAGGAAGGAGAAAGAAAGAGGGGAAAGGAGGGGGAAAGAGGAAAGGAGGGAAGGGAGGGAGGGAAGGAGGAAGGAAGAAAGAAAGGGAGGAAGAAAGGATGGAAGCAAGAAAGGGTGGAAGAGAATGGAGGGAGGGAAGAAAGAAAGAAAGAAGGAAGGAAGGAAGGGTGGAAGGAAATGGAGGTAGGGAGGAAAGAGAAAAGGAAGGAAAGACTAAATGGAAGGAAGGAAGGAAGAGAGGGAGGGAGGGAAGTAGGGAATGAAGGAAGGAGAAAGAAAAGGGGAAAGAGGGAAGGAGGAAGGAAGGAAGAAAGAAAAAAGGGAGGAAGAGAAGGATAGAAGCAAGAAAGGTTGGGAACGAAGGAAGGAGAAAGAAAAGGGGAAAGAGGGAAGGAGGAAGGAAGGAAGAAAGAAAGAAAGGGAGGAAGAGAAGGATAGAAGCAAGAAAGGTTGGAAGGGAATGGAGGGAGGGAAGAAAGAGAGAAGGAAGGAACCAACAAAAGGGAGAGAAGGGAGGGAGGGAAGAGAGAAGATGGAAAGACAAGAAGGAAGGAAGGACAAAGGGATGGAATGGAGGTAGGGAAGGAGGAAGGAAAGAGAGAAGGAAGGAAGGATAGGATGCTCAGAGAGATGAGGGCTTGAGAAAAGAGCCCAAGGGCCACATCTGGCCCCCGGGCCTGGGTTGCCCATACAGGGTGTAGATGCGCTTCTATTTGTTGTGTTTAGTTACTTTGCTTGACTTCCTTTTAAAGATGCCTAAACTTTGCTTCTACGAGTACTAGAAATGAGAGGATGGAAGTAAAACTAACTGGTTGAATTGGGGAATTCTTATTGTAGGTAATTATTTATTAATAGAGGCTGAATTGGCTGCTAGGGTAGGGTGGGGGTATCTAGGCATATTTCCTCTGTTCTTATGCATCATGTAGAAGTGGTTGGATCTATAAGGGTGGTTGGCTCATGCGCAGATGAATGCTCACAGCTGATGTCTGGCTCAAGGAATAGAACTGCACCATGAGAGCCCTCACTTACTATAATGGATCCAGAAAAGAAGTGAAGTATGAACTGCCCTTAGATGACTGGCAGATCCCCACCTTGGAGAAATGGGGATATAGGAGCCATATTCATCCATGTTCTTAAAGGGTTAGTTTTTCAAAAAAAATAAATAAAGGGGAAATGTGTAGCATTGCAGTGCCATCTGTTCAGGTGAAACTCTGCCACATCCTACCAGTTACTCATGTTTGCCCCTTTGCACTGGGCTCAGATGGCAATCCATTACCACTTAATTGCATACTGTGGAATTGGCTGTTGTTGTTTCTCGGATGGCAATCGGATGGAGGTGGCGGCTCCTTTCTTATTGGCCAAAAGCACTACTTCAGTCAGCGGGCCATCAATGAGTATGTGTTAAGCTCGTGGCCCTGAGCCCTGTTGTCATCATTGTAACAATGGGGGTCTGTTTTGTCTCTTGCTGGCTGATACATAGAAACCATCAAAAGTACCGCAGGATGAGCAGGATTAACGTCCACACGAAAACAGCTTCCCAACTCTGGTAGAAAAGAAATGAGAAAGTACACATTATACTCAGGAGTGGCAGGATGTGGATATTCAAGACAATAGCATATAACAACAACAAAAGACACACACAAATACAACGAATACACAAACAATCCATCTCCCTTATCCAGAAATCTTAAATTAAAAAGACTAAGGAATTCAAAATTGCCCACTTAAGCGGCTAAGTTGAACATCAGAAACAGGATTATTTTTGAGTGTCGACTCTGGAGACGAGAGTTTGAAACATTGCTCAACCATGAAACCTTGGTCAAGCCACCTTGTCATAGGGTGCATCCAGACAGCCCGTTTATTGCAGAAACTCCCGCAATAAAAAATGGGGCTGTCCAGATGACGTTCAGGATAAACCCAAATTAATTCACCAGAAACCAGAAAAACCCTGGTTTGTGGCGAATTAATTTGATAGTGTGGTTATTCCGTGCCTTCTTGGAAAGGTGAGGAACAAACCCACTACTTCCAGCATTTGGACTGCAGTCCAGACAGTATTCCCATGGTTTTCAGGGCTAGAATGCCCCAAACGTCCCCCCCTTTTAAAAAAAGTACTTAAGCAGCCTCCATTGGAAAGCTGCTGCATCTCTCCTGGCGCGTAGAAATGATGCGCCAGGAGAAAGGGGTGGGGGAGAGAAGAAAAATCACTCATGCCCCCCATTCTCCTGGCACATCATTTCTATGTGCCAGGAGAGCTGCAGCAGCTCTCCAATGGAGGCCGGTTAAGTACTTTTCTTTTTTAATGGGCTTTTTGGGGTCTTTTGTGGAGGAGTTTGAATGTCCGGCCCATCTGGTGTGTGTGTAGATGGGTCCCCAGGAACATTCGTGTTCTGGGTGTGTGTCGATGGGCCCCTGGGAACATCTGTGTTTTTTAGACGTGGATGCGCCTGGGATAACTACCTGTCTGGAAATGCCCTCAGCCTCGGAGGAAGGAAAACCTCTTTTGAACAAATCTCGCCAAGAAACCTGCTGTTGGGAATCAGCCTGTGTTTGTGTTTCAGGATCATGATGTTTCTGATGTGGGCAATGATGTGGGAAATGATGAGGGAAATGATGGTGCCGAGGCTGAGGTGCAAGATGGAGATGGTTTGGTCAATGATTTTCATGCAGACAATGACGGAGAGGCCCCAGTGCAAAGGGAAGTTTCTCATGAGAATATTCCTGCTGGGCAGAGACATGATGGTTTACTCCCTCTCTCTGTGAGCTCTCAAGATTTGGGTTTGGACAACAATTTGACACCTGGGAATTTTAATTAGCAGCCAGATAAGGAGTTGAAAAATAGGCGACTGAAGTTTAGCCAGGATCGGCAGCATACTCAAGGTTTATGTCGCTCTGAAAGACTGCGTCAGATAAGAGCCAAGTGTGGAGGGGAAACAAAACCAGTTTCTGGGTTTTGGGATATAAGGTTTGCTTCCAGGGAAAACGATCAGGCATCGTTTGGAAATGTTGCACCTTAGACCTGAAGGACCCCTCAGTAAACCACTTGAGACCAGCCGTGATTAAATGTTTTATTTAGAATAGGTAAAAAGAAGCAAAGAGATAGAGTATAGTCCTTAGATACTTTCCACATCTAGTATTGCAATGCAATAGTCCATGGAATAAAAAGGTTCAATGAGTAACAAATAGTCTTGATGCTCCAATGGGCTAAATCCTGGATAAGTCTCTGGCAACAAAGGCTTGGCAAAATACTCGAGTACAAGGACTTGAAGGCCCACCGGCCCGGACTGGAACTAAAATACGTGGCACTTGACTTGGAAAGCTGAACGTTGGCACGAGATACCACCCATCACTGGGTCTTAACTTAAATAGGCCTCAAAGGCTTTGATCCTTACGACGCAAGCTGCGTCGTAACTGGTTCTCATCGACAGTTCTCCGGCTGGGCTTTCTTGTGCCTCCCGAATCAGGCTGGTATGTCAACTCATTAGTGCTCGCATCTGGAAGGAAGGGAGGCAACTTGACTCCGCTTTCCTCTTGCTTCTTATCTGCCCGGGATGGAGCTAAGCTGTGCCTGTCCTTGAACATTGGTTGAACTAGAGGCCTCTGCTTCTGCAGAGGCTTGCTTTTTGACCTAACTAAAGTCTTGGATTTAACATGGCTGTGGTCTTGCTTGAAGTCAGGCTGGGGCATGAAAGGAAATCAAGTTCATGTGCCATGGAAATCTTGTTCAAGGGGTCTTGTTCCTGTGGATATTTTTAGTCTTTTGGTATTGACTAGCATCACCTGGATTGCCTTTGTATCCTGTTGATTCCTGTCTGGAATAATACTGCTTTGGATTGCCTTTATATCTTTTGTGGACATTGCTTTGTGCTACTGCATTTTTACTGACTTAATACTTAGGAACTTTCTTACTTTCTTACAAGCATCTATTTCAACTGGCTATTTTAATAAGCTTCAATAAAAAGGATTGGATTTTTCACTCAACGTGTGGTGTGTTTAAAGTCAGAGGGCAACACCTGCAGGATATGTTTGCCTTAGGGTCACCATTGGTTGCAAAGGCATGTAACAACAACAAAGTTGAACCTACTGCAAGGTTTTCTTGTTAAGAGTTGCTTCAGGAAGACAATATTTGCTCTTGTCTTCCATGGAGGTTGAGAGAGGGTGGTTTGACCACGGGCACTCAATGGGCTTCCAAGTTCCAGCAAAGATTTCAACCCCGGACTCCTGGATACAAACTATTACACTACTCTAGGTAATTGTGGGTATTTAAAAAAAATCCCAAAATGAATTTATCCAACCATTTAAAAAGCCAATTCAGCCTGTGACTACTGGAACATCTTTTGATAGGAAACTGTACATGTTAACAACTCCTGGACATCATCCAGTGAACCAGCTCCTGTCCCTCCAGTGCTAATGAAGCCATTTGCAAACATGCGGCAGAAATATTTACCAAACATGGCTAAACAGACGTCTGGGATGAAGAGCACTTAAGATGTCCGAGGTCTCATGCTGGCAAGATGGCTCGTGATACAAACAGCTACAGATTACTATTCCAAACACGGCACTAGTTATTCCGCTGTGTGGCATCTAATTAACTGTCAGAAATCCATTGTTGAGGGGATGATGGATTATCCAGTTGAAGGCATTAATAAGCTCATTTCTGTCTCCCATGTGCTGGTGGGTACCAAGTGGAGCTGGCTGTTAGATGGAGTTTATTTTCTATTGGTTTGCAAAGCCATTGGAGTGCAGCCCCTCTGTTCTTGACACGTTTGCGAGAGAGTGTCACTGCAAACTCAGAGTTCTCAGTCCTGTGAGGGTTCTCGAAGGGCCTTTGTATGTATTGCATTGGAATGAACTGAGAATTCCCCCCCCAATGCAACACATGGAAAGGACACCGGTTTTCTGACCTCAAGGGGAACATGTGAACCTCCATGTACGGATTTCTATATGCAGGCATTGTATGTGCACACATTAGTGATGGATCAAGAATTCATCATTTCCCTGATTGTTCTTTAAGCCAGTGTTTCCCAACCTTTTTTGAGCTGTGGCACACTTTTTACATTTACAAAATCCTGGGGCACACCACCAGATGATAATTTTGTCAGCACCGATTGTATTTAAGTGCAAGTCAAGGTCTTTAGGCACAGCACCCAGTGTGCCGCTCACCACTGGGACCCCCTTGACTGGCTTTTGCTAGAGTCTTTACAGTTCGATCTTTAAAGCCTCGTATTGTCTCAGCTTTTCCAGTTGTTTCTCTTCAATCCTGCTGTCGCCTGGGATTGCAACATCGATGATCCATACTTTGTTTTTCCCACACGATTATTATTTTTAACACTATTAATAAAAATAATAACAACACAACAGCAATCATAATAACATGATGATGATGGTGATTAGGTTAATTATTAGATACCATTTTAACTGTAATAGATGCATTCTATGTAATTCTAGTATATAGCTTTGTGATGTGTTTAGACCAGTGTTTCCCAACCTTTTTTGAGCCGTGGCACACTTTTTACATTTACAAAATCCTGGGGCACGCTACCAATCAAAATGACACAAAATGACACACTAACACAGTAATACATATAGTTAATATGTTTTTAAATGTATTTATACACTCAGTGTGAAACATGGGCCTGTTTCGATGAACACAACATAGATATCCTGGCAGGAATGGCAGAAAGACACACACGAAGGTCTTGCTCAACAGCTGTCAGTCTCTCTCTGTGTTTAGAAAAAATGTGTCCATATAGCTTCAAAGCAGTCCACTAGTACTGTTCTTATGCATCAATACACCTCATGGGAACAATAATAGACTTCCACCTTCAATCTATATGTTCCTGTATCATTCCAGGTGGGCATTAGACGAGTCCCTCGTGTATAACTGGTGAACAGGAGAGTTGTTACACAGTCACTAGAAAGGCTATCACGTCCAGCCAATGCCAAATGTAGTAATAGTTGGTACACATAAACACGAAAACGGCCAAAGGAGGTGGCGCCCCGGCCCCTTCTTCACCGCCGCCGCCCCGCCCTTCCTCTTCCTCCTCCCCCCCACAAGCAGCAGCAGCAGGAGTTCAGCAGGAGGTGGAAGAAAGGGGGGAAGAGAGGTTTTTCCGTGGCACACCAGATGATCGTTCATGGCACACTAGTGTGCCACGGCACAGTGGTTGGGAAACACTGCTTTAAGCCTTTGAGTCACAGCTTCGAATCCAGGGAGAGCATGGATGAGCTCCCTCTGTCAGCTCCAGCTCTCCATGCAGGGACATGAGGGAAGCCTTCCACAATTATGGTAAAACATCAAAACATCTGGGCATGCTTTAGTGCTGAAAACAGCATGTTGTCAACATCTGGGCATGTTGCAAGGATGACAACATCCTTGCAAAAAGTCAATTCTCTCACATCAGAAGTGACTTGCAGTTTCTCAAGTCACTCCTGACATGAAAAAACAACCCTTTGAGTAACATGTGCAGGATGAAACATGGCACATTGAAAGTTCCTGCAACTTTGTGAGTTTTTTTCCTTTGTTCCCTGTGCATCAGAAATTGCAAGAGAAAAACATGCTCACAGTGTTTTTGCTACTCAATGAAAACCACACAGCATTTTAATAGGGAAAAACTTAATTTTTATGTTATGTGCTTGGGAATTTTGTCCAAAATGCAAAACTAAGATGACCGCCATTATCCCCCATACAATGTCATGAACATCATGAGTACCAAAACTGTGTTACATGAAGGTCTCGTATAATATGTACAATGTGCATAATTTGGGCCCACTCCTGTTTTAAGAAAAATGGATCCACAACTTCACAGTGTGCTATGACATCTCTGTTATACTTGGCTTTGTCTGTGATAAGCATTCAGTTTCCTTTACTTCTGTTAATCTACCCAATGGCTCATTTTGCACACACTCTCCAGACAGAGTCCAAAAGAGAGCAAACAAAGATGGAGAGCACAAAAATGCCTCCCCCAAGGGAAGATGCCTTTGTAAACATGTTGGCTGATCTTTGTTTTGATTTTTAGTTGTACTCATCTCTCAGCTTCTTCTCGTTGCCCTCCAGCTTACTGTTGACTTGTTCACATTGTAGGGAAAGAAGAGTTGTAAGAGCAAGCTGGCACAGAGGAAGAAATGGGTTTTAAGGGAAAGTTTGGTCCAGCTGCAGGTAAGGCTGGACAACTAAACTAACATCTTAAGAAATAATCTGCTCTCCACTCAGTTTATTTCTCTACTCAGTATTTCTCCCTCGGTCTCCACTTGTTTGTTTAAAGCAGCATTTCTCAACTTGGGGGTTGGGACCCCGGGGGCGGGGCGTAAGGGGTTGTCAGAGGGGTTGCCAAAAACCATCAGAAAACATGGTCACGGGGGTTCTGTGGGAGAAGTTTGGTCCAATTCTATCACTAGTGGGGTTCATAATGCCCTTTGACTGAAAGTGAACTATAAATCCCAGCAATTACAACTCCCAAATGTTAACGTCTATTTTCCCCAACTCCACCAATGTTCACATTTGGGCATATTCAGTATTTGTGCCAAGTTTGGTCCATATCCATCATTGTTTGAGTCCACAGTACTCTCTGGATATAGGTGAACCACAACCCCAAAACTCAAGGTCAATATCCACCAAACCCTTCCAGTATTTTCTGTTGGACATGATTTCTGTGTGCCAAGTTTGGTTCAATTTCATCATTGGTGGAGTTCAGAATGCTCTTTGATTGTAGGTGAACTATAAATCCCAGCAACTTCAACTCCCAAATGACAAAATCAATCCTCCCCAACCCCACCAGTATTAAAATTTGGGCATATTGAGTATTTGTGCCAAATTTGGTCCAGTGAATGAAAATCCATCCTGCATTACGATTCATAACAATAGCAAAATTACAGTTATGGAAGTAGGAACAAAAACATTGTTATGGTTGGGGCTCACAACAACATGAGGAACTGTATTAAGGGATGGAGGCAGTAGGAAGGTTGAGAACGACTGGTTTAAACTATTGTGCATAGGAGAGTTTATTTTCTGTGGGAATGATGCCATAGAACAGTGTTTCCCAACCAGTGTGCCAGGGCACACTAGTGTGCCGTGAGCTATCATCAGGTGTGCCGTGGAAAATTGGAACCTCCAGGAAGGGGGGGGGGGAGAGTCTAGTGTATTGAAATATAAAAACCCTAAGAAACCTACCTTGATAAAGGCACAAAATTACAAACACCCCCCCTCCCCACCCGTTGTCTACTTGGTCTCTCCGTCACCAAGCCATGGGAAGGCCCACCACCCATTCCCCAAGTAGAGACCTCCTCTTACCTCCTGGGGGTTCTGTGTGGGAAGTTTGGCCCAGTTCTATCATTAGTGGGGTTCACAATGCTCTTTGATTATAGGGGAACTATACATCCCAGCAACTACAACTCCCAAATGTCAAGGTCCATTTCCCCTGAACTCCATCTGCGTTCATATTTGGGCATATTGAGTATTCATGCCAACTTTGGTCCTGATCCAACATTGTTTCAGTCCACAGTGCTCTCTGGATATAGGTGAACTACAACTCCAAAACCCAAGGTCGATGCCCACCAAACTCTTATAGCATTTTCTCTTGGTTATGGGAGTTCTGTGTGGGAAGTTTGTGTCTTTCTGCCATTCCTGCCAGGATACCTATGTTGTGTTCATCGAAACAGGCCCAGGTTTCACACTGAGTGTATAAATACATTTAGAAACATATTAACTATATGTATTACTGTGTTAGAGTGTCATTTTGTGTCAATTTGGTTGGTGGTGTGCCCCAGGATTTTGCAAATGTAAAAAGTGTGCCGCGGCTCAAAAAAGGTTGGGAAACACTGCCATAGAAGGATACATGAGGATCTAGAAAATGCCTAGAGTTAGACCTCCGCAGCATTTCTAGGTCCTCCACTGTGACTCTAGAGTCAGCTTGGGGCAACGGGTACATGCTGGAGGACCAGGAAAATACCTAGAGATATTTTTTTCCAGTAGTGAAGAAGGGAAGCTGTAAGTACGGGTCCTGAAGATGGTTGATGTTCTGCTTTTTTGGTGGAACGGGTACTATAAACAAACAGCAGCAACAGTAATCATAGATCAGTAGCATTTTTAGTATCACAAGGGAAAGCTGAGACTGAGAAAATGGGTGGACGGGGGCCATACTAGAAACACCTCCATAAGGCCTAGTTTTCAAATATATTTCCCAGTGGCTCAGATCTATTACTCAAAGTCTTGAAGGAATGATTCAAAACTTCCTGAATGAAGAGAAGGGGGGAAAAGGAAAGGAGGGAAGGGTGTGCTAGTGCTTTAGCTAATACCACTCTGCTTGAGCGGATTGCCTTGACAGAGTCCCTGTCTATCAGGTACTTCGCCATTCGGCTTCTGCATTGTCAATTAAGCTTTTCCAGGCTTGTCTCTCTTGAGCAGACAGTGTGGACGAGAGTCCTTTTGCTTCCCTGGTCGGGAGATTGACACCCTCCTCCGGCAGATGTCCATTTCTGCTTGCACAATATCCTTCCAAAGGACTGAGCAGTAGAGGCCGGCTGTTCATTACGGCTCTCCACTTTGATTGTATGGTGAAATATTTTCTCCTTGGATGGGAAAGAGAGAGCAAGAGACAGGAGAGAAGCCATGCGTCTGCTTACCGTTCATCTTCTCTGATGGCAGTCTCTGGGGAGGAGAATGAGCACGGCACTGGAGGTGAACAGGCAGAGCCTGGACATCCCATTAGACATCAGTGTGTCTGGCTCGTCTGAAACTTTCTGAAGCGTGAATAATGAGAGGAACAAGGTCTGTCAGAAAAGGAAGGGGAGCCAAAAAAGCTCTGAATTTAGTCATCTGCTGCCCCAAATTATGCATTAATGTTGGCACTGGAAATTCAATTGATTGTTCTATGGAGCAGAATCTTATTGACTTGAAGACTGTATTGTTGTCTCTGCAGATGCTTCTCTCTAAGGCAGCTCGCATGTGGTCCTTGGGACCCCTAAATACAACTTCTGAATCCCCTCACCTTCATCCTCACAAGCTTCCAGATCCCCTTTAAACAGTGTTTCTCAACCTGGGGGTCAGGTCGTGAGGGGGGTTTCAGAGGGGTTGCCAAAGACCATCAAAAATTCATATTTCCAATGGTCTTAGGGATCCTTTAGCAGAGAAGGCTGAAGATCTCTCTGCCTGTCCTTCTCTACCTTTTTGGAAACAGATGGCGAATTCCCCCACCAAAAGCCTTCCTCCTATTCTGATATAGCTGAACTACAACTCCAAAACTCAAGGTCAATGCCCACCAAACCCTTCCAGTATTTTTTCTTGGTCATGGGAGTTCTGTATGCCAAGATTGGTTCAATTCCATTGTTGGTGGAGTTCAGAATGCTCTTTGATTGTAGGTGAACTATAAATCCCAGCAACTACAACTCCCAAATGTCTAGTCTATTTTCCTCAAACACCACTAATGTTCGCATTTGGGCATATTGGGTATTCATGCCCAGTTTGGTCTAGATCCATCATTGTTTGAGTCCACAGTTCTCTCCAGGTGTAGGTGAACTACAACTCCAAAACTCAAGGCCAATGCCCACCAAACCCTTGCAGTATTTTTTTTCTTGGTCATCGGAGTTCTGTGTGCCAAGATTGGTTCAATTCCATTGTTGGTGGAGTTCAGAATGCTCTTTGTTTGTAGGTGAACTATTAATCCCAGCAACTACAACTCCCAAATGTCAAGGTCTATTTTCCCCAACTACACCAGTGTTCAGATTTAGGCGTTCTGGGTGTTTGTCCCAAATTTTGTCCAGTGAATGAAAATATTTGCATAGCAAATAGTTACATTACGATTCATAACAGTAGCAAAATTACAGCTGTGAAGTAGCAAGGAAAATAATGTTATGGTTGGGGGTCACCACAACATTAGGAACTGTATTAAGGGGTGGTAGCATTAGGAACATTGGGAACCACTGGTCAAAACGATTTAATTTTCATCAGGCCTGTTTTTGGGGTGATTTCTTTTATCTCCCAACCATCCAAAATGACTTTATCTGTAGGACACAGAAGGAATGGGTGATTGCTGCCAAACAGTTCAGTCTTTCTCAGGTCTTCATTCCACCAGTAATGAAGATACTCAATCCACATTCTGCTCAAGATCACATCTTTCTTGAAAAAGAACTCTTCACAAAAATCAGATTGCATTTTGTACAGTGTTTTAATGTACTTGTTATTTCATGCCACTTTTCTTGGAAATTGTTGCCTGATCAAATGTGTGACTTTTGTGTGCTTTTTTCTATGTTCCTCTTTGCCTGGCAAATTGCACCACAAACATCAGGAATGCATGCGGTTTGTGATTTGTGATTTTGTAATGTGAAGTGAACTGATTTTGAACATCACACCAAAAGGATGGAAGCATATTTTCCCCAGTTTTGTGGATTCCTTGTATCTCATAAATTAGGTTGATGTTACCCCTTGGTCCTCTCCATTGGCGCCCCCTTGCAGTGGCCACGACAGCATAGGCAAATCTGTGCTTAAGTCAGTTCAGCAGTTCACCTACCTGGGAAGCATCATCTCTTCAGATGCCAAGATTGATAAAGAGATAGATCACAGATTAGCAAAGGCGTAGAGTGCTTTCGGAAGGCTTCACAAAAGAGTCTGGAATAAAAACACCTGAGGCAAAGCACCAAAATCAGTGTGTACAGAGCTACCGTACTGTCTATTCTCCTCTATGGGTCTGAAACATGGGTCACCTATCGCCAACACCTATGACTCCTCGAATGCTTTCATCAGTGCTGTCTTCGCACAATCCTAAATATACACTGGACCAACTATGTGACGAATGTTGCTGTCCTTGAGCAAGCAGGGATCACCAGCATTGAGGCCATGCTATTGAGAACACAGCTGCGCTGGGCAGGACACATCTCTAGGATGGAGGACCACCGCCTCCCAAAGATACTACTCTATGGTGAACTTGCCACAGGTCAGCGCAAGAGAGGCGCCCCCAAAAAGAGATATAAGAACTCCCTGAAACAACATCTCAGGCTCAGCCAGATTGATCACCAACAATGGTCCACCCTGGCCTCACATCGGGAGGCATGGAGATGCACTATCCACAATGCTGCGGCCTCTTTCGAGAAGAGACGCCGAATGGGTCTTGAAGAGAAATTACAACGCAGAAAGAACCGCAACTTGGAAACAACATCACCCAAAGAGACTTTCTGCTGTGCTTTCTGCAACCGAACTTGCCTATCTCAGATTGGCCTTTTTAGTCATTTTTGTAAAAAGCGTGGAATGAGGCCTTCCTAAGAATCTTAGTTCGCGAAGTAATGCCGAGAGATACTCCTTGGTGCCTTTCTCCAGACTGCGTCCTTACATGCCTTACTCCAAAGAGCAAAAAACCTTCCTTAGAATTGTTGGTATCCAAGACACAGTGAGCTCTTAATGAAAGGATATTACCCATCACTGTCTGTTGACAATCTGGATGAGAGTCTGAACCTGGCAGGCAATTAGAGATAAAAACCTTCATTGAGCATTTGGAAGCTGAAACTGTTTCAATCAGAAAGGAGGTCGGTCAGAAAGCGGCTATAAAACAGAATCTTCCACAGAAAGAGTGGAAGCAAATTAATACAGAGAGACTGTCAAGTTTGCTTTATCACTTTGATTTTTTTGTGTGGGGGCATCTGAGAGATGACAGCAATGCTGCTTCTAAGCAGAGAGCTGGTATATTAACTAAGGAGTCCAGCCTGGAATAAATTGCATCATTGAGGAACAAATGAGACATCTCTTTTCAGGGTTGGTTCATGTCTTGTGGTGCATGGGTGAAAATTGCTGAGACTTGGGGTGCACCTAGGTAAAGGTTATGTATTTTAAACCTCTGTTTGATGGAGACCTCGCCTTGATAAAGTTTGGAGATGGGCGAAACGGATCAGGCCTTGGAGTTTATACCATCGGCGGTCTCTTTTTGGACTAGCACCTCACCCCTTACACCAGGGGTGGATCTTAGTGGAGGCAAATTAAGCAGCCACTTCAGGGCGCCACGTGGCCAAAGGGCGCATCCAGGGCGGAGCACCATGCCCCCAGGGGTGCCGGCAGGGTGGGAGGAAGGCTCGTGCAGGGTGAGAGAGGAGGAGGCAGAGGTGCGCACCTTTCCCTTCTCCCTGCCTCGCCCTGCGTGCATCTCATCCCTCACCCTGCGCATGCCTTCCCCCCCCCCCCGCCGAGGATGCCTTGCGCAGGGCGAGAGAGAAGGGGGCCTTTCCTGTCGCGCGTCTCCTCCCTCTGTTGCCGCTGCCGCCGCTGGTGCACATAGAGGGAGGGAGGAGGCCACAGGGGCATCCTTACTTGGGGGCTGGGAGCAGGACTGAGCGGCCAGACAAGCCTGCCAGCCAGAGGGCACCTAGCCCAACCCCCGGCCCTTGCTTCCGAAATTAGCCTAGACCTGATACACACATATATCACATATAGAGAATAGGAAGAGGGGAGGGAAAAGGGTGAGAAGGGCATGGGCCAACTTCAGCCCCCCATGTGTTTTGGACTTCAACTCCCACAATTCCAGGAAACCCAAAATACCTGGAAGGTCAAAATTTGTCTATGCACCCCATATATATATATATATATATATATATATATATATATATATATATATACACACACACACACACACACACATACACACACACACACACACACACATACTGTATATATCAGTGATTGGTTGGGGGGCGGCAAAATACTGTTTGCTTACCATTTAAAATTACCTAGGTCCGGCCCTGCCTTACACTTTAGACTGACGCACCCTTATCTTGTTCCAGACTCTCCGTGGATTATTTGGTTGCATCTTGCACTTGCACTGCTATGTCCAGCTTGGTGCTATTGGCACTCTGCTTGACAATCTATCTATTAGGAGCAGGCTGCCTTTGAATTTGCAACAGCGCAATATCCATATCGGATTTATCTTCCAACTAATCCAGGACAGCGTTAACTGTTTACTACATCGCTATTACCTACAGAAAGTGAACTAGCCATAGAAGGGGTTTACACTGTGCCCGGAAACCTTAACCCCTCAGGACATACATCAACGCGATAACCATATCGGATTTACCTTCCATTTAATCCGGGACAATGTCAACCTCGTATTTACGGAGATTCACAGAGAGGTAATGCTTTGGAGGAAGGGGTCACCCAAACCACGGATACCTTTAGGATTTCAAGTATTTCAAGTGACTTTAGGGATTTACTAAGAACATTGTGTGATTATTTGTATATTACTTTGCTTGTGTCGCTCCCATGTGTGTGGGGGGAAGGTAATAGCCCATACAGCACTGGATTGTCTACGAGATTGTGTATATACTAATATATGAATATTTGATAGATATTTCTAGTCTGTTCAGCGTTTATTTAGACTAGATATTCTTATCTTTCCTACCAGACTGCTTCATAGTCAGTGTGTTTCCATTCTATAGCCCACTTTTTATGTCTAGGGGTTGGTGCTCATCTCCATTTCTAAGCAGAAGAGCCGACGTTGTCGTAGACACCACCAAGGTCATGCAGCCTGCATGGCACACCATTACCTTCCTGCCAGAGCAGCAACCATTGATCTACTCACCTTTGCATGTTTTTGAACTGCTAGGTTGGCAGAAGCTGGGGCTAACAGAGGGAGCTCATGTTGCTTGCTGGATTCTTCAACCTTCTGGCTGCAAGCCAGTAGGTTGAAGGTGAATCTGGCTAAGACAGAGATCCTGTGGCTTGGTCTCCCGGGCGGTGGGGATGTTCAGCTTCCGACCCTGGACGGCGTGACATTACGTCTGTCGTCATCCGTTAAGAGCCTTGGGGTAACCCTGGACCCTCTGTTGTCGATGGAGGCTCATGTCTCCACCGTCAGCAGAGTGGCGTTTTTCCACCTTCGCCAGGCAAGGAAGCTGCCCCCCTACCTGTCCCATCGCGACCTGGCCACAGCGGTCCAAGCTACGGTCATCTCGAGGCTAGACTACTGTAACGCTCTGTACATTGGCCTTCCTCTGTTGGTGATCCGGAAACTTAAGATGGTGCAGAACTCTGCAGCCCGTCTCCTTACGGGGAGTTCGACAAGCTCTCACATCATGCCTATTCTGCGTGAACTGCACTGGCTACCCATAGAATGCCGGATCACCTTCAAAGTGTTAGTTCTGACTTTTAAGGCCTTATATGGTCTGGGGCCAGTGTACCTGCGGGACCGCCTCATCCCGTACCATCCCACCAGATCTTTGCGCTCTGAAGAACATAACCTCCTGGTCGTTCCCAGTCCTAAGATATTTCGCCTGACTGCAACCCGTCGCCGAGCTTTTTCGATCATAGCTCCAACACTTTGGAACTTGCTACCCGCCGACGTTCGTGCCATCCAGAACATCCTCCCATTTAGGAAAGCCTGCAAGACTCTGCTGTTCCAGCAGGCTTTCGGAGTTGGATGAATTGTAGTCCCTGTTGCGTGCTGCGTGTCGCCATCTGCGGTGAAGCTACGTTCAAATCAACCGGCTGGACAGGGTGGACCCTCTCTTAAAGATCCCACCGCTGCCGCCAATATGTGACCACTCCACTTCTTGACCGGCCTCAGACTGGACAATCTTTCTATGTCCACACTGCTGACCTCCAATCCAAGGAAACCTCGAAGTTACCTCAGCAACTTCACGTTTATTGGCAGGGTACTGTCTCACCCCTTCACCATTTAACTGACTGGAGTTTTAAAACTTCTCAGTGACCACTTGACCACGCTGCCACCATTTATCCGGCTGACCACTGACTTTGAGGGCCACCACCAATAAAAGAATCAGGAGAGGTGTTTTCCTTTTAAGATGCAAACAATTTATTTAATGGCGCATGATCCGTCTGCAAAACAAACTTCCTGCCCCACAGATATGGTCTCAGTTTTGAATCGACCACACTATGGCGAGACATTCTTTCTCGATGGTAGAAAGACTACTTTCTCTCGGCAATAGCTTTTACTTAAAAACATTACAGGATGCTTTTCCCCATCCTCGTCAGCTTGACTTAAAACCGCTCCCAAACCTGTTTCTGATGCGTCGCACGTTAATATAAATGGACGATCAAAATCTGGAGCTTTCAACACTGACTGTGATGTTATGGTCTGTTTTAACTTGTCCATTGACTCCTGACATTGTGGTGTCCACACTACAACATTTGGACATGCCTTCTTGGTTAAGCCTGTCAATGGAGTCGCCAATTCGCTAAAATTTGGGATAAACCTTCGATAATAACTGGCTAATCCCAAAAAGGACCGAACCTGTTTTTTGGTTTTGGGTATCGGCCACTTGTGTATCGCCTCCACCTTAGTAGGTTCTGGACCAATCATACCACTTCCCACCATGTGTCCTAGGTACTTGGACATTCGATTCCCTAAACGACACTTGGGTGCTTTTACTGTTAACCCTGCTTCTTTCAGTCGAAACAGCACCTGGTCTAGATGTTGTAGGTGTTCTTCCCAGGTATTGCTAAATACACCTATGTCGTCCATGTATGCCACACAGAAGTTACTCATACCCCGAGTATCTTATCTACTAATCGTTGGAAAGTGGCTGGGCTGTTTTTAAGTCCAAATGGTAAGACATTGAACTGATGTAACCCTTTATGGGTTCTAAAGGCCGTTTTCTCCCGGTCTCTGGGATCCATTGGTATCTGCCAAAAACCCTTGGTGAGATCTAGGCTACTGATGTAATTGGCTCTCCCCATTTTTTCTAACAGGTCGTCTACCCTTGGCATAGGGTATGTATCGGTTTGCGTCACCTCGTTTAACCGTCTATAATCAACACAAAACCTTATTGTGTTGTCTGGTTTTTGAACTAACACGACGGGTGATGCCCAAGGACTACTGGATGGTTCTATAATCCCCATATCCAGCATTTCCTGAACTTCTCTATCAACACACTCCACGAGTTTCCCTGTGACTCGATAGGGAGTAGACGCAATGGGTAAGGCGTCTCCTGTTATAATTTGATGTTGCACCCTTCTACTCTTCCCGGTAAATCCGAAAACAAATTTTTATACTTATGGAGCAGTTCTCTAAGTTGCTCCTGCTGTTTGCAAGTCAGCCCTTCATCAAGCTTTACCTGACTCACACTCTTGTCAGCCTTCCTATTCCCTTCCCAGAAATGAAACGATCCATTTACACCTTCATTAACTATTATACATACATCTACTGATCTTTCAACATAAGGTTTAAGCGAGTTAACATGCACCAGTTTTTCCAGTCCTGATTGTAATTCTTGTATCAAGTAGTTAACTCTGCTGGCACGCTTAACAACTGTCCATGGTCCTGTCCATTTCAATTGAAGTTTGTTGACTCTTTCCGGGATCAAATATAGTACTTTATCACCAACGTCGAAGGATCTCTCTCGGGCTGATTGATCATACCAGGTCTTCTGTTTCTGCTGTGCTGCTGCAAGGTTGTCTTGAGCGATAACTCTTGCCATCTCCATCGTCTCCCGTAAACTCTGTAGATACCGACTCACTGGAACTGGCTCTGCAACCGAGGAAGTCTCCCAGTGCTCTCTCACTAGATCCAGCGGACCTCTCGCCTTCCTTCCAAAGAGTAACTCGAAAGGGCTGTATCCTGTACTGCCTTGTGGAGTCTCTCTGCATGCAAACAGGAGTTGCTGTAGTTTCTCATCCCAATCGGCTGGATGTTGTTGAGTGTACGCCTTGATCATTCTTACTAAGGTCTTATTTAGGTTTTCCACAAGACCATTAGTTTGTGGATGGTAAGCAGACGATGTCAGATGTTTAATTCCACACATCTCCAACAGTCTTTCCATCAGTCTTGACGTAAACTGGGTTCCCAAATCCAAAATCAGTTCTTTGGGATATCCTGTTCTTCCCCATATAGACAACAAGGCGTTCGCTACTGTGGTTGTATCAATATTAGTCAACGCCACTGCTTCTGGGTACCTCGTGGCATAGTCCATCAAAGTAAGGATATACCGACGTCCTCTACGACTTGCCTTTGGTAAGGGTCCCACAATATCGATCCCCACACGATAAAATGGTTCTCCAATTAGTGGCATAGGAATTAGGGGAACCTTGGTCTTGTCTTTTCCTGTTCCGACACGCTGACATGTATCACACGATTGACAAAACTCTTTAATGTGCTGATACATATTGGGCCAAAAGAAATTTCTGGTGATGCGCTGTGTGGTGCGTCGAATTCCCATATGGCCACCTTGTGTGCTTGCGTGTGCCAAATTCATAAGTTGTTCCCTATAAGCTTGGGGCACAACTATTTGTGTACAAGAACTAGTTCCTCCTGGAGACTTTACACACATGGTCTCTCTATACAACACTCGTCCTTTAACTACAAATCTTGAAGGATTTTCTTTTGATAAGACTTTCGTCTCATCCTGAGCCGCAGTAAATAAAGATCTCAGTGTTTCATCTGCCTTTTGCTCATTAGCAATATCCTCTTCTCCTGCTCCTGTTTTCACTAACTCTATTATATTTGAACTTGTCTCAGGATTTTCTTCAGGGATAATATCAACTGGTAAACAAGAAACATCTTGCTGTTTAACTGGACCTTCAGTTAACTCATCATCTCTTGTTAAATACTTGATCTTCCTTACAATATCATTCCCCAGCAGACAATCAAAAGGAATGTCCTCATATATTGCAAAATCCCAAAATCCTTTCCAATTCTTATATTGGATTGGCAAAGACACAACGTCGCACAACACTGCCCCTACTCCTTTTAGTCTAAGCTGAGACACAGGTTTTCTGAATGCCTCTGGCACATGTTCAGGGCGAATCACACAGACCTCCGATCCGGTGTCTCTCCATCCTAATATTTCGTTTTGACCTACTTGAAGTGGTTCAAAGTAGTCATCTCTATCTGTGTCCAACATAACAAAAAGGCATTGTTTTTCTAAGGGATTATGTACTTGCATTGGTTCCGAAGAACTCTTTCCTTTATTAGACTCAAGCCCCTTCTCAAAACTCTTTTCTAATATTGAGTTATACATAAGGAAGATTTTTCCTTGCTATGTAGATAACATTGTGCTTTCATATGTCCAAACTTGCCGCATGAAAAACACATTCTCTTAGCCATATCAAAGCTTGGACGATTTCCACTACTGAGGGAGCCATCTCTGAGGTAATTTTTCTCCTCAGGCCTTCTGTAACGAGCGTACTCTCCTGCAGCATTTTTAGCCTCTTGATACTGTGGCAACACTTTGTATGGTTTCTTGAAACAATGTTTCTCCACTGGTTTGTAGCCTTCAGCCTTACAAACTCCTTCTCTCAATGTCACCATCTTATCCACCATAAGAGCTGCTTGACTGGGTGTTTCAGGATTCCTTTCTTGAACTAACCATTTATACTCTGAGGGAACATTTTGATAAAACTGTTCCAGGATCATCAGATCCTAAGTTGCTGAAAACTGGTAATTTGAGCACCTTTTAACCAACTATCGAAATACTGGCTTTGCTTTGATGCTAGCTGACAGAAACTTTCGGTTTTCTCCTTTTCAAGGACCTGAACTTAACTCTGTAATGTTCTGGCGTCAACTGAAGCTTCTGTTGGACCTGTTGTTTAAACTTCTGGTAAACCTTGTGGTCCTGTTCTGCCATATCGCTATAAATCTCCAGCAACTGTCCGCAGATCTGTGGTCGTAAATATGTCATCCATCTCTCCTCTTCAATTTCAAAATCATAGCAACATCTTTCAAAAGAAACCAAAAATTTCTCCACACTATCCCCTTTTACATACTTCGGGAATCTCCTCAGGAGTTGGTCTATAGAACCTTCTGCCTGCACCTCTTGAACTGGCCTGGCACGCTGAGAGGCATTCCCCCTCTCAGACTCCAACCTGGCTATTTCTCTTTGCAACTCTCTCTCCTTTTCTCTCTCTTCTCTTTCCTTCTCTTCTCTTTCTCTTTGCATCTCTCTCTCCTTTTCTTCTCTTTCTCTTCGCATCTCTCTCTCCTTTTCTTTCTCTTCTCTTTGCATCTCAAGTTTCATCACCTCAAGCCTAAACCGGTATTCTCCAGACATTTTACTTGACTCTGATTCTGAAATTTCAGAGTCTTCTCCTTCCTGCAGAACCTCAGGCTGCCCTGCTTCCTCCAAAGCCCTCGTTTGTCTCCTGGTGGTCATTTTGCCGAACTTTTACCTCAGAACTTTAAACTAAACTATTAAAGTTCCTACTACCACACGACTTTGGTCAGTAAACTGAGAAATTAAACAAATTCCTCTGGTAGCCTTGCTTTCGCACTGGATCAGTTTTCTTACACGATCCCACCGCTCTGCCGCCAATATGCGGTGAAGCTACGTTCAAATCAACCGGCTGGACAGGGTGGACCCTCTCTTAAAGATCCCACCGCTGCCGCCAATATGTGACCACTCCACTTCTTGACCGGCCTCAGACTGGACAATCTTTCTATGTCCACACTGCTGACCTCCAATCCAAGGAAACCTCAAAGTTACCTCAGCAACTGTCAAATGTCACACAACATTTACACACAAATAATCAACATCATTACACCATCTTGTTCTACCTTCTGTGCCACATTGTTTCAATGTGTGGCATATTGTGTTTTTTTAATCTGATGTTTTAACTGTGGTTTTAATTTTGCTGTGTTCAGCTGTTTTATGAATATGTTGTGAGCTGCCCCGAGCCATTGGGAAGGGCGGCAAACAAATACGAATAAATAAATAAATAAATAACCTGTGACTTTTCGGTGAGCACGTTCGGCATCTCAGCAATTTAATCCACTGTGCCACCGGGGACACCTGGGGTGCCTCTTCACTGTGGAATTAATGTAGGATGATACTACTTTAACTGTCATGGCTCAATGCTATTAAATCATGGGAGTTGTAGTTTGGTGAAGCACTAGCACTCTTGGGCAGAAAGGTTTTTAAAACTACACCTCTCATAATTCCATCGCATTGAGTTAAAGTGGTGTCAAATTGGCTTAATTCAACAGCACAGAAGCAGCTATGGTTGAGAGCAGAGAGACTACGAGAATCTGACTTGCCAACGAGTTGGTTTTCCATGGCTGAGTGGGGACTTGAAATTTGGTCTCCCAGAGTCCTAGTCCAACACTCATGCACCATGACAAGTTAGGTAGCTTTGGCAGGAAAACCCATTGGAGATGGGTTGTTGTAGGTTTTTCAAGCTGTATGACCATGTTCTAGAAGCATTCTCTCCTGACGTTTTGCCTGCATCTATGGCAGGCATCCTCAGAGGTTGTGAAAACCCTACAACAACCCAGTGATTCCAGCCGTGAAAGCCTTCGACAATCCATTAGAGATGCATTGAGGACCCACAGTAACAATGCTAATGAATGGGCAAAAGAGATCTAAGAAGAGTGGGCAGTTCTTGAACAAAATCTAATTCAAAGTGTGTTGTCACTTAAGAATAAAATCTATTATTATTATTATTATTATTGTCTTTATTTATACTCTGTCTTTCTCCCTGTGGAGACTCAAGGCAACTAACAGGCCACAGTAAACAAGTTTAAAAGGTGCAATGCAAACATTTTTTTTAAAAAAAGCAATTGAATAACAGAATTAAAATACAGTAAATACTAGGCCAGGCTAGGTTTTTTGTATCTTGATCAAATTCGTATTAAATTTGATTCTTAATTACTTATGAAGCGTTTCTGAACCACTGTAAGCAACCCAGAAGTGAATTACCAAATTCAAAGACACCGCCATTTTTTGGAAAGAAATCGCCACTTTCGGAAAGGGTTTTCCCTTCCCTGGCCCACTGCTGGGCACGTCCTCTTCGTTGGCCAGAGCTGCGGCTTTGGTGAGCTGCCCGGGGGCGGGTGGGGGCCGGCGTTTTGTAATGCGTGTGGTTCTCTCGCTGGCAGGCGAGCGCACCCAGGAGCACATTGCCGGGCACAGTGCGGGGCCGGCACTTTGGGCCTTGCTGCGGACCATGTGCATTGGGCCAGCATGGAACTTTCAAACCGGCTCCATTCAGAAGCAGTGGGAAGGCCTGGGCTTTCAAAGCCGGTTCTGAATGGAGCCAGTTTGAGAGCTTTCCCAAGTTCTGGGGGCTCTGTTCTGGTACCAATACTTGAGTTTGAGACGTTACATCTTCCCAGCTTTCACCATTGACTTTCCTAGTCCTGTTGGATCATTCCTTCCTTCCTTCCTTCTCTCTCAATACCTGAGCCTTGGACTTGAGGTGCTGATCCAGGCCAGGATTACCCATAAGGCCACCCTAGCCCATGGCCTAGGGCAGCAGCCATGGAGGGGCAACAGATCCGGAACTCCCAAAAAAATTCTTTAAAAAAATTCCAAAAAAAAGTGTGCATGCGTGCGGCGGCAGAAGTGCCATCCATGGCCCCCCCGCCCCCCTTTGCTCTGCTCCCCTCGGCTCAAAAAAGGTTCTGCCCCCGCCCCCGGCTCCACCCCCGCCTCCTCGCCGGCGCGAGGAGGAAGGAAAGCCACACCCCTGGAGCCGATGCCGCGGGGAGCTGTCATGCCAGCCTCAGAAGCGGCCGAAATCGCCCTTTTCAGGCTGGCATGCTGGCTTTAGAAGGGAGGGAGGAGCCACGGGGAGGCTCCCCACGGCTCCTCCCTCCCTCCTAAAGCCATCATGCCGGCCTGAAAAGAGTGATTTCGGCTGCTTCTGAGGCCGGCATGGTGGCTTTAGGAGGGAGGGAGGAGCCGTGGTGAGGCCCCGCTCTTGGGGCCACTGCCGCGGATGCACGGCATCGGCTCCGGGGGTGGGGCTTTCCTTCCTCCTCCTCCTCGCACTGGCAAGGAGGCGGGGGCGGAGCCGGGGGCCAAAAGGCCTAGGGCGCCAAAAGGCCATGATCCGGGCCTGTGCTGGTCATGACTGGCTGATCATTGAATGAACAAAAACAGTCTCTCTCTCTCTCTCTTCCGCCCTCTGACCCAATATCAGAAAGATCTTCTGAAAAACAATGCAGGCCAGGGCGATGCTTGGCACCAGTTCCCAATCTCAGGTAGATTATTAGTCCCAGTAATGAAGTGTACAACCCGTATTGAGGACAAGACGTTTTCTAAACTCATTAATTTTGACTCATAATGGGGAATTAATGCCCAGGAAGTTAATGCCATCCCAACAGTAATTGCTTTTTGGGGGGTTCCAACACCAAGAGAGGAAGTAAAACTCATTTTCTGTGTTCCCTCTCCTCTTCCCACCGCCCCCTGTCCCTTTTACTGTCTTTGTTTCAGAAGAATTGATTCTTTTTCTGCTACTTTTTTCTTCATTAGGAGCTGTTATATTTCATCATTACGAGACTTTCATATTTCAGTTCTTTCTCATTACAATTTTATAATTCCCTTTCTCAATATTAACATACGAGGGCAGGGATGGGGAGTCGGTTTCAACAGGCTACGTCCTATATTAATGCCCCCGTGTGCCACTGAGTTAATTACTGGCCATATTTTCTGCTACTCTTGACCTTTCGGCAGATGACAACAATCTGTTTTCATGCCTCAGTTGCTGGATTACTCCGTTGTTTCCTCATCCAGGAGCCTCTCAGTAGAAGGCTGGCTAATGCTTCCTTAAATTTCAAATACATCCTTTAGGGCAACGTCAGACTGTAAATAGATTTTCCCCACCGTAGATCACATTTCAGGCTTTCTGTCTTCAGAGAAATCCTCTCATATTCAATTGCCTATTACAGGGATGGGAAACATGTGGGCTTCCAGATGTTGTTTGACTACAACTCCCAAGGTGCTTCACCATTGCCTTGGCTGGCTAAGACCAATGGGATCTGTAGGCGAACAACATCTGGAAGACCAGATGTTCCCAACAGTATCCAAATAAGATATTCTGAGGTCACATCCTAAGACCAACTTTTTTGGTTTTTCAGTCGTCCATTTGAATGGGAAGAATGCTACAGGCTAAAAACGATACGACTGGAAGGGAGCTGGTGCATATCTATACTATAGAATTAAAGCTGTTTGATGCCATAGCATGTTTCAATGCTATGGGATAACATGAGTTGTAGTTTTACAAGGTCTTTAGCACTCTCTGGTGCCTCACCAAATTACAGTTCCATTGTGGCAGTCCAACTAGTGTTAAATTGCAGTAATCCCACAGTGTAGATCAGGGGTGCCCACACTTTTTCAGCATGCGAGCTACTTATAATAAAACCAAGTCAGAAAGATCTACCGAGAGAGAAGCAGGCCGGAGCAGGGGGAAAGGGGCAGGGCTTGGCGCAGCCTGGCTCCGCCCCCTCCCCCTCTGGCTTTAGCACTTCCACAGCTTCTGCAGGCTAGAGGAGGGCAATGCCAAGCCATTGGTGGCATAGATAGCCATTACTGGCTTGGCATTCCCCTCCTCTAGTCTGCAGAAGCTGTGGAAGCGCTGAAGCCTGGGGAGGGGGGCGGGGCTTAGCGCGGCCTGGTTCCGCCCCCTCAGAAGTGCCCCATCCAGCTGAGGTCTCCTTCGGTCCCGGATCGACCAGTCAATCGTGATCTACCTAATGAGCACCCCTGGTGTAGATGCACCCATATCGGATCGCCAGAATTGTAGCTAATGGAAGGACAAGAATGTGTAACCCAGCCAAATAGGAATTTTATTGGCCTATTGACCCGATAGATTTTTCTTCACTCCTCACATTTCAAGCATTGCAGTAATTTAGAACTTCAGCTGAACATTGAGAAATAGAATTTAGTCATCCAAGAAAAAGAGTGCAGACAATGTTAGCAAGGGGCTGCAAACACAACATAAGAGCTTTGGGTTTGAATGATTTTCAGTGTGTCGCTCCTTGCAATGCTAGAAATTTGAAGAGTGAAGGAAAATGTCATTGTGTCATTCTTATTTTTGCATCAATGCAAAAATCATCAATCCCCTTTGCAGCACCCCTGCAGTTCACCATATGCAATGCAGGGTGCAGCTACAGTCGGCCCTCTGTATCCATGGGTTCTGCATCCATAGATTAAATCAACCACAGCTCAAAAATATTCAGGAAAAACAACCCAAACGTAAAACACTGTAGTTTTACAAGGTCTTTTGTATCCTGTTTCAAATAGTACTGGTGCCTCACCAAACTAGAACACCAATTATTCCATAGCATTCAATCACAGCAGGTAAAGTGCTGTCAAAGTGCATTAATTCTACAGTGTAGATGCACCCTAAAGGAAAATGCAGCTGGTGGTGCAGAGTATCTCCATATAGTGAGTGCATTGTCGAAAATCTATTCTATTGCACTTGTTGTAAGCCTCTCCGAGTCCCTTTTGGGAGAGAGGGTAGGATACAAATAAAGTTTTTAAAAATTATTATTAGTTGAAACACAACAAGAGGAGTCCACAGCAAACAAGATCACTGCTGGCTGTTGTATTGGATCACATGGCGGACACTTCCCAAGTGTCTAGGACTGTGTGATGTATCGGCGAATATGTGCAGATCTCAGTAGGGTGGCCTTTTGCAGTTGAAAGACGATAATTTTGTCAGCACTGATTGTATTTAAGTGCAAGCCAAGGTCTTTAGGCACTGCACCCAGTGTGCCGATCACCACTGGGACCCCCTTGACTGGCTTTTGCAAGAGTCTTTACAGTTCAATCTTTAAAGCCTCGTATTGTCTCAGCTTTTCCAGTTGTTTCTCTTCAATCCTGCTGTCACCTGTGATTGCAACATCGACGATCCATACTTTGTTTTCACACGATTATTATTTTTAACACTATTAATAATAACAATAATAATAACAACAACACAACAGCAATCATAATAACATGTTGATGATGGTGATTAGGTTTATTATTAGATACCATTTTAACTGTAGTAGATGCATTCTATGTAATTCTGGTATATAGTTTTGTGATGTGTTTAGACATCTCTGCCAGAGAGCTCTAACAACTTACCAGACTAAACATCCCGGAATTCCACAGGATACAGCCATGACAGTTGGCAGTAGGAGATAAAGGTACCACATTAAGTGAGGAGGCAAATTTTGACTGAATTATGAGGCCATTAAAGAACTCAAGAAACGCTGAAGGAATGCGGAAGGAACAACAAGGGACGCTGGCAATGCTGAGAGATGAGGAGTGCGTCAGCTCCCCTTGGTGGCCAGAGTTTGCTTCTGTTAGTCTATGTGTGTGTATTGTGGAAAACGGCAGGGATTGTTGGCTAAGTATGTGTACCTGTTATCCACTCTGAGTCCCCTTCGGGGTGAGAAGAGCGGAATATAAAGTGTATTATTATTATTATGTATTATTATCAAAGTATGTTAATTATGCAGTCTGAGATATATATATATATATATATATATATGCGCGCCATCAGTACACACATAACATTTATTTATTTATTTATTATCGGACTTCTAGGCCGCCACTCCCGGGAGACTCGGGGCGGCTCACAACACAAGATACAAACAATAAAACGCATAAAAGCACCTGGACATCCAGGCATTAAAACACAATTTAAAACACAATAGGCTGTACGGATACAATATCGCACAGCACAATACAATATGGTAAGGATAATCCGCAGGTGCAATTCAGGCACCGCTGGCATTTTATGAGCCGAAGGCCTGTTGGAAGAGGAAGGTCTTACAGGACCTTCTGAAGGCCATAATATCTTGGAGGGCTCGTGTCTCGGCCGGGAGAGCGTTCCACAAGGTTGGAGCTATTGCTGAGAACGCTCTCCTTCGGGTCGCAGTCAGCCTAAGAATATTGAGGGGGTACTTCCAGTAAGTTGGTATTCTCTGACCACAGTGATCTCATAGGGCAATATGGGGTAAGCCGGTCCCTCAGGTACATTGGCCCCGGGCTGTGCAAGACCTTAAAGGTAAGCATCAGCACTTTGAAGGTGATCCGGTGCTCAATTGGGAGCCAGTGCAGATCCTGCAAAGTAGGTGTTATGTGGCAACCTGCTGGGGTACCAGACAGGAGCCGGGCGGCAGTGTTCTGCACCAGCTTGAGCTTCCGGGTCACCGACAGAGGAAGGCCAACGTAAAGAGCATTACAGTAGTCTAGTCTCGAGATGACGGTGGCTTGGATCACCGTGGCCAGGTCGTTCTGGGATAGATAGGGGGCCAGCTGCCTCGCCTGTCTTAGATGGAAAAAAGCTATTTTACTGACCATGGAGATTTGAGTCTCCATGGTCAGTTGGGAGTCCAAGTGAACTCCCAGGCTCTTTATGGAGGACGATGGGCATAACGCCACGCTGTCCAGGGTCGGAAGCTGGACATCCCCATCACCCGGACGACCCAGCCACAAGATCTCCGTCTTCGCATGAAGTTCAGGGAAACACATTCTTTGGAACACAATCCAGTCCAGCAATACAGAGGAGATTTTTGTACTGCAACATAAATGCAACAACATTTATTCCAGTGGTAGGTGTCTATAGGAAGGACCATTTACCATAGTTTTCCTCTGCCTTAGGATTATCAGCAAATAGCAGCAAATCTGGCAAGAGGCAGGGAAGAAGGAGAAGAGGGGACGTGCATTATTTAAAAAAAGACACAGGTGGCAAAGGAGAAAGTTTCCTTTCCAGGTTTTCATCGCTGGCAGATGGCATCGTACATGTACTCCTGGCAGCTGGAAGATTTGCACTTGGCGCCCTCTGAATCCATCCAAGTCTTTATCCTGGAGACAGTTGCCAGCAGTGGAAGGGAGAGAGTCAATCTGAATTCCACTTCCACATCTGGCTGCTGGTTTACCAGAGATGAGTTGGCATTGCTATTGACTTTGAGCTCCTTTCTTCAAAGGAAACCCCATGGAAGAGCTCAAAGGATTTGTTAGAACTTGGGAAGTTATCTGTTGGACAAAAAATCCCAGGATCTCTGAGTTAACCATGCTATTTGGTTTTGTCCCCTGTCCTACCTGTTAGTGGTGCTGACTGAGAGTCTCAGAATTTTTTTTTTGCATCACCCTATCTTTCATTCCAGGAAACCAAGAGCTGAATATGGGGCTTTCTGCATGCGAGGCATGTGCGTCACCACGCAATAATTGTCCCTCCTTTTTGTTTTCAGCTTCATTGGAACTTAATCTATTTTCTATGCTTCTCTGTCACCTTGATTTTTCTTATCCTTCTTCCACAATCCATATATTCAGATTCCTGTTCTAATCCTAAGTGGATATCCCATGGGATGGTGATATGCATAACTCTTGGGAATACAAAAATTGCTTTTCAGAACAACATGGCCATTATTTTGAAAGTGAATGTGTCCTGGAATGCGTCCAGAGGAGAGTGTCTAAAATGATCAAGGGCCTGGAGAATAAGCCCTATGAGGAGTGGCTTAAAGAGCTGGGCATGTTTAGCCTGAAAAAGAGAAAACTGAGAGGAGACATGATAGCCATGTATAAATATGTGAGGAAGTCATAAGGGAGGAGGGAGCAAGCTTGTTTTCTGCTGCTCTGGAGACTAGGACATGGAACAATGACTTCAAACTACAGGAAAGGTAAATCCACCTGATTGTGAGAGCTGTTCAGCAGTGGAACTCTCTGCTCTGGAGTGTGGTGGAGGCTCCTTCTTTGGAAGCTTTGAAACAGAGGCTGGATGGCCATCTGTCGGGGGTTCTTTGCGATTTTCCTGCTTCTTGGCAGGAGGTTGGACTGGATGGCCCACGAGGTCTCTTCCAACTCTATGATTCTATAAATGAAAGCTGTAAAGAGGAAGGATGGATACAATGGGTAGTCAGTGGACCATGGGATCTCTTGCTTTCAAGGCAAGTTTGCTATCACAATGGAGCCCCTGGTGGCGCTATGGGTTAAATCCTTGTGCTGGCTGGACTACTGATCAAAATGTCGGTAGTTTGAATCCGGAGAGTGGAGTGAGCTCCCATTTGTCAGCTCCAGCTTGTCATGCAGGGACAGGACAGAAGCCTGCTTCCAGCCCGGGAGGACTTTGCTTTAATGGTGTAAATAGACTGATGACGAAAGAAAACCCTCTCGTAAATATATGGTCCATTGGAGAAGACTACAACCCCCAACAGGAGTGTTCTGCAAACGGAGCGCCCTGAGGAAGCGTTAGCAAACGCGAAACGGCCATCTTTGTTTGGCGTCAGAGTACTTCCAGCCGTAGGCACCACACCAGCCAGCCCCTTAACATCGGCTTGCCTCCAGGACAGTTGCCAGCTATCCGTGAGTCTGCTCACTCCAGACACCTTATAGAAGAACTGATAGAGATCTCCAGTGTGCTATTCCATGCTCAGAGACGGATTGTGATATTATGATGCGTATGAATACTAGCGCTGTATGATTGTACTGTTATGATGTGTTTTGAATATGTACTATGAAATATAATATTTGATATGTGTTGTGGTTGAGCAACCTGAGCCTGTAGTTGCTACAGGTAGTAATTGGGAAGAGGAGAGTTTGTCAGATATGTCCTTGGAAGAGGGAGGTTTGGGCGGGCCTCCTGCAGCTGGGAGAAAGAGGGCTGCAAGTGATGAGCATTTGGAAGAGGCAGAACATAGGAGGAAGGTCCGACAAATACTTAGGGAGCCTACCAGTGATGAGACCTTTGAGGGGTTTGACGTGGAGTTACCCTCAGAAGACAGTGATACTGAGCTGGACTCAGCACTGGTGCAAGATGTCAGGAATGTGTTAAATGCTGAGTCCAGCGAAAGTTCATTTTTTGGTTTTTCCAGTGATAATAGTTGGCCTAGTGGGAATGTGGAATTGGACTGGGGCGCTTTAACTGCAGAGCAAAGATGGGACAATTGGAGGAACACACCCAGGGCTGCAGCTGAGGGCACTAGGGCAGATTTGGGTGTGGAGTCTGATGACTCTGATTTGTAAGGGTATAACAGTAAGGCTTGGGGATTTGGGAATCTGCGGTCGGCCAAGGTGTTGCTGTGGGTTGCTGGGTCCTGTATCTTGTGATATTGTGGGTTCGTGTCGTGGTTCTTGATTCCCAGCAAGCTGTGAGTATTTGGGCTGTGTTCATGCTGGGTTCTGGGGGAGCTGTTATGGCAGCTCTAGCTGACATTGTTGCATGTTGGGGGGTTGGGACTTTAATGTGTGCTTTTATGTTTAGTGTCTGCCGCGTCCTGTTTGAACATTTCCTGTGTTGCTGTGAGTGTCTGGTATTGTATAGAGGGTGAAGGGGAGTTTGCTGTGGGTTGCGGGGGTTTTCATGTGTTTGTTTGCATACTCAGCTCCTGGAATGTGAAGCACTCCTTCTTTCCTTCTCTGGATGGGTCTTCGCATCACAGACTACAAGCCGAGTTACAGCTCAAGTTTCGTTTGAAGACGGACGTCTCATCTATTTTGCTTTCGGTTTTGGGTGTGGGTTTTTTTTGGAACGCCGGATTGAGGCTATGTTGTGTTAAAAATAAACTGTATATATTTTCACTAGCTTGGTGTTGTCTTGCCATCTGTGGGAGTCGTGACAATATGTTTATAGATCAGTAGTGGTATTAATATATACCCTATATGTAAAGCACACAGTGAGCCATCCTTATACATTACACAGGTATTAGCGTTTTTGTGTTAGGTTGCTTTATAGTGAGATACGGTTGTTTTATATTTGTAGTTACATGACAGAAGGCTCCCACAGGATGGTAAAAACATCTGGGTGTCCCCTGGGTAATGTCCTTGCAGACGGCCATTTCTCTCACACCAGAAGTGACTTGCAGTTTCTGAAGTCACTCCTGACATGAAAACAACAACAACAACAACAACAACAAAACATGATACTATCACTTCTTCATATATTATGTCTCCATTTAAACTACTGGGTAAGAGAACTAGCAGGAATGGTTAACTGCCTCTGGAACTTTATGCTCACAAACTCAGCTCCAGATCTATGTGTCTGTACAGCTTTGAGTGTACCTGCATTAGCATTTCCAACCTGTAATAATGGAGCAAAAAGGTTAATGACAAAGCAAAGCTTTAATACTGTATTAAAAATGGTTTTGCGATTCTCTAATGGCCAAGTCTAATTTAAATGCTCTTAATAGTTGTGCTGCCCCTTTGTACCTGCGATCAATAGCTTACACGGTCTATTCTTTTTTCCTTTAAAACCACCAAAGCCTAGTGACTCTAAGGGACGTCAATTATAAAAAGGGGAATGCCAGGATTCAAACCACACTGAAGGCTCAGTGGAGTCCCTTGAAACAAAGATGGGAGGTGTGTAGTCTTCAGGCTGTGTGTGGTCCCCAAAGTCCTCAATGTATCCCCATGTCTCCAAATGTACACCTCAACATTCCCAAATGGGGAATTGGGCAGTTCCAGTGCACATTAATATTCCTTAGCTGGAATCCCAATGCACCACAATTCCAGTGAGGATGTCAGCTTGCTGGTTCTTCTACATCAGTGTTTCCCAACCACTGTGCCGTGGCACACTAGTGTGCCGTGAGCGATCACCTGGTGTGCCGTGGGAAAACCTCTCTTCCCCCCTTTCTTCCCACTCTTGCTGAACTCCTGCTGCTGCTGCTTGCGGGGGGAGGAGGAGGAGGAAGGGCCCGGTGGCAGCGAAGAAGAAGGAGCTGGGGCGCCGCCTCCTTCGGCCATTTTCATGTTTATGTGTACCAACTATTACTACATTTGGTATGGGTTGGACGTGATAGCCTTTCTAGTGACTGTGTAACAACTCTCCTGTTCACCAGTTATACACGAGGGACTTGTATAATGCCCACCTGGAATGATACAGGAGCATATACATTGAAGGTGGAAGTCTCATTATTGTTCCATGAGGTGTATTGATGCATAAGAGCAGTACTAGTGGACTGCTTTGAAGCTATATGGACACATTTTTTCTAAACACAGAGAGAGACTGACAACTGTTGAGCAAGACTGTGTGTGTCTTTCTGCCATTCCTGCCAGGATATCTATGTTGTGTTCATCGAAACAGGCCCAGGTTTCACACTGAGTGTATAAATACATTTTAAAACATATTAACTATATGTATTACTGTGTTAAAGTGTCATTTTGTGTCATTTTGGTTGATGATGTGCCCCTGGATTTTGTAAATGTAAAAAGTGTGCCGCGGCTCAAAAAAGGTTGGGAAACACTGTTCTACATAGTAAGAAACAGCAGCCCATAAACTAAATATGAACATTATGGAACTGCCCAACTATAATTCCCATGGCTATAAGTCAGTTTGTGAAGATGCAAGCCTCTCTTCCTCCTCCTCTCGTCTCTCCTGCTGAAATACTCAGTGCTGTGTTGGCGATATAGTTCCAATAAGTAACTTTTATAAGCTCTGGGCATGCCAATGCTATGGGCCTTGACCCAAAATGATGTCTCAGAGGGATCCCAAGATGTTTGCATACTTACCCTCTCTGCCATCCTCTAGCCTTTAGTTAATTAAAAGGAAGCAACCGAGGGAAATAAAGATAAAAGCTCATTTTGCAGCAAACGCTGTGCGCAACTCCTGCACAGAACTCATCATCATCTCCCTCACCCTCTACCACTGTGTCTGATTCCCTCTCTTTTCTTGTGTCAGGGGGTGAGAAACCCCAAATTAGAAGGAAAGTTACTATTGCTGGATCCTGCTCAGAAAAAGCCATCATCCAAATTAAGATTCTACGATGGATGCCAATCAGGTACTTTGTTCTTTTGTGGAGCGTGTCAGTTAACTTCGGTGCTGTTTGAACATATGGCTCATCTCTGTTGCTTGCTGCTGGATGGGCAGAGATATGATTAGTGATTTTAGGCATGATAATGATAATAAAGAGCCTCCCCTTGGATGAACTCCCATGCCAGCTGTGAAGGCTGAATCAAATCCTGCATGCTTTTCAGTTGCAGGGCTGTTGCTCATTATGGCTGTTACGGGCAGGATCTTTATAGTGGTGGCCCTGCTTTTCAAAAAATGACTTCTTCTTGGTTGTTTTTGGGAAGTAATATAGGAGGTTTCTATTCCTCCAGGCTCTTGACATGCCCCAGTACAGCATTTCTGAATGTGGGGGTCAGGAACTGGGAGAGGGGGTCATGAGGCGGTGTCACAGGGGTCGCCAAAGACCATCGGAAAACATAGGATTTTCTGTTGGTCATGGAGGTTCTGTGTGGGAAGTTTGGCCCTATTCTATTGTTGATGGGGTTCAGAATGCTCTTCGATTGTAGGTGAACTGTTAATCCCAGCAACTACAATTCCTAAATGTCAAGGTCTATTTTCCAAAACTCCACCAGTGTTCACATTTGGGTATATTGAGATTTGTGCTAAATTTGGTCCAGATCCATCATTGTTTGAATCCACAATGCTCTCTGAATGTAGGTGAGCTACAACTCCAAAACTCAAGGTCAATGCCCACCAAACTCTTGGTCACAGGAGTTCTGTATGCCAAGATTGGTTCAATTCCATTGTTGGTGGAGTTCAGAATGCTCTTTGATTTTATGTTGGTTATGAAGGTTCTGTGTGGGAAGTTTGGCTCTATTTTATTGTTAGTGGGATTCAGAATTTGATTGTAGGTGAACTATAAATCCCAGCAACTACAACTCCCATATGTCAAGGTCTATTTTCCCTACCAGTGTTCATTGAGGATTCGTGTCAAGTTTGGTCCACATCCATAATTGTTTGAATCCAGGAAGGGAGGGGGGCGCCGAAAAGGAGGAGTAGGCGGTGCCAAGGGGCAGCGCGTCACGCCAGGCCTGTGACGCGCTGCTCTTGACGCCGCCTTCTGCCCTTTTTCAGCCGTTTTAGGAGGGGGCGTGGCCTGGGTTGGGGGCGGGGCCTGGGGGCGGGGCCTGGGGGTGGGGCCTGGGGGCGGGGCCGAGCGGCCCCCTAGGTCATCAGTGACATTTTATCCGGCCCTGGACCCCGTAGAAGTTGGACAGCACTGATATAGATGAACTACAACTCCAAAACTCAAGATCAATGCCTACCAAACCCAGTATTTTCTGTTGGTCATGGAGGTTCTGTGTGGGAAGTTTGGCCCAATTCTATCATTGGTGGAGTTCAGAATGTATGTAGTTGTTTGCCTTATATGTGAAAGGCCTATGGTCTAAGCATCAAATAAAACTTGACTAGACTAATACTGTTATCTCTTCTAATAATGATTACATAGGCACTGCTGCATCGCACTATTAAATCTAATTTAAATAGAGATCTACAAAAATTCAAGAACATTTTCTCATGTGCTGCTGCCAGGGATGTTACCAATTATCATTGTTTTCTGTGTCTCCTGCCAAAACGTAGAACTTTAGATAACTCCTTGTTGAAACGTATTTTGTTTTGGACCATATCTCCAACTTGTTAAAGTCCTCTTGAATTCCGATTCTGTTTTCTGGGGTATTAGCAACTTCTCCCAAATTGATGTCATTTGTGAAGTTGCCACTATTTTTTTGATGTCAAAATATTTCTAAACTATCCTCCACATCCATATAGATGAACATTGTACAAAGTATTTGCTCTTTTGAGTAGGAAATGCACATTGTACAAAGTATTTATGTTGCCAAGGTTTACAACAATTGGTTTTGCAAAATGATTTTGTTCTGCTTTTAATGGTGCCATATGAGCTGCGATTAGTGTCCAGGACTTGGAGGAACAACAGATTAAATGTATAAGTCCCAGACACTAATCACAGCTTACATAGAGTATTATGAGCTGGATACATATTTATTCCTAACCAGGTGATTATGAAATTCGGTGACAACATTGCAACTTGGATGAAATGTTGAAAAACAGCTGAAAATTCAATGAACCTATTAGGAGTTTTAAAAAAGTATGGCTGTGATCCTGTATTTCCTACTTACATAATCACCTTATTTATATAGCTAAGTATGTAGTATCTCCCAGCTGAGCTCCCCAATCTTCATTGACGGAGCAGCAGCTGTTTTGAACAATAGGAACCTGTTCTTCTGTCGATTGGGAAGCAGTTGACTAATGTTTTTACTTCTCATTGTGAGTGATCTCCAATTACAAACAAAATCTCTGCCTCATGGGAATGTGGGAGTAAATCCAAGTCAGTTGCTTCCTGGTCAACTAGTGTGGTGTTTCAGCCTGGTGTTCATGTGCATGATGGGGATGATGGGATTGTCATTGAGAATGCTGATGTGCAAAGGGAACCTTCAGATAAGGTTTTTGCTCCTGAGAATAGTTTGATTCCCAGAGCCCTGTTCGATGAGAATTCCTTCGTTAAGGGTGCAGAAGACCTTGAAGGAGATAGTGCTGCACCTGAGAATGTTAAGGATCAAGAGATGACGTTTGATCGCAGGGCAAACATTCGGGAGTATAGACAAGCTTCCCATAACCTTCGCTGCAGCTGCTCAGGACATCTAAAGTGAAACTGGGTTTTCTGTACTTAACGATTGTAAGAAAGATCCTAGCTTCAGTTTCCAGGCTTTGTTTAGAAAAGACAAACAAAACAACACAGTAGCTCACTAGAACAGACTGAATACAACACAATGCTAATTCCCAATAAGTGTCAGGGTTGGAAGCAATGATGCGATGCTAAAGGAACACTAGTCTATTGCAAAAATATCAAAATTGTATTAAAGTGTGTAGCAGGAAAGAGTATAATATCACACAGTGTTATACATATAATTCAGGTGCTATTAGCCCGGGAGGACTTTTGCTTCAATGACGTCATTGTAGTGCAGAAACGCGAATAGCTCCTGTAAAGACCCCTATTGATGTTTATGGACTACAAACCCAAGGAGGAGTGGTCCGAAATTTGAGCGCCCTGAGGAAGCGTCTCTACGTGAAACGGCCATTTTGGCATCGTCACAGTACTTCCAGCCGTAGGCGCCTGCCCAGCTGGCATTGCCCATTCTCGGCTCCCCCAAGGACTTGGTCTTCTTTCCGTGAGTGAATTGCCTCCGGACTTTGTAAAGGGTTTATGTGGACTCTGCATTTGCGTCGCTTTTGCCCAGCATATTTCTTTGGGCTACTTTAACCTAGTATGAGCTATTATCCTTTCTTGTGAATTACATGTTTGTAATATAGTGTGCTATCAATACCTGAATTATATGTATAACACTGTGTGATATTATACTCTTTCCTGCTACACACTTTAATACAATTTTGATATTTTTGCAAGAGACTAGTGTTCCTTTAGCGTCGCATCATTGCTTCCAACCCAGACACTTATTGGGAATTAGCATTGTGTTGTATTCAGTTTGTTTAGAAAAGATCACGTCAAGATTTCCTTGCTCATGTTTTTTGCCTAGGCCTTGTTTCATAGATGGTACTTTTGCTGCATTGAACTGTCTTAGAATTTCGTATCCAGCTTTCAACCTGTATCCTTTTGGATCCTGGAATTTATAGACTGTGGAATTTATGGATCTTGGATATATTTTATGGTCTATCTTCTTCTACCCTTTTGTTGGACACTATATTTGTTTCAATAAAACACTATTATTTCAAAGACTGTCCAATGTGTGTGTGAACTAGGGGGATACTTCTGTCTGAAGTGCAACAACTAGGGAACAGATCCCTTGTTTGCAGCAGCTGCTGCAAGTAAATAAGGGGTCCCTATACATTCCTGTTGCACTAGAGCCCTGAAGCCTCTTTTCACCACAAACTACGCACTGTCCAGATAATCCAATAAGTAAACGTTTATTAAAAGCAGAATATATAAAGAGGAAGCACATTCAAAAGAGAGAATCAAAGTTCAAAAGGTTATTTCCATAAAAAGCCAAGAGTCCGAAAACCCATTCAAAGAAAGTCTCCCAAGTCAATCCACAGAGATATCTAAAGACAAGGTAAAATGAATTCAACTATGCCACACAGGAATGGGAAGAAAGGACAGCTTAGAAACTTGAGTACATGAAATTCCAAGAACACAGGCCCCAAAAAAGAGAGCTCTTTACGCAAAACATCGTTTTTCCATCTACGACAGGCTAGGCGACTGGCCCCCTACCTGTCCAGGGATGACTTGGCCACGGTGATCCAAGCAACGGTCATCTCGAGGCTGGACTACTGTAACGCCCTCTACGTTGGCCTTCCCTTGTCGACAATCCGGAAACTCAAGCTGGTGCAGAATGCCGCTGCTCACTTGCTGGTGGGAGCACCAGTGAGGGAGCACATCACTCCCATCCTCTGGCAACTGCACTGGCTTCCTATTGAGTACCGAATTGCCTTCAAGGTGCTGGTTTTAACCTTTAGGGCCTTACACGCGACTGCCTTACCCCGTATATTCCCCCGAGATCACTGCGCTCGGAAGGGCAGAATTTGTTGGTTGTTCCATCGTCCCGCTCCTGTCATTTGTCCAGTACGAGACAGCGAGCTTTCTCCGCTGTGGCTCCTGTACTCTGGAACTCGCTCCCTGACCACATTCGAGCAATCCCCGAACTTGTCCCTTTTCGAAGGGCATGTAAGACTGCTCTTTTTAGGCTGGCGTTTGGCTAAATCCGAGTGATATCGGTGTGCTTCGTCTGAGCCAAAGAACCGTAATCCTGTCATCATTATGGTCATGTATCGTGGTTTTATTGCTTGTTTTTATTGTATGTTTTACTGTATGTTTTATTGTATGCCTATGTTGTAATCCGCCCCGAGCCTGCAGGGAGGAGCGGAATATAAAATCGAATAATAAATAAATAAATAAATGCAACATTGTTCTCATAAAGATTGTACCAGCTGGAACCACTTTAAAAAGACCCAACTCCTCCCATGACATCATTTCTCACACACCTGCGTCTCTGCTCCTTATCTCTAATTCTCTGGGGAAAGCGATTCTGTCTTGGTTGCATGCCTTGTCTCCTCAACTCCAATCACCTCAACTTAGACAAAACACTTGTATCCCACATTTCTCTTAATCTGCACTTCTGGCAGGTTCCCATGAGAACAGATATTGCTTTTACCAGTCTCTTGGGAACTGTCAGGAGGACATTCCAAAATCACTCTCTTTGGGCTTCTTCCATTATTCTCTGGGCCCTCTGAATCTCTCCCAGCATCCCCTTCCTCCTCAACTGAACACCCAGAATCGGACCAGTCTACAACAATTCCCTTAACTAGTGACTACATAGAGACTGTGTCAATAAAAAGTATTAATACATTAAGGTTACACATTCATAACTGCCTTAGTAAATTCTTAGTAATGACAAATGAGTGCAAAAGTTCAAACTCTGTTTGAATTGATGGGAGAGAATTCTCAGGTGATAAAAACCCTGTGCTTTTCTTTAACCAGCAATAACCTTAAGAAAAAGTATTATAATCATTTCAGCCTTTGCAAGTTGTGCACTTTCAGTATATTCCTTATGTAGGTCATGTATTATCTAATCCTGATACAAAGGAAAAATGAGTCCTGAGAACCGGGAATGTGGTGCAGCTGGCTGGGTGTCAGCTGCATAAGATCTCTACTGACCAGAAGGTCATGAATTCGAGGCCTGCCCGGATCAGGGTGAGCTCTCGACCAAATTGTGTAGCTCATTGTCTGTCTATATATGTTGTATGTCTATGGCATTGAATGTTTTCCTGTATATGTGCATTGTGATCTGCTCTGGGTCCCGTGCGGGGTGAGAAGGGCGGAATATAAATGATGTAAATAAGTAAATAAATAAATAAATAAAATAAGATGGTGGAGTTCCAAGTCAGTAAAACAGACTAGACTGTGAAATGATATAATGTTTTACCAACCAAGGAGTCCACCATCTTGTTTTTGCCCCATCCTGCTGCACTTCTTCACCAATCAAAGCTTGGTAAAGTTATTACCACAGTTCCCAGTATAATTCAATGGGAGTTGTAGTTCAAAATAAGGAATTTCCTCAAATCTAGTGTGTGCATGGTTTTTGCATGTTACAAAACTGAAAAAAGCACCACCATTTATGGTGGTCCTTTGGACTTGGTTGCAGTTGTCCTCTTCTTGTTCAGCTCATTCAAATGCCATCTATTCTTCTTGCCCTTCCTGTTTATATTTATTGCCGATCCATTAACACCCCTCTTCTGTTATATCATTGCAGCCATTCTCTTCCCGGACCACTATGTTGGTGCGTTTAACCTTCTGCGACATCTACATTACGCTTTGAGCTATAGCAAAGCGTTTACCTGGGCAGTGAACTCTACCAAGCCACTTTCCAAATCAGTGATTTATCTGATACATTTGTGACGAGGGAAGCCATGTAAAAAGGTCTCGCTTTTCTGACCGAGGTAAATAGCACATCATAATACAATCAGCAGGCAATACTAAAGAGCAAACCAAGGACTGAGGAGGGGGAAAGAAATGCCCATGGTTGACAAATCATTGTACATGGCATTTCCGAAAGGGGATTTGACAGTTTGCCCAGTGAGATATGTCTGTTGATACTTAAACTCTCTGCAGTGTGGAGGCGAAATGGAAATCGAGAAGCAAAGGACTTTTTTCCCCAGCAAACAAAAATGCCGCCTGCTGAAATGTCCCTTCTATTTGACTTCTGCAAGGAAGTGTCCTTCAACTTTAACCCATGGGATGGAGAAGTTACTTTCTTTTTGCAAATCTCAGAATCCTCCCAAGAGCAGAGCTCAGAAGAAAAGTGGATACAGAAGAAATAATAATTTATTTATTTGTTAATTATTTATTACTTCGTACTTATACGCCCCCCCCCCCTAAACGGCTCAGGGCGGCTTACAGAAATTCAGTAGACATCTCATAAAACCAACAATAAAACACCATTAAAATAAAACAACAATTAAAACAATTAAAACAGCAGATAAATCACAGTGGGCTGCATGCTAGGCAGCACAGAAGGGAAACTATAGTCTAGCCAACCCCGAAGGCCTGCTGAAACAGTAGGGTCTTAACTGTTTTCCTAAATGGGAGAAGGCTTTGGGTGGCACGGATGCCGGCGGGCAGTGCGTTCCACAGGGTTGGGGCTGCAACAGAGAAAGCCTGCCAGCGGGTTGTGGACAGATGGCAAGTCTTCACATTTGGGATGACCAGGAGATTTTGCTCTTCAAAGTGCTACAATCTAGTGGGGTGATATGGGACAAGGCGGTCCCGCAGGTACACTGGCCCCAGACCATGTAAGGCCTTAAAAGTCAAGACTAACACTTTGAAGACAATCCGGCATTCTATTGGAAGCCAGTGCAGTTCGCGCAGAATTGGCGTGATGTAATGGCCAATCGGGACCCCCGCCAGGAGTCGCGCTGCAGCGTTCTGCACCTGCTTGAGTCTCCGGACTACCGACAAAGGAAGGCCAATGTACAGAGCATTACAGTAGTCTAGCCTCGAGATGACTGTGGCTTGGACCACTGTGGCTAAGTCGTGCCGGGACAAGTAGGGGGCCAGCTTCCTTGCCTGGCGAAGATGGAAAAATGGCACCCTGCTGATGCTGGAGACATGGGCCTCCATCGACAGCAGGGGGTCCAAGGTTACTCCTAAGCTCTTAACAGAAGACAACAGACATAATGTCACGCCGTCCAGGGTCGGAAGCTGGACATCCCTACAGTCCGGATGGCCCAGCCACAGGATCTCAGTCTTTGCCGGATTCACCTTCAACCTACTGGCTCACAGCCATCCAGTAATGGCCTCAAGGCAGTGATGGAAATTATCGGGTATGGATTCGAGGCTGCCATCCATCTTCAGGATAAGCTGGGTGACACACCAGCCCAAAGCTATTCACCAGCTGGGCAAGGGGTCGCATGTAGATGTTAAATAACAGAGGGGAGAGGATAGACCCCTGAGGAACCCCGCAATGAAGCGGGGAACCCCGGAGACATCCTTGCCCCTCCTCACTCATTGTAGCCGGTTCCGGAGGAAGGAGGTCACCCAGTTAAGGGCTATCCCCCTAAACCTGGCCCTGGCAAGGCGGTGAGTCAATAGATCATAATCGACTGCATCAAACGCTGCCGTGAGGTCCAATAACATGAGCAGCACAGATCCGCCTTGGTCCAGCTGGCAGCGTAGCTCATCCGAGATGGAGACCAGCACCATCTCCGTCCCATGCCCAGAATGGAAGCCTGACTGGAAGGGGTCTAGCCAAGTTGCATCATCTAGGAAAGACTGCAGCTGCTCCATTGCTGCCCTCTCAACTACCTTGCCCAGGAACGATAGATTCGAAACCGGGCGGTAGTTGGAGGGGACCGTTGGATCTATTCCCGGCTTCTTCAGCAATGGAGAGACCACCGCCTCTTTTAAACCCTCTGGAAATTCTCCCTGTAACAGGGAAGTATTGATTATATTCAACAGAGGGTCTCGCAACCCCTCCAGGCTGACTTTCACCAACCAGGAGGGGCACGGATCGAGGGAACAGGTGGTCAGGCGAGCTGCAGCAGCAATCCTATCGACAGCTTCTGCATCCAGTGGCATGAACCGGTCGAAGGTGGGCCCGGCAAGAGGCCACAGAGTCTCAAGTTCGCTAATGATGATGGTGATGATAATGTGATATAATAATAATAATAATCTTTATTTATAACCCGCCCCCATCTCCCCAATGAGGACTCGGGGCGGCTCACATGAGCCCAAGCCCAAACAACAAATAACAATAAAATCAACCATCAGCAATAAACACAACAAAATACATACATATAAATAAAAGCAATATACAACAAGTTATCTAAAATCATGGAGACAGGGCGGGCCAGAGGCAACGTATAAAATGATTAAAATCTCAGGGTGAGACAAGTGGAATAGCTTCCTTTACAGGGAAAAAATCCTTTATAGGGGAGGGGGGATAAAATCTGAGCATGGGGGCATTGAGGAGGAACAGTGGTAGAACTTAAATAGCTACTCTCCGAAGGCCTCCAGAGTGGGAGCTTTCCTAATCTCTCTGGGCAAGGAATTCCAGAGTCAAGGGGCCACAGAGGAAAAGGCCCTCTCCCTTGTGCCCATCAGCCGAATCTGTGAGACTGGCAGGGGCGACAGGAGGGCCTCCCCCGAGGAGCGGAGGGTTCGAGCTGGTTCATGGAGGGAGATCCGGTCACGAAGGTAGGCGGGTCCCGAACCGTTTAGGGCTTTATAGGTGATCACCTGTACCTTGAATTGGGACCGGAAGATCCAATACAACAGCCAGCAGAATGACCTGGTTTGCTGTGTACTAATCTTTTTGTGTTTCTAATAACAACAACAACAACAACAACAAAGTATGGATAGTCGATGTCACGATCCCAGGTGACAGCAGGATTGAAGAGAAACTACTGGAAAAGCTGACACGATATGAGGATTTAAAGATCGAACTGCAAAGACTCTGGCACAAGCCAGTCACGGTGGTCCCAGTGGTGGTCGGCACACTGGGTGTAGTGCCTAAAGACCTTGGCCTGCACTTAAACACAATCGGTGCTGACAAAATTACCATCTGCCAGCTGCAGAAGGCCACCTTACTGGGATCTGCACACATTATTTGTCGATACATCACACAGTCCTAGACACTTGGGAAGTCTCCGACGTGTGATCCAATACAACAGCCAGCAATGTGATCTTGTCTGTTGTGGACTCATCTGGTTGTGTTTCAGATAATAACTTTATTCTTATACCCCGCCCCCATTTCCCCGAAGGGACTCGGGGTGGCTTACATGGGGCCAAGCCCATATCATATTTGAAATACATGACATCAGAATAAAACAACATAAAACAACATTATAAGAGTGTATAAAACAAGCATCAGAACCACAACCAACAATATAATTCAAGTCTCGATTGTGGGCGGGCTAATGTACAATAATTTAGAATGGGAATAAAGTGCATAGATCTTGTAGTAGCAATAAGGATAAGAATAATTTAGAGAGGATCATATTAACTTTAGATACTACGGTAGAAAAGTGCAAGAACAGATTTAGGGCTTAGTGGGGCCAGCTGACCAGAGAATTGTCTAATATTGAATGCACAATGGAACATGTCTGTAGCTTCCATCCCAAAGCTTGAAAATGTAGCTGTTTGCACCACAACTCTTAGAAGCGTCCAATGGCCATGCTTTCTTGGGGTTTCTGGGAGTTGTTCAAAAAGTAACTTATCCATCTATCTATTTTTAAATTTATATTCTATCTTTTTCTGGCTCAGTTTTCCCTTTGGCATAAGAACCTAGAATACATATTAACAGCTATAGTTGCATCATATGGGATTTTTGGCCTCCCTGGTGGCGCAGTGGGTTCAACCGTTGAGCTGCTGAACTTGCTGACAGAAAGGTTGGTGGTTCAAAACTTGAGAGCGGGGTGAGCTCCTGCTGTTAGCCCCAGCTTCTGCCAAATTAGCATGCATGGGATAGAAAAGGTGAATAAAGAAAAATTATTTTCTTTGTCACAAAACACTAGGACTAGAGGGCACTCCCTGAAGCTCCAAGGTAGGAAAATTAGGACTAATAAAGGGAAATATTTCTTCACCCAGAGGGTCATTGGGTTATGGAACTCACTTCCAGAAGAGGTTGTGACAGCTGTCAGCCTGAACAACTTCAAGGCAGGATTAGACAGATTCATGGATACCAAGTGTATCGGTAGTTACTGAAAAGGACATTCAAGTGCCACCTCGGAGTTAGTTGAGGTAGGCAGGATTTCCCTGGGTACTGGTTTGTGGGGGTCGGGAGCAGGTCAGGGTTTTGCCCTCCCTTCTGCTCAAGATCCCCGTGTACAACTGGTGGGCCACTGTGTGATACAGAATGCTGGACTAGATGGGCTGAGGTCCGATTCAGCATGGCTCTTCTTATGTTCCTATGTTCTTAGCAGTTCAAAAACATGCAAATGTGAGTAGATCAGTGTTTCCCAACCTTTTTTGAGCCGCGGCACATTGTTTACTTTTACAAAATCCTGGGGCACACCACCAACCAAAATGACACAAAATGACACTCTAACACAGTAATACATATAGTTAATATGTTTTTAAATGTATTTATACACTCAGTGTGAAAGTTATATATGACTTCCTCTTACTTACAAATGTCATTTATAAAAACACTTCAAGCCGTTCCTCATAGGGCTTGGAGGATCGGTTTGGGGGTGAACCTGGGAGCATCGGGAGGCTGAAGCAGCCCTGAGCAAGAGCTGGAGCCATGCTAGGAGGCTCCTGAAGGAGGCGGGCCTGGTGGCCAATTTGCCTCGGGGAGGATCACGGTAGAAAGAGCTGCTAGGAGGGGGAAGAGTGCCAATTTCCCACGGCACACCTGCTGATCGCTCACGGCACACTAGTGTGCCCCGGCACAGTGGTTGGGAAACACCGGAGTAGATGAATAGATACCGCTCCGGTAACAATGCTCCTTGCAGTCATGCTGGCCACATAACCTTGCAGACGTCTATGGCCAATGCCAGCTTTTCAGCTTAGAAATGGAGATGAGCACCAACCTTAGAGTCAGACATGACTAGACTTAATGTCAGGGGAAACCTTTGCCTTTACTTATGGAATTATTGTATGGTAATTGACTAGAGATCTCTAGCTAAGAATTGTATCTATTCCTTACCTAAACTGGGAATGTCAATATCCCACAAGTTGGAACTGGAACAGTAAATATAAAGTCATACTACAATAATTGTGTAGTGTGAAAGGGTGAAATTAACTGCCTTTCCTCCCAAGTTTTAGCTAGGCAGTTTAGCTAGGTATTTTACATTGTTGAATTGTATTTTAGAAGGGCTTTAGGGCTGTTCTACAATTTCGGATATGCCTGAATTTCGGAGTTTTTCGGATACTTCTGACTTTTTAAAGCAATTTCGAGAGCAACCCTCCCAACAGGAATTCCGAAATCCGAAATTCCGAATTTTGGAATGTAGAATTCTGAATTTCGGATGTCATTTCCATTTTTTTGGTGATTGCTCATTGGCTGATGGCTAACAGCTGACTCTTCCTTCTGCTGATTTTTTTGCCCATTTTCGAAAACGGATGCCATTTCTGATGACTTCCGAATTTCGGAAATACTTCCGAATCAATTTCGAAATTTTTCGGAAGTCCATATAATCCGAAACGACAGCTACAATTAGATCCAAAACGAGTTTCGAAATGTTTTCTTCTTGGATCAACCAGCCCTAAAGGGCTTGGCCTCATGTTAGCCGCCCCGAGTCCCCTTTGGGGGAGATGGTGGTGGGGTATAAATAAAGATTATTATTATTATTATTATTGACTTTATTAACCCTTCTTTGAATGTTCACACAAGACAGCTTTGCTTGCCAGTTTCAGTGATTGCAAGAGAATCTGGGCTCCCTTTTTCCAACTCTAAAACTTCCAGCATGCCCTTCTTTCCATATTAGTACCCATCTTAAATGCACATGGCCAACTCATTTACAGGGACATCCAGCCCTGGAAATCTGATTTTAAGATCTTTGATCCTGGCCCTCTCTGAGGGAAACGCGGGCTGCCGAATTTGTATGAGCCACATCTTCTGTCATGGGGCTGAGCAAATCTCCCTTCACCTGGGATTACCTGTGTAAATTGAATCTGATGGCATCGAACCCGAGAAACAGGCTTGGTTAACTAACACTTGCGGAAATTGCCTCGGGGTCCCCAGACGAAAGCTTAAATGGACTGTAGCAACCGACGCTGGGTAATTCGCAGTTATTTGGGGATGGATTTAAAGGATTCGGCATGAGTGGTCAGGGACAGGGACAGGGAAGGTTGCACGAGGGAGGAAAGTGCATATCCCTGTCAATCGTTTAGTAAAGAGGAGGAAAACCGAAGAGCTTGAGGCATTTCAGGGTATCCAAGCTGTTATAAGAGGCCCTATTTTACAATGTTTACCAAGTGCAGGTCTGTTGAATCAGAAGTGTAAATGTAAATTAATGCAGTTTCATGCCCCATGTACTGTCATGACTCAGTGCTAAGATATCATGGGAGTTGTAGTTTAATGAGGCACCAGCCCACTGTAAAACTACAATTTTCAACATTTAAATGTATCTCCTGTATCTATGAGCCCCCGGTGGCACAATGGGCTAAACTTTTGTGCTGGCAGACTGAAGACCAATAAGTCACAGGTTTGAATCCGAGGAGAGTGCAAAGCTCCCTCTGTCAGCTCTAGCTCCCCATGTGGGGACATGAGAGAAGCCTCCTACAAGGATAAAACATCAAAACATCTGGCCATCCCCTGGGCAATGTCCTTGCAGATGGCCAATTTGCTCACAACAGAAGTGACTTTCAGTTTCTCAAGTCGCTACACACACACACACACACACACACACACACACACACACACACACACACCCTGGTTACCAGTGGAATGCCGGATCACTTTCAAGGTGCTGGTTTTGACCTTTAAGGCCCTGAATAGTCTGGGGCCAGTGTACCTTAGGGACCACCTCATCCCATACTGTCCCACTAGGTCTCTACGTTCGGAGTCATCTCAACTCTTGGAGGTCCCTAGCTTCAAACTGTATCGTCTTACCACTACTAGACAGAGGGCCTTTTCGATAATCCCCCCTACCCTATGGAACGCACTGCCTTCCGAGGTCAGGGCTCTCTCTGACCTGATGACTTTCCGGAAGGCATGTAACCCTCCTGTTTCGACAGGCCTTTGGGGCTTAGGTTGTTGATTGTTCGGGCACTCATATGCTAATTCTGTGCTCAGCCCGGTTGAGTTATTTTACTGTGATTTTATTCAGTATTTGTATTCTGCTGTGTTTTTATTGTGCTTTTACCCTGTTAATTGCTGTAAGTCACCCCGAGCCGCCTTGGAAGTGGCGACGCATAAATGCGAATAAATAAATAAATAAATAAACCTGCATCTATGGCAAGCATCCTCAGGGGTTGTGAGGTCTGTTGGAAACTAGGAAAATGGGGTTTATATATCTGTGGCATGTCCAGGGTGGGAGAATGCTTGTTCTCAGTCTTGCAGGTGGTGGAGTATGCATTGGCCTGTAATGCCCAGTTTAGGTGGTTGAGTTCATCATGGAGGAGATGGGGTTTGCAGATTATTTTTGCATGGTCTGCCAGGGCTTTAATTGTGCTTCTTTATTTATACTTGGGTGATGGTTGGAGTTTTTTTTAGTAAGTATATCTATCCATGTGTGTAGGTTTTCTGTAAACTGTGTGACCCAAAGGTTGATCTGGTTTGCGGATGACTTCTTGGCTTTTCTTCGCAAACGAAGATTCAGGAAGGACTCGTCCCACGCTTTCTACAAGCGCATTGATGATTCTGAGGTTGGATGTGTCCTTTGAGCCTGTGCAATGGACGTTTCTGGTGGAGCAAAGCAGATGACTAGGACAGAAAAGGGCCTTCTTGATGGTGGCCCCTCAGCTGTGGAACTCCCTCCCTAATGAGATCAGATCTAGCTCTTCCCTCATTACCTTCCGGAAGAAGCTCAAATCCTGGTTATAGGATCAAGCTTTTGCAGAATAGATTGTTTTAATGGACTGTTTTCAGCTGATGGCAATGGATTGATTTGGACGACGATGTGAAACGGCATCTGTTTTAATGTATTTATAATTGTTTAAATATATGCTAAATGTATATTGTGCTTTGTTTTTATTGTTCGGTACTGAATGGTGCCTGGTAAACATCCTGAGTCCCTCTTTGGAGGTGAGAAGGACGGGATAGAAGTGTTCCTAATTTTTTTAAAAAAATAATAAAGGCAGTTTTCCTTTATTTTCTTTTTCCATGGTGAATTGGATGTTTGGGTGGATGCTGTTAAGGTGGTCCAGGACCATGTTTAGTTCTTCTTCTCCATGGCTCCAAATGGTGAAGGTGTCATCCATGTATCTGAACCATATAGTGGACTTTTTGTTGCTGTTTCCAGGGCTTGTTTTTCAAAGTGTTCAATGGAGAAATTTGCTATGACCAGGATGGGAGGGCTTGTTGCACCGCAGACCTGGTGCCCCTCAGTAAACCCACTTGACCCTTGGCAAAGGTTAAATGCTTTTTTTTTTAAGAATAAATGGTGAAAGGAAAAAGGCTAGAGAATATAGTCTATGGAGGCCTTTTGAGCAGCAAAAGGTAGCAGCAAATTGTCCAACAGGAAGCAAAGAGTAAATATAATCCTTTGGCAATCAGGAACAAGGCAAAATAGTCTTTGTGCCCCAAAGCGGGCTAAATCCAAGGAAGGGTCTTGAAGCAAGGCTTGGCAAACAAAGTCTTTGGAAGCTGAAAGGCCCAAGGCCCAAACGAGGTTCCGTGGAAAGCGTAGCGTGGTTCTAAACGTTGATGAAGGAAAGGATCCCATTGCTGGGGCTTGACTTAAGTAGGAGTCAAAGGCTTTGATCCTTCGATGTCTAGGTGCGTCGGACATCAGTTCCCATAACATAACCCAGCTGCCGTCCTGCTATCCCTGCTACACCGGTTTGGAATGTGCTCCCAATTAGCGAGGGCAGCTGGCAATGGGAGTTAACTCCACTCGGATCTTCCCGGCACTGTTTATCATTCTGAGCCCGGGGTGAATCTCTGGGTACAGTATCCTTGAACAATGAATGAACCTGCTTCTGCTGGTTAGGCTGAGCAGGCCTAACAGGCCTCTGTGAAACTGTGGTTCTGCTTTGGGATTTGACATGGCATGAGTCTTGCGGAGGGCCTAAATCAGGTTGAGGACCAGGCAGGGGTGTGATAGGGCTCCCCATAGCTACTCCATCTTTCTGTTCATAGAACTCATAGTTCTACTAAAAGTAGCTTGTGGTGAGGCAATGGTGAAACAGAGCTGTGATGTCTCCTAGGCATTGATTTAGTTCATCAATGAGCCCTATATGGGTTTGTAACTGTGTGGCGAATATTTTTTGCCAGATCGTGTGGGGGATCCAATGACACTCACGATGGGTCTGAATTGGGTCAGGCATGTAGCCAGGGGGGCTAAGGGGCTTCAGCCCCTCCCGAAATTCTCAGGGTGGTCCGCGAAAAGGCCTTACTGGTACATTATTTAAACTGTTATGTTTATTCATATCATGATCTGATCACCATGCTCATTATATCCCACATTAATGGGGTTATTGGGATAACAATACAAAAGGTTTGCTAGGGTAGACCCTCTTCCACCCAGTCTCAGCCCCCCCAAACCAAAACTCAGCCCCCGAATCAAAATCCTGGCTACGGCCCTGAATGGGGTGGATTCCTTATGGTTATGTACAAGTTTATAATTGTGTAGAGGACATCTGAGTTCAGCAATGTGTCCATGCCTTTTTTCAAGAGCATAGAAGAAGGGTATAGAAAGACCCTAAGAATCATGTAACCCCACCACCAATCATCAGTCATACAAGATGGTAGAGTCCTCATCTACACTGCCATTTAATGCAGTTTAAACTGCATTATACACTGACATATAAACCAGTCCAATCTGCACTATAATGCCAGTGTAGATAGGACTTTAGTGTTCCTTCAAGTCATTTCTGATCGATGGCATCCCTTAGGCAAACTGGAACACACACCTAAAATACTCCTGAAAGATACCCATGAAACCCATTTCTTCCACACACACAAAAAAGGAGACCATTAAACTCCAAGGAAATCTATTACTCTGTCAAACAAGTAAAGAAATTATTCCCAATACTTAGGTGGAATACCCATTGTTTTGTAATTTGAATCCACTGGTTCATGCTCTAGCCTCAGGAGTAGCAGAAAACAAGCCCACTCCATCTTCTACATGACATCCTTTCAGGTATTCAGACATCTATCATGTTTTCTCTACTCCAGGCTAAACATACGCTTCTCCTTAAATTGGTCCTCATAAGTCTTAGTTTCCAGAAATCTCAGTTGATCATCTCAGCTGCTTCTCTCTGGACACTTTCCGGCTTGCTAATATCCTTCTCGAATGTTGTTGTCCAGAACTGGACGCAGTATCCCAGGTTAGATGTGATGAAAGGAAAACAGAGTGGTACTAATTTGCTACTTTATCAGTGCTCCCAGTGGCTCAGCAAGTTAAACAACTGAGCTGCTGAACTTGCTGACCAAAAGTATAGGGGATCCTTGGATTTGTAATTTGCAGAGGCACCAGCCCTCTTCGAAAGAAAAGTCTTTGCAAATCCGGGGAGCGAGGTGAAGTCCTGCTGTTAGCCCCAGCTTCTGCCAAACTAGCAATTCAAAAAATTGCAAATGTGAGTAGATCAATAGGTACCACTCCAGCGGGAAGATAACGGAACTCCATGCAGTCATGCTGCCCATATGACCTTGGAGGTGTCTACTGACAATGCCGACTCTTCAGCTTAGAAATGGAGATTAGCACCAACCCCAAGAGCTAGACATGAGTGGACTTAATGTCAGGGGGAAACCTTTTTACCTCACTACTTTATTCGGCTCTGGGAGTATGGAGCTCCCAGAGGCACAGTGGGTTAAACCAGTGTTTCCCAACCAGTGTGCCACAGCACACTAGTGTGTCGTGAGCGATCAGCAGTTGTGCCGTGGGAAATTGGCACTCTTCCCCCTCCTAGCAGCTCTTTCTCCCTCTTTCCCTTCCCAAAGATCCCCCCCAAGGCAAAGGAAGGGCTCTGCCAAATGCCGGAAGCTCCACGTCGGTAAAATTGGGCAGTGAGTGAACCTGAGAGCATCGGGAGGCTGAAGCATTCACAGGTTTCCAAGAAACAAATTGAGCCTCTCCACTTGGAAATGTTTTTTTTTACTATTTTACTGGGGGTTTTTTTAGAGTCCCCCCAGTAACTGTTTATAACAGCTTCATGACATCCATAGTTATCTGGAAGCAAGTTTCACTCAGGGTGAAATTTCACAAGTGTCTGGAGAACAAGCCCTATGAGGAGCGGCTTGAAGAGCTGGGCATGTTTAGCCTGAAGAAGAGAAGGCTGAGAGAAGACATGATAGCCATGTATAAGTATGTGAGAGGAAGTCATATATATGTTGTGTTCATCGAAACAGGCCTAGGTTTCACACTGAGTGTATAAATACATTTAAAAACATATTAACTATATGTATTACTGTGTTATAGTGTCATTTTGTGTCATTTTGGTTGGTGGTGTGCCCCAGGATTTTGTAAATGTAAAAAATGTGCCGCGGCTCAAAAAAGGTTGAAAAACACTGGGTTAAACCCCTGTGCTGGCAGGACGGATGACCGACAGGTCAGCGGTTTGAATTCAGGAAGAGCTGGTTGAGCTCCCTCTGTCAGCTCCAGCTCCCCATGCAGGGACATGAGAGAAGCCTCCTACAAGGATGGTAAAACATCAAACATCAGGGCGTCCCCTGGGCAATGTCCTTGCAGAAGGCCAATTCTTTCACACCAGAGGCGTGAGAATATGTGGAAGGAAATGGGGAGAGTAGATTTCCAGACAGATGCACTCAGAGCATGTCTAACATCTAGCATTCAGCATAGCTTCATGGTGGATGTTTAGACAAGGAAAATTTGAGGAAAATGGAGGAAAACAAGAGACAGGGAGGAAGGGAACATCTGCAAGGTAAGTGTCCCATGTTCCTTTCCACAAATCGAGGCTAAAGCTGCCATAATTAAACATCTGTTCTTAATAATGCCCTGACAACTGGACCCGTTTTCATTTGCTTTGGAGTAAAGATTAATATAACAATGCAGCAATGCTTTACAAAGGGGAGAAAAAGGAAGCAGAGCTAATAAAATTGGGTAGTGTACATGGTATATTACTGAGCCTTTCTTTCTGCCCGTCTGGCAAGTCTGGGTCTCCCCTGAGAGCGGTTTTGATATTTATTTGATCGCTCCTAGGAGCGAAAGCTGGCTTTGTGATGCACTGAGAAAGGATTAACAATGGGGCAAGAAGGTGTGTTGAGGACATTGTTATGCCGGGGGTCTCTAGAGTGATTCTCCTATGGGGAAGGGAAGATCCTGGCAGCAAAAAAGTTGGTAAAGCTATTAAAGCGTGAAGAGTCGCCAGCAAAGGCTGCAGGGAAGAAGCGGGTGGAAACATTTTCAAACCGTGGGGAAATTGCGCACTGGAAGAATATGAGCCCAAATCTTCTGGAGAAAGTCAACAAGCCATCCATATGGTAGCAACGCATGCACTGCCAAAACAGAACAAGTACATCACTTAAAAAAATCACATAGGTCCACATGCATTTTAGGATTGCGTGTGCAAGGGCGACACACCTTGCGCCAAGAATAATACACTGACACCAGTGGTTGGATGAAAATGGGCACAACTCATTTCGCCTGGGGTGCGAGCGGCCCAATGCCTGTCCACGGAAACTCGGCACCCCAGGGGGGCAGGGCGTTATCCCCCCTTACAACCAAGGGGTGACAAGCCAGCCTGATCCAGGGGCCATGCCACACGCAAAACACGGAGTTGTGACAAAGAACATAATAACGCATAACCATGAACACTGCAAAAAATGAAGCAAGAATGAACATAATGGATACCAACAATCAATGCAAAAAGTAGGGGGTGGGTGGGAGGAAAAACAGGTCTGGTCCCCCACGTGTGGCCTGTGCAGTCCCGAGCGGCCTTAAGTAAGCTGCCCAGGCGGAAGTACAGGCCAGTCGGCTGCAAAGAGGGGAGGGGCAGGGCCAGCCCTGTCATTGGCCTGCTGGCGTAGGTGGCGGGAACCTTCCCGTCACCCCCAGGGGCTTCTGGGAAGGAGAAGCCCCATCTCCCTCCCCAAGATGGCGCAGGGCAACCCTGCCCCGCAACCAGCTCGGCTGGTAAGTCGGCCAAGCCCATTGCGTGGGCAAGGGTGATACACATCGTGCCAAGAATAATACACTGACACCAGTGGTTGGATGAAAATGGCCACAACTCATTTATTGAAAACAGGAACAAAGGGTTGGCGGCCACGCATGGGTCCTGGATCAGGGTCAAACAGCTCCCACGAATGTCCAAAGGCGTTTGCAAGCCTGGGGTGTGAGCGGCCCAATGCCTGTCCATGGAAACTCGGCACCCCAGGGGGCCAGGGCGTTATCCCCCCTTACAACCAAGGGGTGATAAGCCAGCCTGATCCAGGGGCCATGCCACATGCCGCAAAAAGGGGGGAGGGGCAAGGAAGCCCCCTTACCCCCAAACAGGTCTGGTCCCCACGTGCGGCCTGTGCAGTCCCGAGCGGCCTTAAGAAAGATGCCCGGGCGGAAGTACAGGCCAGCCGGCTGCAAAGAGGGGGCGGGGCAGGGCCAGCCCCGTCATTGACCGGCTGGGGTTGGTGGTGGGAACCTTCCCGCCACCCCCAGGGGCTTCTGGGAAGGAGAAGCCCCTTCTCTCTCCCCAAGATGGCACAGGGCAACCCCGTCCTGCAACCAGCTTGGCCGGTAAGTCGGCCAAGCCCATTAATTCAAGTTGCAGAGTAGGGTGTGAATCCAGAGCTGACATATTAGTACAGTGGTTCTCAAACTTCCAAATGCATGACCCCTTAATAGAGTCCCTTATGTTGTGGTGACCCCCAACCATAAAATTATTTTCATTGCTACTTCATTATTGTAATTTTGCTAGTTATGAATTGTAATGAGTAAAATACATGGTTTGGTTTATTTCTATTAATTTGTATTGCTCTGTGTTTTGTAAAACACACACTTGAAGTTCAGCGTGGCTTGTGTTAGGAAGCATTTATTTACTGCCTTGCAGGATGCCTGTCACATTCGGTAATGAGCAAAATCTAATTTGGAAGTGTGCAGGTACCCAGAAGTATCCACAAGTGAATAATTCACACCTTTTAAGAGAGAGATTGGAAGTGTGAGAAGGGCTTCTCTCAGTATATAGTGAAGGCAGAAGGGGACGGAAAGGCAGCTCCACCTTGCCTCCTGACTTTACCATCAGCTCGGAGCCTCTCCCCCAGCACCAACTGCTGCTCTGGGCCAGAGTGAAGACAGAAGGGGATGGAAAGGCAGTTCCACCTTGCCTCAACCCTTTACCATCAGCTAAATAAGTAATTTCTTGCTGTGTTTATAAATAATTCTATAAAATTATTTATTTAAATAAGTAATTTTATTTTGTTTAAAATAAACAATGTTATTTATTTTATTATTTTATTTTGTTTAATTAAATAATATTTAATATAATATAATAATATAATGATATAATATAATGTTACATTGCATTATAATTTGATATAATATAATATAGTATATTATAAGGTCAATGTATTGTATTATGTTATAGTATAATAATTGTAATGTAATCTATATATTGCCTCCGTTATGCACGCCAAACTTACCCCCAGCCAACGACACACATTCCCCAGACCACGAGGTACAAACTGAAAACACCTTGCAACCCCCAAAAAACAGCCCCCAAAGAGCAACTCGGCGCTGAAAACAGGGAGAGCAATCGCGCAGGCGCACTCCAACCCCCCCCACCAACCCATCCCGTCACCCTCTCTCCCCACTCACCCTGAACCTTCACAGCTACACCCCCAACACCTTAACCGCCTCCTCGCCATCCTCCCCCGTGCCCGCACGACCCTGGTCCCACAACAGCAGCTCTAGGGCGCCGCACTACACTTCCCAGAAACCTCCGCAAAAAGCCCATGCCGGGCTTTCTGGGTAGTGTAGTCTGAAAGGCGGGACTTCCCGAAAGCGGCCTGACGCCACCCAGCACAGCCAAAAAGGGGCGGGACGCGTACGACACTGGGCATGCACGCCAGGGCGGGAGGCAGGCCCGGAGATCGGCGATCCGCCTTCCGCCGTGTCCCCCGCGGTTTGAAAGAAGGTAAGCTCCTGGGTTTACCTTCTTTCGCGCCGCTGCAACCGCGGGGACACGGCGGAAGGCGGATCGCCGATCTCCGGCCCTACCTCCCACCCTGACGCGCATGCCCAGCATCGTACGCGTCCCGCAGCGGCCTGACGCCACCCAACACAGCCAAAAGGGGCGGGACGCGTCTGATGCTGGGCATGCCCGCCAGGGCAGGAGGCAGGCCAGAGATCGGCGATCCGCCCTCCGCCGTGTCCCCGTGGTTCAAGCGGCGCGCCTGAAAAAGAAGGTAAGCTCTCAGGCTTACCTTCTTTCAGCCGCCGCCGCTGCAACCGCGGGGGACACGGCGAAAGGCGGATCGCCGATCTCCGGGCCTGCCTCCCGCCCTGGCGGGCATGCCCAGCATCCTACGCGTCCCGCCCCTTATTGGGAGAGAGAGAGGGAGTAAGAGAGACAGGGGGGCTAAGACAGAGAGAGAGGAGGGGAGAGAGGGGGGGATGAGACAGAGAAATACAGGGAGGGAGAGAGGGGGAATGACACAGAGAGAAAGGGGGAGAGAAAAGGGGGAATCAGACAGAGAGAGAGAGGAGGGAGAGAGAGGGGAGAGTGAGACAGAGAGAGGGGGGAGGGGAGAGAGAAAAGGGGGGAATCAGACAGAGAGAGGGGGAGAGAGGGGGAAGTGTACATACACAGACACATACATACACATACACATACACATACACATACATACACACACACATACATACACACATCACACCCACACACAAACATACACACCCACATCCATACACATACACACAAAATACATACACACAAACATACACATACATACACAAACACAGACACATACACATACACACACATACATACACAAACACATATACATACACAGACACACACATGCATACACATACACACACAGACACACACATACAAACACACACAAATACATACACACATACACACACAGACACACACACATACAAACACACACATACACACACATACACACACAGAGACGCACAAACATACATACACACATACACATATATACACACACAAAACACATTGTCACATCATTTCCAACCCTTACATACCCACACTTCCTCACATCTCCTAAATAGGGCACAGCAACGCGTGCCGGGTTTAGCTAGTAATAATAATAATAGTATGATTATGGTATGGTGTGTGGAATATGCATTTGGTATTGGTGTTGTTGTATTGTAACACAGTATAATACTGCCAATGATAATGTGCTATAATAATTATATCGTGATATTATAATTTGTATATTTGTATTACATGCAATATTGCTAACAATATTGTGATATGTTGTAGTGCAATATGATGTGTAGTGCTGATGTTGTGCTATGACAGTAATGTTAATTGTTGTTTTTTCAGTTTGTTGTAAGCCGCTCCGGCAATATTGTTATATGTACATTGTAAGCCACTCTGGCAGTATTGTTGTTTGCTGTAAGCCGCTCTGAGTCCCCTTCGGGGTTGAGAAGGGTGGCATATAAAAATAGCAAATAAATAAATAAATAAATAAATAAATAAATAAATAAATAAATAAATAAATAATGTACAAGGAAATATCTGATATGCAGGAAGTATTTGACACAAATACCCGATACTCACAAATTTGAATACTGGTGAGGTTGCGGGGAGGATTGATTTTGTCATTTGGGAGTTGTAGTTGCTGGAATTTATAGTTCACCTCCAATCAAGGAGCATTCTGAACTCCACCAATGATGAAATTGAACCAATCTTGGCACACAGAACTCCCGTGACCAAAGGTTTGGTGGGCCATGACCTTGAGTTTTGGAGTTGTAGTTTACTTACATCCAGAATGCACTGTGGGCTCAAGCAACGATGGATGTGGATCAAACTTGGCACAAATACTCAATATACCTAAATGCGAACTCTGGTGAAATTTGGGGGAAAATAGACTTGACATTTGAGAGTTGCAGTTGTTGGGATTTATAGTTCACCTACAATCAAAGAGCGTTCTGAACCCTGATAATGATAGAATTGGGCTAAACTTCCCATATAGAATCCCCATGACCAACAGAAAATACTGGTCTTTGGAAACACTTCTGACATCTCTTCATGACCCCCTGTTTCTAATACAGGTTGAGAAACACTGTATTAGAAGGTACTTCAGAGGAAATGCACATATTCACCATTTAGTGCAGGATGATTGTGATTTTAAGTAGAGTAAAACCCTACTCCTGTAAAGTTTGGGGAAAGGGCAACTGCCCTGCTTGTTGTTTTCGATAAGGTGTCTGCTCTCCATCACCAAAAAGCAGGCAACAGTGAAAAGAGGTTTAGATAGCATTTGCCTGTGCTTGCTAGCATGTATATCTATAGGCTGACTATCAATTACTGTCCTCCCAAAGGAAAGAAATACATAACCTCGTACCATAAGTGGGCAAACCTCTGGCTGGACTGCCCTCATTTTTATTCCAACTGCCGCTGCCCAGGCCTTGGAGGGAGAGAAGAAGAGGCAGGCACAACTCTACCTTGCTTAGGCAAAGAAGCAGATGAATGGCTCTCACTCCATCCAAACTGCCAATTGTTCTGGCCTCAGAAGGAGATATAAAAAGGCTGTACCTGCTGGACTCCATTCTCTTCCCTACTGTTCCCCCCCCTTGCCTTTTGTGTTATGTCTCAATTAGTGCCGTATTTTGTCGAATGAAGCACAGAGTGATGGGGACTGGGACATCCATAGGGACACCAAGGTGCTTGCTTATAAAACTATTGTCCTCCCAACCCTGCTATACACCTGCAAAACGTGGACTATCTACAGACGTCATATGCAACTCCTGGAACGATTCCATCAGTGTTGCCTCCAAAGAGTCCCGCAAATCTCTTGGGAAGACAAGTGGATAAATGTCAGCGTGCTGGAAGAAGCAAAGACCACCACCATTGAAGCAATGCTCCTCCGCCATCAACTCCACTGGACCGGCCATGTTGTCCAAATGCCCGATCACCGTCTCCCAAAGCAGTTGCTCTAGTCCGAATTCAAGAATGGAAAATGGAATGTTGGGGGGCAGGAAAAGAGATTGAAAGATGGACTCAAAGCCAACCTTAAAAACTGTGGCATAGACCAGTGTTTCCCAACCAGTGTGCCGTGGCACACTAGTGTGCCGTGAGTGATCATCAGGTGTGCCGTGGGAAATTGGAACCTCCAATACCCTTTCTTCCCCCTCCTGCTGAACACTTACTTTTTCTTCTCCACTCGGGCTCCCTTCTTACCAGCCCCGCTCTGCTTGCTTTGCCTCGCTTTGCTCACGCTGCCGCTTCTGCCGCCATGTTGATCCGAGGGGGCAGCGCGAGCGTGATATATATATAAGCGAGAGAGAGAGAGAGAGAGAGAGCACAACAACGAAGGCAGAAAAGCAAACATCACAGGGAAGCATGTCTGTGTAGGAGGGTGAACATTAGGAAGAATTGTTCATTGTTCATCAGTTATATACTGAGTGTATAAATACATTTAAAAACATATTAACTATATGTATTACTGTGTTAGAGTGTCATTTTGTGTCATTTTGGTTGGTGGTGTGCCCCAGGATTTTGTCAATGTAAAAAATATGCCGCGGCTCAAAAAAAGGTTGAAAAACACTAGCATAGACACTGAGAACTGGGAAGCCCTGGCCTATGAGTGCTCTAGCTGGAGGTCAGCTGTTACCAACAGTGCTGTAGAATTTGAAAAGGCATGAATAGAGGGTGAAAGGGAGAAATGTTGCAAGAGGAAGGCGCATCAAGCCAACCCTGAACAGCCTTCCATCTGGAAACCGATGCCCTCATTGCAGGAGAACATGCGGGTCAAGAATAGGGCTCCACTGTCACCTACGTACCCACCGCCAGGACACCACACTTGGAGGACAATCTTACTCAGACAACGAGAGATTGCCTAAGTAAAGAAAAAGTCAATTAGATTGTAAGCCCGAGGTCAAGCAACTCTGTTGTTGTTGTTTGATTGTCAAGCACTATGCCCAGCAATGGAGTTATAAAATGGGAAATGCAGCCCAGAGAAATCTGGAAAGGCACTACTTCGTAGCTCTGGTTTAGGCAAAGCCACGTGAGCTGATCTATCAATACCAATTAGACATGACAGCTAAGCAGAGCCTCCATTTTTTGAAACAGCACGCTATGGCGTGTCAGAGCCTTGAGACAGATGGTTGTGAGTTTCCAAAAGCATCTGCTGTTGGGAAAAGAGAATGAAATGCTGGATGAAATGGCTGCTTAGTCTGATTTAGCCATCCTAGCGTTCTTCTTTAAAGGCAGGATGAGGCTTGAACAGCAAATGTAACTCATGGTGAAGTTTGGGGAAAATAGACCTTGGCATTTGGGAGTTGTAGGCTGTTAAGAACCATGGTGGCCTCTATAAACTCTATAGTAAGACTCAGTCTCTTGATTTTGCAAAAGGGGATGTTTTAGTTTGCTCAATCCGGCAAGAATGCACAAAGGAGGGAGGGAGAAGAGAGCGAGAGAAATGGGAGACAGCTGGTTTATGGATCATCTCATTTAAATTTTCCACCCCAAATCGCTCACATCCCAATGGCTAAGAGAACAACTGTGTTTAAATGCTGGAGGCAGTGGGAGTCGGAAGGCGAATAAAACTGGAAAAAGCCAGGAAGATGGATGGGGAGAGCAGCGAACCATATGGAGGCTGCGATGCAAACCCCAGGACCCGCAAGAAGAAGGAAGGCCACCTAGAAACGTGACAGAGTGGGCTGCCCATGAAGTGCACCTCTCAGTTGTAGTCTGGAGGAAGGGGAAGAAAATCTTTCTCCCACCGCCACCAATAGCGACTTATTGCTGAGCCATCCTTTAAATATTTTAGAGCTCTGCTTGTGAGGCAATTTGGGAAGCTGTTAACGATAATGATGCCCTCAGACAATAAGGGAGGGAGGGGGGAAAGGGAGCAGGAGGAAGGCTGTGAGTTCAAGCACAGAGGCGAAGTGCATTGACCTTTGCTGGAATTAATGACGCTTGTTTGCTGGTTGGCGCTTCGCGCATTTTCCCTTTCTCCCCCAAATGTCAGATGTCTTGGTGAAAGCCAATGAACCCCCTGATGCTCTGCCCCTCCATTGCTGCCACCTCAAGGTTTGTTGCCAGTATAAGAAATAGGTCTTTAAAAGGGACTACCATATTTTCTGGCGCATAAGACAGCTGGGCGTATAAGACGACCCCCCAACTTTTCTAGTTAAAATATAGCAGGGGTGCTCACACTTTTTCAGCATGCGAGCTACTCTTAAAGCAACCAAGTCCAAAGATCTACCTGCCCCCGCCGCCGTGTGCTCCCGCGTGCTCCCGCCCCTGTGCGTGCTCCTGCTGCTGTTTTCCGCCCACGCAGCGCTTCTTCTGCCTGCGGGGCATTGCAGGAAGGAGAAAGCACGAGGCGGGGCATCCAGAGGGAGCGCTCCGTCCTACCTGTCTCGCCGGCAACGGAGGCTGCACAGCTGCTTCTGGACAAGAGAGAGGCAGGGCGCTCCCTCCAGAGGTCCCGCCTTGTGCTTCCTTCTTCCTGCAATGCCCCGCAGGCGAAAGAAGCACAGCGAGAGTGGAAGCCAGCAGCAGGAGTGCGTGTGTGCACAGGGTGTGCGCGCTCATGGCAGGAGCGCCCCATCCGGCTGGTGAGGCCCGAAGATCACCTGGAAGAGGGCTGAAGATCTACTAGTAGCTCCCGAGCTACCTAATGAGCACCCCTGAAATATAGAGTTTGGGATATTCTCACCATATAAGACTACCCCTCTTCCAATGCACATCAAATAAAAATTTAAAAAGCATCACATTTGATTTCAATATGGTAATTTTCCTATTACTGTACCTCCTTCTCTGCCTCTCAGATCTTGCACATGCGCACCTGCACCGCTTCACTGCAGTCTTCAGGAGTGAGATCTGAGAGGCAGAGGAGGAGGTACGGTAATAGGATACAAGGGCGGGCCAGAAAGATAAAAGAGGTATGTTTTTCTGGGCAAATAAGGAAAAGGTAGCTGCTGTGACCATATAACGCTAAGGCAAAGGAACACAGAATACAAAGCAATATAGTCGCTTAATCCTTCATCATTATATTAGTAACATAAATGATTGATGTTATCAACAGTCAGTTATAGTACAACCGTACTCACGAATCGGTACAAATCAATAGGAAAGAAAGACCAGGAGGGTCAAATCATAGTCCATAACAGTTCCAGGGTTTAATCCCAATATCCAAAGTAACGACGAGAAGTGGAGCCGTTTGAGTGCGTCGTAGGGGCCGGGTTGACGGAAGTCACCGGGTTCCCGCTCCGTTTCGCGCTCCAAGGCGCTTTTTCAAAACCCAAAATGACAATGAGGCTTCAGAGGCATCCACAAATCTAGAATGTCAATAAAAGTGTCCAGGTAACAGCAAGCTAGTCCAAACAGAGGCAATTTTCACAAGGTAAACAATATAACAAGGCAATGATACATACCAGTCAAGGCTCGTGTCAACAGGCACGGGCCAAACTCGAGGGAGTAAGGCCCAGAGTAACTACACAACACAGTATTTAACATAAAGTAATGATTGATAATCCATCACACCAGGTAAACAATGTAATCAGGAGTTAATTGAGCAAAGAGGCAATAGATAAACCTTCATTTAACCCTAGTGGGTGTTCGGTGGATAAGGCGGAAATGAGGCGTGTTTCTGCCCTTAACAAGGCTGCTTGATAATCTGAATGGGGTTGTGGGGTTATCTTTTCCAGGCAAGTGAATTTAAGGTCTTGGGGGCGATGTTTGAATTTAAAGCAATGCGAGTACAAAACTGAATCTTGTTTGCCCGTTCTCACGTTCGATTTATGTTCAGAAATTCTTAATCTGAAGGCTCTCTTTGTCTGGCCTATGTAAATGAAGGGGCGTGGACAACTGCACCTGAGGGCATAGATCAGCCCAGAAGTATTGCAGGTCGCAAAGCACCTGACCTGCATCTCAGTGTTAGCATGTACATTCCTGATAATGCGTTCCCGGCTAATGTTATTACAAGCACTGCAATGGCCACAATCCTGCGAGCCAGGAGTGAGGGAGCTGGTCAGGGGCTGCGTACTAAATGTGGAGTGAATAAGAATGTCTTTAATGTTGTGAGTCCGTTTGAAGGCAATGAGGGGGGTTCGTTCTAAACCAGGAATGTCTGAGATTAAGTCCCAGTGTTTCATTACAATCCTCTTAAGATGTGTGCTGTGTGGGGTAAGGGTCAGGGGCCACACTAGTCTATCCATGGTTGATCTGGGTTGGGTCCTAAGTAGGGAATTTCTGGGTGTCTTGGAGGCCTTGTCTCGAGCTTTAAGTAAGGACTGTTTGGGGTAACCTCTGTGGGATAAATCCGATATGAGAGTATTGGCGGCCCTCTTTGCTCAATTAACTCCTGATTACATTGTTTACCTGGTGTGATGGATTATCAATCATTACTTTATGTTAAATACTGTGTTGTGTAGTTACTCTGGGCCTTACTCCCTCGAGTTTGGCCCGTGCCTGTTGACACGAGCCTTGACTGGTATGTATCATTGCCTTGTTATATTGTTTACCTTGTGAAAATTGCCTCTGTTTGGACTAGCTTGCTGTTACCTGGGCACTTTATTGACATTCTAGATTTGTGGATGCCTCTGAAGCCTCATTGTCATTTTGGTTTTGAAAAGCGAGCGTATGTTTTTCTGGGCCCAGAGCCACTCGATCTCTTTTTTCCATACCCCGGGCGCCTGCAGCTTGCTCCGCCCCTTCACCTCACCATCAGGACCGCATTAAGTCCACAAATCCTGATGAATTGATTTTCTTCTACCGTACTTGTATAGCGTCGCCCTTAATGCTTTCATACAGTCGCTGCATACAGCAGGGACGCACCCACTTTATAAGATGACTCCTGGCGTATAAGACTACTTCTGGCATATATTTATTTATTTAAAACTTTTGTACCCCGACTTTCTCACCTCTATCGAGGGACTCAGACTGGCATAACAGCAAAAATTCAATGCTATACAATTTAAAAACAACTACAACAACATATTAAAATACATAAAAACCCAGCATAAAACCACGTCGCCATTAAAACAATTCCACTCAATCTGTAAATGTGGTCATACATTCAGACAATAGCCAATCTCAGCCTATTATGGGAAGGCTTGGTTCCACATCCAGGTCTTCACCAGCCTCCTAAAGGACAACAGAGAGGGGGCAGATCTAGCATCACTTGGGAGAGAGTTCCACAGCCAAGGGGCAACCACAGAGAAGGCCCTGTCTCTCGTCCCCACCAGCTGTGCTTGCGAAGCCGGCGGGACCGAGAGCAGGGCCTCTCCGGAAGATCTTAATGTTCTTGATGATTCGTAGAGGAGAATCCATTCGGACAGGTAAACTGGGCCAGAACCATATAGGGTTTTGTAGGTTAAAACCAGCACTTTGAATTGTGCCCAGAAGCTAATTGGCAGCCAGTGGAGCTGGCGCAGCAAGGGAGTTGTATGCTCCCTGTGCCCCGCTCCTGTTAGTAACCTGGCTGCCAAACGTTGGACTAATTGCAGCTTCCGAGCAGTCTTCAGAAGCAATCCCACGTAGAGAGCGTTGCAGTAGTCTATGTGGGATGTAACCAGAGCGTGGACCACTGTGGCAAAGTCAGACTTCCCAAGGTATGGGCGCAGCTGGTGCAGAAGCTTTAACTGCAAAAGCTCTCCCAGCCACCACCGAGACCTGGGGTTCCAGGCTCAGCGATGAATCCAGGATCACTCCCAGACTGCGAACCTGCGCCTTCAGGGGGAGTGTAACCCCTGTCAAGCACAGGCTGTAACCCTATGCCCTGTTCGGTTAACTCCCGCTTATAAAACAATTCCCGCATATAAGACGACCCCTAACTTTTGAGAAGTAGTCTTGCACACCAGAAAATATGGTATATATCTCTATGTATATATCCAAAGTCTCCCAAAAGTTGCCATACATAGGGAAATGGGAAATTGTAGATAAATGTACCTTTATTTACAAAATACTCATTACAAAATTTTTACAAAATATTTATTCCCTAATTGTTGTATATCTGAACGTGTAGTAAAGGTAAAGATTTTTGCCTGCCATTAAGTCCAGTCATTTCCAACTTTGGGGATTGGTGCTCATCTACATTTCTAAGCTGAAAAGCTGGTGTTGTCCGTAGACACCTCCAAGGTCATGTGGCCGGCATGACTGCATGGAGCACAGTTACCTTCCCGCCAGAGCGGCACCTATTGATCTACTCACATTTGCATATTTTCGAACTGCTAGGTTGGCAGAAGCTGGGGCTAACAGCGGGAGCTCACCCTGCTCTCCTGATTTGAACCTGTGACCTGTCTTTCATCAAGTTCAGCAGCTCAGTGCTTTAACCCACTGCGCCACCAGGAACTCTGAAAGTATACAAATATGAAATATAAAAACACAAAAGTTCAAGACTTTATCCTCCCCTCCCATGTATGGAGGTTTTTTTTGAACATCCTGTAGATATATTGATAATTTGATATATATGTGTAAGCTTATTGATATGTATGTGTAATCAGAGCAAAATGACAGGTTGGTGAGGAAACTTTAAAAGACAGCTATTAAAATAACGCAACATTGAGAGATCATCAATAGAATATTGAAGCTTATTTTCAAAATAATGGAGGAGAAGCCAAATAACAACTTACTTGAAGACATTGAAAGCAGAGCCGATGAGCCAGCAAGACAGGATTGCAAATTGGTGGTCAATGGGTCACATTGGCTGTGGATCCCTTGTGTATTCCAAAGTAATTAAAAACATGTACCCAATGGGCACCAACATGACACCTGTCCTTGGCAATCTGTGTTCCAATGAACCTGTGGGCGTAACCACCAGAGTCATCAAATTAGGGTTAATTTGAAATTTATTGTGCTAATTCATTGATGCAGGGAGAGTGAAGGTGATGCCTATTTCAATTAACACATTGCAATTTTTACCCTATGCATTTCATTTATGTTACGACTTCAAGGTGTTTGGTCAGAGTACAGTAGAGTCTCACTTATCCAACCTTCGCTCATCTAATGTTCTGTATTGTCCAATGCAGCTGCTCCCCGCCTGGATCCACAGCCGTTTCAAAACATTGCGATGTTTTGGTGCTAAATTCGTAAATACAGTAATTACTACATAATGTTACCGTATAGTGAACTGCTTTTTCTGTCGATTTGTTGTAAAACATGATATTTTTGGTGCTTAATTTGTAAAATCATAACGTAATTTGAAGTTTAATAGGCTTTTCCTTAATCTTTCCTTATTATCCAACATTTTTGCTTATCCAATGTCCCATTTATGTCGGATAAGCGAGACTCTACTGCAGTGTTTCCCAACCTTTTTTGAGCTGCGGCACACTTTTAACATTAAAAATCTGGGGGCACACCACCAACCAAAATGACACACAATGACACTCTAACACAGTAAAGAACGGCTGGGGATGGTGGCCTGCTGGGAGCAGCTGCTGGGAGTGCCAAAGCCGGGGAGGGGCGGAGCCAGGCCGCACCATGCCCCACCCTCTCGCATGGCTTCCGCTCTCCCACCGCTTGTCCCGCCTTGCGGGGGCAGTGCCAGGCCAGCGGTGGCAGAGACAGCACAATGCTGGCCTGGCACTGCCCCCTCAAGGCTGGAGAAGCTGCTGGGAGTGCTGAAGCTGGGGGGAGGGGCGGAGCCAGGCAGCACCATGCCCCACCCCCACCACCTTGAAGGGCAGTGCCAGGCTCTCCCACTGGCTTGTCCTGCCTCGAAGCTGGAGGGCAGTGCCAGGCCAGGGGTGGCAGAGAGGGCACAATGCCAGCCTTGAAGGGGCAGTGCCAGGCCCGGTGGCAGAGACTCAAGGCTGGCTTGGCAGCTGCTGGAGAAGCTGTGGGAGAGCGGAAGCCAGGGGAGGGGGCGGAGCCAGGCCACCTCATGCCCCACCCCCTCCTCCCGGCTTCCTCCTCTGCATGGCTTCAGTGAGCGAGGGGCAAGAGTCATGGCGGGAGTCATGGCAGATTGGAGGCTGGCTGGGGAAACGGCCGAAGGAGGCGACGCCCCGGCCCTTCCTCCTCCCTCCCCAAGCAGCAGGAGTTCGGAAGGAGGAGGGGGGAAGGAAGGGGGGCAGAGAGCTTTTCTCGCGGCACAGCTGGAGGTCCTTCACGGCACACTACTGCGGTTGGGAAACACTGCTCTACTGTATTTGCAAAATGGAGAGTGCAACACTTTGGGATTATATTGATTCCAATGGGAAAATTAAGCATATGACATTTTAATCCCATTTTACCTGGGAATGAATCTAATTGAATTGCATTGGCCTTACACTTCAGCGATTGTATAACAGACATGGGCAAACTTCGACCCTCCAGGTGTTTTGGATTCCAACTCCCACAATTCCTAACAGCCTCAGGCCTTTTCCTTTCCCCCCTCAGCTGCTTAAGCTTAAACGGCCTTAGGTTGTTAGGAATTGTGGGAGTTGGAGTCCAAAACACTTGGAGGGTCGAAGTTTGCCCATGTCTCTTCTATAAGCATGAACTCTAAAGTATTTAAATTAAGCTCTCCCACCATCAAAATTTTTTGCTGGGTATTGATTTTGACTAAATACCAGAAATTTGTATGAAAAACAATTATCCTTATCAGTGGAGTTGGCTCTGTGAACAAAAAAAAAAGTGCTAATAGATATGCTGGAGCTAAATCTCTCATTTTTATAGGGCAAACTCTAAGAAGCAGAAAATCATAAACGCTGCAAGGTTGATTCAATTTAATGAGATACATTAACTGACATTATAAAACATACTAAATTTGGGCTGTATTTTGCCCATTGTTTGATGTCCCAACATGTCCTCAAACCAAGAAAATTGAGCTCAGGGCATATGCAATTCTCCATAAAACCTGCTGGTTTAAAATCACAAATTAGAAATGTCTGAAATGATCGATTGCAAATGTTTGCTAAAACGCCATAAAAGCAACGCAAACAAGCAGAAATAAATCCAATGCCGGCGTATTCCCCAAATGTGTGTACAAACAGATATGATTTCAGCCAGCTTCTGAAAAACAAGGGTGTCGGGGATAAATGAAACTCTAATAATAAGTTGCTTTGCAAAACAACCACAAGAGAATTTCGCTCGGAATAAATCTCAAACCCCCAAGCACAGCATTTTCTAAACAGTAAATAATATTTTTGCATGAAATTTCTGTGTATAAATATGGTCAGGAATATTATATCAGCTTATATTTAACTAAGTATTTAACTAAATAACGTATCCTGGTCTGACAGCTCTTAACCTGATGGAAATGTCACAAAATCATGATCTGATAATTGGTAGAAGTGTGCAATTTGGCTAAAAAGCATGCAGTTTTGGGTTCCATTGCTGGATGGCCCCTGGGAAGATACACAAAAGTGGATGGATGTTTCTGTTTTCCTTCAGTAGAGATTCAGCCCATTGACTATAATGGGAAACATTAAAGGCTTAATCCTTGGGCATTTTAAGGCCTATCTGCATGAAACTTATATCAGTTTTAGACCTCATTTACAACTGCAGGCCTGCCAAGTTTCACCAATCTACTGATTTTTAATAATTATTTTAAGTTTTAACCATAACTTAAGCGCAAGAGAGAGTTCTGGGAATTGTAGTCGCTGGTTGTGCCCATTCTCAGTCAGTCAGAGCATGGACACCACCAGGATTTGAAGAAAAAATTCAACTCCCATCACACTCCGAGAGGACTTTTCAATGGCGACCCTATGCAAGTGCTCCTGGGAAAGTGAGTTCTGGAGAAGGAGGGAACTTTCCAAGAAGAAATGAAGGGGGGATTCTTTTTTGCTGGGGGGAGAAAAAGGCATGGAAACCCCCTGCCTTATGTATAATGCACACTTAACTTTCCTCTCCAGAACCAAAAAAAAATGGTTCTCTGAATCCATTTTGCCAGACTTTTTGTCTCTCCCCGTCCCATTCTGTTTTTGGATATTATACAAAACCACCCATTTTTCATTAAAAGTGATCCGGGCTCAAGCCTAATCATTAGCTGAATGAGCCTACAGTTCAAAATAATTCTTAAACAGTCTCAGAAGTGGAATATTTCCTGATTTGATAAAGTCCCTTGGCTTCCAGGCCTCGGCGGTAGCCAGGGAAGCTTTTGCACAGTTAAGACTCATGCGCCAGCTGTGCCCATACCTTGGGAAGTCTGATCTGGCTACGGTCATCCACGCTCTGGTCACATCCCGAATAGATTACTGCAATGCACTCTATGTGGGGCTGCCTTTGAAGACAGTTCGGAAATTACAACTAGTCCAACGGGCGGCAGCCAGATTACTAACCAGAGCTACATACAGGGAGCATACCACCCCCCTCTTGTGTCACCTCCACTGGCTGCCTGTCCAATTCCAAGCTCAATTCAAAGTGCTGGTTTTGACCTTTAAAGCTCTATACGGTTCTGGCCCAGCTTACTTGTCCGAACGCATCTGCCACTACGTCCCACCTCGTAATTTAAGATCATCCAGGGAGGCCCTGCTCTCACTCCCACCAACTTCTCAAACGAGGTTGGTGGGGACAAGAGGGAGGGCCTTCTCGGTGGTGGCTCCCCGTCTGTGGAACGCGCTTCCAAGCGACATACGATCAACCCCATCCCTCCTAGCATTCAGGAAAAAAGTGAAATCTTGGCTGTGGGACCAGGCATTTGCACATTAGCACAATGCAGCAATTTGGACTGGATTTGTAATGGCAAGTTGATGGATATGGCTCAATGCTTCTGTTATGGACGAAATACGGTCTTAACTTAAGAGAATGTGTGTGATGTATTAATGTTAATTGTATTTTAATGTATTTTAATGCTGTATGTTTTTGGTTTTATATTGTATTTTATTATGTTGGCATCGAATTGTTCCTTTTGTTAGGCCGCTCTGAGTCCCCCCTCAGGGATAGAGAAGAGCGGGGTAGAAATGTTGGAAATAAATAAATAATAAATCCCATAGCATTGAGCCAAGGCAGTGAAAGTGGTGTCAAGCTACATTAATTCTACAGTGTAGATGCACCCTCAGTCATGATTCTGGCATGATTATGATTCTAACTCTCATCTCAACTTACTTTTTTAGTCATCAAAGGAGGTCCATTATGCAGACAATCAGACCATAATTCAATGACATTTCTATGAGGGTTGAAGGGACTGGACCAGAATAAGTTACTGGGCCCCCATTTACACTGCATTGAACTGTGTTACATGAGTCTACACTGACCATAGGATGCAGTTTCATATTGCATTCTATGGTAGTGTAGATGAGATCTTAACCAATTCTAAGTTGCTATAAGAGTCTAGCTTTTTTGTACAGAAAATACTGATTTATGAAAGTGAACATACACATTTTGTACAGAATAAGACCTGAAATGCGAATATTTTCAGTGGTATGGAGCCCTTGTAAAAAAAAGCAAGTTTTTTTTTACCCTTTTTGAGAATATTTTCCAATTCTCTTTCCAACCTTGTTCAGACTAAAATCCAGAATGGACTCTTCACCCTGACATGACTCATTGGCCAGTTTACTTCCCTCTTCATCATAGCTATTGATGTTGATTATATAAGTTGGTATTCTTTTGTTAGGGCTACTGATAGGATGCAGACTAATGTTTTTAGGGAAGACGTTAAAATAATCTCCAAACTGCAGCATAAATGCTGAATATCACATCAGCCTGTCTGTTGATTCTAGGCCTCCGGGGTTGTGCTTCACTTTGCCGACTCAGGGATGGATTTAAGAATGTGAAGTTCCCTTGGCATCCATAAATAATCCAGTGTTACTGCAGGGCCTCGAGGAGCTTTTGCAAAACGCTGGCTCCTAACCCAACAATATTCAATTAGTATGTTTTGTTGATTACCATCTGGGTCACTGTTGTCAGAGTTACAGCTGGCTCGGTCCAGGCTCATAGATCATATTTGAGAAAAACCCACCTGGGGAAAATGGGAAGATTAAAAATACCCACACACACACACTCACAGAGTTGGGAACATAATACAATTTCTGAGCCATCTCAGGGCTGCTTTATCGACCACACTGAAATGACAAACTTTATTAATTTTTGTCCAGATTAAATAACAGGGAAAAATAATAATAACAAAGCACCAATGGGTTGCTCTCTTGTGATCTTATACTTTCCCCATATATCAATTTAATCTTCTTCCACTCAACTGGAATGTTGGAGTATCTGGGGTCTCATTATATTGCAGAATTCAACGAGGTAGACCTCCAAAGTAGGCATATTATGACACTGTCACCTGGAGAGATATAGGACTCTTTCTCAACCTTCCTAATGCTGCGACCCCTTGCTACAGTTCTAAACACCAAACACACACAGGGGGTCCTTAACAGGAACACTAGAAAACACAAGTAGCTAAACCTGAAATAGATGTCTCAGCTCAATATCAAATGCATATGCAAAAGTTTCATATATGTATAACTGGGCTATCTGCTGTGTATAAGTAATGGGACCACCGTAAATATGGTCTGCCTCAGCCTCCAGACGTATTCCTATTCCCAGAACATACAGGAGAACACCAATCAAAGGTACCGGGGGTAATGCATAGAGGAGGCCACGATCATCCACTCACGATGGTGCTAATCTACGCCGGATTAGCACCATCATTCACTCGGCGATCTTCTCATCATGTCTGACCGTATCCTGTAAGGGAAACGACCAGGAGGTCCACCACGGTGGACTCCCTACATGTTTATGTTTGATGTTTTATGCCATATGTGTTTGAATTCCATGGTTTTTGAGTATTGTATATGAGTGGATGGTCGCGGCCTCTTCTATGCATTACCCCCGGTACCTTTGATTGGTGTTCTCCTGTATGTTCTGGGAATAGGAATATGTCTGGAGGCTGAGGCAGACCATATTTACGGTGGTCCCATTACTTGTACACAGCAGATAGCCCGGTTATACATATATGAAACTTTTGCATATGCATTTGATATTGAGCTGAGACATCTATTTCAGGTTTAGCTACTTGTGTTCCCTTGCTACAGTTCCTCATGTTGTGGTGACCCCTAACCATAACTTTATTTTCATTGCTGCTTCATAACTGTAATTTTGCTACTGTCATGAATCGTAATGTAAATATCTGATTTGCAAGATGTATTTTTATTCACTGAACCAAATTTGGCACAAATACCCAATACACCCAAATTTGAAAACTGGTGGGGTTAAGGGGAATTGATTTTGTCATTTTGGAGTTGTAGTTGCTGAGAATTATAGTTCACCTACAATTAAAGCGCATTCTGAACCCCATAAACAATAGAATTGGGCCAAACTTCCTACACAGAACCCCCATGACCAACAGAAAATACTGTGTTTTCCAATGGTCTTTGGTGACTCCTCTGACACCCCTTTGCAACCCCCCCCCCCGGGTCCCAACCCCCAAGTTGAGAAACATTGTACTATACAGTTATGGCACTATGCTACCAATTTAACTGCAATGGCATCCTCTAGTGATTTTACCTGAAGACACAGGTTCGCAGTCTGGGTGTGATCCTGGTCTCATCGCTGAGCCTGGAACCCCAGGTTTCGGCGGTGACCAGAGGAGCATTAGCACAATTAAAACTTGTGCACCAGCTGCGCCCGTACCTCGGGAAGTCTGACTTGGCCATGGTAGTCCATGCTCTGGTTACATCCCGTATAGATTACTGCAACGCTCTCTACGTGGGGCTGCCTTTGAAGACTGCTTGGAAGCTTCAATTGGTTCAATGGACAGCAGCCAGGTTGATAACAGGAGCGGCACTCAGGGAGCTTACAACTCCCCTGTTGTTCCAGCTCCACTGGCTACCAGTTTGCTACCGGGCACAATTCAAAGTGCTGGTTTTGGCCTTTAAAGCTCTAAATGTTTCTGGTCCAATGTACTTGTCCAAACACATCTCTCCCTATGAACCATCAAGATGTTTAAGATCATCCGGAGAGGCCCTGCTCTTGGTCCCGCCTTCTTCGCAGGCCCGATTGGCGAGGACGAGAGACAGGGCCTTCTCAGTGGTGGCTCCTCGGCTTTGGAACTCCCTTCCTAGTGATATCAGATTGGCCCCCTCCCTCCTGACATTTTGTAAGAAAGTCAAGACTTGGCTGTTCGAACAAGCATTCGCAGACGAACTTTAATTAATCGAGATCAAAGGATTAGTATGACAACAAAACGGAAACCGATTTTAAGATTGTGGAACTGAGATTTGTATTTTGTAGTTTTAATTGCTAATTTATATGGTTTTATATGATTGTTTTTACCTTATTATGATGTGTTGTATGTGGGCACTTGCTGCCGCTTGTTCACCGCCTTGAGTCGCCTTCAGGCTAAGAGAGGCGGTATAGAAGCATGGCAAATAAATAAATAAATACCTTAGTGAGGCATTGGAGTTCTTTGGCTAAGAATTCTAAACGTCCTCTCCCTAAACTAAAAATCCTAGAATTCCAGAGCATGTTGTTATGGCAACTTAAGTGGAACTGCAGCACTATAACAACATAATGTGAAAGGGCCCATAACTAATGTCTTTCTATTCCATTTACTTAGTTCATTTTTACATATCCCCAAATCCGCCCCAACAATTCTTAACAACTAATATATTGCTTTTTATTGCTGTTGTCCTTTTCTTGTCCCTGATAATGTAATGTATGTGGTGTGGCCATTTTCTGTAAACCATGTACCAAGAAACATAAGAGACATAATCCTTATAGTCAGTAGGTCATAGATTAGATGCACATCGGCCCTTAAACTGCATGTTGATCTACTGGAATTTTCTAGGCAAGGAATACTCCTTTGAAATGTCGTTCACAGCACCTGGATTCATTGGCAGTGCCCCATCCAAGTCCTAACCAAGGTTTACCCTCTTTAGCTTCCAAGATCAGAAAAAAATCTGGTACCTTTAGTTGGCAAGGACCTTAATTCTATGAGCTACTCCAAGCAGAGGAGACCCATGGACTCAAAGGACTTTAGCCTATGTGTTGATTTACTGTTTAACGACTGATGTGAGTCTAGTAGGTTTCTAGTAGGTACAAATGAAGTTAACCTTAACTCTCAAGACACTGGGATTTCCGTGATGGTGCCTAGAAAATACTATAGATTCTTCAAATGCACTGCAAAAAGAAAAATCAAATTGTGGAAGAAGAATAACTTTTGAACCATTTTGTCTTCTCTTTCATATTTCATGTATTTACCAAGTTTCAGCTCTACACTATCCTAGCTCCAAGGCTATCAGGATAGTATATACTTCCCCCTACTGCTTAGAGAAGGAGCCCCCAGTGGTGCAGTGTGTTAAACCCCTGAGCTGCTGAACTTGTTTACCAAAAGGTCGTAGGTTTGAATCTGGAGAGTGGTGTGAGCTCCCACTGTTAGCCCCAGCTTCTGCCAATCTAGCAGTTTGATGCAAATGTGAGTAGATCAATATATACCAATCTGCCGGGAAGCTAATGGTGCTCCATGCAGTCAACAACAACAACAACAATTTTATTGATTAGCCAGAAGCCATATCAAATACACACAGAACACAGACACATTGCAATGATTCTAAAAACAATCTGAGGAGAATTCTAGACCATTACATCAATTAAACCCCTGTTTTGCCCAGCAGGAGGGATTCTAAGGAGGTGGTAACAATTCACAGGTCCTCATCTCCAACACAATTTATTCCAATTGCATCTATGTAATCAGATCTTAGTTTCATGGCTTTACAGAGAAAACGAGCAGTAGCATCTGTTATCAGCTTGTTGGAGCCGGCCAGCAGAAGTGAGACTTTTGCTAGAGGGTCCCAATGATTTTTTCCCACAAGAAATATCTCTAGCAGTTGTTTTCTCTCTATTTGATAGATTTTACAATAAAGCAGAAGATGAGTTAGATCTTCGATCTCAGGGGCACCACAAATACAGGTACGCTCTTCATAGGGAATTTTCTTGAACCTCCCATATCTCACCATTGAATCTAATTGCTCAAACCTGGCTCTAGTGAAAGTTTTCCTTAGGTGGTGTAACCTTCCTTGCTGTAAGTAAGTGGTTAGTTGGAAGGATTTCTTAAAACCACTCAACCATCTCAGGGAAACAGTAGAACCCAAAGAGTCTATATCGGTTTGGGCCGCAATGTCATTATTCGTTGACGCACTTCTTTGAAGTGCTTACTTAGCTCTTGACCAGATAGGTGGACTGGGAATATTACCTGAATGCCACACCTTCTGATGTAATCAAACAAATGGTCAGCCCCCGATTTATAAGAACTGCTAGATTGTTCCAGCAAACATAATTTTGGGAGGCGAGACGCCTCCATGACCTTGAGCCAGTAGTTAAAGGCTCTGATCTTAGATTGTGTGCTAATAGAGAACATTCCCAACTCCGCCCCTAACTGCCGCTGCCGGGAGCTTCTATCGACCCCTAAAAACCACTTCAGATGTTGAGCTTGGGCCTTATCCAGGAGGGGAGTATCATTTGCACCCCAGATTTCAGAACCATAAAGAAGCAGCGGGGAGATTTTGTGATTGTAAACTTTCAGAAGGGGAACGAGGGAGCCCGGTTGCCGTTGATTCAGCAGCTTTAAGAGTAAGCTCCTTCTGCCCTTGGCTTTAGTTGAACACCTGTGGAAATGATTGTGCCATAGACCATTTTCTGCAAAGTCTAATCCTAGGTAAGTGAAGAATCTAACTTGTTCTAATTGTTCGCCTTCTATTTTCCATTTCATTTTGGAGGGGCGTTTACCAAAGATCATCATTTTTAATTTGGTTTTGTTTATCTTTAGTGCATTTCTAAGGCAGTCATGCCAGCCACTTGACCTTGAAGGTGTCCACGGACAACGCTGGCTCTTCAGCTTAGAAATGGAGATGAGCACCAACCCCCAGAGTCGGACATGACTGAACTCAATGTCAGGGGAAAACCTTTACCTTACTGTTTAGAGAACCAGAGTTTTCTACTGGTTTGAGTGTTAGGTTATGACTCTGGAGATCAGGGTATGACTCCTTGTTTGCTCATTGAAACCCACTGGGTCACTTTGGGTGATGTGGACACTTTCAATAAAACATGAGACTGGGAGAGAAAGGAAAATTTGGAAATTTGCTTCTTTGCAGGGATCCCTGGCTGGCCAGAATCAACCTTTGTGCCGTCGCTCTTGGGATATCAATGCCTTGTAAAAGGGCAAGGACGTGGTCTATCTATCCCAGGGGATTGCTTTTTTGCCTCCCTTTAAAGGCTCATGGCTCCAAGGATCAAACTGAACACTTTGGTTATCTCAAAGGCTTTATTGTCCATTACATGAGGTATCTTCGCTCAGGAACTTTGCTTAATTTCCCCAAAATAACAACTGGTGACGTAGTCCCCAAAATGAGGTAGAAAAGTTCTTACTTTAAAGTTCATTTTACTGTTTTTGATCTGCAAAAGCTATAGCAGGAAGGCTCTCTGAGTCCTTTCTCTTCCAATGGCTTTGAGGTAGGAACACTCGCAGATCCAATCAGATGCCGAACTTGAAGTCACAAAGCCCTCCTCTTGAGGTCGGACAACTGGTTCGGAGGCGTTTGGAACTCCAGAGAGTTACTCAGCCTTCCAATATGCTGACCCTTCTGCTTGAATTCCAAGGAAATAAGACTGGTATTGATGGATGGCCTGACCAAGGGCCTGGTTTGGCGAACTTTCAGACACGTCCTTACAGGAGAGGTCCTGGTAGTCTACAGCAGTGTTTCCCAACCTTTTTTGAGCAGCGGCACACTTTTAACATTAAAAAAATCCGGGGGCACACCACCAACCAAAATGACACAAAATTATGGATGCCAGGCTGCACCATGCCCCTCCCCCGGCTTCCGCTCTCCCACAGCTTCTCCAGCCTTGAGGGGGTAATGCCAAGCAAGCAGTGGCAGAGCCAGCACAATGCTGGCTTGGCACTGTCCCCTCAAAGCTGGAGAAGCTATGGGAGAGCGGAAGCCGGGGGAGGGGGCAGAGCCAGGCTGTGCCATGCCCCGCTCCCTCCCCCTGGCTTCCTCCTCTGTGCGGCTTCAGCAAGTGAGGGGCGAGAATCATGGCGGGAGTCATGGCGGATTGGAGGCTGGCTGGGGAAACGGCCGAAGGAGGCGGCGTCCCAGCCCCTTCTTCTCTTTCTTTGCCACCGGCCGGCCCTTCCTCCTCCCCAAGCAGCAGGAGTTTGGCAGGAGGAGGGGGAAGGAAGGGGGGCAGAGAGCTTTCCTCACGGCACAGCAGGAGGTCTGTCATGGCACACTTCTGTGCCGCATCACAGCCATTGGGAAACACTGGTCTACAGAATGTAAAAGTAGCTTGTTCCACAGATCCCTGCAAAAAGCGGGTGGAACAAACTCAATTGAGCTCTGCTAATGATGATTGGCAGGTTCTAAGGACCAATCAGTGCAACTAAACCTCTTGCAAACTGTGAAAGCTGTAAAAACACACTTTAACAATGCAAACGCAAGATTTTCTATGCAGGTGGCGCTCACTCAATCTACAAAGAATAGTGAAACTTTAACCGGGTGAGAAAATTGAATAGATCTAGTAGCAGCTTTCATGAAAAAAAACCCCCAATGACATTCAATGTAGTGAAGAAAAATAATTATTATAGTCTTTATGATATTTAGTAAACACAACTCCAAATTAAAAATCCGGGAAGCTGAAATTATAAGAGCATTTTCAACCTGAACCTTTTGGAACTGGATGTGTTCCCTCTGCTGTGAATCACCCTGCAGTCTGACTGAAATTTAGGCAGGTTATTTCTGAGAGATATTGGTAGGAAATAGGAAGAGAACTTGCAACTAAGTCATTTAGAGGGAAGGAAAAAAGAAAGAAAAAAGAAAGGCCAATTCCTTATTTCCTGGGAGATCTGCTGTTGGCTTGACATTCTCAAGGTCTCAAAGCAATGCCATCAGTCACAGCCAAACAGTCCTGGCCTCCTGGAAAGAGGAAGCCTATATTTTTTAGAGGAAAGTAGGCATGGAGGAAACTGCGGGGCAGATATCAGAGTTTGCATAAAGTTTATGCGTGTGATATAGCTCCCATCTCAGACTGCTGATAGATCCACTCCAGGTGTTAATCTGCACTTGAAAAGAACTATTCATGGAATAAGGGAATTAAAAATTATACTAAGTGATTACGAGAGAAATACAGGATTGGGGGTCAATATAAAGAATGTATTTATTTACTTATTTACAGTATTTATATTCCGCCCCTCTCACCCCGCAGGGGACTCAGGGCGGATTACAATGTACATATACATGGCAAACATTCAATGCCATAGACACACAACATATATAGACAGACACTCAGAGGCTATTTAACATTCCAGCTTCTTCCCACCAGGGGAGCTGTCGCCTCCTCATTCTTTGCATACTTCCTGGAGAGTTGTATGGCCTCGTAAATCAGTTAAATTAGCCTTCCCACAAAGTGGTACCTAAATTTCCTACTTGACAGATGCAACTGTCAAGTTGCCCTGCTCTCGGTCCCGTCTGCCTCGCAAGCGCGATTGGTGGGGACGAGAGACAGGGCCTTTTCAGTGGTGGCTCCTCGGCTTTGGAACGCCCTTCCTAATGACATCAGATCAACCCCCTCCCTCCTGACATTTCGCAGGAAGGTCAAGACCTGGCTATTTGACCGGGCATTTTCAGATGTAGGATGATTATCAAATAGAGACCTAAGGAACGACGACGATGCAATTGGATACAGATTTAATAATGAGACGCTGATATTGTGTTTTTAACGTTAAATGCTAAATTGTATATGTTGGAATTGTATTGATAATTGTTGATTTGCTTGTCTTGAGCAGTTCCTGCTATTTGTACACTGCCTCGAGTCGCCTTCAGGCTGAGAGAGGCGGTCTAGAAGCAAAGTAAATAAATAAATAAATATTAAACTGTCTTTTGGGCTGCAATGGTCGACAACAAGCTACACAATTTTGGTCAGGAGCTCACTCCAACGCAGGCTGGCTTCGAACTCATGACCTTTCAGTCAGTAGTGATCTTAATGCAGCTGACTCCCAGCCAGCTGCACCACAGTCCCGGTGCCTCAGAAATTGGAAATTAGAAATTCAGAAATTATGGCAGAGAAGATATTGCAAAGAATATAAATATTCAATATTATAAGACTAATAAGAAGGAAAAGCCCCCGACACTCCGAAAAATCTTTCAGAGCACCTTTATTGCTATGTCACTCAATGGCACTTCTTTGTACTACTCTGTATCTATCTTCCTTATTTCTTACTCGTAGTCTCTTAATCCTATTATCTTTGTATCTTTGTCTCTATCATTCTTATATGTTGTAATACTTCTCTTTTTACTTTGTATTTTGAAACCAAATAAAGATTGATTTTTTAAAAAATTAAAAAAGAAATCAGAAATTATGTACTTCAAAGTAAATAAATTAGAAAAAGTGGAAATAGATAAAATAACTGAAATTGGCACGGGAAAAGGAAAAAAAATAAAATACTTGGGAGTGACAATACAAAACAACATAGATAAGATGAAGAAGAGTAACTATAAGGAGGCATGGTAAAAAGTTCTTAAGACCATGAAAAAATGGAAGGATTAAAAAAATATATCTTTAGTAAAATTAAAGCAGCAAAAATGTTCTTAATTCCAAAATTAATGTATTTATTCCAGGTTCTCCCACTAGAAATTAATCCAAGGCAAATAAAAACTTGGGACATGACTATTAGAGAATGGACCTTTTTTTTGCAGTTCTTTCTCCCCAGTTTGCAGTAATTATTTGTCGAATAGTCCTCATTCCTTCAAACTGCACAGTTCAATTAAGACTCCCTCAATTCAGGTTTTGCCCAGCAGTCATTTCTCCAATGCAAACCTGGCATCCTTTATTTGGAAGGAATGGATATATGGAGGGTGGGATGGGAGGAAAGAAAATGAATTCATAGAAAATGCCAAGATTTGTATTTTATTTTATTTTTAAATGACCATGCAGCAGCAGGATCTCGTTTGAACACATCGCAATGAGCAGTCTCCGTGCCTTTCAATTATTAACAATGTACTTGTTCTCCAGAAAAGTACCCATGAAAATTTAAAACAGATGAAAATGGTTGTTCACTTAAAACTGCTCAGTTAATCTGTGAGTAATGTTTTATTCAGAGGTGTTAAATGAACACTGCAAAGTTTGATATGTGATAATCCATCATTCATGTGGCATAACACACAAGGATCAATAGAGCTTCGTGCCCAGAGGAGAGGTGCGCTTGGCAGCTTAGAGGGGACCTGGGCACAGGATGCTCAATTTAATTCACTGGGCAGCCAGAATCAATAGCAAGCCACAGAGCTGATAAACCAAGAACTGTCAGAACCCAACTGTCTCTGATCCGATCTCGATGAGTCTCCGACAGCAGGATTTGAAAGGGGGAAAGAGCAGCGCAAAGGAAGAGACTCCTGAAAATAGCAAACACAACATCCAAGCCCACGCTGATAGCTAATGCCAGCTTGGTGCTTGGGGTCTCTGCCCATTGAGGACAGGGTCTCTGAAGTAGATCCTACTTTTTAACTTGCAACAAGGTGGGGAATGATGAGAATTGTAGTCCAAGAGAGGCAACACTTTTAAACTCATGGTATGGGCACCACAAATCCAAGGATATTGGGAAGCTGGAGCACGTCCAGAGAAGGGCAACCAAAATGACTGAAGGTTTGGAAGCCAGGCTTAAGTTTAACTTGGAGAGGAGGTTAAGAGGGAACATGAGAGACATATTTAAATATATGAAAGAGGGGCAAGCTTGTTTTCTGTTGCTTTGGAGACTAGAATACAGAGTAATGGAGTAATGTGCAGTTGTCCATATTTTTCCTAAAGATTAGGAGGAACTGTAAGGATTCTCTATATTTCACGTTCAACTGTGGCCGGGTAGTTTTCTTATTCCACCCTTACCACCAATTTATATAAAGACTTCTTTTATTTCCACTTGCTGCCACCATATAATGTAATAAGTATTCACATAGGTCAGCTTTCCCACTGACCTTTCAATTACTGTGTCAGGGCAGGGTATCCCTCTAACCCAAACTCCCACTGACACTATTTGTTAACTTTCGCTGCCACCATTCACTATACTTGGCAATGGCTACCCACTAGGAAGAAGTTGTTTTCGAGGCTTGTGTGTGAAGGAACTATGCAGGGAGATATCTTTGTCAAAGAACTGCAAAGTTTATTCAAACAATGTTCTAAGCGTGGAGGTTTCAGAGTTCAAAGTTTAGGTGGTTACAGTATCTTCTTAAAGGCACGTATCTTAAGGTTACAATACACTAACTATGGAGATGCAACTTGATACTATATAGCTGTACTCCCAGAACTAATAGCTCAGCAGTCTTTACACTAACTGCTTGTCTTTTAAACCCAACTGCTTTCCTAGCAGTTCAAACACAGCTTTTCTTCTTCTCTCTCACAGAGTAGAGTCAGAGTCTTTTTAGAAACCGGCTGACAGCCTGCTAAAATGGACTCTCTAACTCTCCACACACCCTCTCTCCTTCAACTTTCACTGCCAACTCCAACTGCTAAAGTTTGAATTCAAAGATTCTAAGGCCAGTTGCAGGCTTCGTCTCCTGTTTCCACGGTAATGGCAGCTGCAGCCCATCATGGGAATCATGAAGTTGCGACGCAAGTACGTTGAATAGATCAAAGGGTTTGGACCCTATAACCATTTGGTCCAACCTAGGCTAGCCATCTCGAGCCAACGATCATATCTCCATGATCATGGATTCCTGAACAGGCCTTGCAGCCTTCCTGCTAAGCTGTTACCTGCCAACTTGCTGGCTGCCTGAACTCGGCCCGCCTGGGTCTCCGTTTGCCTTGCTGCTTGCTCCTGATTACTACAGAAAGACTTTGCCTTGTATCCTGCTTGAACCTGGATTGCCTTGGTTCTATATTCATTGCTGCTTCCAAGAACATTTGCTGCTATTTCACCGGTGCCACTTTAAGAGCACCTTAGCTGACTTCTAGCCTCTTTCCTATACCAGTTATTCTAAATAAACCTGTTGTACCTCAGCGGAACGTGTGGTTTATCAAGGGAAGTTTGCCAGAGGTCCAGGAGGGCGACATTTGCTAAGTTTTTACCCCTTCAACATATATACATATATAAAAATATCAACCATATTTAAAACCTGTAATAAAGAAATATGACTTCACCACAGGAACTTTCTAGAGGTAAGAGCTGTTTGACAGTGCAATATGCTGCCTCAGATTCTGATGGAGTCTCCTTCATTGACAGTTTTTAAACAGAGGCTGGATGTTTGTCTATTGGAAGTGCTTTGATTGTGTATTCCTTCATGGTAGATTGAACTTGGAATAGATGGCTCTTGTGGTCTCTACCAACTCTATGATTCTATGCCAGGCAGCTGTCTCAAGCAGCCAGGCTCCAGCAGAAGTCTGCAAGGAAACCTGGCCAATTGGTCCCTTTTCATCCAGCTCCTGCCATTACTGTGTTTCACAATGCCAGATGATGAAATACACTGTGCTGATCTAAGCATATCGATCAGTATTATCTCCCAGGCTCTGATTGTCTGTTATCTATATCGATAACAAACCAGGACATGATGGAAAAGTGCCAGACAGCAATAAGAAGCTAAAATGCATTGTATGCAAGGGCTGGGGTAATTCTGTTTGTTTTTCCTCCATTAACAATTCCTGAGAACCGCCAGAATCCTGGAAGAAGATGGGCATATGATTTCTTTCCTGCCAACAATATCATGCATGCATTTCCTAAAAACCCATTTAAGCTCCAGCTCCAGAAATGTTCACCTGATAAATTTATTAAAAGGACTGAAGGTGCTTCCTCTGTAGGTCAATTCCTGGTCTCTCTGTGGATTTGGGTCAGAGTAAATCAAGACTGAACTCTACCTAGGAGTCAAAATGACTAAACTGAGGCTGTTGTGGTTTGATCTTACCATGAGAAGACAATAATACTTGGTGATGTAATAGGAAAAGAGGAGGACTACATTTCAGATGGAGAAACTCAGTCAAGGACAGAACGGTTGTCCTGAATCTGCATTACCTGAACTGGGCTCTTGTGGACAGGGAGACTTGGAGGTCCCTCATTCATGGGGCCTTCACAAATTGGAGTTGACTAGATGGCATTTAATAACAACAGCAAATTATTAGCTATAAGGCCGATCAGAAGGAACCACCAGCAAATTAGTGTGAACATTTGGGTGGAATGCAACAAAAAAGGATACCAGGGCTTCAATTAGGGTGTCTGTGAATAATCTCCATCTTGGCTTTCACTTCAAAATGAGCAATGTTGGTACAATCCAATTATTTCTTGAAAGCCAACCTTAAAAATTGTGGCATAGACACTGAGAACCGGGAAGCACTGGCCCTTGAGCAATCTAACTGGAGGTCAGCTGTGACCAATAGTGCTGCAGAATTCAAAGAGGCACAAATGGAGAGTGAAAGGGTGAATGTGCCAAGAGGAAGGTGCATCAAGCCAACCCTGACCGGGAACATCTTTCACCTGGAAAATGATGTCTTCACTGCGGGAGAACATGCAGATCAAGATAAGGCTCCACAGCTACCTACGGACCCACCACCAAGACACTACACTTGGAGGACTATCATCCTCGGTCTACGAGGGATCGTCTAAGTAAGTATGATGAAATATGAATATTTTGGCTTGATATCCTTGCTCCTTGCCCCATTGGCTGCTTCTAATGTTATTTCGTTCAACCTCTCCTGAACTTGTCAAATGCGTCATCCCAGACAATCAGGGATCACATCATTAATGGGATACGATAAGAATGATTCATTGCTTCTCACTGTTATCCTAGTGATAAGGTCACTGGAAGCAAATGAAGAGCAGGTAAGATTTAAATAGTGCTAAAGATGGAAATTATATTATTAAATATTAAACAAATGCAAATGTCAGGGCATCCAGACAAGGAGAATCATGGATTGATGAAAATCTCTGGGATTTATCCTGCGTTCGGTGGTATTTTTGCATACAAAACAGTATTTTATGAAGGAGTGTGACAGCTCCCCCAGGTGGCCAGATGTTAAATTGCCTCTGTCTGTCTTGTGTGTTTGTGTGTCTAAATGTAATGTGTACATTGTAATCCGCCCTGAGTCCCCTGCGGGGTGAGAAGGGCGGAATAGAAATGAAGTAAATAAATAAATAAATAAAATATTTCTGTGAGAAAAGTAATATTTCTGTGCAAAAACACCACAATGACTTTTGTGCAGAATAAACCATCAGCTATTGCAGTTTCTGTGTAGGAAACAACATCAACTGTTCATAAATTCCTGTTTTCTCTGCAAAAATACCAAGTATGAATTTTCCTCAGAATAAGTCCTGAATTGCAAGAATCTTTAAAAATTGCAATTTTCAAAATTTTTCTTGAAGTGGGAAGAAAATTGCTAAAATGTGTGAAAAATGACATTCATAATAGTTTCTTTCATAAGCTACTATTCATAACAGGGGTACCTACTGGAAATTAAATTTAAAATGGATATATGAATTAGAAACTTGAATATTCAGTGAAATTGACCAATTCCTACATGCAACAGATGAAGAATAGGGGGAAACGGATAAAGAGTCTAACTACTGTTGTGACTTCCTGGTGCTTCTAATAAACAGAGGGCTTTTTACTGGCCTCACAACTATTTTTACTCATCTCATCATGTGCTTAATGAACTGACAAACACCTCATAATTACACAAGGAGCTTGATCGAGATAAATATGCTCCTGGCCACTGTAGTCACAGAAGTTGTGGGTCTCTGAAAGAGAAGAAAGTTATCATTGCTGTTCCCTCCCCCACCCCCACTTTTTCTGCTGCATCTTCCGTGGAAACTGCCAAACCAATGGGTTATATGTTGTTTTAATAAGAAAACCAGACAACACTTATTGAAATGAGTTACCTCCTCAAGTGGTCAAAGATGTCTGTGACGCCCCTAGTGGGGCTGTATTTATCTGTATTTGGTTTGCCATGTACCTGCATGGACCCTTTGTTCTATATCCTCTTTGTTGGCCATGTGCTTCTTTGTCTTGGCCTCCTTCTCCTCTTAGGGCGCTTGTGCCTGCTGTGTGCTGGTCTGTGACCGTAATAAAGTTTTGATTGATTGTCTTGGCCATGTGGTCACTCGGATGGGGCTGCTTTCTGGCTCCATGCCTGGTGTCTCTGCCCTCAACTCCATCCTTTTCCAGAGTCTATTTAAGGGGCAGGACGTCCCCTCTGCCCTCATTCCAAGGACACAACGGACGATGCAAGGCTGGAACCTAAGCTTGCTTGGACATAGCATTCTTAGTTCACCTGCAGAGTCTACCTGCTCTCTCAACCAAGCTGCAGTGCACAGGAGGCCTGTCCTCAACAGAGGCTGCAGATTTTGGGGTTTTTACAGGACTTCGTGGGTCTACAAAGACCAGAGAGGAGCAGGACACCTGGGATCTAAGAGGCAAACGAACACCTTCCCTTTGTTTAAAGGACTTTTTGCAACCAACCAAGCATTTTGGGCCACTAGCATTTTCTGCTGGTTGTTATCCAATAAATCATGTTTTGGTTCACTATTTCTGAGTCTAGCATTCATTATTATAGAGATCCTGGGTCTCCCTGCATGTGGGAAGGCTCTAAACTCTACCTTCAGCGTCATAGCTTGCAATGTCCATCCTTTTAAAGCTCCTTTTTGACCCGGAAGGCAGAAGACAATATGAAAACCAGACAATATGGTTAACACTTATTGCAATGAGTTACCTCCTCAAGTGGTCAAAGATGTCTGATTATCATAACATGTGATTTTCCTCACTTGCCTTTCGCATGCTTTGTTTTGTGAGCAGTCATTTCACAGGCTTAATCTGCATGGCTGTTTGCCTCCTATTCACAGAGAGTAAACATGTCATTTCCACATTTCCACTAATTAATAGCAAGTTTCATGTTAAGCCTCATTTAAAACCATAGATTTATTTTCCCCCCGACAATTGGAAGGAAGGGATTTGCAGGTAATATACTTCTTTCCTAGATTACCTTTGGCCAGGAACACAACATGGAATTAGATCCCACTAATAGGAGCCCCTGGTGCCACAATGGGTTAAATGGTCATGATTGTGAACAGCATGATTTAACAGTGGTGATATTGGTTTAAATGTTTTTAAATGTTTTGATGTATTTCTAATCCTATTTTAAATGTTTATTCTAATGTTACATTGTTTTCAATAGCATCATATAGTTGCCAATTTGACTCAACATGCTTTTAATACTTTCAATTTCATTTACAACTGCAATAAAATAATTTCAAAACATTTCAGCTAAAAAAATCCCCACCAAAACAAATATACTGAACTGTAACAAAAATTAGTAAGCATAAACTTTCATTTTATGGACTTCTTTGTCTTCACATTCTCTTTCCTTGACGTAATAATAGAAAGTGAATATTAAATATAATATAAAATTAATATAATATAAATATAATATAAAAATATAATACACATATAATATAAAGAAATGATAAAAGAATAGTTGCCTATGTTGTTAAGCCGCCTTTAATCCCCTCCGGGGTTGAGAAAGCTGGGGTAGAAATGTCACAAATAAATAAATAAACCCTTGTGCTGGCAGGACTGCTGACCAAGAGGTCAGCGATTCAAATCTGGGGAGAGTGGGTTGAACTTCCTCTGTCAGCTCCAGCTCTCCATGCAGGGACATGAGAGAAGCCTCCCACGAGGATGGCAAAACATGAAAACATCCAAGCATGCCCTGGGCAACGCCCTTGCAGATGGCCAATTCTCTCACACCAGAAGCGACTTGCAGTTTCTCAAGTCGCTCCTGACATGGAACCCCCCCCCCCCCACCAGTTCTTCTCTATAGAGTACACTCAACACAATAGTTAATGCAAGCTCATTTAAGGCAAAGTCCATGTTGCTAGATGAGCAGAGTAACATATAATTCAACATGTAGAATGCTGAACCTTACCTGCATTAGACACTTTTGTCTTGAAATTTTGAACTGCTAACGTCATCTGAACCTAGAAAGTTGTCAAATGAGATTTGTATGAAGGGAAATCCACCATTGATACCAGAACCTTGAAGGAAAAGTTACCATGGAGATTTGTATGTTTACTATGAGTTTACATTTTGTAGGCTACTCCCAACTAGAGAAGACTAATTCAATCAGTTCTTGAATGGTGACTCAATGTATATGTAAATGCCATGGGTTCAATGGGTCTAATCTAGTCAGGAGTAACAGGATGTGAATTGCAGTCTGGAAACCTCTTAGTGACATGTCAAATTATCTTTGTGTATGTGTTTTTTGTGGTTGCTGAAGGTTGAGCTATTCCTTCAAAACTGTTTCAGACTTAGATGTCATTCCTTACCTCCCACTTTCTTTCCTTCCTTCCTTCCTTCCTTCCTTCCTTCCTTCCTTCCTTCCTTCTTTCCTTCCTTCCTTCCTTCCTTTTTATAAGTGTTTGAGGACTGAGACACCTGTAGGGATGCCAAGGTGCTTGCTTATATTGTCCTCCCAACCCTGATATATGCCTGCAAGGCGTGGAATATCTACAATTCCATCAGCCTTGCCTCTGAAAAATCCTGCAAAACTCTTGGGAAGACAAGCAGACAAATGTCAGCATGCTGAAAGAAGCAAAGACCACCAGCATTGAAGTGATGGTCCTCTGCCATCAACTCCACAGGACAGTGGCAGGAAAGGAGATTTAAAGATGGGCTCAAAGCCAACTTTAAAAACTGTGGCATAGACACTGAGAACTGGGAAGCCCTGGCCCTTGAGCGCTGCAGCTGGAGGTCAGCTGTGACCAGCAGTGCTGTAGAATTTGAAGAAGCACAAATAGAGGGCGAAAGAGAGAAATGTGCCAAGAGGAAGGCATATCAAGCCAACCCCGACTAGGCCTGCCTTCCACCTGGAAACCAGTCCCCTCACTGCTGGGAACATGCAGATCAAGAATAGGAGTCCACTATGACAGTGCAGTGAGCGTCACCTACATAAAAGATTTTGAGTTTACAAATGTTTGTTTTGTTAAGATGTGTTTTTGTAGCCTGCACAGTTTGCTAAAGGTTTAGTTGCATTGATTGGTCCCTAGCAACTGCCAATCATCGTTTGCAGAGCCCAGTTGAGTTTGTTCCGCACCCTTTCCCAGGGATCTGAGGAGCAAGCCTTTTTATAGCCAAAGCTTTCCAGAACTACTTCTGTAAAGGACGTGTTTAGAAGGTTGCCAGACCAGGCCTTGGTCAGGCTATCTTCCAATACCAGACTGATTTTCCTTGGGACTTAAGCAGAATGTTCAGCATATCAGAAGGCTGAGCAACCCCGAGGAGTCTCAAGCGCCGTCATACCAGTCATTTGGCATTTAGAGGAAGACTTTGTGCCTTCAATTTTGGCTATCTGACTGGGGATGCGAGTGTCCATACCTCAACGCCATTCAGAAAGAAAGAACTCAGTGAGCCATCCAGCTATAGCTTCTTGGTTCAAATTGCAAAGAAACTGTAAAGTAAGATCTTTCCTGCATTATTCTGGGGAAATCAAGCAGAGTGCCTGAGTGATAATAGCTCATGTAATGAACAATAAAACATTTGAGTTAATTTAAGAGTCCAGTTTGGTCCTTGGGAGCCCCGAGTCTTTAGAACAGGGGTGGGCAATTATTTTTTCCAAGGGGCCACATGAGAGCCAAAAAATATTATGGAGGGCCGCACCTAAAGGCTGAACTACATTCTAATCTACATAATAATCTACATAATGTATCTATTTATTTACCGTATTTTTCGCTCCATAAGACGCACCTGCTGATAAGACGCACCTAGATTTTAGAGGAGGAATATAGGAAAAAATATTTTTGCTCCCCCTCTAAAATCTAGGTAAGTCTTATCAGCAGGTGCGTCTTCTCAGAGGGCTCGCTGGTTCGCTCCGCCTCTGCCTCCTTTCCTTCCCCCACCTTTTCCTTGAGGGAAGGGGGAAGGAAAAGGAGGCAGACGGAGAGAACCGAACGCGTCAGCTGTGCCAGTTGTGACGCGCGGAGTTCGCTCCGCCTCCGCCTCCTTTTCCTTCCTCCGCCCTTTCCTTGAGGCGGGGAAAGAAAAGGAGGCAGAGGGAGAGCGAACCGCGTCGCGTCAGCTGTGACGCTGCAGCGGTTCGATCCCGCCTCCGCCTCCTTTTCCTTCCCTCCGCCCTTTCCTTGAGGGCGAGGGAAGGAAAGGAGGCAGAGGGAGAGCGAACCGTGTCGCGTCAGCTGTGGCTGCGATGCGGTTCGCCGCCTCCGCCTCCTTTTTCCTTCCCTCCGCCCTTTCCTTGAGGGCGAGGAAGGAAAAGGAGGCAGGGAGAGCGAACCGCGTCGCGCCACAGCTGACGCGACACGTTCGCTCTCCCTCTGCCTCCTTTTCCTTCCCCGCCTCAAGGAAAGGGCGGAGGGAAGGAAAGGGAGGCGGTGGCGGAGCGAACCGCGTCGCGTCACAGCTGACGCGACACGGTTCGCTCTCCCACGGCCTCCTTTTCTTCCCCGCCCTCAAGGAAAGGGCGGAGGGAAGCAAAAGGAGGCGGAGGCGGAGCGAACCGCGTCGCGTCACAGCTGACTTTGATTCGCTCTCCCTCTGCCTCCTTTCCTTCCCTCCGCCCTTTACTCGAGTGAAGCAAAGGTGGGGAAGGAAAAGGAGGCAGAGGGCGAGCGAACTAGCGTCCTCCTCCGCCGCAACGGACCACAGAAGAGGAGAGGCAGCGACAGGGTAAGTATATCGCCGCCCTCCCTCTGCTCCAGCGCCTCCCCCCGGCCTGCGTCTTCGCTCCATAAGACGCAGCTGATTTTTCATCCCACTTTGGGAGGAAAAAAACTGCGTCTTATGGTGCGAAAAATACGGTACTTACTATATTTACTATATATTGCACATTAATATGTATCAAGAAATATTCATATATTATTAGTATTAATATCATAATTATTATATTATAGTATATATATAGACATTATAATATATTTAAATTATAATATAATATAACATTATATTATATTATTTATTATATTATTATATTATAATAAAATTATTATAAAAACCACTAAAATAAAATAAAATGAAATTCAAGAAGACAAGGTGCAAACCAAGATAGAGGCTGACATCCTCAAGAGGGGAAGGTTCCCAGGATGGAATGGCCTAATGGACCTAGCCCAGAGGATGATGAAGTGGACCCAGCCGCAGCAGAGCAGAGCAGCAGACGATCGGAGGCTGCAGGCCTCCGCCCACTCTCGCCCCCAGCTATACCCCAGCTGATTGCCCTGCCATGGAGTGCCTGTCATCCTGGCTTTGGAGTGCCTGCCATCCCGGGAGGCAATTTGGGCCTGCAGCGGGAGCAGTGGGCTGTCTGCCGACGCAGGCCCCACAGCCCGCAATGGAATGGTGGCAGCGCCACCCCTTCCTCTTGGCCCCGCCCCCGATGCCCTTCTCGCGGCCGTAGGTTGCCCAGATCTGCTTTAGAGGAAGGCAAGAAGCAATCCCCCAGTATAGAGAGACCATGTCCTGGCCCTTTACTGGGCATTTATAGCCTGGGAGCGACAGCTCATCCACAGCACATCCACAGTCATGGCTAGTGCACCCATCTTGGAAGACAATCCTACTTGGACAACAAGGGATGTCCTAAGTAAGTAAAGTCAACAACTTTAAAGTGACATGGAGAACAAATCCATCTCTGCCTACAAGATCCCTCCCTCTTTTGGGGAGGGAGGGGGAGAAGGAGGACTGATTAAGACCACTTAACTCCGAGTTAAATAAGACACCTGAAAAGGTACACAAAGCATCAGCCCACAAATGGCTTCTGAACTCCAGAAACATCGATTTGAGTTGACCTTCAAATATTGCTTGTGTACTTGAGCATTGATCCGGAGCGTTGTGGTTGGAACAGCTGACTTGCACTTCTATCCACCCAACTTAGATCTCTCCAAAAGCAACGTGGCAGGCACAATTGAGCATCAAGATCAGAAAACATCCAACACACGGAGACAGTGGATAAATGCCAAGCCGGGCTTCTTGCTTTGCTGTCTCTTCATTGATTTTTACCTACTTTTGTTGATGAAGCTGCATTCACGACTACCAATAAATCCATTAGACAAACATGAAACTCCATTATTCACCATGTTCCTATCACCCAAGGGATGCAAGTTTGCAGGAAGCAGGGATAGAAACAGTGGGGAGTCTGGGGGGAGAGAAGAGCCACAGTGCCTTCTCTAACAACTTATTGGCCTTATGTGACAGCATTCTGCAGTTGTATGTTCAGAAATAATGGTTTATATGAATGTCAAATGCTTGAATTTCTTGTACTGGAGTCTGTGTGCTTCCAAATATAGACCACACCCCGTATCTGTGGGATTGGTACCCATGGTTTCATTATGTGAGTCTGACAAACTATGACCTCTCCAAGCATTTCCCAGGTTCTCCAGGTATGCTTCCACCATACATTGACCATGGAGTGATGCTGGAGGACCTAGTGATGCCTAGAAAGGTGTCCTTCAGTGTAACTCTGTGGAAGGCTTCTGCTGGGAGTAATGCATTCAGTGTTGCAACCTAGACCTGGAGGATCCCTCAGTAAACCACCATGAAGCAGCTGTGATTAAATGCTTTATTTAGAATAGATAATAAAAAGAAAGAAGGTAAAAGATAGTCCACTGATGCACCCAGCATCCAGGTATTGCAAGGCAATAGTCTTTAAAAAGTTTAAAGATCCAATAAATGAAGAAATAGTCTTGAAAACCCCAATGGGCTAAAATCCGGGATAAGTCCTTGGCAAACAATGGCTTGGCTGAGTACTTGAGTATGGTGACATGGAGGCTCTGCGGCCTGGTCCTGAACTTGAGTTCCGTGGAGCTTGGCAATGGAAGCTGAACGTTGGCGCGAGATCCCGAGCGCCAACGGGAACCAACTTAAATAGGTCCCCCAATGTTTTGGCCTCGGAGGCATTGTCTTCGGCGCAACTCTTTCTCAGGAACAGCTTGTGGACCTGACATTCCCAAGCCTCCTGAGGAAGGCAAACATGTCAGCTCATTAGTGGCTGCACCTGGAGAAAAGGGGGAAAGCGAGGCTTTGCTTTCCCAGCGCTCCTTATCAGGTTGGGAAGAAAGAAGGCTGCGTCTGGCCTTGACCGCTGGCTGACAGGGAGGCCTCTGCAAAGGTTTCCTCTCAGGCCTGGCTGGTGTCTTGGATTTAACATGGATTCGGTCTGGCTTGGCTATGGAGTCAGGCTGGGGCATGACATTCAGTAACTTTTTTTATTATCCATGATTTCTCATGTGCTTGCAAAGGCCTGGAACATATCCCTCATGGACACAGGGGTCATATTCTACCTTCTTCTGGAGAAAATTAGCAGAAGATGGTCCATGGGCTTCTCAAAGGTATCTTGTTGGTCACTATGGGAACAGAATTTTGGACTAGATCAGAGCTTGGAGACATTTCTTATTAGGACTACAACATCCAAAATTCAGACCAAAAATTTCTCTTTCCCAAATTCTGGGCTAGTCAGGTCTTTGGTGTGATCCAACAAGTCTCTTATTATGTTTTTAAATTTCAATTAGCAGTCTTCCAACCATACTCAGTATTTTCCAAAATTTTGCCCAAATTACAGAGGCATTCATCTCTTTTTCTTATTGCTTCTGTCATGGAGAGGGGAAGAAAACATTGCAAAATGCTTAGGGGTGGATGAACCTTTCACCAGGGGCAGTCATAAGTCTGTCAACTGTCATGGAATTGGAATGCAACTTTCAACATAGGAATGAATAATGACAAATATTATTTCCGTCTCCTCATTCGGCTATGTCCTCTAGAGCAGCGTTTCTCAACCTGGGGCAGCCCTAGGAGTCAAAAAGACCATCAGAAAACAGTATTTTCTGTTGGTCATGGGGATTCTGTGTGGGAAGTTTGGCCCAATTATGTTGTTGCTGGGGTTCAGAAGGCTCTTCAATTGTAGGCGAACTATAAATCCCTGCAACTACAACTCCCAAATAGCAAGGTCTATTTTCCCCAAACTACACCAATGTTCGCATTTGGACATATTGAGTATCCGTGCCAAGTTTGGTCCAGATCCTTCATTGTTTGATTCCACAGTGCTCTCTGGATGTAGGTGAACTACAACTCCAAAACTCAAGGTCAGTGCCCACTCAAACCCTTCCAGTATTTTCTGTTGGTCATGGAGGTTCTGTGTGGGAAATTTGGCCCAATTCTATCATTGGCAGAGTTCAGAATGCTCTTTGATTGTAGGTGAACTATAAATCCCAGCAAGTACAACTCTCAAATGACAAATTCAACCCCCCACCAGTATTCAAATGTGGGTGTAATGGGCATTTGTGCAAAATTTGGTCCAGTGAATGAAAATACATCCTACATATCAGCTATTTACATGACAATTCATAACAGTACCAAAAATTACAATTATGAAGTAGCAACAAAAATAATTGTATGGTTGGGGCTGTCACTACAACATCAGGAACTGTATAAAGGGGTCGTGGCATTAGGAAGGTTGAGAACCATGGCTTTAGAGGATTCTAGCCTATGCTTCTTGGAAGATATTTCCTCAAAAGGAAGAACCGCAAAAAAATATAAAAAGACTGTTTTGGGGAGTGCCTAATAGCAGCCATAAGTGATTTTACTCTTAACCCTACCCATAATTGGCTAAGCTTCAGAAGTTCGCATGCCACTTTCTGACAAGTCCACCTAATAAAGAAATCATCTTTATTACCCCTTCTCTGCTTGCCTCTCATTCTCTGCCAGTCCAACTAATCTGATCTAATCTAATTTAATCTAAGCGGCCATATGTAGCCATCCTTACCGGGGGCCCCCAGGAGAATCATAAACACAAAGTGCAATCATTTTCTGACCTGCAAAGATGTTTGATGCAAACTAGGTTAGCTAATGGGAGCCGCCTTTGCCAAGTAATATTCTATGCAGAGGTTTTTTCAAGGTTGAGAACACTCCTGGCTGGACATAATTTTGGCGTATTTTCACTCTCTGTTTGTCTCCCTTCCCCTCTCCTAAAATTTAAAGTAGCTTCCGATTAACTAGTTGCTGCTAGTGCAGGATACGGAAACGTCTTGTACATTTTGAGGCTGTTCTCATGCAATTGCATGGAAAAGGAATGACTTGGGGTTCTAAAAGGAGAAGAAAATGTCAATGTTTTTTTTTTGTTATCAGTGTGCAGGGTTTTGCATTTAACATAGTTGCTGTTCTTGTGTTTCCATCCTTGTTGTTATAGCTGCATATGCCTTACAGCCAAAAAAACTATCTACAGATTTTTGGAAAGATTTATACAGAGGAGATTTGCCATTGCCTTCCTCTTTGGATGAGAGGGAATCATTTCTTCAAGGCCCCCTCAGTGAGTTTCCATGGCAGAGATTTGAACCGTGGTCTCCTAGAGTCCAGCACTCAAGCCATTACCCCAAGACTGCCTTCCTTCTCCTGTTATGTTCTGAATGCCTTTATTTTAATGCAGTACTGTTTTGAATATCTTCACTTGTTTTATTATTTCTTTTTTTGAAATGAAGTATAGCACAGGCATGGGCAAACTTTCTGATTTGGAGATTACATGGTAGCATGGCTGCCTGGTAATGGAAGGAATGAAGGGAAGGAGGAAGGGATGAGGGAAGGAAGGACAAAAGGGAGGAAGGGAAGGATGGAAGGAGAGAGAGAGAGAGAGAGAAAGGAGGGGGGAAGAGGAAAGGAAAGACAAAAGGGATGGAAGGAAGGAGAAAGAGGGAGAGGGGGAAGGAGGGGGAAAGAGGAAAGGAAAGACTAAAGGGATGGAAGGAAGGAAGGAAGGAAGGAAAGGAGGGAGAGGCGGAAGGAGGGGGGAAGAGGAAAGGAAAGACAAAAGGGATGGAAAGGAAGGAAGGAAGGAAGGAAGGAAGGAAGGAAGGAGAAAGAGGGAGAGGGGGAAGGAGGGGGAAAGAGGAAAGGAAAGACTAAAGGGAAGGAAGGAAGGAAGGAAAGGAGGGAGAGGCGGAAGGAGGGGGGAAGAGGAAAGGAAAGACAAAGGGGATGGAACGAAGGAAGGAAGGAAGGAAGGAAGGAGAAAGAGGGAGAGGCGGAAGGAGGGGGAAAGAGGAAAGGAAAGACAAAAGGGATTGAAGGAAGGAAGAAAGGAGAAAGAGGGAGAGAGGGAAGGAGGGGGAAAGGAAAGGAAAGACAAAATGGATGGAAGGAAGGAAGGAAGGAAAGAAGGAAAAGAGGGAGAGAGGGAATGAAGGACAAAAGGGCAGAAGGAGAAAGAGGGAGGGAGGGAAGGAGGGAGGGAAGAGGGAAAGAAAGACCAAAGGGAAGGAAGGAAAACAGAGAGAGAAAGGGAAGGAAGGATGAAAGGGTGGAATGGAAGGGTGGAGGGAGGAAGAAAGAGGAAGGGAAGGAAGGAGGAAAGAGAGGAAGGAAGGACAAAAGGGTGGAAGGCGAAGGAGGGAGGGAAGGAGGAAGGAAAGAGAGAAGGAAGGAAGGAAGGATAGGATGGTGAGAGAGAGGAGGGCCTGAGAAAAGAGCCCAAGGGGCTGCATTTAGCCCCTGGGCCTGGGTTTACCCATACCTGCCATAGTATGACTCCAATAACCACAAGACCGAGCTAATACGCAGTGACAAATTTGGATAGCAATAAGAACAGCCTGACTGAACATCTAGCTGTGTATGAAGTGCTGCTAGGTAAACAGCATGACATACAATGCTGAATTTGTTTACAAGTGCAAACATTCCTAACAGAGCTGAGTAAACCAAATAAAGAAGGTTGGGATAACTTGTTTCTTTGACTTCCTCTCTTTTCCCCCTCTTATGGTTGCTGTGGCTACTTTATCCCGGTATAATTATATAAGCCAAAGGGGGCAGAGCAAATCTTTATCCTGAAATTTTCCAGTCAACATGTTCAATTGTAGTCGGATGGGGAATTGTAGTTCAAAAAGGCGTATCCAGATTGTGCATCACAGAGATGGACCATAAGGTTTAGTCAGGTAGAACTATGCCATGTTTGCTGTCTTCTCTTCCTGAAAAGCCATATTTTCCATGCTGCCTCCCTTTTACTGGCTGTTGAAGAAAACTGACATGTGCAGACATAATATAAACTTAATGTCTCTGTGTGACATTAATAGGCTGCTAGCCAATGTTAAGTTCTGTTTAATTAGGACTGAATTGTCCAAATCCTAGTGACATATATAGGATAAATGTCCATTTTTAAATGTATTAAGATACTATAAGCAAACCTTAAAACAGCACTGTATAGCATTACAAATCCAAATCTAGTCAGTGAAAGCCTGCTTGAACAACAGCTTGTGGGTAGAAAGAAGACAAGGATGGGGCCATGCTGCAGGCCCGGATCAGGCCCTTTTGGCGCCCTAGGCCAAAGGCTCTGCCCTCACCCCCGGCTCCGCCCCGCCCCCGGCTCCGCCCCCCACCCCCGCCCCGCCTCCTTGCCAGTGCGAGGAGGAGGAGGAGGAAGGAAAGCCCCACCCCCGAAGCCGATGAGAGGCCTCCCCATGGCTCCTCCCTCGCTCCCTCGCTCCCTCCCTCCTAAAGCCACCATGCCGGCCTGAGAAGCGGCCGAAACCACCCTTTTCAGGCCGGCATGAGTCATGACGGCTTTAGGAGGGAGGGAGGAGCTGTGGGGAGGCCCCGCATCGGCTCCGGGAGTGGGGCTTTCCTTCCTCCTCCTCATGCTGGCAAGGAGGAGGGGGCGGAGCCAGGGGTGGGGGCAGAGCCGAGGGGAGCAGAGCAAAGGGGGGGGCGTGGATGGTGCTTATGCGCGCCGCATGCGCATTTTTGGAAATTTTTGGAATATTTGAATTTCAAAAAAACTTTTTGGGGGGTCCGAACCTGCTGCCTCCCAAAGATGCTGTCCTAGGCCATGGCCTAGGGTGGCCTTATGGGTAATCCGGGCCTGCCATGCTGACTTCTCTAGTGAGGGAGAGGCAAAGTCTGAGAGTAATAGTAAGAAGGCTCTCTCCCCTAAATGAATCTGAGAAAATGGTGGGACAGGAAAAAGGGCCGGTTCAGATAATCTTAGAGTTCTAATAGGCTCCGGATGAGAGATATGTTATTTCGAATGATCCCTGGATCTCCTGCAAAAATAACATATCCCGCATTGCACCGAACTATGATCCATTCTGCCTATCTTGCTTTCTTCTTCCCCCAACACCAAAGCTGCATTGCTCAGGATAGTACACAGAGCTTTGATTCCTTCTTTTATGGGTTCTTGGAGGAAAATTTTATGCCCCTAGCAGCCTAATTGCTTCACTAGGCAATGTCCTCTTCTCATTCGCTGCCTCCAGCACTTATTTTTCCCAATCCTCTGGTTAGCTAATCTTCTCTCCTTTCTCCCTCTAGCAGTTACTTTGTCTTCCAAGGCCGGCTTAAAGAACAGGGCCTCTGAAGAGCTAAGAAGACAACTTCTGCTTCCAGCTTGCTTCCAGCTTGGTTTTGGTTCCCATGGCCTTGAGCTACACCTCTGCTGCTTTCTCTTTTCTTTCGACCTGAGCTCCTTGTCAGAATTAATCTCACACTCCAATCCTGTTCTCCCCATGGTTCTTTTTGACCCCAGTTACAGAAAATCCACTTCTTTACTTTCTCAGACTCTTCTTTGATTTCTCAAAATCTATGGCAGCTAATGCTCCCTCCATGTTCTTCAGGAAGGACTCATCCCACGCTTTCTACAAGCGTGTTGGTGACTAAAAAGGCCAACCCGAGATAGGCAAGTCCAGTTGCAGAAAGCACAGCAGAGAGGCTCCTTGGGTGATGTTGTTTCCAAGTTGCGGTTCTTTCTGTGTTCTCATTTCTCTTCAAGACTTTCGGCATGACTTCTCAAAAGAGGCCGCAGCATTGTGGATAGTGTGTTTCCATGCCTCCCGATGTGAGGCCAGGGTGGACCATTGTTGGTGATCAATCTGGCCGAGCCTCAGATGCTGTTTCAGAGAGTCCTTATATCTCTTTTTGGGGGTGCCTCTTTTGCGCTGACCTGTGGCGAGTTCACCATAGAGTAGTATCTTTGGGAGGCGGTGGTCCTCCATCCTAGAGATGCACCCTGCTCAGCGCAGCTGTGTTCTCAATGGCATGGTCTCAATGCTGGTGATCCCTGCTTGCTCAAGAAGAGTGACATTTGTCACATAGTCAGTCCAGTGTATATTTAGGATTGTGCGAAGAGAGCACTGATGAAAGCGTTCGAGGAGCCAAAGGTGTTGGTGATAGGTGACCCATGTTTCCGACCCGTTTAGGAGAATAGACAGTACAATAGCTCTGTACACACTGATTTTGGTGCTTTGCCTCAGGTGTTTGTTACTCCAGACTCAGACCCCCCCATGCTACTGAGATTGTAAATCTACCTTGGGATTTAGTCTGAGCTCCAGTAGCGAAGCACAAGTCTTAAAGTCATGTGACCAAATATGCACCTTGGACAACTCTCTTATAGTTTGGACCAAATCATGGAGTATACTCCCAACCACACTGGCAGTTAATGCTGCTAGAAACATTCCTAGATCAGGTGACTTTGATCTGTCTCATTGCTTGCTATCTATTGTGCTGATGGAATGGAGACACAAAATTTGCTTATTTTGCTCTTTTGCGTAAAAAAGAAACCACATTTTTTTTGCCCTCAAGGAATTATGAGACATTTGTGATGATTTTATAAACTGCTGCTAGCAGAAAATACTGTATTTTTGAACAGATCTTGTGGCTGACACAGCCAAGTAATAATGTCATTCACTGGCCATTGCAAATTGAGGTATCCACTATCTCCATTACAAAATGACTCTTATGCTATTACAATGACTATTTGCTGCTGCTGGTCTCCTATGGGCATTCAGTTGCTACAGAAGAGCAGATGGCATCCAGCTATGTTCTGAAAGCCAGGCGTATGAAGGCAATTGAGGATTTTTTGGGAGTTCCAGAGGATGTCTTCATTTTCATGGGTCTGACTTTCAGAACACAATTGGCTGCTGCCTGGCCAAGTTCCCCCAGGTGGGACATTTTCAAAGGTGGCAGCAGAAGGGGAGTCCATCAGAACATGCCACTTTCCAGAGTTTCCTCATATGCTGGTATCCTGGGCCATGATTGTATTTGGCTCTGGCAAAGCATGAGCTCTATCAGCAAACCTTCACTGGAAGTCTGGAAAACAATGGCTACTCCTTTCCTGACTATGCAACAGCAGACAGACTCTAGCTCAGGGGTGGGCAACCTATGGTGCGTGGTCCGGATGTGGCCCGGCAGCCGATTCTGTCTGGCCCGGGGAGAAGGGCGTCGGGGGCGGGGCCAAGAGGAAGGGGTGCCATTGCCGCCATCCCATCACAGGCTCTGTGGGGCCTGTGTTGGCAGACAGGCTGGAGAAGCGGCGGCTTTGGAGTGCCTGCCATCCCTGGAGGCGATCCTGACCTGATCGCCCTGGCGTCCCAGAAGACTTGATTGTCTTCCAGGTCGCTAGGTCGAATAAGCAGCCTCAGATCGCCGACTGCTCCCCCTGCACGCCTGGATTGCCTCCAGGGATGGCAGGCACTCCATAGCAGGGCGATCAGCTGGGGGCGAGAGCGGGCAGAGGCCTGCAGCCTCCGATCACCTGCTGCTCTGCTCTGCTGCAGCGGCGGCTGGGTCCGCTTTGCCATTCTCTGGGCTGGGGCCATTGGGCCATTCCATCTTGGGATCCTTCCTCTCTTGAGGATGTCAGCCTTCATCTTGGTTCGCACCTTGTCTTCTTGAATTAAATTTAATGTAATTTTACTGGTTTTTAAAAATAATTTTATAATAATTTTATAATAATAATATAATAAATAATATAATAATGTTATATTATATTATAATTTCAATATATTATAATGTCTATATATATACTATAATATAATAATTATGATATTAATACTAATAATATATGAATATTTCTCGATATATTAATATGTTAATATTAATGATGTGTAATATATAGTAAGTAAATAAATTATGTAGATTAGAATGTAGTTCAGCCTTTAGGTGCAGCCCTCCATAATATTTTTTGGCTCTTGTGTGGCCCCTTGGAAAAAAATAATTGCCCACCCCTGCTCTAGCTACATACAAATCCATGGTCAGCCAATGGTTGGTGATGCTGATGGAGAAACACATCCTTGTGCTTCCAGAATAAGATTTCATCTTCCTGCCCATGCTAGAGATGTGAGCAGGTAAAAGTTTCTCTTCCTCTGCAGTTTGTGCTGTACGTCCATTGGCACCAAAGTGCAGTTTCATTTCCTATTAATTGGCTGATTTGGACTATGGTATAGATCCACTCCTTCAGCTGATTGGCTGATATAAGGGGATGTTTCAGTGCCATTTGGCTACTATTGGCTACCATGCAAGACTTTACGCAAGAAAGAACTGTCTAAATCCTTGCTGGTCGTTATTTTGTGCCATTTAGTTGACTCTAATGGCAACCCCATCCATATATTGTTTTCTTGGCAAGGGAATTTTGGCCCAGGTCTCTGCTCTTCCATCTTCCCTGACATCACCTGTGTTTCTGGGTGCAGACAGGTCTTGACAACTGCATTGCAAAGATAAATGCACTCCAGAGTGGTCTGTACTACCAGGCGCCCTTTATTAGGAAGTGCGGCCTCGTTTCTACTCCGTCCCACTCCTAGGAGACATAATGGATGCTTTCTTGTTTCAGAACGCCACAGCAGTGCAGAAGAAATGTGTGCTTCTCAGTTCAGGTGCTATGACTTCAGAAGGTCTTATTTGTGAAATTTCAAGCTGACAAGTCATTTTGGTAAAACTGTTTCTCTACATTTCTGTGCTGTTAAAAAAAAGCCCCTACTAAAACCTTTATCCGTCTTTATTGCTTCCTGGTGCATTGTGTTCTTTATGAAGCAGATTTCCTTTGGTACTAGATATAACAGAAACTCTTAAATGGGCTATTGCTGAGTCATTTTCTGTTTCCCTACATCTATCCTGCCTGTCTGCAAGGCATCTCTGCGTCCTGCAAGAAATGAAGAGACCTGGCTGTGATTTTCTCTCAACCATGACATTTGAACTGGAGTTGAATAGAACACCAGAGATCTGAATTGTGCAGTAAGTGGGGAAACAGGGAAGAAGAAGCACATTGCATGAATGCTTTCGCCCTTTGTTAAGTATCTCCGCACCTCCTTGGGCAATTTGTTTGCAAAAGCCAAGGTTTAGATGTTATGGGATCAGGGATTTCAATTGCAGAGGCAGGCAGATCCAGTGCTCCCATGTCAACAGGACGATAATCTGGTTCTGGATTTTCATCAAAGTTTAATAGAGTTGTCCCGGTGCTGCATCTTACCTCTCAAACAGGTTCAGTACTTGGGATAGCTCCTTTGGTCTCTGACATCAATGCAGAGCAGAATCTGTTCTGGGTTTTAATCCAAACTATAGAATTATAGATTACTAGCTGTCCCCTGCCATGTGTTGTTGTGGCCCAGTCTGTGTATATGTGTGTGTGTATATATTTGTGTCCTCTCCATTGGCGCCCCCTTGCAGTGGGGGAGAGGGCTCACGCTAAGACTTAAGCCATCTGAGGGCTCACACTAAGACTCTAAACTATCTAGTCCGTGAGCTGCTTTTTCTTGACGATGCTGCCCTTGTCGCCCATTCTAAAGCAGCCCTGCAGCGCCTAACATCTTGCTTTGCAGCAGCTGCAGAGCTGTTTGGGCTGGAAGTCAGCCTGAAGAAAACGGAAGTCCTCTACCAGCCCACACCACAGGAAGAACACCATCATTCCCACATCAGCATAGGCACATCTGTGCTTAAGTCCGTTCAGCAGTTCACCTACCTAGGAAGCATAATCTCTTCAGACGCCAAGATTGACGAAGAGATAGATCACAGATTATCAAAGGCATATAGTACATCACAAAAGAGTCTGGAGCAACAAGAACATGAGGCAAAGTACCAAAATCAGTGTGTCCAGAGCTATCATACTGTCTATTCTCCTCTATGGGCCTGAAACATGGGTCACCTATCGCCAACACCTACGACTCCTCAAACACTTTCATCAGCGCTGTCTTCGCACAATCCTAAATATACACTGGACCGACCATGTGATGAATGTTGCTGTCCTTGAGCAAGCAGGGATCACCAGCATTGAGGCCATGCTATTGAGAACACAGCTGCGCTGGGCAGGACACGTCTCTAGGATGGAGGACCACCGCCTCCCAAAGATACTACTCTATGGTGAACTCGCCACAGGTCAGCGCAAGAGAGGTGCCCCCAAAAAGAGATATAAGGACTCCCTGAAACAACATCTCAGGCTTGGCCAGATTGATCACCAACAATGGTCCACCCTGGCCTCACATCGGGAGGCATGGAGATGCACTATCCACAATGCTGCGGCCTCTTTTGAGAAGACACGCCGAATGAGTCTCGAAGAAAAACGACAACGCAGAAAGAACCGCAACTTAGAAACAACATCACTCAAGGTGACTTTCTGCAACCGAACTTGCCTATCTCAGATTGGCCTTTTTAGTCATCAACGCGCTTGTAAAAAGCGTGGGATGAGTCCTTCCTGAATCTTCGTTCCCAAAGTAATGCCGAGAGATATATTTGTGTATATGTGTATATAAGGGGTTTTGTGCATGTGTTGAAATGCATTTTGGGGGCTTTTAAAGTCTTTTCTGCTGTGCTTTTCTTAGTTTTTATGAGTGATTGTCACTCATTGGCGTGATAGGTGTATTGTGTCCAAATTTGGTGTCAATTTGTCCAATGGTTTTTGAGTTACGTCAATCCCACAAACGAACATTACATTTTTATTTTTTATAAATGAAAAGACCCCCTTCCATGGCCATTCAGTCCAACCCCATTCTGCCATGCAATGAACATACACTCAAAGCACTCTCAACCAATGACCAACCAATATTATACTATGCTGGCTCTCAACAGGATCTCAGCTGTTTACACCAGGGTTGGGGAAAGTCAAGCTTGATGACTAGTGAAGTAATTGCCTAGTGAATAAATTAGGCTGCTAGGGACATAAAGCATGACTTTATGACCCTCAAAGCCCCCTTTCAAAACATCCCGAAACCCAAGATTTCTTTTAAAAATATTTTTGACCCCAGCCCATTGAAAACTGAAGAAATCTGTCCACGAATTTAGTAGTTTCATTTTGCTACCTGTCCAGAATTACCCCATAAGTTATTTCAGGCCAAAAGCTAGCCCCAACTGGCATGACATAATTTCTCGCACGCCAGAAGCACTGTGCGGCCTACAAGGTGATTACTGGAGGAATCCAATAATCCTCCACCTCTGTGCAGTTGTCCACCCATGACCCTTGCAAAGCTGACACATTTCCTAGCTGTAGACGTATCCCACTGTGTTCTGTTTATGAGATGATCAATGCAAGCCGGTCAAGGAGGGCAGCAGCTGCAGAGTCTTCACACCTCTTACCACGAGTTGTTTATGGAAGAGACAATACTTCCCCTGCTTAGTTGAAGTGTGTGCCTTGCATGCAGTAAGGATCTGGGTTCAGTTCTTGGAGCTTTCATCTGAAATGGTTAGAGAGCAGATGATGGACAAATTATTTATTATTTATTTATTCGAATTTATACACCGCCACTCCTCGAAGGCTCAGAGCGGTTTACAACCGAATAAAACAGTTAACAACAATAACAACAAACATACAACATATGATGAAAGAATAGAGGCAGTTACATAGACATGGGGGGGGGGGGATAGTAAAGAGGATAGACAGCACTTCAAGAGGTCAGCAACAAAACGAGGGTCTGGGGTAAAACACCAGTCCCATGCAGGCTGATGTGTTGCCACAGGGGATCGTCTGAGATTCCCTTCTTTGTCAGAGGAGACCTTCAGTGACTGGCTGGACAAGCTGGAGAGCCTGGAACTCTTCCAGCCTCTGTATCCCACCCCCCAGAAAATCCTAGTCTTGAAGGGTCTCTTGTGTTTAAGGGGCCAAAGCCGTTGGACAGGTCTTGATTGTCCTTCTCTCTGCAGTTCCAGGGAGTCTTCCGCAAACTCCGAGGCTTGCAGACCCTGGTCGTTTGTCACAGCCTTCGAAAAGGACTCGGGGGGACGGGGGGGGGGGGACTTCTCCTGCCTCGAGGTTCTATGCTAGCTGGCAAGGACCCACATTCCTCTCTGGGAGAACCTTGATGACCCGAGTGTTGTGCTTTCCATCCGCTGTCTTAGTAGTCAAAGGTGCTGGGGAGACCGGCAACCTCCTCTGTTCCCCCAAAGGAGCCAGCTGCTGCTGATTTGCACAGGCGTGGTCAGCTGCCTGGGCTGCCTGGAATGTTGCCACTTTGCCAGCTTGTTCACGGCTAGCTTCTAGTCTGGCATGTTCAAGGCCAGCTGGTGGCTCAGCGTGTTCAAGGACAACCAGCAGCCCTGCGTCCTCAAGGCTGTCCGCCATGATGACCTCACCTCCCAGTCTCTGCTTCTCAGAAAGAGAGAGGCAGCGGCGGCAGCGGCGGCGACAGCTCTCAGCTGCTCCAGTCAAAGCAAAGCACCCTCTCAGAATCCTGGAAAGACCGGGGACTTTGGATGAGCCGACCTCCATGTCACTAGCGCAATCCATAATGGCAACTCGACCAGGGGCATGAGCCAGACTTTTCATTCCCAAATGGGCAGATGGCCCCAAATATGCAGCACTGGGATGGGAGACCCAGGCCCACACGATCTGGCAAACTCTCCATGGCTCCAGCTCCACCAGGGAGCTCCGTCCGCAACTCCTCCATCCTGGGCTGAGCTGGAAAATCCCAGGACATGTCCCACGCAAGGTCCTCTTGCTCCCCCAGCGATGGGCTGGCTGAGCCACAATGCTCCTCGCCATGGGCAGGCAGTGTGAGTGAGATGTGAGAAGTCGGATTACTCCTGTCAGTCTAAGTATGGAGTACTGGGATGGATGGACCAATGGCTGAATGAATAAAAGGTCTTCTAATTAATGTTCAAAGAGATGCTATTTTTGTTGCATTTAAATGACATTGTAATAGGTATTGCTACAACCAGATGCATGACAACACAGTAAAAAAGGACAGAGAGGGGAAGAATATTTGGGCTATCTTTTTCCTGCAGTTAGAAGAGTTACAATTTCACTGTTCTAAATCTAAAATACTTATTTACACCATTGTACAACCTGGAATGTGCTCCTGAAAAAGGAAGCCAAGACGACTAAACAGAAATGAATCAGAACTGTAATATGTTACTCAATAAACATACATTGCTCAAATAAATCGCATATTAAGGCAGAATGACCAAGGCTACAAAAAAACAAGCATTTTGAGTTACGACATGTGAAATAAATACCTTTCTCAGGCTGGTGTTAATATTTTAGTGGCACATTCAGCAGAATGTGTGACTCCACGCATTTAAATTGGTTTTGAATTAGGATCCACACCCCTTGACGGTGCCATTCCCTTTATCCTTGGAATGTGCTTCAAATAATCATTAACGCCCAACGTTTGGATATCTAGCAGTAAAAGAGCTACTGAAGTGGATCCACATCTAATTTGTTACTGTGCATCCTTCTCTTCTGATCCAAATCAAAGCTGACTCTACAAGAAGATTTCTGGCTTCATCTCATCTGACTGATGCAATTGTTCTGATAGTTACTGAAAAAGGATTTTGAACTTTTACCTCCCCAGCTTTATTAAATTCAGCACAGGCTTCATCTGCCAGAAGCTGTATAGCCATGAAAGGAATTGCCACCATGTATCAGGCCATAAACTAGAAGCTAACAATCCATTCACAGCTATTAATACTGAGTAGAATTACTAGAAAGCACCGGTTTTGGATTGCTTCTTATGAACTACCATAAAAGAGATAGCTTCTATACCAAAAGCACCGGGACTGTGGCGCAGCTGGCTGGGAGTCGGCTGCATTAAGATCACTACTGACAGAAAGGTCATGAGTTCAAAGCCAGCCCAGGTTGGAGTGAGCTCCTGGCCAAAATTGTGTAGCTTATTGTCAACCTTTGCAGCTCGAAAGACAGTTGCATCTGTCAAGTAGGAAATTTAGGTACCACTTTGTGGGGAGGCTAATTTTACTGATTTACGAGGCTATAAAAATCTCCAGGAAGTATGCAAAGAATGAGGAAGCGACAGCTCCCCTGGTGGCTAGAAGCTGGAATGTTAAATAGCCTTTGATTGTCTGTCTATATATGTTGTGTGTCTATGGCATTGAATGTTTGCCATATATATGTACATTGTAATCCGCCCTGAGTCCCCTGCAGGGTGAGAAGGGTGGAATATAAATACTATAAATAAATAAATAAATAAATAAATAAATAAATTTTGCAGTATCTATGGGTTCCTGTGGCTCAACTAGCTCAGACAGATGAAGACCAAACCAGGGCACACAGCTTTTCCATCAGCTATCCATGAACTTTCCCCCTTATGATGACAAACAACAGAAATCTCTTTCAGAGAGGACAATGGAAGGGAGGAAATTGGGCCACTGGTTCAGGGCAATACTGCTGTTGTCCTTCTCTTGATAGTCAACAAGAATTCAGGGTGCCAAAGGCAGAAGACACTTTGAATTGTGCCAGAAACAAACTGGCTGCCAATGGAGCAACAGTATCCAATTGCAACAGTATCCAAAAGTTTCAGGTTGAGCCATCACTAGGGTTGCCATATGTCCCTTATTCGAAGGGACATCCCTTATTTTGGCCCTAAAATTTGTGTCCCTTTTTTCAGGCCCTGTCCCTTATTTTTGACTAGCAGGACAGGACTGGGCGGGGTTGGCCAGAGGAAGGTGCGCGCTGCGGTTTCCATGGCAATGCCTGCATCCCCGTTGGAAGGAAGAGGCGATACAGGACTTTTTCAAAGTACAGTAGACTAATTAACAGTTAACACACACTCACTAATTCCTTGCATGCTCCAACATGCATTACAGTAATCCAGACAGGATGTAACTAAGGCATGTACCACCGTGACCAATGGCATTTACATATATCTTGAATCACCATTCAAAAATGGGTTCAGTGGATATTATCTAGGTAGAGCTAACAAGATGACGAAAGGTTTCTTGAAATAAATATGGTTGAAAAGTTCCCCTTAATGGAGAGTAAGAAGGTGGAAGGAAGAAATGCATATATGTAGTTAGTCACCAGACGAGGACAGGGAGGTGTGTGTGTGTGTGTGTGTGTGTGTGTGTGGCATTCTTCGCCTGAGACAAGTTTGTTCTCAGGAGGATCGCCAGACATCCCTGGGATCGAGTGTGTCGGTCTTGTGTGGGATTTGCAGGAGAGTATAGCCTTTCTGCTGGTGTACCGTGTGCCTAACGCACCGGCAAAAAGTCTATCTGCGCTGCTGGAGGCGGTCTCAGGGTAAGCCTTGAGGTTCCCCAGACTTCTTGTCTTGGGAGACTTCAACGTTCATGCAGAGTTTCCCCCCATTTCGAGAGCAGCGGAGGACCTGGTGTCTACCATGGCAACACTAGGACTCTCACTTTGTAATTCTGGGCCCACACATCAAGCCGGTCACACCCTGGATTGTTTCCAGCTATGCCTTGAAGCTGTGACTGGTTGGCTACGAGCCAGCCGGTTGAGCGTGAACCCATTGAAGACGGAGATCCTTTGGTTGGGTGGTCCGGGTGGGAGTGGGCTCCGGCTGCCTACTCTGGACGGCGAGGCATTACGCCTGTTGTCATTAGTAAAGAGTCTGGGGGTCCAATGGAGGCCCAGGTCTCTGCTGTCAGCAGATCCACATTTTTCCATCTGCGGCAGGCTAGGCGGCTGGCGCCCTATCTCACTAGGAACAACCTAGCCACGGTGATCCAGGCGATGGTCATCTCGAGACTAGACTACTGTAACGCCCTTTACATTGGCCTTCCTTTGTCAGTCATCTGGAAGCTTAAACTGGTGCAGAATGTGGCAGCGGGACTCCTGGCCGGTGTGCTGGCCAGGGCCCATATCACTCCAACCCTGCAGCAACTGCACTGGTTGCCAATCGAGCACTGGATCACCTTCAAAGTGCTGGTTCTGACCTTTAAGGCCTTGCATGGTCTGGGGCCTGTGTACCTGAGGGACCGTCTACTCCCATATGTTCCTTAGAGATCTCTTCGATCTGAGGTCCTCAACCTTCTGCAGATCCCTTCCCTACGTACCATTCACTTATCATCAATGCGACAGAGGGCTTTTTCTGTTGTGGCACCAAGCCTATGGAATGCTTTACCGCCGGAGGCCCGAGCAACCTGTGAATTGCCGGCCTTCCAGAAAGCCTGTAAAACTATTATCTTTAGACAGGCTTTTGGCCTCTAATTCTTGGTTGGTAGATTAGTACTGTTTTAGTGGGATTACTGGGAAGTAGGTTTTTATCTTGTCATTTATTGTTCTATTGTTGTGATTTTATGTATTGTAAACCACCCTGAGCCATCCGGAAAGGACGGTATGCAAATTGAAATAATAAATAAATAAATATAAATATCAGAAAATGGAGGAGAAAGAGAGAGTGAAGAAAGAGGAACAGAGACAGACGGAGAAGGAATAGAACTTCTCGCTGGAATGCAACATTTACTGGAACAGATTTTTCCCAGTCCTACGTTAATCCATGACCTAAAACCAGTGACAGTTGATGCACCATGCGTCAGTGGAGCAGTGAATCTACTCTAATTTTCACTTGGAGCATTGTATGTGCGAGGCTAGGTTTCAGGACCTTGGAGAGCTCATTCCAAACTCAAACTTACACTTGGGCTACATTTACTGCCCTACTTTCATGGAGGCCGTCAACTGTCATTGCCTGAAGCTTCATTCTTCCCTGTGCCCATTGCTGGTCCAATGCTATATATGGTTATGGTTTCATAGGATGAACCTAAGGTTTACAACATGACAGTACTGCAGATAAGCTTTATTAGAGGCCTGAAAAGTATGTAATTTGCTGACTTGTGCAAAGTCTCTATACTAGATGTGATTCTTCTTTGGGTGACACACATAAGGATGGATGGATGAGACCCTCCAGGCAAATGTACCTCTTGCTAAAATAGATCAGGATGACATTTCTTCGAATATGCGAGGAACAGCTCATTGCTCTTTATTATGAATAGTATTTATTATTTATTACTGGAGTTGCCTCTTTGTCTCCCTGAATTTGATGTGCTAATTAATCCACAATTTGACAGTCTTTTTTTTAAAAAAATGCTCAGAAAAATTTACTTTCCATCAAAGCATTTATTTAAGATATATGTGCGCCCCGCCATGATATTTAAAGATATTGTTTCAGTCCATTTCCCTATGTGGTAGAAAGCTTAAGAGGGAAATATTTTACAGAGCCAGCTTTCTTGCAAGGATTGAGCATAGAAATAATAGTGTTAGCTTTTAAAGCAGCCACTATTTTCCCCAAAAGCAAATAGCTTATATACTTTACAGTCCCCTTGGCTCTCTTGCCAAATAGCTGCAGATTTTACTTCTGCCTCTTTCACAGTTACATTTAAAGCTTCCCCAGACTGTCTCTCCTTAGCATCTACCTAATACATAGGGGGATGTCCACTGAATAGTAGTTAAGTCATCTATCATATAAACCAGGTAACAAAAAGATCCAGAGCTGGGTCTACTGATCAATAAATTGTGAGTGAATCTCATAGTTGAGCAGATTATTTAACAGTTGCACCAACAAAATACTACACACTGACTAAAATTCTCCATGCAGTCATGCTGGCCACATGACCTTGTAGGTGTCTATGAGCAACGTTGGCTTTTCGGCTTAGAAATGGAGATGAGCACCAAGCCCCAGAGTCAGACACAACTAGGACTTGATGTCAGGGGACAACTTTTAACTTTACCTAGCATTCTTTAGTGAGAATATCATGTGTAACTCACAATTATGTGGAAAGGGGTCTTCTAGTATCTTTGAAATCAATTGATGAAATAAAGTTGATAGCTTTATAATAATAATAAATAATAATAAACTTTATTTATAAGCCGCTTCCCTCTCCCCAAAGGGGAACTCGGAGCGGCTCACATGGGGCCGTGCCCAAACCACAAATCACAAAATATCAGACATCAAAAAAACAATAAAAACAGTAAAAACTAGTAAACACAGTAAAATGAATACATCTAACAAAAACACAATAACAAATGCATCTAAAACAAAGGGAAAAAAGAAGACGAGAGGGTGGGCCACATGTACATATAAGATGTTTAAAAAAACTGGGGGAGATAAATGGAGTAGGGCCAAATGTGAAGAGTCGCAAAGGGGAAGGAAATCCAAAAAAAATGGGCGTTGAGGGATCTAGTCTCTTAAAGGCTTTAAGTTGTCTCTTAAAGGCTTCCAGTGAAGGGGCATTCATGATCTAGCTTTACTAGACTAAGTCTATTTCCTTTGATCAGCATTTCTCAATCTGTGAGTCGGGACCCCTGGGGAGGTCACGAGGGGGTTTCAGAGGGGTCTCCAAAGACCATCAGAAAACATATATTTCCGATGGTCTTAGGAACCCCTTTGGCAGAGAAGGCTGAAGATTTCTCCACCTGTCCTTCTGTTCCTTTTTGGCAAATCCTCCCACCAAAAGCCCTCCTCTGCTGTGATTGGCTGGCTTCTCAGTCAGCCTCTTGGCCAAGCAGAGGGCTGTTTCTGAGACTCCAAGTGAGGAGGGGAGAGCATGCGTGCCTGGCACATAGCAGCATGGTGTGCATGTGCGGGTGAGGGAGAGCATGTGAGGCTGGAGGGAGGCTCGTACCAGCGAGTCCCTTCAAGGCATGGGGGTTCTATGTGGGATAGGGTTACCATATGTCCCTTATTCTAAGGAACGTCCCTTATTTTGGCCCTAAAATTTGTGTCCCTTATTTTCAGGCCCTGTCCCTTATTTTTGACTAGCAGGACAGGACTGGGCGGGGTTGACCAGAGGAAGGTGCGCGCTGCGGTTTCCACGGCAATGCCTGCCTGGGGATTCCAACTTGCAGGGCAGCCTGTGTCCCCGTCGGAAGGAAGAGGCGATACAGGACTTTTTCAAAGTACAGTAGACTAATTAACCGTTACCCAAGGGGAATGTTGGATCATGTTGGATAAAGATAGTTTCTGGTTGCTTGAGAGTTAGTCTTAAAATAGGCCTAGCTGTGCATCCCAATACTATACAATGCTGTGTATCCCATACTATACTATACCATTAACTATTGACATAATAATCATGAAGATTTACTGTCTTATAAAATTTATTTTATTTTAATGATTAGACCAGGGGTGGGCAAACTGTGGCCCTGGGGCTGGATGCGGCCCTTTGGCCGATTCTATCCAGCCCTCCTAAGGGCCCCTGACTTGCCTCCCCTGCCTGGCATCTGCATAAAACTCCAGAGAAGGGGACTACAAGGAAGCATTATTTTATTTTAGTGGTTTTTATTATTATTGTATAATAATTTATATAACAATAAAATAAAATAATAAATAATATAATATAATGTTATATTATATATTATAATTTCAATATATTATAATGTCTATATATATACTATATTATAATAATTATGATATTAATACTAATAATATATGAATATATCTTGATATATTAATATGTTAATATTAATGATGTGTAATATATAGTAAATATAGTAAATGAATAAATAAAAAAATTATGTAGATTACCATGTAGTTCCGCCTTTAGGTGCGGCCCTCCATAATATTTTTGGCTCGTGTGGCCCCTTGGAAAAAATAGTTGCCCACCCCTGGATTAGACAGTGCACTTTTAAAGTCAGCAAAGTCAAGTACTAAATACAGATGGAGAAAATTAGGTAGTTCTAATAATGTTTTTTCTGCATGACAAAGCATGTAGAAACATACCATGTACTGTTAAGAGGGTATAAGTCAGTTTCTTTTGTGAGTTTCAATCATTATCTTATTCTGTTAATAAAACTATTTCTACCTAATGTTTGAGTTTCAAGTTTTTAATGAAGTGTCCCTTATTTTTGTGAAAAATCCCGTAAATGTCCCTTATTTCTTATATCAAAAAATGACAACCCTAATGTGGGAAGTTTAGCCTAATTCGATCATTGGTGGCATTCAGAATGGTTCTTGATTATAGATGAATTATAAATTCCAGTAATTATAACTCCCAAATGTCAAAATCTATTTTCCCCAAACTCCACTAGTGTTCACATTTGGGCATATTGAGTATTTGTGCCAAGTTTGGTCCAGATCTATCATTGTTTGAGTCCATAGTGCTCTCTGTATATAGGGGAACTACAACTCCAAAGCTCAAATTCAATGCCCACCAAACCCTTCCAGTGTTTTACGTTGGTCATGGGAGTTCTGTGTGCCAAGTTTGGTTCAATTCCATCATTGGTGGAGTTCAGAATGCTGTTTGATTTTTGCTGAACTATAAATCCCAGCAACTACATCTCTCAAATGACAAAATCAACCCCCCCTAACCCACCAGTATTCAAATATGGACGTATCGGGTATTTGTGCCAAATTTGGTCCAGTGAATGAAAATGCATCCTGTATTTCAGATATTTATATTAGGATTCATAACAGTGTCAAAATTACAATTATGAAGTAGCAACAAAAATAATGTTATGGTTGGGGGTCACCACAACATGACCAAGTGTATTAAGGGAAGGTTGAGAAACACTGCCTTAGATGAAGGCAGTGAAGTGTCTAGAAATAGATCTTTATAGGCAGACTGCATATATTAATGAATAGCTATAGAAATGCAAAACTTTTGGGGTGTGAGGATGGGGTGACAAGTTGAGTTTTAACTATAGTATTTGGGGAAAGGTGGAAGGAAATATGTTGTTTAAAGCCAAGAGAAGTGTATAATTATATGAATGGTGGAGGGAGTGGGTTGTTGTAGGTTTTTCAGGCTGTATGGCCATGTTCTAGAAGCATTCTCTCCTGACATTTCGCCTGCATCTGTGGCAATGCAGGCGAAATGTCAGGAGAGAAAGCTTATAGAATATGGCCATACAACCAGAAAAACCTACAACAACCCAGTGATTCCGGCTATCAAAGCCTTCGACAATACGGTGAAAGGAGTGCTGAATTTAGTGTGATGGGAACTGAAAAGGAGATATGATCAACAGCTAAAAGGACCTCGTGGAGGCAGCAACTTCAGCTTTGAAAAGCAAAACCTCTTCGTTGGCTATAACCAGAATAACCTTGCACACATATTACACTTTTAGTAGGCACACTGAATACAGTGGTCTGGGTCACGTGCCCTTACTCTTCTGAAATCGATGGAGTGGAATCAAAATGAAGCCTAGTCTAAATTTCCTATGGGCAGGGTGTTTTTGATGTCCCATTTTATCCACTGGATTTATAACCTGCACATTTGACTCAACAGCCCTCTAGGCAGACTAAAAATATGAAATCAATAGAAAACAATACAGCAACACTGCCATAAGCCAGAATCAATTAAAATGACTTAGAACAAAAAAAAAGGAAAGAAAACACCTCCAAATTCAGGAGTGCGTTCAAAATATTTTGTTAATGATGATAATAAAGCAGGACAGTGTCCTTTCCCCACCTCATACAAGGTACAGAACTAGATGGACTAGCCACTGATTCTGTCTTTACACTGGTTAGTGTAGATTGGGAAAGTAATGAATTAGATTTCCAAATTTCCAGAGAATGCCCTGTTTATCTGTCTGAACGGATTCTCCCCTATGAACCATCAAGGACATTAAGATCCTCCGGAGAGGCCCTGCTCTCGGTCCCACCTTCTTCGCAAGCGTGGCTGGTGGGGATGAGAGACAGGGCCTTCTCTGTGGTGGCCCCTCGGCTGTGGAACTCTCTCCCAAGTGATGTTAGATCTGCCCCCTCCCTGCTGTCCTTCAGGAGGCGGGTGAAGACTTGGATGTGGAACGAAGCTTTCCCAGATTAGTCTGTGATTGATTATTGAATGAATTGAGTGACCACATTTTAGATTGAATTGAAAGGCAAAAGATTTATACGATCTGAAGAGAAACCAGAGTATTTGTATGTATGTAATTTGGTGTTTAAGTTTTTAATAGTGTTGTTGTAACAAGTTTTAATTTGTATAGCATTGAATTATTGCTGGAAGCCGGTCTGAGTCCCTCTATAGAGGTGAGAAGGTCGGGGTACAATTTTTAATAAATAAATAAATAAATGCATAATGGTAATATCTAATAATAATAATATGCCTTGAAGCTGTCCAGCGGTCAGCCTGGACAGCTTCAAGGCAGGATTAGACAGATTCATGGATACCAAGGGAATCAGTAGTTACTGAAATGGACATCCAAGTGCCACCTCTGTGTTGATGGAGGCAGGCAGGATTTCCCGGGTACTGGTTGTGGGGGGTCGGGAGCAGGTGAGGGTTTTGCCCTCCTTTCTGCTAGAGATCTCTGTGTACAACTAGTGGGCCACTGTGTGACACAGAATGCTGGACTAGATGGGCTGAGGCCCGATTCAGCATGGCTCTTCTTATGTTATGTTCTTATGTTCTTAATAATCTTTACTTATAACCCACCACCATCTCCCCAAAGGAGACTCGGGGTGGCTTACATGAGGCCAAGTCCAAAAACAATACAACACAATTTAACATAAAACAGCAAGGGGAAAAAATCATAACAAAATATATGAAATGACAAATAAGATAAACAGTATAGCATCACATAGTAGAATCAACACAACGGGCAGGCCAGATGTTGTCACGATGCAAGGACTCGGCCGGCCCCTTAATCACACACACAGAGACGAGCTGAAGGCTAACTACTTTATTGAATATATAGAAACAGTTCAAAAGGTAAATTGTCCATAAAATAGCAAAAGCAATTCCAAAAGGCAAAAGGTGCAATAGTTCCAAACACTTGGTAAGTTTCCAAAGGCTTGGCAAGGCTCCGCTCAGCAAAGCGGTTCAGGGAACAAAGCAAGGTTGCAGGATACAAACAAGGCTTGAGTAGGCCACTAGCCCGGCTTGGCTCAGTGGTCGAGCTTCGCTACACGTCTGCTCAGATGAGACGTGGCCGAAGAACTGGGGAACCGTTCCCACGGCTCCTATACTTAATCTTTCGGCCGAGGTCCCCGACGATCTAGGCTTCGCCGTCTCCAATCTCTGTTGTCGGACCTCGGCCTGTCTAGGCTATGGTACCAGCCCCTCCTGCTAGTCTCGATGTCCCGTCTCCTATCGAAAGTACGGCTTTGCCTCCCAACATCTGCTTCCCTATCTCCGTGAGAGCTCTCCTCCCTAGATTCTTCCCAGCCGCTTTCTTCCATGTTTTCACTCAGAAGATCCTGTGAGCCTCTCCCTCCCGGCCGTTCATACGATTCGCTATCACTGCTTTCCATTTGCACCTGGTACTCTATCTCTTCATAAGGGTCAGGCCAACCTTCATCCCAAGCCAAGCTTTCAGTGGGGGAAAGAGGCCCAGTGATGGGAAACTCTCCTTCAGCTAACCCTTCCAAATCCTCTTCAGAATCTATCTCTGCGGGTGCAGGCCCTAATGCCAATGGGACCCCCGGTCCTGTTCCCTGCCCCCCAGGCACGAACGAGAACTGCTGTGCTACAGATGTATGGGATAAAATGTTGGAAGGTTAAAACCCTGGGTGTGATAGGAGCACAAAGTGTATTTGCAAGAAAGGAGCCCAAGACAGAGGAGCAGTGGGGTTTAATTATTGTATTTATTTTATTTACTTTATTTATATTCCACTCTTCTCACCCCGAAGGGGACTCAGAGCGGATTACAGGTACACATACTTAGCAGACAATTCCTGCCTTTTTCCACAAACACACATATAGATGAACAGAGGGGAAGTCTGGCCACAGGGGGGAGCTGACGCACTCCTCATCTCTCAGCGTTCCCAGCATCCCTTGTTGTTCCTTCCACATTCCTCAGCATTCCTGGAGTTCTTTAATGGCCTCATAATTGTCAGGATTCTGCTGGATCTGTTTGAGTATTGCAGAGTCTAGTAAGGCTGGGAGACTTAGTTCTCCTTGCCTGTCTGTAATCTCTCTGTAGGAAAAATGCAACAAGAGTCTTTTATGCTTCCAAAAAAATTTACTTTATCCAAACATACTTTGGCAACAGTTTCAGACAGTATAACTATAACATAAAAACTTACTGCTAAACGTGCAGATTCTTTCTCTTATGCTGTCAATTGCGGGGGGAAACAACAGTCTTACATTCAATCCTTGAAACTGTTGCAGCAAAAATCAAAGACGCTTCTTACAGGCTGGCTGCCAAAAGATAGCTGTTGCTGTGACTTTCCCAAAGCCAAAGGAAAAATAAAAACACCTTCTTTGTTCCTTTTCACAACGGTTTCTCCAGACACTCCACGCTGACTCCTCTACCAACTCAAACCTAAACAAACACTCTTTCGGCTAACTCATTATATAGAGGAGAACCTGCAAAGTAACAACAGCTGTAGCCCCACCAGCATTTTTCTAGATGGTTCTAAGTTTGATACCAAACTTACCCAGAGTCAGGGCCGTAGCCAGGATTTTGTGTCGGAGGGGGCTGAGTTTGGTTCGGGGGGGGGCTGAGACTGGGTGGAAGAGGGTCTACCCTAGCAAACCTTTTGTATTGTTATCCCAATAACCCCATTAATGTGGGATATAATGAGCATGGTGATCAGATCATGATATGAATAAACATAACAGTTTAAATAATGTACCAGTAAGGCCTTTTCGCGGACCACCCTGAGAATTTCGGGGGGGCTGAAGCCCCCTTAGCCCCCCCTGGCTACATGCCTGCCCAGAGTAGTCTCATTTAAAAACTCAATGAATACACTTACATTGTACAAAATAATTAGCCCATTTACATTTTAAACCCAACAATAATTCAGTCAAAATTTGCCTCCCCACTTAACGTGGTACCTTTATCTCCTACTTGACAGATGCAACTGTCTTTCAGGCTGCAAAGGTCGACAGCAGGCTGCACTTGAAGGTCGAGCACCCACCTCGATCCAGGCAGGCCTCGAACTCATGACCTACTGATCAGAGAGATCTTATGCAGCTGACACTTAGACAAGAGTTCTTTCTCCTACCCTGGACATTCCACAGATATATTAACTTCACTTCCCTGTTTTCCAACAGACCTCACAACCTCTGGGGATGCTTTCCATAGATGTGGGTGAAACGTCAGGAGGGAACACTTCTGGAACAACAGCAACCCTGTGATAGGGTTCTCAGACACTATGTAACTCCACATGTAGAGATTAATCTACACAAATTTATGTGAGGTTTTTTTTTTTAAAAAAAACTTTACAAAGAGTAACCTTTTCAAATCTCTAGGCCTCGCCCTAAAATATATTTCTGCTGCACTTGTTGGAAGGTGACCTACAAGGAGGTTTCCTTCTAACACACTTCTGCACATGTCAGCTTCTCAATCATTCAATGCACATATTGCACCTGCTTGACTGGTATGCACCTTCAAGGAAAAATAAATAAATAAATAAAAGGAGGAGGGGAGTTGTAAATCCACACGGTTTCCCAGCTTACTGGAGTTCTCCCCTCACAAAGCTGCATGATGTACTAATGCTTAGGCTTCATTGGCCTTCCACCTCCTGATTGCGCTCAGCATTTTTCTTCCCTTATACACAGCCAAGGATTATTCTCACGAAATTACTGGAGATGGGGATGCTCTGCTTTTGCCGAGAAAACAATTTCACAGAAGACTAAACCGAGTTAGGACAAGAAACAGAGAGACAAAGGCAGATGGAAAGAAAAAAAGTGTCCAATCTCTCCATGGTTGGCCAGAATGAAGAGACAATTAGACCGCAGTACAATGCAGACCAGCACCCAGAGTAATCCTTCTCTTTTCTGGGAAGACAGAGATGTAAGGTGTTGGCTCCGTGAAACATTCTTTGTCAGCTTAATCACTGCTCTGTTTCGTACCTGTCATCTCTGGTGTGCAATAGGTTCTTGACATCGCTGTTTGGTGGCTCCAAGAAAGACTCGTGATCAGGGGCGGTCCTACAGGTAGGCCAAGTAAGTGGCCGCATGGGGCGCCATCTGGGAAGGGGCGATTTCCCCCGTCCGCCGGGCGCCGGCACCAGACAGCGTCCTGGCCCTGCCAATGTTCCTCAGGCAATGCCATGGCTGCCTGCTTTTGGGCCCTGGCCTTGTGCGCTCCGCCGCCGCCTCTGGGCATGCGCGGAGGTTTTCACGCAGGCGCAGTTGCTCCAGAGCTGAAGTTGTCTACTAACGGTATTATGATATTATAATTGTATATTTGTTTTACATGGGGAGGGGGCAAAATAATGTTGGGGGGCGCCAAAATAATGTTCACTTACCATATAAAATTGCTCATGATCTTAGATTCCAAGAACGATGGGCTGACAATGCAGGAAAACAGGATAATTTAGCACTCAAAATGGGCTGGTCTCAAACTGTGGTAGAATTGGAAGTCCTTGGAAGGGCACTGAGGGCTACTTGAGAAAAAGTATGTCCCCTTTCCCCCTTCTTTTCTCAACCTTCGGGGGTTGAGAAGAGCGGGGTAGAAATGATGTAAATAAATAAATAAATGTTTCTGTCCTGGTGGATAGACTTTCTCATAGACCATGTGTGGGCAAACTTTGGCCCTCCAGGGGTTTTGGACTTCAACTCCCACAATTCCTAATAGCCAAGTTGAAATGTATCCAATTCTCTGGTGATTATGTGGAAAAGTGAATAGTGGTAGTTAAAGAGCACATTCTAAGGATTATTTCTGCGTTTGATTTATTAAAATATTCCTACCCAAACCCAAGGAACGAGGGTGGAGGCATTACTTCAACCATCGTAGGTTTTTCGGACTGTATGGCCTTTTTCTAGAAGCATTCTTTCCTGATGTTTCACCTGCATCTGTGGCAAGCATCATCAGAGGTTGTGAGGTTTGTTGGAAACTAGGAAAATTGGGTTTATATATCTGTGGAAGGTCCATCGGCTCCATTGGCGCCCCCTTGTTGTGGGGGAGAGGCTTGCATACCCTAATGAAGTTGTGAGCTATGCTGGCGGTGGCATAATAGCCACGGGTAGGGCCTCCCATGCCAGACAGGTCACAACTGAAGGGTCTGACAAAGAGCTTCAATGGGCAGGATGGGCTCTCTAATCTTTTGGCAACCATCCTAGGAGAAAGAAAACTCTGATTTCAAACCCGGGCAGATGGTGCTTGTCTAACCCTGTAAGGTCAACCATCTAGAGAAGGAAACTCAAATGAAACCTACGACCTGAGGACCTTGCTGCCACCGTCCAAGCTTGCTAGGCCCCGGCAGACGAACATTTGGTTTGAAGGGTGAGGCCAGTTCCATGCATGCTGCGCTCCACCAGAAAAATCCATTGCACGGGCTCAAAGGACACATCCAACCTCCTGAGTCATCAACGCGCTTGTAGAAAGCGTGGGATGAGTCCTTCCTGAATCTTTGTTCGCGAAGTAATGCTAGAGAGGAAGGTCAAGGGTAGGAGAAAGAACTCTTGTTTTTGGGAGCTAGGTGTGAATGTTTCAGTTGGCATTTTTTGGTCTGACAGTTTTTAGGCGTGGCTTGTTACTGCCTGGGGGAATCCTTTGTTGAGAGGTGATTAGCTGTTCCTGCTCATTTCTTGTCTGGAGTTCCCCTGTGTTTGAAGTTTTTTTTAAAAAAAATACTGTTATGATTTTAGAGGTTTTTAAAATACTGGTAGCCAGATTGTGTTCATTTTCATGGTTTCCTCCTTTCTGTTGAAATTGTCCACATGCTTGTGGATTTCAATGGCTTCTCTGTGTAGCCTGGCACGGTAGTGGTTAGAGTGGTCTAGCATTTCTGTGTTCTCCAATAATATGCTGTGTCCAGGTTGGCTCATCAGTTGCTCTGCTATGGCTGACTTTTCTGGTTGAAGTAGTCTGCAGTGCCTTTCATATTCCTTGTAGGCCTGGGTAGGATTGTCGGAATGCTCTTAAAATCGGAATGAATTTGGATTAAAATCTCTTTTAAAGTGGTTTTGAAGCAATGTAAGCAACCTGGACGTGAATTTTCCATTTCGAAGCCACTGTCGCCATTTTCAGAAAGGAATCGGCGAGTTAAACACCCCGTTGGGATGCGGCTTTCTTTCCCCACGCACGGGGGGGGGGGGGGGGGAGGAAAGCCACATCCAAATGAAACATGAAATTACACTTTCAAACCATTAATGAAGCATTTCTGAAATTTCGGGAATTTCGAAACATTTTTCTGTAAAAAATTCGGAAATAATTTAAGTTTCAAAACGGCAGCACCCCCTACATCCGAAACGAGTTTTGAACCATTTTTTTTAAATCACCCAAGCCTAATTCGTTGATTCATGTTTGGGTGCTACGTTTGGTGGTCCCTATATAGACTTGTAACAGCTATGCTTTCTCCACTCCACTCCAGTTATTTGAAGTCTCTCCTTTTCTGCTTCTCTCCTCCTAATAGATGGGTCTTCAAACTCAGAAGGAAGACAGCAAAAATAAAACACTTTTAATATCCTTTCCCTCATTCTTGACTTTTAGAGTATGCAATCAATATTGGCCCCTTCCGGACCCCACACTCACATAGCCTTTCTGTGCCCAATGAGCAAGCTATGCCTTATTCTTCCAGCTGCCAGCTTGCTACCAAAGTTGAGGTTGTGCCAAAGACTTCCAGCCCTGTTGTGATTCACAAATGTGATTGATGGAGCCTCTGCTGCAGCCTAAGAGAAGATTGGTTTCTGAATCTGATTGATAACATCTCTCATGCAGTGTGAAACAACTGGAAAGAGAAGAGGATGTAGAGAAGGTTAGTTCATAGAAGATCTCCTACATACCTCATCCTCCTTGAATATGCAATTAAAGAGATACATTATTGAAAGCTGCCTGACCTTCATGAGATTCCAGATAAGGATTCGCTGAGGCAATCCTAGGATTCTCCAGGTCAGATTGACTTGTTGGGTAGTTCTCTCACTTATAGCAATCTGGAGGAGGGCTCTGATGCTGCAGGAGACAAGATGGCACTGTCTTCTCTCCTCCCTCTTTCACTGTGGCCCCAGAGCGACCACTGCTTCCTCCTTCACTGTGGCCCCAGAGCGACCGTTGGTGGTGGGGGAAGGGCTCTGATGCTGCAGGAGACAAGATGGCACTGTCCTCTCTGCTCCCTCCTTCACTGTGGCCCCAGAGCGGCCGTTGGTGGGGGGAAGGGCTCTGATGCTGCAGGAGACAAGATGGAACTGTCTTCTCTGCTCCCTCCTTCACTGTGGCCCCAGAGCGACCGTTGGTGGTGGGGGAAGGGCTCTGATGCTGCAGGAGACAAGATGGCACTGTCCTCTCTGCTCCCTCCTTCACTGTGGCCCCAGAGCGACCGTTGGTGGTGGGGAAGGGCTCTGATGCTGCAGGAGACAAGATGGCACTGTCTTCTCTGCTCCCTCATTCACTGTGGCCCCCGTTGGTGGTGGGGAAGGGCTCTTCACTGTGGCCCCAGAGCGGCCGTTGGTGGTAGGGGAAGGGCTCTGATGCTGCAGAAGACAAGATGGAACTGTCTTCTCTGCTCCCTCCTTCACTGTGGCCCCAGAGCGACCGTTGGTGGTGGGGAAGGGCTCTGATGCTGCAGGAGACAAGATGGAACTGTCTTCTCTGCTCCCTCCTTCACTGTGGCCCCAGAGCGACCGTTGGTGGTGGGGAAGGGCTCTGATGCTGCAGGAGACAAGATGGAACACTGTCTTCTCTGCTCCCTCCTTCACTGTGGCCCCAGAGCGGCCGTTGGTGGTGGGGAAGGGCTCTGATGCTGCAGGAGACAAGATGGCACTGTCTTCTCTGCTCCCTCCTTCACTGTGGCCCCAGAGCGGCCGTTGGTGGATGGGGAAGGGCTCTGATGCTGCAGGAGACAAGATGGCACTGTCTTCTCTGCTCCCTCCTTCACTGTGGCCCCAGAGCGACCGTTGTTGGTGGGGGAAGGGCTCTGATGCTGCAGGAGACAAGATGGAACTACTGTCTTCTCTGCTCCCTCCTTCACTGTGGCCCCAGAGCGGCCGTTGGTGGTGGGGGAAGGGCTCTGATGCTGCAGGAGACAAGATGGCACTGTCTTCTCTGCTCCCTCCTTCACTGTGGCCCCAGAGCGACCGTTGGTGGTGGGGGAAGGGCTCTGATGCTGCAGGAGACAAGATGGAACTGTCTTCTCTGCTCCCTCCTTCACTGTGGCCCCAGAGCGGCCGTTGGTGGTGGGGGAAGGGCTCTGATGCTGCAGGAGACAAGATGGAACTACTGTCTTCTCTGCTCCCTCCTTCACTGTGGCCCCAGAGCGGCCGTTGGTGGTGGGGGAAGGGCTCTGATGCTGCAGGAGACAAGATGGAACGTTGGTGGTACTGTCTGTTCTCTGCTCCCTCCTTCACTGTGGCCTCAGAGCGGCTGTTGGTAGTGGGGAAAGGGCTCTGATGCTGCAGGAGGCAAGATGGAACTACTGTCTTCTCTGATCCCTCCTTCACTAAGGTATCTCCAGGAGATTAGTATTATGCTCTCCATTGGCGCCCCCTTGCAGTGAGGGAGAGGCTTGCGTACCCTAATGAAGTTGTGAGCTATGCTGGCAGTGGCATAATAGTCACTGTTAGGGCCTCCCACGCCAGACAGGTCACAACCGAAATGTCTGACAAAGAGTGTCAAAGGGCAGGATGGGCTCTCTAGCCCTTTGGCAACCATCCTAAGAGAAGGAAAACTCTGATTTCAAACCCGGGCAGAAAAAACATGCAGAAAAAACATTATTAGAACTACCTAATTTTGGAGGTTTGAATTGCCACACTCTGAAGTCAAGCAGAATTCTTTGGGTTTGGCACAAAAGCCTGAGGTACTGGAGAGAGGAGACAGTGGGTGGTATTTAACTATAAACAATTGCTTCCTAGCTGACCCATCCTCCTTGATAATTAAGGTTACATATTCTGTAGGAGTGTGGCCTACATTAGGTATATTATCTAAGCCAGTGGAGAAGGAACTCACATTTCCGGCCTCCAAAGTGGGGCAAAATTGAGATAGCAAAGCAAGCTGGCGTCACTTGACAGGTGAAAGGACTTGTTTACAGGGATTCACTTGCCGTAGCCAAGATGCAGCATGAATTAATGATTGCGTGGGAGAAAGATAATGCCAGAGCTGAGTTTTTAGTGTGTTTTCATGTATATTTCATCGGCCTTGTTTGCTTCTCGGATGCAGACAACTCTTTGACGATTCCTTATAGCCTCTTTACTTTCCTGGACCTTGCAGCACAGCAGGTGTGTTGTTGTTTCACTCTCGAGGCGTAGATCAGGTGGATATACTCTTATGCTCTGGCTAGACTGGGTTCTGTCTGGTTCTATGCCAAAGAGATACCAGCTGTTCCAGGCAATCTGTAAACAGAGACTGTGCAGTCCAAGTTTTGGAAACTAAGCATCAGTGTGAAAACGGAATGACAGTGCAGGCAGGCAGTGAATTGTGATGTTAGTTATTGTTAACTTCACAACCCCTTGCTTTGAAATATAAAATTAGCACACTGCTAAAGTGCATGTGAATTTCAAGCTGGGCACCAGATCTCAGATATTTCTTATCTGACCTGGAAAGTATGCCAAGCCAAAAAATAGCTCATTCTTAATGCTGCCCGCTTAACTTTTGCCTATGCCTCCAAAAAGTAGAAAGACATCTCTTCTTTGACTTTTCTTCTCCAACATTTGAACTATTGTAATGGTCATATTTGACTTTCTGGGAACTGTATTATTATCCTCAAGGTGTCTAAAAGCCTTAGATAGCAACTGTCCCAGGAACATTAGACTTCTCACTTTTGTTGAGTGTAAAATATGGATATTGGGTATATAAATATAAGCACCGGGAATGTGGTGCAGCTGGCTGGATGTCATCTGCATAAGATCTCTGCTGACCAGAAGGTCGTGAGTTCGAGGCCTGCCCGGGTTGAGGTGGGCTCTCGACCTATTGTGTAGCCTGTTGTCGACCTTTGCAACCCAAAAGACAGTTGCCTCTGTCAAGTAGGAAATTAAGGTACCACTTAGTGGGGAGGCTAAATTTAACTGATTTAAGAAGCCATAAAAACGATCTCCAGGAAAACGCTGAGGAATGAAGGAGTGCGACAGCTCTCCCTGGTGGCCAGATGTTAAATTGCCTCTGTCTGTCTTGTATGTCTGTGTGTCTAAATGCAATGTGTACATTGTAATCCGCCCTGAGTCCCCTGCGGGGTGAGAAGGGCGGAATATAAATGAAGTAAATAAAATAAATAAATAAATCTCGATGAATGCCATTTTCACTGATAAGAATAAATATCTGTACCCTCCTTTTCCTCACTATAAGAGAATTTATAACAATGATGCAGTTATCAAGGACTTGTAGCAGATTGGAACTCATCTGGTGTAAAAAATTGTATGTAAATTATAATCTTTTGTACAGAAAACAAGATTCTAGCACAGAAAACAAATACATGTGCAGAAGATAATCTGTTTAAACTGGGGGGGGGGAGTTTTCTGTGCAGACAATTCTAGTTTCTATCTAAACTATCATCTTCTGCACACACAAAAATCATATTTTCAGTGCAGAAAACTTGGCCTTCTTTTGTGAGACTTGGAAGTAAAAGCTGACATGGCACATTGCAACACATGCATCAAGATGGATATAACATCGGGGCTAGAAATCACAATGGATATAATCACTTGGGGCCAGAAAGGTATATAACCCTAAAGGTATATAACCCTGACCCTCTTTAACTGCTTTCATCATGGGCACATCACAGGCTATGGACTTCATCCCATGGATTTAGGACTCCGTTTTCATGTGTTTCAGAAACAAAGTCTCACAGAGGCCATCACATGATGTAAGGGCACTCTACAGCACATGGAAATGGAGCCCCAAATCTGTCTTCAGGAGGAGGAGGAGTAAAAGGTGAAAGATTTATATGATCTGAAGAGAAACTAGGAGAAACAGGAGAAAGTGGCAGAAAGCAGGGGAAAGATGGATCTTTTATGCAGAAAGGACATGGGATTGCTGGCCAAATCAGAAGACGTCGAAAGATGGGAAGGGACAGAGTAAGACAGTTATGTCTGCTTTCCCTCCATTTTTACCCTGTTGCTGGGATGAGGTCAAATAGAGACCTTTGGTGTGTCAATCTGGAACTTGTAGCCACAAGAGAACTGTGTTGGCATCGCCTCTGGCCATTTGAGGGGCCACCAAACCAAGTACAGCATTCCCTCATTTATTCCAGGACCATCTGCAATAAGTAAAAAAGCGCGATGTATCGACGTTCTATTTATTTTAATATTTATACATTATTTTAGTAGTTTTACACTATTTTAAGTCTTTATAAACTTAAAATAAAGTGAAGGAAAGGAAGGAAACGCCCTTCAAGGCTGGAGGGAGGGCAGAGGAGGGAAAGTGCCTTGGAGAGCAGCGATGGCAAAACCCTACAAAACAGCCAAAATACTTGGCTTGGCCAACATACTGGCTGAGCAGGTTACGGTGTGGCGGTTGTCCTCACTGTCCTTGGGGGGAGGGGGCTTCTTCCTCCCAGAAGCACCCTGGGTGGCAGGAAGGTTTCCTGCCACCAACGTCGGCTGGCCAATGGCAGGGCTGGCTCCGCCCCGCCCTCTGTCATCAGCCGGTGGCCCTCACTTCCGCCCGGGCAGCTCACTTAAGGCTGCCCGCGACTTCCTAGCTGCACAGAGGCCAGATCCGGATTTTCCTCCCACCCTCCCTACTTCATTCGTTGCTTGTTGGTTGTACAATTCTTGACTATATATATATTCCTTGTTTGCATTTGTTACGTTTCTGTTGTTATTTTGTTCATTGTCGCAACTCCGTGTTTGTCGTGTGGCATGGGCCCTGGATCTGGCTGGCTTATTGCCCCTTGGTCGTAAGGGGGGATAATGCCCTGGCCCCCTGGGGTGCCGAGTTTCCGTGGACTGGTATTTGGCCAGTGGCACCCAGTCATGCAAGCGCCTTCGGACAATTGTGGGCTGTCCGACCCCTGAACCAGGACCCATGCATGGCCGTCAATCCTTGTTCCTGTTTTCAATAAATGAGTTGTGGCCAATTTTCATCCAACGTATACTTCAATGGTTTAATCTTCATATAATAAAGTAAATATTCATCCAAAAGTCAACTTAAAGTGGAAACATAAATCAGTATTTTAAAATGCATATCTGGCCAAAAAGGTCCCAAAGAAAATCATAAGTAGATAGCACATTAATTGTCCATTCTTCGTGGGACGGTCAGAGAGAAAACTGGGTCAACAGTCTGAGAAAGCTGTCTCTGTTCAGCATACTAAGGCTTCTTCTGGACCCGGGTGTAAGTAAACAAATAGTGTGACCATTCCACTGGTCCGGGTGTCCAATATTATAAGTACAGATACATAGTCATCATCCTGGGATGGGTGGACGCAGCCACCGGTGCAAAGAAGCCATAAAAACAAGTCACAATGTAATTTTCATATTGCCTGGCAGGCAAAGCAAATAATGAGCTTCCTCTGTGTCTCACTAGTGAGCCCAATACATTGTGTGGAAAAAGGACTTCTCAGCTGCGACATCCCTTGGCAAAACTACTGGTGTAAATGTGGCTCTCATTTATGCGCAAAGCCAAAATATGGGTATTTATTTATTAATGTCTTTGGGGCCTAAGTAGTTCACTCCAAAATGATTATACATGTTGAGCATCCCTTATTCAAAACGCAGAAGTATTGTGCATATTTCAGGTTTTGTATATTTGTATACACATAATGAGATCTCTTGGAGATAGGACCGAAGTCTAAACACGAAAGTCATTTATGTTTCATATGCACCTTTCTATACAGATAGACTGAAAGTAAATTTATACACAGTTTTAATGACTCTGCACAAAATTTATGTACATTGAACCATCAGAAAGCAAAGATCTCACTATATCAGCGGATCAAGTGGACAATTTTCAAACATTTGGGATTTCTGGTCAAAGGATGCACAACCTCTTCACATGTTTCAATATTGTTTGATTACCTCAAACCTTTTTAATGCTATTAATGTCCCATATGCTTTAGTCCAGTGTTTCCCAACCAGTGTGCCATGGCACACCAGTGTGCCATGGCACACTAGTGTGCCGTGAGCGATCATCAGGTGTGCCGAGGGAAATTGGAACCTCCAATACCCTTTCTTCCCCCTCCTGCCGAACACTTTTTCTTCTCCACTCAGGCTCCCTTCTTCCCAGCCTCGCTCTGCTCGCTTTGCTCTGGTGCGAGTCTGCGCATTAGCGCCCGCACGGGTCACGTCTTCCTCCCCCCCTCCCCCCTGAACACGCTCATGCTGCCCCCTTGGAACAAAAGCGGCAGTGTAGAAGAAAAAGTAAGTGTTTGGCAGGAGGGGGAAGAAAGGGCGCAAAGGGGAAGGGGGAGGAAGAGTTCTCTGTCGAAAGCTGGCATGGACAAACTTGGACCTTCCAGGTGTTTTGGACTCCAACTCCCACCATTCCTAGCAGCCTCAGACTCTTTTCCTTTTTCCCTCTTAGCCATTTAAGCAGGAAAGGGCCTCAGGCTGTTAGGAATGGGGGGGGGGGAGTTGAAGTCCAAAGTACCCAGAGGGCCAAAGTTTTCCCATGTCTGTTTTAGGGACCTTAAAGTGGTGAGCCTCCTTCCAACATTGTGATTCTGGATAGAAAACAAACAACAACATAACATGACATAGTTTGAGTCCACAGTGCTCTCTGGGTGTAGGTGAACTACAACTTCCAAACTCAAGGTCAATTCCAAAGCAAACCCTTTCAATACTTTCTGTTGGTAATGAGAGTTCAATATGCCAAGTTTGGTTCAATTCCATTGTTGCAAGAGTTCAGGATGCTCTTTGATTGTGTGTTAACTATAAATCCCAGAAACTGTAACTCCCAAATGTCAAGGTCTATTTTCCCCAAACACCATCTGTGTTCACATTTGGGCATATTGAGTATTCATGCCAAGTTTGGTCCTGATCCAACATTGTTTGAGTCCACAGTGCTCTCTGGATATAGGTGAACTAAAACTCCAAAACTCAAGGTCGATGCCCACCAAACTCTTATAGTATTTTCTCTTGGTTATGGGAGTTCTGTGTGGGAAGTTTGTGTCTTTCTGCCATCCCTCCCAGGATATCTATGTTGTGTTTATCGAAACAGGCCCAGGTTTCACACTGAGTGTATAAATACATTTAAAAACATATTAACTATATGTATTACTGTGTTAAAGTGTCATTTTGGTTGGTGGTGTGCCCCAGGATTTTGTAAATGTAAAAAAATGTGCTGCGGCTCAAAAAAGGTTGAAAAACACTGCTTTAGTCTATTTGAATGCTGTTTTGACATTGTCTTAACACATCGAGGTATATGACATACTGAGATCTCATGATACAAGGCAGCATCTACATATTTTAATGAGAAACATAATAAATAAATAACTCTGTAACCTCTCTTTCTTTTCTTCCACCCCCTTTGCCTCTTTTAACTTGGAGAGCTGGGGAACATTTGAAGAGTGTGTTAAAGACGGTTCCGCCGAGGTAACCAATTAAGGCCATGCTTGTCATAACAATATTTTTAAAAGCCTGGCAGTAAATTATGGATGAGAACATTCAAAACACACAATGGTAATCAATAAGACCTTTTACTTAAGCAGAGCCTTACAATCCAGGGGCCGTTTTCTTTCTCCCCAAGTAGATTATCCAACCGTTCCTTTTTGCTGCTTATTCTCAAGGTAATGCCATGGAAGGTTTGAACAGGGGACTGCTAAGTTATACTATATTAACAAAATCGAGTCAGTTACGAGAGGTTTAAATCAGGATAATGGGTTCTTAGCACATTACATATGTTAATGGGCTTACCTAGCGCCGGGAAACCCATGTTACTAGCATCGGCTCTGCAGGCAAAGCGGGGCAGGGGCTTATTAATAAGACATTTGAAAAGGCCTTACTGGTACATTATTTAAACTGTTATGTTTATTCATACCTCACTGTTCTGATCACCAGAGCCTCATTATATGCCACATTAATGAGGTTATTGGGATAACAATACAAAAGGTTTGCTAGGTGAATGACCCTCTTCCAGCTCCAGTCTCATGTGGGGACAAATCAGAGAAGCCGAATCAAAATCCAGGCATCCCTGGGCAAATCCCTCTGCAAAAAGTGCATTATTAATAAGGCATTTGTCACTCCCTGTACTTTTTGTATATTGTTCTCCTCTGAGCCCCCTTACTGGTGCAATTATTTAAACTGTTTGTGCTATTTATACTCATGATCTGATCAGATTAGAGGTTTGAATCCCATATACATGGAATGTATTGGGATCTGTAAGCTCCAGCTCCCTATGTAGGGACATCAGAGAAGCCTCAAACATCCTCATCCTCCTGGCAAATCTTTGCAGACAACTTGCAGACAGCCAATTCTCTCACACCAGAAGCGACTTGCAGTTTCTCAAGTCACTCCTGACACACACACAGACTATAACCACATCCCATTCTCAGTGTATATACTGTAAGGATGCCAGAACCACTGGAAAATATCTCATAAACCCAAAGAAAAATGTTATGGTCCAAAAAGGCTAGTGCTACATAAACATGTTAATTCTTACAGATAGTTAGCTTTTTTGGTGTGTGCTATTTATTTACAACATTTTTATGCCACCCTTCTCACCCCGAAGGGGACTCAGAGCGGCTTACAAGTCATATGAACATACAACATACTACATTACTATGTTACCGATCAACATAGTTATTTATCTCTCCCCCTCCCCCAATCTTTGCAAGGTTATATAACTAGGGGATCAAAACACACATTAAGTTCAGGTTAATCTGTTTCCGGACCAATGAGATCCAGGACCAACAGATAGCCAGCTCTGTCCAAATATAGGCCTATAATCCCAAATATTTTATTGTTTATTTATTTACTTTATTTCTATTCCACCCTTCTCACCCCGCAGGGGACTCAGGGCAGATTACAATGTACACATTACATTTAGACACACAAACACACAAGACAGACAGAGGCAATTTAATATCTGGCCACCAGGGGGAGCTGTCGCACTCCTTCATTCCTCAACGTGCTTCCTGGAGATCTTTTTATGGCCTCGGAAATCAGTTAAATTTAGCCTCCCCACTAAGTGGTACCTAAATTTCCTACTTGACAGAGGCAACTGTCGTTCGGGTTGCAAAGGCCGACAACAGGCTACACATTAGGTCGAGAGCCCACCTCGACCTGGGCAGGCCTCATGACCTTCTGCTCAGTGACTTTCTGGTCAGTAGAGATCTTAATAAGCAAAAGGCAAGGTCCTCTCCAACAACCCAATGACGATAGAGAGGGATATTCAGTCAAAATCCTTCAAAATAGCCGACTTTTGCTAAATCAACAAGGAAAAAGAAAATATCAGAGATATTCACAGTAAAGTCTCTTATTGAATTTTGACTTAAGTTCACTCAGTAGTTTAGTTTTTTCCAAGACAACTCCCATGGCTACTAGGGCTGGGCAATAAATGGTTCTAAATGGTTCTAAAGTACTTACAAAACTAAAGTTCTGGTGGTGAAAACTAGGTGGCGCTGGTGCTTTGCTTCTACAGTGTTGCTAAAGTTCTGGTGGTGAACATTTCAGAATTATTGGTGATTTTTAAGACAGAACCAATTAGGAACTGCCATTTATAATGAAATTTTGAAACTTTTGTTAGAGTTCTGAAATGTTCACCACCAGAACTTTAGCAAAGCACCAGCGCCATCTAGTCTTCACCACCAGAACTTTAGTTTTGTAAGTACTTTAGAACCATTTAGAACCATGATTGCCCAGGCCTAATGGCTACCATGTTGGGAAATTCTAGGATCTTACAAACTCTGAGGATGCCTGCCATACATGTGGGTGAAAGGTTGTCACACCTCAAGGGCCTCAGGCATCACTTTTGCTTGAGCGAGACTCTAGCCAAGGCAGCAGCAAGGTGCTGCCCAAGCCAGCTTGCTTTACTCTCAAACCTTGCCCTGGGCCTTCCGTGCTTTCCCGCGAGAAGCCGGGGATGAATGCATAACATAGGCAGCTCAAGGTTATGCCATTTAGCCTCCCTGATAGCGAGGCGCTCCGAAGGAGCCGAGAGATCGCCTCTCTTTTGTCCAGATGGTAGCCACTAATGAGCTGCGCATACCAGAAAGACTGAGGTAACATAACATATAGACAATCATCAATCATAGAGCTGTGACACTCGACGTACTTACTTCAAAGCCAGGGAATACAATAATTGCCATGAGATGCCCATTGCAATTATCTCGTACCAACGCCGCGTTAAGGAGACCCTAAGGGGAAGAGGCCTCATCGGGCCTCCCAGCCAAGCTTGTGCCAGCCAGTCTACACCGGGCTGACTTGATCCTGCGTTGTGCCTTGTTCCCGTTCATCGTCGAGACCCTGTGATTGATCCTGAAAGACTTTGCTTCCTAAAGAACGCTTTGCCTTTAAACCAACCCAGCCTTGTTTACTTCAGCTGGGATCCTATGAAAGACTTTCCTTGCATCCGGCTTGTGTTCCCGTTTTCCTCTGCTTGTGATCCTGTTACCACAGATCACACTTTCCTGCTGAGTCCTGACATTGGCTGCTATTTGGAGGCACTATAAGGATTGTCTCCAAACCTTTTACTAAACTTATTAATCAATAAAACTTGTTGTACCTCAGCTGTTGTGTGGTTTATCCAGGGAGGTCAGGTCTCAAGGCCCAAGGGGGCGACAAAGGTCAGGAGAGAATGCTTCTGGAATGTGGCCATACCGTCTGGAAAACTTACTGTAACCCAGTGATTCTGGCCATGACAACACATTCTGGGAGTTGGCTGGTGAATTCTGTTAATTGTCATATTTAAAAAAGCTTCTATGTAAGTCTACTTGTGAAGATGCACATCTTGCGCTGAATTCCAGCCAACTTCCACCCAGCTCGATTTTCTGCCACCCATCTTTTTTTTTTAAGTGCTGAATTTAATTTCAAGTTCTCTTTCCACGTGTTTTTCTCAGCCTCCTCCTGGAGCTGGCAAAATTCAGGAGCAAAGAGCAGCTTTGTCGTGCCATGGATGGCACGCACTCCCTGCTAGCGGAGGAAGACAGGGCCTGACCTTTCCACTCCATTGTTTACAGCAGCTGACAAGGCAGCATGGCCTTTTCCAAGGGCAGCCGGTATGGGTCAGCAGGGATGGCGGGAGGGTTGTTCTGCCCCAAAGCCAGACACATCTCCTTTGAAGGAAGAGGGAGGGGACAGCAGAATGTTGCGTGCACAAGTTCAAAGACGCTAAAGCAAATTGTCCTCTTTTAAGTTTGGTTGTCAAAAATGTGTTACTTTTGTTACTTTTCAACTGAGCCACTACAATATTTTTGGTCAAAGATAGGATTGTATTAGAGCACGCATGGGCAAACTTTGTAACCACTGTTTTCTACTTGACTGTTTATATATGCTGTGAGCCACCCTGAGCCTTTCGGGAAAGGCGGCCAATCAAGTATGAACAAACAAATAAATAATAAAAAATAAACTTTGGCTCTCCAGATGTTTAGGACTTCAACTCCTACAATTCCTAACAGCCGAAACCTTATCCCACTCTAGAAGATGCCAATTTGCGGTCTCCGCATCCTGGAATCTTTCCCTTTGAAGAACCTACATTTCCCGATCCTTTTGGACTGTAACTTATCCCTATTTGGATTTACAAACTTATTTACCATCTGGGTGTAACTCTACTGGAACCAATGGACTTGGACCTTACTATTATGGACACTATTTACGGACTTTTCCACAACCTATTGGGACTTTATTGAGGATACGGACTCTGATATTGTGGACTCCTTATTGTTCCTACACATGTCTCTTTTTATGCCTTGGTTCTTTGGAATATTTATCCTGATATTCGACACCCCAGAGCAGGGGTGCTCACACTTTTTCAGCATGGGAGCTACTGATTAAAAAACCAAGTCCCAAAGATCACCTGCCCAGAAATGTAAAATGTATAACTACTTTCTTATTTATTTATTTATATTTATTATTCATTTTTATGTACTGCTCCTTCCAGCAGGCTCGGGGCAGTTTACATAAAATGAAGTTATAAAACATCAACATTTCGATTTAATAACAACAATATAAAACAGAGCATAAAAATACATCCAGCCACTCCATTTCTCCCACATTTCCATATTCCCCAACATATATTTCTCAAGGAACAAAGCAAGCAGAGAGGCTTTGGAGGTAAAAGGCCATTTTTAAACATTAAAAATAAACAAAGAGACATGCCACAGAACAATCAAGCACCCACCCCAAAGTAAAAAGACCGACCTTTGAGATGCGGTAAGGAAATGACCCCAAAGCGTTCTTCTCCTCCTCCTCCATCGTTGCTCCTATTTCCACGCTGCCAGCATGCATGCCGCCTCCAAGAGCTCACAAGAAGTCCGAGGGGCAGAATGGGCGCTTCTGCGCATTCGCGCGGGGCCAGCCGTGACTCTGAGTGGCTGGAGAAGGACGGAGGGAGGAGGAGGAATCCAAAACAGGGGTTCCATTCTGCCTCTTGGACTCTGGAGCTTTTGGAGGCGGTGCGCGAGCAGGGAGCGGGGAGGACCAACGACGGAGGACTTATTTGCAGCGTGCAGGGGCGCGTGAAGAGGACCAACAGCAAAAAACCTGTTCAGGGGCCTGAAGATCACCAGGATGATGTCTGAAGATCACCCTGGTGATCGAGATCACCATTCTGAGCACCCCTGCTCCAGAGGTACATGTATGTACACTTTATTATAGATTTTGATACAGTCCTATCGTGTTTTTGCCTGCTTACTATTGGTATTACAATAGCCCAGCTCTTTGTTTTTGCATGCCTGTATTAGAGCAGAAGGGCAAAATCTTGTTCATCAGGCAAAAGTAAATAATGTGCTTGGCTGACTTACCGGCTGAGTGGGTTGCGGGGCAGGATTGCCCTCGCTGCCATCTTGTGAAGAGATGCAGGGGCTTCTCCTTCCCAGAAGCCCCTGAGGTCGCGAGAAAGTTTCCCACCACCAAATGCCAGCCGGCCAATGATGGGGCTAGCCCCACCCTACCCCCCTCTGTGCGCCGGCTGGCCGGCACTTCCGCCTGGGCAGCCTATTTAAGGCTGCCCGGGGCTGCCCGGGTTGCACGTGGGGGCCAGCTCTGTTTCTCCTATCTTGTGTATTCTTCTACAATAACCATCTTGATAATGTTTTGCCATTATGTTGTATGCATCTTGCCATACTGTGATTGAATTAATATTTATTATTTATTTATTTATGATATTTATAGCCCGCCTTTTTCAGCCATACTGCGACTCAAGGCAGGTTACAGATTGGCATAATTCGTCAACTGTAGTTGGGACTTTTAACACTATATAACGAAAATTGCAAAAAAAAAAGTTCCCGTTTTGAAAGTGTTATTTTCTGTTTAACTGTGCAGTACATACTTTGAAAGTAGCTGTTATACTCCAGAAACTTCATTTTCGTGGCTACCACAAACTATGTTGAATTGGTTGAAACTCTATCAGAAATTCATTGAAAAACTAGAGCAAAATGTGTTGCAAGATGTTCCGCAAAAACAAAGTTTTTGCAGTTTAATAAACTTTCCCCATTTTTTAAATGAAAGAAGCAGTTAGGAAATGACATTTAGAACCCAGGAACAAAAAATGTGTTCCAAAGTGTAATTTATTTATTTATTTACAGTATTTATATTCCCCCCTTCTCACCCCGCAGGGGACTCAGGGCGGATTACAATGCAAACATTCAATGCCATAGACACACAACATATATAGACAGACACTCAGAGGCTATTTAACATTCCAGCTTCTGGGCACCAGGGGAGCTGTTGCTTCCTTATTCTTTGCATTCTTTCTGGAGATTTTTATGGCCTCGTAAATCAGTTAAATTGGCCTCCCCACAAAGTGTTACCTAAACTTTCTACTTGACAGATGAAACTGTCTTTCGGGCTGCAAAGGTCGACAACAAGCTACACAATTTTGGTCGGGAGCTCACTCCGACCTAGGTTAGCTTCGAACTGATGACCCTTTGGTCAGTAGTGCTCTTAATGCAGCGCCACAGTCCCGAAAACCTTAGTCCTTTGAGAATATCATGGTTTTGGCTTCACCTTTCCTTCCCAAAATCAAAATGCTTCCTCATTTTGACAACTGGAGAATAGTTCTCCAAACAGAAGAGTCTTTTTCACCTTCATTCTATAAAATATTGAGAACTGCAGAGGCAATGGAGACAGGCAAAACTCTGATGAATTTATAAGCTCTTCTGTTTCCCTGGACTTGGAAAATGAATGAGAACATTGAGTATTTCCTAAGGATCTGGCAAAGGCCTGGAGATGGTGGCAATCATTTTTGTGTGGTCAGAAGTCCTGGTTTATAGAGGAGTGTCTCTACTAGGCATGTGAGCCAAATTTCTTTTTGTTCTAAACTGTGTTCAAAACTAACGGGGTGGGGAGTGGGGGGTGGGGGTGGCACTTTGTTTCTAAAGTCCTTTCTGAATTTTGGGAATAAAATTTTTGAAACTTTACAAAACTTCTGAATCTTCGTAAGTACTTCATTAATGGTGGTCGCGCATGTGCAGTAAGAAAAAACTTGAGTGGGAACTCTCTCCTTCATTTTTTGAGCTATCCTGATGAAACTTGCTACAGTGGTAGAATACATTTATCACTGTTAGTTCATCAAATTTCAGAATGTTTGACTTATCCACAGATTTTTGAAAAATATTTTTTAAACAATATTTTAGTGTTCTCTACTAGGCATGGTTTAGAACCCAAAAATAGGAAATCGAAAATCTAATTGGGGGAGATTTTTTGATTAGTAATAGGAAGACTTACAAAAAAATTTCCAAAAATTTCCAAAATGTAACTTAATTACTAACGAAATTCGTTAGTAGTTCGTATGCCAGCGCATGCGCAGATTCAGATGGTTTTGGCCTACAACTCCCAGAAATCCTAACAGCTGGTAAATTGGCTGGGATTTCTGGGAGTTGTAGGCCAAAACTTGAATAAATCACACTGAATTCTAGATGGGACTCTCCAAATAGGAAGGAGGGAGGGAGGGAGGGGTATTCTATTCTTGGAAGCAGCAAAGAAAAGGAGGAGGAGCCCCCTAGCTCCTCGCTGCCTCTCTCTCACCCGATCCCGAGGGAGCGAGGGCCCAAGTTTGCCCAGGCTGGTCATATACCTACATTCCATGCACATGCAATAATACAGCAGTAATAACAATGGGTATAAGAAGAGGTAAAATTCAAACCAAAGTATTCTGACTGGTCCCTCCTCATGCGGTGCAAACGGGCTCTTCTCTGTGAGCCCGGGAAAAGCCAGCGTTTTCTGCTTGGGTGCACACACATACATATTCTTTGGGGGGGATTTGCTGCAGAATCTTCTCTATGAGCCCGGGATTCTGCAGCAAATCCCCCAGGAATATGTATGTGTGTGTCCCGAGCAGCAAACGCTGGCTTTTCCCGGGCTAATTTCCCGGGCTAATAAGAGAAGAGCCCGTTTGCACTGCATGAGGAGAGACCAGTCAGAATACTTCGGTTTTGAATTTTACCTCTTGTTATTGTTATTACTGCTGTATTATTGCATGTGCATGGAATGTAGGTATGACCAGTTGGATTACTTATAATATTAGGCACTTACAGTAGCATTCATTCTATTATACATTAGGTTGGTTTCTCACCCCAATACTCTTTGATGCTTTAGATCCTGGCAGGCAGGAGGCAGGAAGCCTGGAAAAAATGTAAACAGAGGTTTACTCAGAAGTAAATCCACAAGGAGGGCCCTTCATCCAAAGTGCCCTCCTTTGCAGATTTACTTCTGAGTAAACCTCTCTGTTTACATTTTTTCCAGGCTTCCAGCCGAAAGAAGGAGCGAGTTTAGGGCTTGCCTTGCCATAATACTTATTGGCAAGGGAGGCGGGAGGGTGGTGAGAGAGAAGGAGGGTGCCCCCCCCTTATGACCTAATAACGACACTTAAGAAAATCCTGGCCCCCGAAGTTCGAAAAAGAAAGTCCACTTCCTGGTTGGCGTTCCAGGTGCGGAAATACTCGAAAGTAGCATTTCTTACGAATTTCTTACGAAACGAATCATTTTCATAACTTTTTTCTCATGCCTACTCTCTACCTCTCCCTCCCTCCTCTGTCAAACCTGATTGGCTAGAGTAGAGAGGCATGCCAACAGGTTTGCCTTCGCCTCTCAGCAGGGCTTGGTTGCCCTGTGAATTTCAGCTCAGTCACAGCTACATGAGAACACATCCAAAACTTAAGAATTACATGCTCCTTTTTATTCAAATTCTCAATATTGGGTGTGTGTGTGTGTGTGCAGCAAGCAGGTGTTTGGGAACTTGCTTTAATAGTGCTAAACATCCAAAATAGATCCGAATCAAGGATATTTCTGCATCAGATGCACAAGTCTAGTTCCTACCCTTTGAAGCCATCCTCTATTTCAGTGTTTTTCAACCTTTTTTGAGCTGCAGCACATTTTTTACATTTACAAAATCCTTGGGCACACCACCAACCAAAATGACACAAAATGACACTCTAACATAGTAATACATATAGTTAAAATGTTTTTAAATGTATTTATACACTCAGTGTGAAACCTGGGCCTGTTTCGATGAACACAACATAGATGACCTGCCTTGTGTACTTCGGACATAGATATCCCACCTTGTGTGCTTTGGACTGGGTTGCCTGGGCTGACGCTGCCCTATCATCACCACCCGGTGCTACAAGGTCGCTGCTCACCTGGGTTTCCCTCAAGCAGGCAGGCAGGCAGGCAGGCAGGCAGGCAGGGAGGGAAGGAAGGAGGGAGGGAGGGAGGGAGGCAGAGCCCAGGCCAGGAGAGGAAGAGGGAAGGAGGTTGCACCTCAGCCCCCAAAGCCCAAGAGCCAGCTGAGAGGAAAACAAAGCGAAGGAAGGAAGGAAGAAGGCCTCAGAGCTTCTTCAGCAGGAGAATTTCGGCTGAACACATGGTGGTGCTGGGCGGAGCAGAGCCCGTTGAGGCCAGAGAGGGGGGTAGGGGAGAGGAAGAAGGAAGGCTGCCCAGGACTCCTGGCGGGAGCCACCTCAGCCCGGAACAAAGCCCAAAGGTTGGGAAACACTTCTTTTTGAGCCAGCTAAAGAGAGGAAAACCTTTCAAAGATCCCGAAATTAGATATATTTTATTTATATTTAAATTACGGTCATTATGCAAATGATCATATGCAAATTTTATGCAAATCTTAGCTCCCCCATCCTCTGTAGGAGTGGTGTGTTTACTCTTCTTAAGCAACCACCCTATTGCACTGTGTTGTTAAGAAAAGCCAAGGGCTTTCAACTCTCTTTGCCAATCATTTTTTGCAGGTTAAAACCAATATCGCTGCAATATGTGAATTTTCCTTAATTTTCCCTGGAAACTTAGAACTATTTTGCCCTGTGCTTTGCAAAGCAACTGCCTTTGCTTTTCTCCAGTTTAGGTTTATCCTGCAAATATGTGATTTAGCAGCCTGCCTTTTTTCTTTTTCGAAGCACTTTCTAAATAGATTGATTTGCCTTCTGTTCATCCTCACTGCAGGATTAATGGACATGATGTTTTGTGGTTGGTTTATGTAAATTACTGGCAGCAAAGCAACAGACATAATACTCTTTGATGCAATGAAATGCAGTTTGTAGTGAAATCTATTATAGTTCAAATATAAATTAATTATAATCCCTTCTGCTGTGGCAAACCTTCATGTATAATTAACATTTGCTGTAGGGGAAATGGAAGGGTGGCGGGGGAAGAGTTTCTCGCTCCGTAAGGGCTTTGGGCTCCCAGCGCAAGCCTCCCTAGTTAGTGCTTTCCTCTGGGGAGACAAGGCTACAGCTGCCCACATGCGCCAGGCCAGCTGGAGCAGCCCTGCCAACGTTTTGCAGAATCCCCCAAGGACAGCGCACAGGGAATATGGAGTCATTTCCGTCAACCAATCGACGGGATGTGTGCGCTGAACTGGAATTGTGGCACACACCCATGAGGCTCTACCATCAACTTCTGTTACCCACATAGACATAATTCCACTTTCTCAAGACCTCTCATGGTCAATTTATGAAGCCCTTCTTCTCCCTTGCCCTCCCTTCCCCAAATACACATGGTCAGTTTGGCTCTGCCTCTATGGACATTCATTTTGGAGAGGGTTTAGAAATGCTTCCAACCTGGGGGTTTATCATATACAGCAGGAAGCAAACAGTGAGTGGTCAAGATAAAGAACTCATAATTATTAGAGACTCTAGGGCAATGTTTCCCAACCAGTGTGCCGTAAGCGATCATCAGGTGTGCCGTGGGAAATTGGAACCTCCAGGAGGGGGGGAGGGGGGAGAGTCTAGTGTGTTGAAGTATAAAAACCCTAAGAAACCTACCTCGATAAAGGCACAAAATTACAACCCCCCCTCCCCACCCGTTGTCTACTTGGTTTCTCCCTCTCCATGCATTGGGAAGGTCCACTTCCCTTTCCCCAAGTAGAGACCTCCTCTTGCCTCCTGGGGGGTTCTGTGTGGGAAATTTGGCCCAGTTCTATCATTGGTGGGGTTCAGAATGCTCTTTTATTGTAGGGGAACTATAAATCCCAGCAACTACAACTCCCAAATGTCAAGGTCTATTTCCCCTAAACTCCATCTGCGTTCATATTTGGGCATATTGAGTATTCATGCCAAGTTTGGTCCTGATCCAACATTGTTTGAGTCCACAGTGCTCTCTGGATATAGGTGAACTACAACTCCAAAACTCAAGGTCAATGCCCACCAAACTCTTATAGTATTTTCTCTTTGTTATGGGAGTTCTGTATGGGAAGTTTGTGTCTTTCTGCCATTCCTGCCAGGATATCTATTTGAGTTCATCAAAACAGGCCCAGGTTTCACACTGAGTGTATAAATACATTTTAAAAACATATTAACTATATGTATTACTGTGTAAAGAGTGTCATTTTGTGTCATTTTGGTAGGTAGTGTGCCCCAGGATTTTGGAAATGTAAAAAGTGTGCCGCGGCTCAAAAAAGGTTGGGAAACACTGCTCTAAGGCAATAAGACAATGCTTTACCCTTTAAAGGAGCTATTCAAAAGGAGGATACGGGTGCAAACTCCCATATTGATAGGGATGTGGTCCTACTGTGGAAAGAGAAAATGGTTTGAGTGGAGGGAAATTGGGAGCTTCACCCCATCATTTTGAGATGAGGCTCCCCCCCCAGTTGGACCACAGGTTGCCCTTAATGTGCACCACGGCCTACTCGTATAACCAGACAATCCTTAGCTCTTATAGAATGAAGATGCACTTGGCAGATTTCAGGTTGCAAGCCTCCTTTATCTTTGTCAAAAAAACAGCATGGTGCAGCAGAATGCTTGAGTAGGACTCTGGAAAATCAAGGTTTGGAGCCTCATTCAGTCACAGAAACCTACTGGGTGCCCTTGGGCAAGTCATTTTTCACATCCAGAGAGGAAGACCAAGGAATGGCATCCCTCTCTGAATACATCTTGCCAAGAATACCTTAGGGCAGGAATGTCAGTTGGCTTAGAGCAGTGTTTCTCAACCTTCCTAATGCTGCGACCCCTTAATACAGTTCCTCATGTTGTGGTGACCCCTAACCATAACATTATTTTCATTGCTACTTCATAACTGTATTTTTGTATGTGGAGGGGGGGGGGTTGGGTTGATTTTGTCATTTGGAAGTTGTAGTTGCTGGGATTTATAGTTCACCTACAATCAAAGAGCATTCTGAACTCACCAACAATGGAATTGAAACAAACTTGGCACTCAAAATTCCCATGACCAACAGCAAATACTGGAAGGGTTTGGTGGGCATTGATCTTGAGTTTGGGAGTTGTAGTTCACTTACATCCAGAGAGCACTATAGACTCAACAAGGATGGATCTGGACCACACTTGACACGAATCCTCGATATACCCAAATGTGAACACTGGTGGAGTTTGGGGAAAATAGATCTTGACATTTGGGAGTTGTAGTTGTTGGAATTTTTAGTTCACCTACAATCAAAGAACCCCTTGCACCCCACCAATGATAGAATTGGGTCAAACTTCCTATACAGAACCCTCATGCCTTGAAGGGACTAGCTGGTGTGAGCCTCCATCCCACCTCTCACACTCTCCCTCACCCACACATGCGCATCATGCTGCCATGCGCCAAGCAGACCTGCTCTCCCCTCCCTGCTTGGAGTCTCAGAATCAGCCCTCCCCTTGGCTGGGAGGCCTGCCAATCACAGCAAAGGGAGAATTCGCAGTCTGTTTCCAAAAAGAAAGAGAAGGACAAGCGGAGAGATCTTCAACCTTCTCTGCCAAAGAGCTTCCTAAGACCATCAGAAATATATGTTTTCTGATGGTCTTTGGCGACCCCTCTGAAACTCTCTCGCGACCCCCCTGGGGGTCCCGACCCCCAGGTTGAGAAACACTGGCTTAGAGGAACACAACACGAATATCAACAAAGCCAGAGTTTAGGTCCACCTTCGTTCTTTTCCGTTTGCTGAAGCAAATCTACACAGCACACGAGGCTGCCAGCCATTTTAGGTGGCCGTCAATGACTTAATAAACTATTTTCATTTACCTCCTACAAAGAGGGAGATTGTCGAACAACCTGGCAAGCCGTCGCCTGCTAAGCCATCTGGCTTCGTGGTTCTTCTCCTTCTGTGGGACTTAACAAAGTGATAAACTCAACGAAGGACAGCGGGGCTTCCGTTCCTGTAACGGTTGCATGGAAGAGAGAATTCTGGCAAGGGCAGCTTGTCTCAGAGGGGTGGGAAAAAGTGGCTTCGGGCAAAATCCCCTTTCCCTGCATCTGTTAAAGATACCACAAGCCATGTTTCCTTTCCCATCTGTGGTCACCCAAGATCTGAAGAAGGAGAGGAAGCTCCCCACCCCTCACTTTATAACAAGAGTACATTATTCTTTTTAACATAATAGCCATTTTTCGCTTGTTCTGCAAATTATGCAGGAGAAGGGGGGAAATTGCCTATTAGATGAAAAACTAGGGCATTTTTCAAAACTCATTGGAACCTATTTAGCAGGTTAGGTCAGACGCGGGGTGGAATCCAAAGGCTCTTCATTATATTTCTGCAGGGAGCAGCAGTTTGCGCTGCTGGTGTTCCATCTTGCCGTAGAGGACCTGGCAAGGTGGGAATCTGGAACCGTCTCAAAAATATATCGGGCAGCAGAGAGCCTAGCTGGCACCTGGATATTATGACTCTATTAATGGTTCCTTACCATGAGATGTCATCAGGGTTCATGAAAAAGAGGCTCACCAAAAACATCACAGCACTTTGCTTTTCCCTATTCTCTCTATCAAGCAGAATAGGAGCCCCCGGTGGTGCAGTGGGCCAAATCCTAGTGCTGGCAGGACTGAAGACAGGTCAGAGGTTCAAATCTGGGGAGCGTGTGGATGAGATCCCTCTGTCAGCTCCAGCTCCCCACAGGCCCGGATTAACACTTTTTGAGCCCTAGGCAACACTTTGGAATTACGCCCCCTTTAAGCCAACCTCTATGCCCACCACCCCCATACACACCACTCAGACCCACACTTGGCTGGCATTCGCCATGATGCCTCCAGAGCAGAAGAGAAAGGCGAGTAGGCACCATCCCGCCACCTCCAAGGTCCCCATTCCCACCGGCTGGAAAGCTCCGCTGTGCTCTGAAGGTCTCCTCAGGAATCGGGAGGTTTGGGGAGAGCGCAGCGGGTGCAAACTCACTCCAAAGGTGCGTGAGAGAGAGAGAGAGAGAGAGAGAGAGCGAGAGAGAGAGAGAGAGAGAGAGAGAGAGAGAGAGAGAGAGAGAGAGAGCAAGAGGGGGAGAGCGTGTACGCGCGCGCGAGAGAGCGTGAGAGAGAGCATGCGAGATAGCGAGATTGAGAGAGAGAGAGAGAGAGGGGAGGTCCGCTTGGCGTGTGCTCCCACAGAGCAAGGGAGGATTCAGGTTGGGGTTTGTGTGGCTTTTGTTCGGCTGCTCCCGAAGGCAGGAGAGCCGGATCCTGGCCTTGATCCTTTCCTCCCTCCCGCGGCTCCCTTTGGCCAAGCAGCCCGCCCCAGTTTGGTCCGAGAGCGTTGCGCAGGAGCGAGTCTGGTTTGGTGTGGTCTCGTGCTGGGGACCTGGGAGAGGTCCACCCAAGCAATGCCCTTTCTCTCCCCTCTCCCTCCCTCCCTCTCTTTCTTCTTTACTTTCTTTCTTTCCTCCTAGTTGCCTCCTTCTCCTCCTTCTCCCCTCCCTTCCACCGCCCTCTCCCGGACTCTGCCGCTCGGCTCTGGCTGCAGGAATTTACAGTCTGCCACCGGGGAGACGGCTTCTAGGCATGTAAAAAATGAAACGGAAATTAAAGGAAATCGTAAGTGATTCGTATGTAATGGGCCTTTCAAGTTTATACGGATCGCAAGGCCAATCCCGGAAGTGGACTTTCTTTTACGCACCCCCTGGGCCCAAAATTTCGTTAGATTATTAAATATTTCGTTAGAGTAGTCAACAGGAACATTTCCCCCTCCAAAATAGCTTTGCAGACATCACTCCCAGTGAAATCGGGGCCTTTCCAGGCTTGAAGCCTAATTAGAGTGGAAGGCCTCCTCCAGGAAGTGAAAAAGGAGCCGGAAACCATAGAGAGATCCAGATCGGCACTCCTAAAGGGGCTGGAGGACTGACGAAAAAAGCGATTTAAACACCCAGGAAGGGGGTTTAGATAGAAGAACAGAGTAGGAGGACATAAGAACTGCTGAGAGAAGGGCAGCAGGAGTGAAAAGAGCATGGAGAGGAGAAGGAAGAGTTCAGAATCCAGAAAAGCCATAGAGTTCCAACGGAGGTCCTAGACTGCTATGGTAAAACTGAATGGGGAAAAAAAGATGGAGTGAGGAGAACTCTACAGATTAGCAAGGCTTGCACCAGAGGTAGGCCTAGGCATTTATTTAATAATATTAATAATAATAATATATTAATGCATTATATGTGTCCCTGCAAAGGAACCCTGTCCTTTAATAATATTAATAATAATATATTAATGCTTTATATGTCCCTGCAAGGAAACCAAGAAATGTTGCCCTTGATTTGCCTGTGTTTAAAACAGTATCAGTCCTGTTTCCCTGCTTTGCCTACTTTAGAACTACTAACAAAATTTCGTAAGTAATTAAGTTACATTTCAGAAATTTTTGGGAAATTTTGTAAGTCTTTGATATACTAATCAAAAAAATCCCCCATTTGATTTACGATTCACCATTTTAGGATTCTAAAACATGCCTAACGGCTTCCCCGGGAGTCAGGAGGTCAGGCCAGCCAGAGACCCATGGGCAAATCAATGGATCAATGAGAGGGCCCCGCCGCAGCCCAGAGAGCGAGAGACATAGGGGACGGAGCAGAGACTTTGCCGGGAGAAGGAGCGAGGAGGGGCATGAGAAAGGGGGATCTGTGTTCCCCCCGGCTTGCGCCCCTAGGCCATGGCCTCGTTGGCCTTATGGGTAATCTGGGCATGGCTCCCCATGTGGAGACATGAGAGACGCCTCCCACAAGGATGGTAACACGTCAAACATCCTGGCATCCCCTGGGCAATGTCCTTGTAGATGGCCAATTCTCTTACACCAGAAGCGACTTACAGTTTCTCAAGTCACACACACATACTGGTCATGGCTTGTATGTGGAAGGTCTTAGGTTCAAGCTTTGAGCACCCTGCCTTTTTTTAAAGGATAAATGTTTTTGGTGAGAAAGGCATCTCCCTTCTTCTCTCCTGAGGAACAGGACAGTCAATTTGGCCTAGAGGGATGAGTCATTTGACAGATTTTAAGGCATTGGTTTTCAACCCTTGGTCATCCAAATATTTTGGACTAACTCCCAGATTCTTCATGCAGTCTAGCCAATTAAGAAAATTTAGGAGTAGAAGCCCCAAACTTCTGGGCCAAAGCTGAGAATCAGTGGTCCAAGTCAGCTTCTCAGGCTCATATTTGCCATGCAAGAAGTGGGGGAAGGACAGGAACAGAAAGGAACAACCATGGCTGCTTTTTTCTCCCACAGCATCACACCATTTTTTTGCCTGTCCTTGTGACCGACCAACTCTACTGAGGCTCGAGAGCAGGACGTGTGAAAAAGATCTTGGAGTCCTCATGGACAACACGTTTAACACGAGCCAACAATGTGATGCGGTGGCAAAAAAAGCCAACGGGATTTTGGCCTGCATCAATAGGAGTCTAGTGTTTAGATACAAAGAAGTCCTACCCCACTATTCTGCCTTGGTTAGACCGCACCTGGAATACTGTGTCCAATTTTGGGCACCACAATTGAAGGGAGATGTTGACAAGCTGGAATGTGTCTAGAGGAGGGTGATTAAAATGATCAAGAGTCTGGAGAACAAGCCCTATGAGGAGTGGCTTAAAGAGCTGGGAATGTTTAGCCTGAAGAAGAGAAGACTGAGAGGAGACATGATAGCCATGTATAAGTATATTTATTTATTCAAATTTATTCGTCGCCACTCCCAGTTGGCTCGGGGCGACTTACAAGATAAAACAGGGATTAAAACAGACATTTTAAAACCATGTACAGGATTAAGAACAATAGCAATAAAATACACATAGTATCAGGAGAAGCCGAACAATTTAAGACCCAAAGGCCTGTTGGAACAGTAGGGTCTTGCAGGCCTTCCGAAAAGCTAACAGACTCTGAAGGGCCCGGACTTCGAAGGGCAGCGCGTTCCAGAGGATTGGAGCTATGATCGAGAAAGCCCTTCTCCTTGTTGCGGTCAGATGGTAAACCCTGGAACTTGGGACCACGAGGAGATTTTGCATCTCTGAGCGTAGGGATCTGTTGGGACAGTATGGGATAAGGCGGTCACTTAGGTACACTGGCCCCAGGCCATTCAAGGCCTTGAAGGTCAAAACCAGCACTTTGAAGCTAATCTGGCATTCTACAGGGAGCCAGTGCAGTTCACGCAGGATGGGTGTGATATGGCAGGTCATCGGGACACCCGCGAGCAGCCGAGCTGCAGCATTCTGCACCACCTTAAGTTTCCAGATTACTGACAGAGGAAGGCCAATGTAAAGAGTGTTACAGTAGTCTAGCCTTGAGATGACCATAGCTTGACCACAGGGGCAGCCCGACCTGATTTGGGGGGGTAGCGAACAAATTTTTGTCGCCCCCCGCGTCATTCACCGCCGCCACCACGCCCACACCGCCGCCGCGCCGGCCGTCGCGGCACACCTCCGCGGCACACTTTTCTGCCGGCCGCGGATGTACGGGCGACTCGCTCCCAAGCGCGCCTGTCGCTTGGAGCCAGCGCGTTGCGTGCAGTGCAGGTTTTGCGCATGCGCGCTTTTCTGCGCAGAAACGTCTACAGGCGCTGTAGCGCCTGTAGGTGCTCGCGCACGTGCAGACGCCGGCGCAGGGCAGTGCTGCGGCGGTGGGGCGTGGAGGCGCGGCGGCGCCTCCCAGCCGGTGGTGCCCTCCCAGCCGATGCGCCTACACGACCGCGTAGGTCGCGGAATCGCTGGGGCCGCTCTGCTTGACCATCTGTATGAGAGGAAGTCATAGGGAGGAGGGAGCAAGCTTGTTTTCTCCTGCTCTGGAGACTAGGATGAGGAACAATGGCTTCAAACTACAAGAAAGGAGATTCCATCGGAACATTAGGAAGAACTTTCTGACTGTGAGAGCCGTTCAGCAGTGGAACTCTCCTCCCTGGAGTGTGGTGGAGGCTCCTTTTTGGAGACTTTTAAACAGAGGCTGGATGACCATCTATCGAGGGTGCTTTGAATGCAATTTTCTTGCTTCTTGTCAGAATGGGGTTAGATCTGTCCAATCGAAATATGGATCGTGCCTTATAGGACTGAGGACTTGAGTATTTGAACTCTTTATTTGAAACACTCCGGGACCTTTTGCAGGCTTTGATGCCCTGTGGATTTATATAGCTAATGATTTGCTCCGGATTATCCGAGTTTCTACATTGAATGCTGTAATAGTATCACGCGGCTGTATTTCGTCAATTACGATCACAAGTATATGCACTTGGTTTGTGGATGTGTACTGTGTTGTCCTCTATGCCTTATCATTCAAATGAATATATATTTTTGATACTGAAATAGTGCCTTTGTGTTAGTTTAGCGTTAGACTGGATGGCCCATGAGATCTCTTCCAACTCTAATGGGCAGCAAAGAGAAAGAAGAGGATGTGCATTGCGTGTGCAAGGCTGACACACCTTGCGCCAAGGACAATAACACAGACACAAGTGGTTGGATGAAAATGGCCACAACTCATTTATTGAAAACAGGAACAAAGGGTTGGCGGCCACGCATGGGTCCTGGATCAGGGTCGAACAGCCCCTATGAATGTCCAAAGGCATTTGCAAGCCTGGGGTGCGAGCAGCCCAATGCCTGTCCACGGAAACCTGGCACCCCCGGGGTCCTGGGCGTTATCCCCCTTACAACCAAGGGGCGATAAGCCAGCCTGATCCAGGGGCCATGCCATACGCCCAACACGGAGTTGTGACAAAGAACATAATAACGCATAACCATGAACAATGCAACAATGACATGAAGAATGAACAAAATGGACACCAACAAGCAATGCAATAAGTAGGGAGGGTGGGAGGAAAAACAGAGCTGGCCCCCACATGCAGCCTGGGCAGCCCTGGGTGGCCTTAAATAGGCTGCCCAGGCGGAAGTACAGGCCAGCCTGCGCAAAGAGGGAGCACCCCGTCATTGGCCGGCCAGCACTTGGTGGCGGGAAACCTTCCCGCCACCCCGGGGGCTTCTGGGAAGGAGAAACCCCTGCATCTCTATGCAAAATGGCGGCGAGGGCAACCCTGACCCGCAACCCACTCGACTGGTAAGTCGGCCGAGCACATTAAGGAAGAAAGAGAAAGTCTCTTGAGAATATCTTTCCCCTTCATATCTAGAACTGCCCCTGCCTTTAGCAAGCTCCCTTGGTCCAAAACATTCTCACAGCCCCACTCCTGTGCAGCCACTCCACAACGGCCCTCTGCATCTCCCTCTAAGTATGACTGATGAATAGGAGAAATGGTCCAGGTACTCCCTGCTGACCAACCTAATTCTGCTAGCTGATTAATTCCTGCTGCCTGGGGCTTATTCTCTTCATTTTTTAAAAAGAAAAAACCTGCCTGCCTCTATTATATAATGTCTCTTTCAGAAGTAAATTAGAGTGTTCGGTGTGCCCAGGTCGGCAAGCTGAGAGTCTTTTCTTCTTGCAATAATGCTCGCCCTTTGGTCGCGAGAGTCACTGGGAATGGAAGCCAGACGCGAAAGTGGTTTCCCATCCAGGGCCAGTTTAGCAAGAGATGTCTCTGAGGTCATGCATAACTGGTGCGTGTTACATTAATATTGGCTTCCCACATCACCTTTGGGTTGACGTTCATTTTTCCTCCTGTACCAGAAGCCTAATGCACAGGAATAAGATTAGCATGCCCCCCCCCCCGCCCAAATGGTTCCCTCTCTCTCTCTCCCTGATAGTCCAAACTTGGCTGGCTTCATTTCTTTGTATTGCACTACTGTGGGGGGAAATGTGGTAGTTCTACTAGCAAATACATCATTCACGAGGCTTGAATGAAAAGTAATGCCTCCACCTTTGTTACTTGGGTTTGGATGTGAATCTATCTATCTATCTAATAAAAGTCAGTGTTTGCCGGCGGTGGGTGGGTGGTGCGACCGAGCGAATATGTGCCAGCATTTCGATTGGCTGCAACTGTGATTTATTTACATAAATGGCTGTGACTGGACAGCCTCCCAACATTCCAACACAGCACAGAGAGGAAAGGAAAGGGCCTGAGGCTGGAGTTGAGCCAGTTGACAGTTTTTCTGTTGGAAATGGAATGTTCAGTACCTTCACCCAATACACTTCTAAGGTGACTCAGAGGGAAAGCAAAAGGCCTCAGGCAGTCAGCCACTGCAGCCCACAGCAATGACGGATCAGGACCAAACATGGCAAACAAGGGACCAATGGCCCACTTCACAACCTGGTGTGGTTTAGGGCAGGATGGGCCATGAATGATGGGATTTGCAGTACCTTCACACCATTCACTTCCCAAACAACACTGCAGCCCCTATAAATCACAGACCAGGCCCAAAATTGACAACAAGGCTTCCTTAACTTGATTTTCCTGACTAAGCCTCAGCTCATGGGATATTGCTAGGCTTCCTCAACTTGATTTTCCTGACTAGACCCCCAACAATGACAGAACAAGATCAAACTTGACACACAACCCCCCCCCCCCCAAGATGCACCCTACATCCTGGTGCAGTTTGAGGGAGGATGGACCATGGATGATGGGACTTGCAGTACTTTAATTCACTTCCTTAGAGCACTGTGGCCCACACTAATGACGAACTATGGCACACAATGCCTTCCTCAAATAACCCGGGCACCGCCGGGTCCCCAAGCTAGTATTTGAATAAATCAAACACACAAATAATCCTTAGAATGTGCTTGTTAACTACCACTATTCACTTTCCCACATAATCACCAGTCAATTGGATACATTTCTGCCAACGATGAACAAGTTTTCTGAAGCCGTCACGGAAGAAGTCTGTGTGCTTTTATTTCAGGCATTAGCATCCTGGGTACCCATCGTGCACATATCTTCTGATAGCCAAGCCAAGCAAAAATGTGACCCACACGTTCTTGTGAAATGCCGATAATGCTTGAAATTTCTCCCTGAGTGATACGACGATCCTCCTGAATCAATCTGTCAACCTTTTGCTAGTGAAACTCGGTGGTTGCTCTCACAGGATGTCCAACTCTTTGTTTTCATGCAAGTCAGATGTTCCTACCTCAACAGCTTTAAACTTACTTGCACAATGACGCACAGTAGTCACATCAACACAATCATCACAAACAGCTTGCATTCTCTGATGAATCTCCTTTGGGGTGACACCTTCTGGTGTCAAGAATTCAATGACTGCATGTTGCTTAAGTTGCATTGACTGACAGTCTGCGCAGGGTTCCATACTTCGCACTTTAACAACACAACCATCCAATGCTAAGGCTTCCCACCAAAATGGAACTGTAGTGGAGAGTCTACTGAACAAGCCAGTACCTGCCGCATACCAGTACTGCCATCTGTTGAGAAATTACGAAGGTGGAGGCATTACTTTTCATCCAACTCTTGTACAGAACCACTATCCTAGTTGTCACAGTTTTTCAGATGTCATGAGGGATGTAAATTGGGGTATTGGAGCCCTCGGTGGCGCAGTAGATTAAACCACTGAGCTGCTAAACCTGTTGACCAAAAGGTTGCAAGTTCGAATCCAGGGAGTGGCGTGAGCTCTTGCTGTCAGCCCCAGCTTCTGCCAACTTAGTAGTTTGAAAACATGCAAATGTGAGTAGATCAATAGGTACCACGCCAGCAGAAAGGTAAGGGCACTCCATGCAGCCATGCTGGCCACATAACCTTGGAGATGTCTATGGACAATGCCGGATCTTTGGCTTAGAAATTGAGATGAGCACAAACCCTCAGAGCTGGACATGACTGAACTTAATGTCAGGTGAAAACCCTCATCCTTCTGCAGACTAAACATGCCCAGCTCTTTCAGCCTCTCCTCATAGGCTTTAAATAAATACCTCTCCCCCAGCCTCCCTCCCTCCCCCCTCTCTCCACATACAACAAAAATGCTATACCAGTGTTTCCCAGCCAGTGTGCAGTGGCACACTAGTGTGCCGTGAGCGATCATCAGGTGTGCCGTGGGAAATTGGAACCTCCAATACCCTTTCTTCCCCCTCCTGTCGAACACTTTTTCTTCTCCACTCGGGCTCCCTTCTTCCCAGCCTCGCTCTGCTCGCTTTGCCTTGCTTTGCTCATGCTGCCGCTTCTGCGGGAGGGGGGAGGAAGGAAGATGTGACCCGTGCAGACGCTACTGCGCAGACTCACCCCACGTCTTCCCCCCCCCTCCACAGTGCTCTCTGGATATAGGTGAACTACAACTCCAAAACTCAAGGTCAATGCCCACCAAACTCTTATAGTATTTTCTCTTGGTTATGGTAGTTCTGTGTGGGAAGTTTGATTCCATTCCACCATTGGTGGAGTTCAGAATGCTCTTTGATTGCGGGTGAACTATAACTCCCAGCTGTTGAGCAAGACCTTCGTGTGTGTCTTTCTGCCATTCCTGCCAGGATATCTATGTTGTGTTCATCGAAACAGGCCCAGGTTTCACACTGAGTGTATAAATACATTTAAAAACATATTAACGATATGTATTACTGTGTTAGAGTGTCATTTTGTGTCATTTTGGTTGGTGGTGTGCCCCAGGATTTTGTAAATGTAAAAAATGTGCCGTGGCTCAAAAAAGGTTGAAAAACACTGTGCTATACTACTAGTTTCCATCTTCTTCCTCTCCCTTTCAGACACTGTTTCTTAAAGGAGTCCCAATCACAGGCAGCAGAGTTCAGGAGTCTGACATTTCAGACCAAAGCTGCTTTGTTTCAAAACAGATCAGGAAGTGCAAGGTTGATGCTTGTGTCCTTGTCATGCATTCTTCTGGTGGATCTCATAGACAACCAGACCCCTGGGTAATTCTGCCTCTGAGACCGGGGCAAAGGGTCTCCCGTGTGTCAGGAGCATTAAGGCCTCTCAAAGATAATATTGATTAGTAGGGACATTTCACTCTGAAATGGAGAAGCCTAAATGCATTGCCACATTTAAGGAGTGCCAGGGTTATGCATCAAAACCTGGAGGTTGTGTCCAAAGCAGATCGCCAAAGACAAGGAGGAAGAAATAGGGATGGAAACAATGTTCCAGAAATAGGGATGGAAACAATGTTCCAGAGATAGGGATGGAAACAGTTCCAGAGACAGAGGGGGGGGGATGAAGGCTGGGGAGAGGTATTTATTTAAAGCCTATGAGGAGAGGCTGAAAGAGCTGGGCATGTTTAGTCTGCAGAAGGGTGAGGGTAGATATGATGATGGCCATGTATGTGAGGGGAAGTCATACAGAGGAGGAAGCAAGTTTGTTTTGTGCTGCCCTGGAGACTAGGACGCGGAACAATGGCTTCAAACTACAGGAAAGGAGATCCTACCTGAACATTAGGAAGAACGTCCTGACTGCGAGAGCTGTTCAGCAGTGGAACCTTCTGCCCCGGAGTGTGGTGGAGGCTCCTTCTTTGGAGGCTTTTAAACAGGAGCTGGATGGCCATCTGTCGGGGGTGCTTTGCTTACAGCCCTAAATGGCTCCGGCCCAGCTTACCCATCTGAACGTATCTCTCTTTACGAACCATCTAGGAATTTAAGATCATCTGGGGAGGCCCTAATTTCGATCTCGCCTTTCTCGCAGGCACTTTGCGGGGATGAGAGACAAGGCCTTCTCAGTGGTGGCGCCTTGGCTGTGGAACTGCTTTCCCAGGGATATTAGATTGGCCCCCTCCCTCCTGACCTTTCAGAAAAGAGTAATAACCTGGATTTTCAAGCAAGCTTTTGGTAACATGGCGTAATTGGATAAATACAGTATGATGAAATAACGAACATGGAATGGCTTAGATGATGCAAATAGATAAGGAGTTGAACTGGTAAACATTAATTATTATAGCTTTAATTGGTTTTTACATGGATATTTATTATGTGATATTAAATGTTTTGAATTGATATGTATGTATGTATATTGTGGCATCTAATTGTTCCCAGTCTGTCCGCAGCCCTGAGTCGCCTTCAGGCTGAAAAGAGTGGGATAAAAATGCTGTAAATAAATAAATAAAAATAAATAAATGTGATTTTTCTACTTCTTGGCAGAATGGGGTTGGATTGGATGGCCCATGAGGTCTCTTCCAACTCTATGATTCTATGGCTCTAAGGAAGCAGAATATATGAATAGTCCAGCTAAATTGGAATTAACACTTATCTCATCCAGCATCCAGCTTCTAACGATGGCCAAGCAGGTGCCTCTAGAAATCCCAAAAACTTGACATAAAGATAATACCAATTGCAATGCTATTTCCTCCCTTCCTGGTATTCAACTGGGTGTAGTCTACCTGTCAACATGGAGTTCCATTTAACAATTAAATAACCTTGAAGGTCTATAGACATTGATAGAAATATTTTTCATCTAATCAAATTAATCTACTTTTCTCACAGTTAGGGTGCATTAACATTGCACAATGATATTGCTATTATTCCCCATTAGATTTTTTTTTTCATGTTGAGAAACTGCAAATAGTTTCTGGTATGAGAGAATTGGCTGCCCAGGGGGCATTACCCAGGGGTCATTGCCTGGATGTTTTTGATGTTTGACCATCCTTGTGGGAGGCTTCTCTCATGTCCCTGCATGGGAAGCTGGAGCTGACAGAGGGAGCTCATCCGCAGACTCCTCGGATTCAAACCTGTGAGCTCTCGGTCTTCAGTCCTGCCGGCACAAAGGTTTAAACCATTGCGCCACCACAGGTTCCTATTAGATAACACGGTTCCACATTATGGATCATAGGGGGTTGATGTTTGATGGGGAACTCATAGATTTCCATCCGTAAACTGCCATACTTAGGACTCCCCATGATAGAATATTGGCAGTTAATGTGGAATGATAGCAATATAACACTCTGGTATGGATAGGCCCTATGAGAGCAACTTTTTTTGCTCTTCATTACTGCTGGAATTTTTTTTTGGTTTCTTGGGCATTTCAAATATTATTTCCATCCCCAGTTTGAACACATTTCTGTGACTACACAGACTGCACTCTGACTGCAGGCAGTCCAGAAAGTCCAAATACTCTGGATGTGCTAGATATTTTTTACTTCCTCCAAAAGCAAGAATAGAAAATGTACACAATGATCTACATTACTCAAATGCCTTGACATTTTTGTAGGGTCAATGCTCAGAAGGGACTGTAATTGCAGTGGTGGGCCTGAAATTGTTGCATTTTCCAAATGCATATGACTTGTAGCTAAGTGCATTTGCTGAACATCTGCTTTCATTTCCCCTTATACCATCTCCATCTCAAACGGTGGGTTTATCTCTTCCTAAAGAGCCCAAAGAGCTGTTCCATAAAGCAAAAAATGCCTGACCTACTTTCAAGCCGTAATTTCAGCAGCCTCCTCCTGTCTTCTCTCTTCTCGTCGACTCCAAATTTCCCTTTTCCTTCAAAATCTAGACCTGGGTTTGCTTCATTCATTATACCAGTGTTTCCCAAACTTTTTTGAGCCGCGGCACACTTTTAACATTTAAAAAAATCCGGGGGGCACACCACCAACCAAAATGACACAAAATGACACTCTAACACAGTATAGTTAATTGACCTTGAGTTTTGGAGTTGTGGTTCACCTACATCCAGAGAGCACTGTGGACTCAAACAATGATGGATCTGGACCAAACTTGCCACGGGTAGCGGCTCACGGGCAAAAGGGGTGGCGGGGGAGAGGGAGAAGGCAGCAATTCCCCGTCCCTGGCGCCGCTCTCCACCATGACTCCAGCCCCTCGCTCGCTGAGGCCACGCAGAGGAGGAAGAGCATGAGCGGTGGACGGGCTTCACCACTCATGCTCCTCCTTCACCGTCCACCGCTCATGCTCCTCCTCCTCTGCGTGGCCTCAGTGAGCGAAGGGGCAGGAGTCATGGCCAAGAGCGGGGATGGGGGCCGCTCTCCGCCATGACTCCCCCCATGACTCTCGCCCCTTGCTCGCTGAGGCCACACGGAGGAGGAGGAGCATGAGCAGTTGACAGGCTTCAGCCCCGCCCACTGAAGCCCATCCACCGCTCACGCTCCTACTCCTCCGTGCAGCCTCAGCGAGTGAGGGGCGGGAGCCATGGCGGAGAGCAGCGCTGGGGACGGAGGCCGCTCTCCGCCATGACTCAATCAGGCACAAGCAAGCTTCTGCCGCTGGAAAGGGGGCGGGGCCTGAGAGACGTCACCCTTCCCTCCTCCCTCTCTCGATTGGAGACTGGCTGGGAAACGGCCGAAGGAGGCGGCGCCGCCCGGCCCCTTCTTCATTTTCTTCGCCGCCGCCTGGCCCTTCCTTCTCCTCCCCCAAGCAGCAGGAGTTTGGCAGGAGGAGGGGGGAAGGAAGGGGGGCAGAGAGCTTTTCTCATGGCACAGCAGGAGGTCCATCACAGCACATTACTGTGCCACGTCACAGCGGTTGGGAAACACTGCATTATACAAAACTCCAGGACTTGTGGGGTGAAAAATAATTTCTCAGAGCGAAAAAGGATGCATTTTCGGGCTCCTATGAATGTGAGACAATTGTTCATACTCACAACTCTTATATCTAATGCAAGGGTCGGGAACCTTTTGTCAGAGAAAGGATGTTTAGAAAGGTAGCTGTGATGGCTGTTGTTTTTCGATGTTTTGCCAGTTATTGTTAAATACAATTCAATACAAAGTTATATATTTACCTTGTGAATTGAATGAGAGTTTCATTATTCACACGAACAGAGACTGGAGTTTTTGGGCCGATGGGGAATTAAACTTCTATATTTCTGTTGCCTATCCGCTGTGACATAAATACTGGGTCGAAGACCTTTTGACTCAGAGAGCCATGAAAGCAAAATATTTGGAAATTTATTTCAATGAGAGCCATATAATATATATTATATATTTTAAGACTGAATTCAACTAAATGCGAGTATATACGTACATACTATGAGAAAAGGATTCCCCCGACATAAGAAATAAAGGAAGGAGGGGGAGAGGAAGAAAGAAAAGAAGAATGAACTATGGAAAAGGAAGAAAAGAAAAGCAGGAGAGAGACAAGGAGGGGAAAAGAAAGAAGGAAATGGGAAGAGGGGGAAATGAAAGGGTGGGGAAAAGAAAGGAAAGGGAGTGAGAAAAAAGTAAAATAATGAAGGGAAAAGAAGAAAAGAAAGAAGGGGGGAGAGAGAAGTGAAAAGAAAGGAAGGATAAGGAAAGGAAGACTTGAGGGAAAAGAATAGGAAGGAAGGAAGGAAGGAAGGAAGAGGGAGGGAGAATGGAGGAAAGAAGGAAGGGGAGAGAGGGAGGGAAAGGAAGGAGAGAAGGAGAAGGAAAGGGTGAAGGGGGAGAAAGAAAGGAAGGAAGAGGGAGAATGGAGGAAAGAAGGAAGGGGAGAGAGGGCCCCGAGAGAAGCGGGGGATGAGGAAGAGGCGGTGATGGCGGCACGGAAGTGGCAGTCGCGGAGCATTTGTGTTACTCCTTCCCACTGCATGCTGGGAAACTGAGGCCCGGGCTGCTCTGGTGAGCCAGATGCAATCATGAAAAAAGCCACATTTGGCTCCCGAGCCATAGGTTCCCTACCCCTGATCTAATGCATTCATATTTCCTTAGAAACATCCTCATTCTCTCTGGATGTCTAAACTCTATTTCTATATACTCAACCACAATTTTAATACTGAAGGGAAATTTCATTGGGGGAGGGATGAACAGATTTCTTATCTGGGGGAACAATTCCCTCATCCATCATCTCAACTATAGATAGATATTAGGCATGAGAAAAAAGTTATGAAAATTAAAAGAAATCGTAAGAGATTCGTATGTAATGGGACTTTCTAGTTTATACGCATCGCAAGGCCAATCCCGGAAGTAGACTTTCTTTTCGGTCCTGAGGCCAAAAATTTCGTTATGATTAATAAAATATTCTTCGGATGTCCCCCAACAGGAAATTTTCCCAAAATAGCTTTGCAGACATAACTCACAGTCAAATCAGGGGCCTTTCCATGCTTGAAGCCTAAACTGGAAGGGCCTCCTCCAGGAAGTGCAAAAAGGAGCCGGAAACCATAGAGAGATCCAGATCGGCACTCCTAGAGGGGCTGGAGGACTTGACGAAAAAGCGATTTAAACACCCAGGAAGGGGGTTTAGATAGAAGGACAGAGTAGAAGGACATAAGAACTGCTGAGAGAAGGGCAGCAGGGGTGAAAAGAGCCCTCCAGAGGAGAAGGAAGAGTTCAGAATCAAGAAAAGCCATAGAGTTCAAACGGAGGTCCTAGACTGCTATGGTAAAACTGAATGGGAAAAAGCTGGAGTGAGGAGAACTCTACAGAATAGCAACCCCCCCTCCCTGCACCAGAGGTATTTAATATTTGGATTAATAATAATATATTAATGCATTATATCTCCTCCCAAGAAACCAGGGAAATGTACCAGCTGTTGATTTGCCTGTGCTTAAAACAGTATCAGTCCTGTTTCCCTGCTTTGCCTACTTTAGAACTACTAACGAATTTCGTTAGTAATTATGTTACATTTTAGAAATTTTTGGAAATTTTTTTGTAAGTCTTTCTTTTACTAATCAAAAAAAAATCCCCCCCCCCCATTAGATTTTAGATTGCCTATTTTTGGATTCGAAACCATGCCTAATAGATATGCTCCTGCTTTGATTCTTCTGAAGTCCCCAGACTATATATTTTCTGGAAAAAGGTGAGCATGAATTATGTATCCAAGAAACTTACCGGAGCAATTGACCTTTTGGATAGGTTGCTTGAAATATGGGGTGTGTCAAAAAATTATGTCCCCCCTCCCCCCAAAGCCAGAACTGGATGCCTGACCACTCCAAAGTGCTGGTTACCCAAGTCTACATTATGGTTTCCTTTTGTTTTGAAAGCTTTGCATGCTAGATAATTGGGTCTTCCCAAAGTCACCCAGTGGGTTTCCATGGTTGAGTATGAACCATGCCTGAGTCATGGTCCAGTGCTCAGACTAGTACATCAATGCTCTTGGTAATTTATTTATTAATCATATCAGGAGCAAACCAAAGGTACAGTTGCATTAAAAAAACACAGAGTTTAAAAAAGTTTTAAAAACTTGGCATTATATTAAATGTTCTTTGACCAGAAGCTGGCCACCACTTGGAGTGCCTCTGATGTTGCAGTAAGAAGGTCCTCCATTGTACATGTGGCAGGGCTCAGGTTGCATTGTAATAGGTGGTCTGTGTTTTGCTCTTCTCCTCACTCACAAGTCGTGGACTCCACTTTGTGGCCCCATTTCTTAAGGCTGGCTCTGCATCTAGTGGTGCCACAGCTTCGTTTGTTCAGTGCCTTCCAAGTTGCCCAGTCTTCTGTGTGCCCAGGAGGGAGTCTCTCATTTGGTATCAGCCATAGTTTGAGGTTCTAGATTTTAGCCTGCCATGTTTGGACTCTTGCTTGCTGAGGTGTTCCTGCAAGGATCTCTGTCAATCTTAGGAAACTATTTCTTTATTTAAGGCGTTGGCGTGCTGGCTGATATCCAAACAGGAGATGGGCTGGAGATGTCACTTGTAACTGATATGAGATGATCCAGGAGCTGAGATCAGGGAACCTTACAGATTCTGAGATGAAGACCAATGAAGACCCTCTGAAAGCCCCTTGAAGGATTCGTGGACTCCAGGTCATAGAATCATAATAGAATCCTAGAGTTGGAAGAGATCTCATGGGCCATCCAGTCCAACCCCATTCTGCCAAGAAGCAGGAAAATTGCATTCAAATCACCCCCGACAGATGGCCATCCAGCCTCTGTTTAAAAGCCTCCAAAGAAGGAGCCTCCATCACACCCCACAGCAGAGAGTTTATTTATTTATTTATTTATTTCCACTATTTCTACCCCGCTTCTTCTCAACCCCCGAGGGGGGACTCAGAGCGGCCTAACAACGGCAACAATTCGATGCCAAAAACACAGTATACATATAATAGAAAACCAAAAACAGTCAAAATTAAATACATTAAAATACAGTTAGCATTAAAAGACATTAAAATACAAATTAAAGTGCCCTGTATGTAGCTCCCATTAGTAGTCTGGCTGCCGCCCGCTGGATTAATTGCAGTTTCCGAACTATCTTCAAGGCAGCCCCACATAGAGTGCATTGCAGTAATCTATTCGGGATGTGACCAGAGCGTCGACGACCGTAGCCAGATCAGACTTCCCAAGGTACGGGTGCAGCTGGCGCATGAGTCTTAACTGTGCAAAAGCTCCCCTGGCCACCGCCGAGACCTGGGGTTCCAGGCTCAGCGATGAGTCCAGGATCACTCCCAAGCTGCAAACCTGTGTCTTCAGGGGGAGTGTAACCCCATCCAACACAGGCTGTAACCGTATGCCCTGTTCGGCCTTTCGACTGACCAGGAGGACCTCTGTCTTGTCTGGATTAAGTTCCACTGCCTGAATGGCTCTCACAGTCAAGAAGTTCTTCCTAATGTTCAGAAGCCACCCTAGTCTCCAGGGCAGCAAAAAACAAGCTTGCTCCCTCCTCCCTATGACTTCCTCTCACATATTTAAAGATGGCTACTATCATGTCTCCTCTCAGCCTTCTCTTCTGAAGGCTAAACATGCCCAGTTCTTTAAGCCACATCGAATCATAGGAAGCCATCATAGAATAATAATTATTCTATGACCTCGGAATTCCTTGGCCATTTCATGCAGGCCCGGATCAGGCCCTTTTGGTGCCCTAGGCCAAAGGGTCTGCCTCTGCTCCCAGCCCCTCCCCGGCTCCGCCCCTGGCTCTGCCCCTCCCTGCCCCCGCACCCGGCCCCACCTCTTCCTCCTTGCCAGCGCAAGGAGGAGGAAGAAGGAAAGCCCCACCCCCGGAGCCGATGCTGCGCATGCGCAGCAATGGCCCCAAGGGTGGGGCCTCCCCTTGGCTCCTCCCTCCCCCCTAACGCGACATGCCAGGCGGCCTCAGAAGCAGGCGAAATTGCTGCTTCTGAGGCCGGCGTGACGCTTTAGGAGGGGGGAGGAGTCAAGGGGAGCCTCCCCATGGCTCCGCCCTCCCTCCTAAAGCGTCACGCCGGCCTCAGAAGCGGCGATTTCGCCCGCTTCTGAGGCCGCCCGGCATGACGCTTTAGGAGGGAGGGCGGAGCCATGGGGAGCAGAGCAATGGGGGCGGTGGCCGTGGATGGCGCTTGCGCCGCCGCGCATGCGCACTTTTTTGGGGGATTTTTTTTTGGATTTTTTTTTAAATTAAATTTTTGGGGGGTGTCCCGATCTACTGCCCCCCAATAATGCCGCCCTAGGCCATGGCCTAGGGTGGCCTTATGGGTAATCCGGGCCTGATCTCATGTTGCCATCTACGGCGACTAGTCTCTATGCCCACTCCTGAAACTACATCATCACATCAATGCTGCCTCATCTCTCTCCAGTCTTTAAGCTTTCACTTTAGCTCCCTTCTTTGCAGTCAAGTGATAATTGGAATTAAATGGAAGGTTTGCGATGAAAGCAAACACGGTAATGGAGTTAATTTTAGCAAACCACTAATGAGCAATACGCCACTCTGCTTTTTCCACTCCCTCCCTCTCTCTCTCCCTCTCTCTCCTCATGGCCAACCTAATGCACCTTTTCCAGTTTTTATTGAAGTCATTAACAACTTATCCTCCGTCCTCTTTTCAGGAAAGCAGGTTTCTGGTGGATGCCTCGCCACAGGGAATCTTTGGAGAACTTTGCCAATCATCAGTTCTGTTTTCGGCTCCCTCCTGAGAAGACCTTGCACTATTTCAGAACAAGGCAGACCTCGGCTCTCTGGTTCCCTCTGGTTCCTTGAGATTTTTCTTACAGTATAGAGCAAGCAGGAAGGAAAGAACAACTTCTTGTTACACATCTTGTGCTGTTAAACTCTCCTGGCTCCATCCTTACTTTGGAAAGAAGAGTGTGTATGTGATAGAAAGGTGGGGGGAGAGAGAAAGGAGAGGGGTGCTTTGCTATAGCATCCAAAGGGGCATTTTAAGGATGGCTTGCTCTCTGCTAAAAGCAATTGTCCCCCTCGAAATTTTGATTTCCATTATTGATTTTGCAAGGCCTGTTCATATCCAGTGCTGATTGGATTGCAGTGCTGATTTGATTGAATTCTCGGCTTGTTATTTCAGCTCTGCATAGCAATGTCACACCCCACATTTGTTGCCTGCCTGGCTTGACCTTTCTAATTCTCTCGCTGTAGGATAATGGCAACAGCACCAATATTTCCCCATCCCATTTGCTTTATTCCGCCTGAGGCCCCTTCCACGCAGCTGAATAAAATTCCACATTTTCTGCCTTGAACTGGACTATATGGCAGTGTGGACTCAGATAACCCAGTTCAAAGCAGATATTGTGGGATTTTCTGCCTTGATATTCTGGATTATATGGCTGTGTGGAAGGGTTCTGAGTTAGTACCAGAGGTCAGGCCTCTCTGAGCTTTCCTCTTCTATCAGTCTTATTTATTTATTTATTTACTTATATTCCGCTCTTCTCACCCCGAAGGGGACTCAGAGCGAATTACAGGTACACATACTTAGCAGACAATCCCTGCCGTTTTTCACATACACACATATAGACAAACAGAGGCAAACTCTGTCCACTAGGGGAAGCTGACGCACTCCTCATCTCTCAGCATTCCCAGCATCCCTTGTTGTTCCTACCACATTCCTCAGCATTCCTGGAGTTCTTTAATAGCCTCATAATTCAGTCAAAATTTGCCTCCCCACTTTTGAATTTTTAAAAAACTTTTTTGAGGGTCCAGATCTGCTGCCCCCCCAAAGGTGCCGCCCTAGGCCGTGGCCTTATGGGTAATCCGGGCCTGCCACCACTGCCCCCTTACAGTGCACTCCAAATTCTCCTGAGCCTCCCACCGCCCCCTTGGATCGCCTCACCACCCACTAGGGGGTGGTACCGCCCACTTTGGGAACCACAGCTATAGACTCATTCAAGATCCCACTATGAGTTTCCATGGACAAGCAGGGTCATAGTGTAATGCTCAAACCACTACATGACCTGATTTCAAAACTCCCACAAGCTTTATCCCATGTTCTTTCACAGTTATTTTAGCTTTTTCCTCATGGACAAACCTGCTTCTAAACAAGTGCATTGAGCAATGCACATTTTCCAATTTCACTCTTGTTTTCCCTTCCCTCAGGAGACGGGCAAAAAAAGGTTACAGAATGAGCTCAGAGGGTAGCTTCTAATGAGCAGGCCATATCTACCAGGCCTTGCAGAAGGACACATGAGAAGCAGAACCACTTCTGAAAAGAAGAAAGGAGAAACACTCGAGACAACTCCTCCGCAGATTTGCTGTTCCTGCTGCTTGGTGAAAAGACCAGAACCAACCCTCTTAAGAGAAGCAAGGTCATGTTTCCTTGGCAGGGGGGCACTTTTCAGTGGAGAGAGACCTCCGTTTCCAACACTCAATTACTCAGAGTTTTGCCTCTCCTTGTACAATAGGAGATATGTGAGAATAATAATACCCAAAGTGTTTGGAAGCTTCATAGCACAGACAGTTCCCACCTTCTTCTTTTACCTTTACCGGAGAGTTTGCCAAGTGGACTTTTCAAGCTATATCTTTGGGTTTCCTGTGGCGACTGAAGCCAAGTATTTCTTAAAGGAAATATAGTAATGACAATGTTTCCAGGGCTGTAATGAAAATAATTTCACTTATGATAGAGGAAAAAATGGGGTTAGAGGTAGGTAAGGAAGGCAATGATCATATTTGCTGAAGTTAGCAGGCCCGGATTACCCATAAGGCCACCCTAGGCTATGGCCTAGGGGCGCAAGCCAAGGGGGGCACAGTTCACATGGACCAAAAATATATATATGTTGAAACAAAACCGCAACATGCGGCATGGAGATGACTCTCTCTCTCGGGGAAGGGCGGGGGGAGAGCGCTGTGAGGGGGCGGGGGAGGAGGGAATGGCACCCCCCTCGCCATCGCCCCGCCCCCTTGTCAAGGAAGGAGGGCACGAGGAGGAGGAGAGAAGCCACCAGGGCCGCTGCCGTGCATGCGCGGCACCCAGGAACATGGCGGAGGAGGCAGATGTGCTCACGCCCTCCAGCTGCGCATGCCCGGCAGCGGCCCCAGGGGCAGGGCTTCCCTCCTTCTCGCACCCTCCTTCCTTGACTCAAGGAAGGAGGGTGCACCACGAGGAGGAGGAGGCGGAGGGAAGCCCCGCCTCCTCCTTCTTGCGCTCTCCTTCCTTAATCACTATGGTTTAATTATGTTCAATTGAGTCAAGGAAGGAGGGCACGCCACGAGGAGGTGGAGGCGGAGGGAAGCCCCGCCCCCAGGGCCGCTGCCGGGTATGTGCAGCAGGAGGGCGTGAGCGCCTCTGCCTCCTCCGCCATGTTCCTGGGTGCCGCACATGCCCGGCAGTGGCACCAGGGACGGGGCTTCCCTCTGCCTCTTCCTCCTCGCGCCCTCCTTCCTTGACTGAAGGAAGGAGGGTGCCCGGCGCTGTGAGGAGGTGGGGGTGCGGTAGAGGTTGGTTTGGGGGCATAATTCCAAAGTGTGGCCTAGGGCGCCAAAAGGGGTTAATCTGGGCCTAGAAGTTAGGGGATCAAGATCCCAATGAAAGTGGCTGGGGGAGTGGGGATGGATAAATAGCCTTATTTTAAACAGAGAGGACATTTCTCTAGAATCCCTTTTAGTGTGACTCTATGGTCAACTTTCACTTGATCTTAGCCAAAAGGCCAAAAACTGGCTAACACCAATGTGGATGATGATGATGATAATAATAATAATCCATGGACCATATCCTCAGCTGTTGCAAGAAAATCGCACAGACTGTGCTAGTCTCCCTCCCAATCTGTGGTCCATGGACCACCAGTGGTCCGCAAGAACTAAAATATGGTCCGCGACTTCACTACATCATTGCAACGAGAGCGACTGATCCAACAAAATTATCTTCTAATGCTGAGGCTTATTCAATATGGTTTTCTCTGGGTGAGCAGATGGCAACTACTAGATGGCATATGTTCTGTATCAGAAACTAGGGCTGACTTGGACTATCCAATTTTCTGAATCAGCACCCCAAATAACCAAACCATATCGTAAGTTGACTAAAAACCGATTTGTAACCCTTTTCATAGAATCATAGAGTTGGAAGAGACCTTGTGGGCCATCCAGTCCAACCCCATTTTGCCAAGAATCTGGGGAAATTGCATTCAAAGAACCCCTGACCGATGGCCATCCAGCCTCTGTTTAAAAGCCTCCATAGAAGTAGCCTCCTCCACACTCCGGGGCACAGAGTTCCACTGCTGAACAGCAATTACAGTCAGGAAGTTCTTCCTCATGTTCAGATGAAATCTCCTTTCATGTAGTTTGAAGCCATTGTTCCATGTCCTAGTCTTGCTCCCTCCTCTCTATGGCTTCCTCTCACATACTTATACATGGCTATCATGTCTCCTCTCAGCCTTCTCTTCTGAAGGCTAAATATGCCCAGCTCTTTAAGCCACTCCTCATAGGACTTGTTCTCCAGACCCTTGGTAGTTTTAGTCGCCCTCCTCTGGACACATTTATGTATTTATTTATTTACGGCATTTTACCCCGCTCTTCTCAACCCCCAAGGGGGACTCAGAGCGGCTATTCCAGCTTGCCAACATCTCCCTTCAATTGTGATGCCCAGAATTCGACACAGTGTGGTTCCAGGTATGGTCTGACCAAATCGAAATAGAGGGGTAGCATGATGTGAGGACTCACCCATTTTATGCTAGGCCCACACCAGCATAGCAGTTGGGCATCCATGGTAAAACAGGATAGCCAGGAAAGGGGGAGTGGCTTGGATCCTTCTCAGGGAGTGGGAGAGAGAGCTGCCTGGGAGTGGCTCAGAGCTGAGGGGAGGAGCCGAGATGCTTGAGAGGGAAAAAGTGTAGCTTATTCAGCAGTCGGTTGTCAGAGCTGAGAGAGAGAGAGCAGTCTCTTGACAGAGCTGAGAGTGAGCAGTCAAAAAAGACAGTTGTCTTGCAAAACTGACAGGAAAAGTTCTGTGTGGAGCTGACAGGCAGTCAGTCACAGGCTTTTGGAATCTCTAGGGCTTAGAGATTAGCTCACAGCTCTGGGGAAGCCAGCTACAGGAAAACTCCAAGAGAGAGTTAGTAGCTAGGGTGCTTCTGGAAGACTGAGTGTTAGCTCAGGGAACTAACTAGGTTAGTTAGTTGAAGACTACTCACTACTAGTTTTAATATTAGAGTGAGGGAGTTTATAGAGACAAGTTTTGAACTGTCTAGTTTTGTAACGAAGTTTTAAGAAACCAATCTTTAGTAACCAACATGCTCTCGTACTATTCTGTATAACCGTTACGCATCTGTGCTTTTAAGATCTACCTGTTAAGTTAATAAAAATTCTATTTGTTAACTTTACAAGAAAGCTTTCAGTGTGCCTCATTACATCAGAGTGTGCCAGTTCCAGCCTTCCCACCGTCCCAGTCAAAGGGGAGAGATTTTACCTCAGCAATCCTCTCAGTTTACCTTCAGATTAGGAGCCTATCTTAACTATTATTTTATCAGAAATCCTAAAAACCATTTTTAGGTTGGTGGCAGTGTTCCAAGTGGTTAAAGCCTCCTAGTTTTATAGCCCAGGTCGTCACACATGACTTCCCTGGATCTAGACACTGGACTCCTATTGATGCAGACCAAAATCCCATTGGCTTTTTTGTCACCTCATCACATTGTTGGCTAGTGTTTAACTTGTTGTCCACGAGGACTCCAAGATATTTTGGTACTAAAGTTGGAGTACTAATGTTTTGGTACTAATGTCCCTGGTCAAAGTGGTCCCTGGTTGAAAAAAAGAAGTTAGGAACCACTGCTCTATAATCTCTAGATCATCCAATATAACTCTATGGAAGTTGGCCACAGCACTGGAGGACCAAGAGATTTCTAGAGGCCATATGAATGAATGAGATTTTATTTCTATCCTGCCATATAAAAATACAAAATAACATAAACCAAAAGATACCACCCAATGTACATTTACAGAAGCAACAAAGCCAATCAGCCCATAGTAATAATCAGACCATAGTAATCAAAGACACACATAATCAGATCTACCTAAGTAACGCCTGAAAATGTGGAGAGATGGCTGTAATGCATTTTAATTAGGGAAAAAATCAAATCAATTTAAACTGGCATATTTCCACGTGGAGAATAGCTGGGTAAACTAAACAGAATGTCTATATGACAAGTTGATTTTACCCTTGTGATGGGGAAGTAATGAAAACTTGTGGAGAAACTGTCCACCTGCCATTCCCTCAAAGAGCTTACTTTCAAGACCCAAGTGTACCCAATTGGATTGTCTCCGCAGGTGCATTGAATGCCTGTATGGTGTCGGCACATGGGTCAAAGCTGAGAATGAATTTTCACGCACAGCTGTGGATGCGCCAGATGTCCCACAGCGTGTAAAGAATACATGCATGGAAAGGCTTCCTAGAACATGTTTCAGCAAATCTGGGAAGTGCTGGTTATTAAGGTTTTGCTTTTTTTAAATAAAGGATTTTGCGTTTTCTCTTTGGATGCCTACATTGTAATTCTAAATGCTCAGTGTTAGATAATATACAAGTGGGAAGACTGAAATAAAGTTTAACAGTGTGAGGAGAGTTTTTATTTTGGCAAATAATACCATAGCAAAAGGGAGCACCCGGTGGTGCAGTGGGTTAAACCACTGAGCTGCTAAACTTATTGACTGAAAAGTCACAGGTTCAAATCCAGGGAGCAGGGTGAGCTCCAGCTGTCAGCCCCAGCTTCTGTCAATCTAGCAGTTTGAAAACATGCAAATGTGAGTAGATTAATAGGTACTGCTCTGGTGGGAAGGCAACGGTGCTCAGTCATCCAATAGGGGAGCTGAGAGGTAGTTCTCTGAACTGAAGAATGCACAAAAATGGGAATGCAAAAAAGGCAACAAGGCCAAAGATTGTAATCCAATCATAAATGTAGTATATAATCTTCAAGTAATCAAGTGAAACGGTAAATATCACAATATCAATTTAGAAGAGTCATTCAATATAACGTAAAAGTCTCAAAAAAGTGCCACACAATTTCTAAATTGTTGGATACATTGTTTATATAGTTATGATGTAATATTATTTTATTAGATTTCCGTACGAGTGAAACTGGACTATTTACGACGTTTAAAGTCACTGGGTCCCAAGGAAGCCAAAATATGCGAAACGGCTTGGCCCCTGACCGTCGACCTGTAAAAGTGCAATGCCTGAGGATGCCTTTCCATTTGGATTACAAATACTGTGAATTATATATTAGAAATTTAATTGTGTGGCACTTTTTTGAGACTTTTACATTATATTGAATGACTCTTCTAAATGGATATTGTGATATTTACCGTTTCACTTGATTACTTGAAGATTATATACTACATTTACGATTGGATTACAATCTTTGGCTTTGTTGCCTTTTTTGCGATCCCGTTTTTGTGCATTCTTTAGCTCCATACAGTCATGCCAGCCACATGACCTTGGAGGTGTCTATGGACAATGCTGGTTCTTCAGCTTTGACATGGAGGTGAGCACCAATGTCAGGGGAAAACCTTGACCTTTACTACCATAGCTAAGTTTAGATTCCAGAAGTTACATGGAGCAAAGTTGGGCTCCACTAGGAGCCCTTACTGCAATCTAAATCTGAATGTGTAAATAGCATTCTATAGATAAAATTTGTCATTGATCATGACCAAGGAAGGAGATTCTAGAGCAGTGTTTCCCAACCTTTTTTGAGCCGAGGCACATTTTTTACATTTACAAAATCCTGGGGCACACCACCAACCAAAATGACACAAAATGTTTTATGGCGTTTGGCACCTCTTTTCACAACAGACTGCATATGCAGGGGACAAAGAGTAGGCAAAATAATAATAATAATAATAATAATATAGTGAAACTAGCAATATGCACAATTACAAAAGTTTTATAAAGTTAATGTATCAATATAGTGAATTTGAAAAACGGAGTACAGTTTAGCACCCACATGATGTTGGCACCTCCATGGGAGAAAAAGGAAAAAGGACAAATCTTCCTTTACTGCTTTGGATTAGGCTCTGTACTGGATAATCTGCAATATATAGAAGTTCAATATATAAGAGTTATCCACAAACAGAGGGCAGCATGCGAAGGAGGAGAGGAGCGCAAGTGGGCAGTTCCAAAAGTTATCTACAAGTGGTCGGCTCCAAAATGACGCGGCGTCATTTTGGAGCCGCTCATTGGGCTCCTCTGCTCCTTTGCATGCTGCCGTCTGTTTGGGGAGAGGAGCCCAGTGGGCGGTTCTAAAATGACGCGGCGTCATTTTGGAGCCGCCCATTGGGCTCCTCTCCTTCTTTGCATGCTGCGTAACGCTTTTCCCTCACAGCAGGGGGCGTTACCAATGTGGTAACGGAAGATTTTTTCTCCCATGGAGGAGGACAAAATAATAGCGGCGGCAAAAGGAGGGGGGAAGGAAGGGGGGCAAAAAGTTTTTCTGGAGGCACAGCTGGAGCTCTGCAAAGGCACAGGAGTGTGCCTAGGCACACTGGTTGAAAAAGACTGTTCTAGAGGGTTGTTCTTTATGCATGAGTTTGGAAAAGGTAATTTTTGGAGTCCATCTCTTAAAATCCCCCAGCCAGCATGGAGCACTTTTTTTTTGTTATACTGTGTGAAGGGAGCTATGGGTGTTGTAGTCCAAAGGTTCCTATTGTAAGCTATGGAATGAGTTTCTAAGATGGAGTTGTAGTTGTTCAACCTAGCATTGTCTGGTGCTTTTCTCCAAGGAAAACAGAGCAGTCCAACCTTTGACATGAACTCACCTCTACATGGTAAGTTGAAATAGTCTTGCATTGGCTAAGTTAGCACTCCCATCAACCCATTAGTTCCTTAGGCCCCTTCCACACATCTGTATAAAATCCACATTGAACTGGATTAGACAGATTCATGGATACCAAGGGAATCAGTAGCTACTGAAAAGGACATCCAAGTGCCACCTCTGTGTTGATGGAGGCAGGCAGGATTTTCCCCGGGTACTGGTTGTGGGGGGTCAGGAGCAGGTGAGGGTTCTGCCCTCCTTTCTGCTAGAGATCCCTGTGTACAACTAGTGGGCCACTGTGTGACACAGAATGCTGGACTAGATGGGCTGAGGCCCGATTCAGCATGGCTCTTCTTATGTTCTTATGTTCTTATGGATCATATTGCAGTGTGGATTCGGATAACCCAGTTCAAAGCACATATTGTGGATCATCTGCCTTGATATTCTGTGTAGGCCTGTTTGATACTTTTAAAAAAATGGTTCAAAACTCGTTCCGGATGTAGGGGACATTGGCGCTTCGAATCTGAATGACTTCCAAAATTTTCGGGAAAAATTTCGGAATTTCCCGAATTAATTCCGAAATTTCAGAATGGCTTCTTTAATGGCGGACACGCATTTTTAACCCAGTTTGGATGAGGATGTCTTCCCTCCACATCAGAACTGGGGCGTTTGTATGCGGCTGTTGTCTAGGGTTGCCACTTTTTGATATAAGAAATAAAGGACATTTACGGGATTTTTCACAAAAATAAGGGACACTTCATGAAAACTTGAAACTCAAACATTAGGTATAAATAGTTTTATTAACAGAATAAGATAATGATTGAAACTCACAAAAGAAACTGACTTACACCCTCTTAACAGTACGTGGTATGTTTCTGCATGCTTTGCCATGCAGAAAAAAACATTATTGGAACTACCTTATTTTCTCCATCTGTATTTAGTACTTGACTTTGCTGACTTTAAAAGTGCACTGTCTAAACATTAAATTAAAATAAATTTTATAAGACAGTATATCATTATTATGTCAATAGTTAATGGTATAGTATAGTATGGGATACACAGCATTGTATAGTATTGGGATACACCGCTAGGCCTATTTTAAGAGTAACTCTCAAGCAACCAAGAAACTATATCCAACATGATCTAACATTCCCCTTGGGTAACGGTTAATTGAGTCTACTGTACTTTGAAAAAGTCCTGTATCGCCTCTTCCTTCCAACGGGGACGTAGGCAGGCACACACTCAGAAGCGTGCGACTGTCAGCCTGCCCTGCGAGTTGGAATCCCCGGGCAGGCATTGCCGTGGAAACCGCAGTGCACACCTTCCTCTGGTCAACCCCACCCAGTCCTGCACTGATAGTCAATAATAAGGGACAGGGCCTAATAAAACGGGACACAAATTTTAGGGCCAAAATAAGGGACATCCCTTAGAATAAGGGACATATGACAACCCTACTGTCGTCTCAGTTCTGAGTGAGGGAAGGACATCCGCCTCCAAACTGGATTAAACAACCAATGAGGTGAAAGCACCTTGGGAGGGGTGGGAATCTAATGCCGATTCCTTTCCGAAAATGGCGGTGGTGGCTTCAAAATGGCAAATTCACTTCTGGGTTGCTTATGTTGCTTCGAAACCGCTTCAAAAGTGAATTTAATCCAAATTCATTCCGATTTTATGAGCATTCCGAAGAACCTACCCAGGCCTAATTCTGTGTTATATGGTTGTGTGGAAGGGTCTTCAGTTCCCATAACCAATTGAAAGAGTATTCGAGATGTAAGTGTAAGAAGTGAATGAGGTCTTGTGAATAAGGTCAGATGCTCCCTTGACTGTGCATGGCGTTGCCTTGTTTACATTACTAAGAGGGTTCCATCACAGCCAAGTATGGTTAGGAGAAACAGTCCCAGTACGTGTGATTGGACTTCTTCTTGGGGCAGAGTGAAACAAATATTGCAACCTTATTGTACAAGACACTTTACGGAGTTAACTAAGCAAAAGGCAGAGCCCTGTGCCAAGAAGCCGATCGTCTAAATTTAGAAAAGTGTGTGATGTGTGTTTGCGGGTGCGGATGTAGGACTGGAGAGATCACCAGTTGATGGATGGAGCTATCAATCACTGGGTCTTTTCTAATCAGCTTCAACCCTGGCTAGTTAACAAAGAGCAGCTCATTCTCAAAGCCTTTCTGCTGTTCCTCTCATTAGCATAAATATTGTTTTCCATTATTAGCAATGCAGCACATTGAACAGATGCAAATTAATCTGTCATCTGAATGGATCTGGGAAAAGGGCAACTCTGAATTCAATTAACTAAGATCTAGCCCATTCTTCATCACACTGAGTACTAGCTATGGGGAAGATCCTGTGGCATTCTCCTGGTGTTTGTACACATTGGCCAGTAGGGTGAGACACCAACATTCATGGGAATAGGTTCCTGGACATCCTATAGATATGCAAAACAGAAGATAACAGCAAACCCTATTGAAGTGAAGGATTTTCAGGCCAAGAACACCATAAACTCTTTGGCATAGAGTCATGCTGGAAGACCTAGAAAATGCCCAGAGAAGACATATCAGTACTTTGTTGGATGTGGATAAATGAAACCTCTGGTATCAGTTACATGGATATGGGATTATTCTATAGTTGATATCGGCAATGGCTACTGAAGAGTTGGTGTATACTATTTATCCTACTTACACCATCTGTCTGTCTGTCTGTCTGTCTGTCTATCTATCTATCTAACTAACTAACTAATTATTTGGTGATCCCTCATAGCTTGAGGATGATTGTCTTCCAGATTTGGTATCTTGGCGGTGTGTCTGTAGGTGGCTGTGGAGCCCTATTCTTGATCTGCATCTTCTCCTGCAGTGAGGACATTGGTTTCCAGGTGGAAGGTGGTCCCAATCGAGGTTGGCTTGATGCACCTTCCTCTTGGCACATTTCTCGCTTTTGCCCTCTGTTTGTGCCTCTTCGAATTCTGCAGCACTGCTGGTCACAGCTGACCTCCAGCTAGAGCACTCAAGGGCCAGGGCTTCCCAGTTCTCGGTGTCTATGTCACAGTTTTTAAGGTTGGTTTTGAGCCCATCTTTAAATCTCTTTTCCTGTCCTCCAACATTCTATTTTCCATTCTTGAGTTCGGAGTAGAGTAACTGCTTTGGGAGATGGTGACTGGGCATTCGGACAATGTGGCCAGTCCAGCGGAGTTGATAGCAGAGGAGCATTGCTTCAGTGCTGGTGGTCTTTGCTTCTTCCAGCATGCTGGCATTTGTCCACCTGTCTTCCCAAGAGATTTGCCAGAATATTGGAGGCAACGCTGATGGAATCATTCCAGGAGTTGCATGTGAGATCTGTATCTGAAGGACATACCAGTTGGCCTCTGAACTGGTAGCATAGCTATGCTGAGGGATATTAACACTTTGACAACATTTTGGTTGAAGTCTGACATTATGACACATTTCTTTCTTTCACCTTCCATTCATGCCTCTTCAAATTCCACAGCACTGCTGGTCACAGCCGACCTCCAGTTAGAGCACTCAAGCACCAGGGGTTCCCAGTTCTCGGTGTCTATGCCACAGTTTTTAAGGTTGGCTTTGAGTCCATCTTTAAATCTTTTTTCCTGTCCTCCAACATTCTGTTTCCCATTCTTGAGTTGGGAGTATAGTAACTGCTTTGGGAAACTGTGATTGGGCATTCGGACAACGTGGCGGAGGAGCATCGCTTCAATGCTGGTGGTTGCTTCTTCCAGCACACTGAAATTTGTCTGTCCATCCGTCTGTCTGTCCTCCATCCATCCATCCATCCATCTATCAAAGCCTTGACCTGTTTTTCAATATTTTTGATTTTTTTTATATAAATTCAAAATTAAAATTTTAGGGTTAATATATTAAAATTTTAAATTTTGTATTCAAGCTGTGAGCTAGAAAAAAATTCAATAAAACTGCCTCCCGGAAGGACAGAGGAATGTCACCTTAAAAAGAGAAGATATTTGGACTTTTGCAAGGAAGTGCCAAATTGGACATTTGTCTTGGGAATGCCAGTTCAAAATGGGTTCCCATTCAAAACTCAACCTCAAACTACAAGGCTGAGTCTGCTGTAGCAAGGACTTCATCTCCTTCAACAGCCACCCATCTTTTCAGATCTCAAAATATCTTTCTACACTCTTCCTTCGGAGACAAGCCGTTAACAACATTCGGGGCTATGTCACTTCAAAAATGAAATGAGCAATGACACAAGGAGCGGCAGAAGGTAAATGGATTTTAACTGGATAACGTGTCAGTTAAAGGCTAAATTATTTCCTTTCCTGTCACTTTCCTTCACTTTGTAGGGGGGTATTATTGGCCGTTAGTGACAACCTATGAGCTGAGCAATGCCCTGGGCCCTGAGATGCAGCTGTGTGTGTATCTTTGCTCTTGGCGCACAAGAATCCTGCACTTTGATTTCAGACAGATAAGAGGTGGCTTTAATGCACGTGCTTTACTTTTGCCATCAGAGATGCCGAGGTCTGAATTGGGAATGCCAGGGTCAGAGCAGGACTCATTTCTGACATTGTTCTAACTTCACATGGCACCCAAGTTATGTACTCATGTGCAGATATTGACCAAACTAAACCAAAAGACCAACTGCCTTACTGTTAAATATAGTAAAGAAAAGAGCTCAAGAAACAGTATCGTGTTTCTATAATTTGTTATTTGATTCAACTCAATAAGTCCTAATTGACCAAACTAGCAGTTGACCCTTAGTTCAACACTGGTAATGGGTCAGTATTATCCGTATTGTGTCCTTTACCCCCTTACACTATGAAGGAGCTGTCACCTGAGATGTTGTCTTCATTAGCTAATGAAAGAGGAGCATGAGAACAATCTACTTACTACTAACAGAATAGATTACTGCAATGCACTCTCCGTGGGGTTGCCTTTGAACACTGCTCCGAAGCTTCATTTAGTCCAACGATTGGCAGCCAGGATGCTCACCGGAACAGGATACACAGAGCGTACAACCCCCCAAATACAATTCCTTATAAAGCCCTAAACAGCGCCGGCCCAGTTTACCTGTCCAAACGTATTTCCCTCTATGAACCTCCAAGGATGCTGAGATTGGGGAGGCCCTGTGTAAGGACTTACCCATTCTAGGTAGGCCGGGGCCTGTTTTGCAGTTTGGCTCCCTGGTGGAAATAGCTGGCATCCATCTTGGGAAGGGAGTTCAGCAGAGCAGACATTAGAGTGAGGGAGTTGCCAGAGATAGGGGGAGTGGTTTAGCTGCTCTTCTGTATGGATACAGACACTCCCAACAGATTGGCTGAGAGCCATAGGGGGAGTCTAGCTTTCTAGGAGGGAGGATTCCTGACAGGAATAGTCAGTCTTGTGAGAGGCTTTAGATGAGAAGCATCTGAGCCTCGTGTGTCTTATGCTAGGCTGTGATTGAGAAACATCTCAGCCTTAGCAGTCTTGAAGAGGCTTTGGATAAGCAACATCCTGATTCAGGGGGCCACTTTAGAAGGGTAGAGCCGGTATACACCTTGGAGTCTCTTGTTACAGAGAAATGTGGGCTCTTAGACTGGGGAGCTAGCACGAGTCTGTTAGTCCCATTCAGAAGCAAGACTCAGGGAACTTTAGTGGAGGAAGTTCCTGGTTGAAACTAACTGTTCACACTAGTTGCAGTTTAGTGGGACAGGGCGTTTCCAGTCACGACTCAGCACTGACTGGAATTGCTGGTTTTAAGATCTAAGATTTAGAGAACCTCTGTTGTAACCATATGCTCCAGCACACTTAGATCTTTTGGAAACCATACGCTTTTGCCATTAATTGATAACCATACGCTCATTACCTCAAATTGAATAACCATATGCTCATTGCCTCGTTGGTAGTTAACCATCAAGCTTGTGCCTCGTTTGTTTGTAAAAGTTAATAAATTCTTTCTATTTTAATTTTTACCACAGTCTCCATCGTATTTCCTCACAGTTTCCTCATAGCTGATTATTTAGTTAGGAGCTAATTGAACAACTTATTTAATTTTAAAAATCCTAATTAGAGTAATTAGGTTGGTGGCAGTGATTTGAATATTGGGTGCATCCGAAGTCGTCACACCCTGCAACCCCATCAAGCGCAGATTGCCACCCTATACCCCGATCCTTTATAGCTCATATCCTGTTGACATTTTAGATCTACATAAGTTCCACCATGGAAGCAATTGGGAATTTACTATCCATTGATGGGACCACATTTGGCTCAAGGCTGAGGTGAAATTGCACATATGACATCAGTATGCACAGGTCTTCATTGTCCATGGCTCAGCCATGCACATTTGCTATGTATTTGTTGCATATCTGCCATCTTGTTTCAGCTGGACAATCTTACCATTCAACATGTGTGGAGATTTCTGCCAAGAGATTTATAGAGATCTCTCTTCTGCTGACTGGATCCTATTAAGTTGCCCTTAATCTTTCCTAGCCCTTTTCTTTGGAAGACTTTGGCAAAGGAATAGAAAGATCAACCCTTTTTCTCAATTGTCAAGCCAGTTATGATATAACTGAACGTTGGTGAGACAAACTATAAATGAATATGACACAGCCATCAGCATCCCTCCCCTTCTTGCTTCTGATATGATAATTGTGTCTAATTCCTTAATTTCCATGCCAGCATTGTGTGCACCTCCTTGTTAATGGAATGTAAATTTGTGTTGCTAGTGTGTGGATGCATTTAATTGCAGGGCAGCTAATCTGTGATTGGCCCAAATGTTACCCTTTAACTCAGGGATGGGCAATTATTTTTTCCAAGGGGCCACACCAGAGCCAAAAAAATATTATGGGGGGCCGCACCTAAAGGCTGAACTACATTGTACATAATATCAATTGAATTTCTTTAATAATAATAAAATCTTGAACCAAACTTGGCACACTGAACTCTCCAAAGTACTGAAAGGGTTTGCTGGGCATTTACCTTGAGTTTGGGAGTTGTAGTTCACCTACATCCAGAGAGCACTGTGGACTCAAATAATGATGGATCAGGACCAAACTTGGCACAAATCCTCAATTTGCCCAAAGAGGCAGAAGACAAGGGAAGAGGAGGAAGCCAGGAAGGGAAGGATGCAAACCCCCCCCCCCGCACGCTCTGGCCTCGACCCCGCCCCATTCCCGCTCTGGCCACGCCCCCTTTCCCTCAATGCACTCCCTCCTTCCCTCTTGCGTTCAGGTGGTGAAAGGGGGAAGGAATGAAAGGGGGAAAGCGAGAGGGAGGGAAGGAAATAGGAAACAGAAGAAGGGAAAGAGCGCCGAGGCAAGAGGGAGGGGGGAGCGCGCAAGTGAAGGGAGGGTGAGGGCGAGGGCGAGGGCAAAGGCATGCTCTTGCTCCTGGCCGCCTCCCCTACTCCCCCCCCTCCCTTCCCCTCCGCTTGCCTGCCTGCCTGCCTGCCTGCCTGCCTGCTTCTTCACGTTTGTAGCCACCCCAATGGGAGTTTGCTTCCCTCTCTTCACAAGGAAGCCTTGGGGGAGCCAAGGGCCAGACAGCATTGGCTGCCGGGCCGAATCTGGGCCCCGGGCCGTAGGTTGCCCACCCCTGCTTTAACTGATTGATGTAGCCAAGCAGCTTACAAATGTTTTCATTTTAGGTCCCAACAGTGGCATTTCACCTTGGGGGTTGACCTGGGGTGGTGATGGACAGACAGCTGTGGATGATGACCATACCATGGTCTTCTCCTATAAGATTTCTCCTGTACTGAGAATAGGATAGAAAATATGAAGGCGGGTCAATAAGTCCATGACTTTTTGAATAAAACACAGGTTTTGGGATAAAACATTTTATTTTTGAACGTCGTCTACTTTGAGCTCTATACACTTTGTCCAACGTTTCTCCATTTTTTTCCCTTCAAAAAAATAAGATTTGTCGAGGTCACCTAAAAAAAGGTATTTGTTTGTGAGATGATTTCATTGTTGGAGTCAAATCTCTTTTCGCCGAGCCATTTCTTCAAGTTTGGAAACAAGAAATAGTCATTCGGGGCTAAATCCAAGGAATAGGGCGGATGAGGAAGCAATTCGTATCCCAATTCATGGATTGTTGCCATGGAAACTGCACATGTGTGCACCCTTGCATTGTCCTGGTGCAAAATAACTTTTTTTGGCCAAATGCGGTCATTTCCCCCCCAAATCCTCATTAAATCGACCCAATAAGTTGGCATAATATTCGCCATTGATTGTTTTACCCTTTTGAAGGTAGTCAATGTGGATTATCCCAAAAAACGGTCACCATGACTTTATTGGCTGACAAACCCACCTTGGCCTTCTTTGGCACCGATTCACCCCGAGAAACTCACTGTTTTGAATGTTGTTTGGTCTCTGGTGTGTTGTGGTGTATCCACGTTTTGCCAAGGATACGAAACGGCGCAAAAACTTGTCCATATTGTGGTTGAACAACGCCAAACACTCCTGTGAAATTGCCACATGATTGCGTTTGTGGTCGATTGTGAGCAAAGCAGCACCCATCTTGCGGAAAGCTTTCTCATTTAAAATTGAAACCACTGAGCCACGTGAGATGCCTATGGCTTCCACAATCTCTCGCGCTTTCAATCTTCGATCGGCCAACACCATATCGTGATTTTTTTTCAATTGTTTCGGGTGTAGAGACCTCAACTAGGCGTCCAGAACGTTCGGCATCTTCCGTGCTTGTACGGCCACAACAAAATTCGGTAAACCACTTTTTTACCATTGAAACTGATTGTGCAGAGTCCCCATAGTATTTATCAAGCTTAGCCTTGTTTTGAGTGATGTTTTTTTCCGCAAAAAATAATGCTGAATGAGCACATGAAATTCACTTTTTTCCATTTTCTCCTTAAATCATGCGGTAGTCTGCTATCAATGGCTGTCAAACACAAACTAAATAACGCAGCTTGTTCAAATTTTGCACGGAGGCAACTGACAGATGCCTATCGACAGGAGCAGTGTTGCTCTTTCAGTTAAGAGGCAGGAAATTTAAAAAGTCACGGACTTATTGACCCGCCCTCCTAGCTTTGTGGAAGTAGAATTTAAACATGCATGGATCTAAGCTTCTGAGTCTAAAGTCCTTTGACCTCAAAGTCCAAGGATATTGGACCTATTATGGGGTGCATTGAAAATAATGGTTGGCCATCCTGCATTATGTTCTGTATGACTTGCACATGATGAAAGACTGGGGGGAAATCTCCAGAGTCTTGTAAGACTACCACTCATCTGCTCTTACTCCCAGAAGATTTTGATGAATTACATAAGAACATAAGAAGAGCCATGCTGAATCGGACCTCAGCCCATCTAGTCCAGCATTCTGTATCACACAGTGGCCCACCAGTTGTACACGGGGATCTCGAGCAGAAGGGAGGGCAAAACCCTGACCTGCTCCCGACCCCCACAACCAGTACCCAGGGGAAATCCTGCCTACCTCAACCAACTCCGAGGTGGCACTTGAATGTCCTTTTCAGTAACTACCGATACACTTGGTATCCATGAATCTGTCTAATCCTGCCTTGAAGTTGTTCAGGCTGACAGCTGTCACAACCTCTTCTGGAAGTGAGTTCCATAACCCAATGACCCTCTGGGTGAAGAAATATTTCCCTTTATTAGTCCTAATTTTCCTACCTTGGAGCTTCAGGGAGTGCCCTCTAGTCCTAGTGTTTTGTGACAAAGAAAATAGTTTTTCTTCATTCACCTTTTCTATCCCATGCATGATTTTATACACTTCGATCAAGTCACCTCTTAAACGCCGTCTTTCAAGGCTGAAAAGACCAAGGCATGGCAACCTGGTTTCATAAGGGAGCCGCTCCATCCCTTGGATCATTCTTGTTGCCCTTTTCTGTACCTTTTCCAGTTCCGTTATATCCTTCTTAAGGTGCGGAGACCAGAATTGTACACAGTACTCCAAATGTGGCCTTACCATCGATTTGTAGAGAGGTAATACAACATTTGCTGACCTATTTTCGATTATCTTCCTGATCATGCCAAGCATAGAATTTGCTTTTTTCACTGCTGCAGCGCACTGGGTTGACATCTTCATTGAGCTGTCCACCAAAACCCCAAGATCCCTTTCCTGGTTTGTCTCAGAAAGCTTTGACCCCATCAATTTGTAGGTGTAGTTGGGGTTCTTTGCCCCGATGTGCATGACTTTACACTTGTTTAGGTTAAAATGCATTTGCCACTTCGTTGCCTATTCACTCAATTTCGAGAGATCTTTCTGGAGCTCTTTACAATCAGTTTCATTTTTAACTACCCTGAACAATTTAGTGTCGTCTGCAAATTTTGCTACCTCAGAATACACTCCTACATCCAGATCATTAATGAATAAATTAAAAAGTAACGGACCCAAAACTGAACATTGGGGTACGCCACTTCTCACCTCTTTCCACCCAGAGAAATGTCCGTTTATTACCACCCTTTACATAAGAACATAAGAACATAAGAAGAGCCATGCTGAATCGGGCCTCAGCCCATCTAGTCCAGCATTCTGTGTCACACAGTGGCCCACTAGTTGTACACAGGGATCTCTAGCAGAAAGGAGGGCAGAACCCTCACCTGCTCCCGACCCCCACAACCAGTACCTGGGAAATCCTGCCTGCCTCCATCAACACAGAGGTGGCACTTGGATGTCCATTTCAGTAGCTACTGATTCCCTTGGTATCCATGAATCTGTCTAATCCTGCCTTGAAGCTTTGTTTCCTACAGTTTAGCCAGGTTCCAATCCAGGACAAGACCTGTCCTCTGATTCCATGGCTGAAGAGCTTATTTAGGAGCCTTTGGTGAGGGACTTTGTCAAAAGCCTTTTGAAAGTCAAGGTAAACAATATCGACTGGGTCCCCTTTATCTATGTGTTTATTTACACCCTCAAAGAATTCTAACAAGTTAGTAAGACATGATTTGCCTTTGCAGAAACCATGTTGATTTTCTTTCAGCAATGCCTGTTCTTCTATGTGCCTAGTAATATTTTCTTTAATAATGGTTTCCATCACTTTGCCTGGAACTGAGGTTAAACTGACTGGTCTATAATTTCCTGGATCACCTCTGGATCCTTTCTTGAAGATCGGTGTTACATTTGCCTCCCTCCAGTCCTCGGGTACAGTGCCTGATCTTAGAGAAAGGTTATATATCTTAGCTAGAAGTTCAGCAATTTCACACTTGAGTTCCTTAAGAACTCTGGGGTGGATGCCGTCTGGACCTGGTGATTTGTTGACATTTAGTTTAGTAAGGCATATGAGAACATCCTCCTTGTTTATCTCTGTTTTAATTCTTTTAATTCCCTCCCTGAAAAAACTGACTCAGCTGCAGGCATATGTTGTCTGTCCTCCTGTGTGAAAACGGAGGCAAAGAAGTCATTTAGCCGCTCAGCAATCTCCTTGTCTTCGCTGATTGTCCCTTTCTGACCATTGTGGTCGAGTGGCCCAACTGCTTTTCTAGTTGGGTTCCTGCTTCTGATGTACTTAAAGAAGTACATTGATTGGATACAGGACTTATTGATGGAGGTCTGTTAAAAAGGTAAGGTATCTACATCCACCCACTACCACACACTTTTGATGACAATGAAAGAGGTCATTGGAAGCTTTCCAAGATGTGAGTTTGTTGACATCCCTTGCTCATTCCATCAGTGGGACAAAATAGCAGCAGGCAGCATGACTCATGCAGCCTTTGAGCAATCGGTGCATTTTCCAATTCTGGTTTTCAGGCAAACAATGATCCTCTATGAATACAGCTTGTTCTATTTGGACATCATGGTAAGTGATACGAGGGCGGGTCAATAGGTCCGTGACTTTTTGAATTCCCCGCCTCTTAACTGAAAGGGCAACACTGCTCCTGTCAACAGGCACCTGTCAGTTGACTCCTGTCAAAATTTGAACAAGTTGCATTATTTAGTTTGTGTTTGACAGCCATTGATAGCAGACTACCGCGTGATTTGAAGAGAAAATGGAAAAAAGTGCATTTTGTGTGCTTATTAAGCATTACTTTTTGCGGAAAAAACATCACTCAAACCAAGGCTAAGCTTGATAAATACTATGGGGACTCTGCACCATCAATTTCAATGGTAAAAAAGTGGTTTACTGAATTTTGTTGTGGCCGTACAAGCACGGAAGATGCCGAACATTCTGGACGCCGAGTTGAGGTCTCTACACCCGAAACAATTAAAAAATTCACGATGTGTTGTTGGCCGATTGGAGATTGAAAGTGCGAGAGATTGTGGAGGACATAGGCATCTCACATGGCTCAGTGGTTTCAATTTTAAATGGTCACTTGGGTATGAGAAAGTTTTCCGCAAGATGGGTGCCGCATTTGGTCACAATCAACCATGCACACATGTGCAGTTGCCATGGCAACAATCCATAAATTGGGATACAAATTGCTCCCTCATCCACCCTATTCTCTGGATTTAGCTCCAAGTGACTATTTCTTGTTTCCAAACCTGAAGAAATGGCTTGGCGGAAAGAGATTTGACTCCAACAATGATACCTATTTTGATGACCTCGACAAATCTTATTTTTTGGAAGGGATAAAAAAATTGGAGAAACGTTGGACAAATGTATAGAGCTCAAAGGAGACTACATTGAAAAATAAAATGATTTTTTAAAATCCAAAAACCTGTGTTTCATTCAAAAAGTCACGGACTTATTGACCCACCCTCGTAGTTATTGCAAAGGAAGATGTGAGTGGTGGCATCAGAGTAGCCCCGATGGCCCAGTCCCAGGACTTCATCATACCAACCTGTAGCTATTTCGGACTTAAAAAAAATATTTGGGAAATGATACCACCGCTGCTTGTTTCAGAGGCTAATAAAATATTAGCCTTGTTTGTCATTTTGTGATCATTCACTCTGTCCTGCTGTGGTTTCTGGGTGCATGAACTCAGCTACAGGAAGGGAAAGAGACTGGTTTCGTGCAGACAGGATTTTTGCGCCAACTATAAATACTACCACCTCTATCACAACAGTTACAAAAAATGCTTGCTCTCCCAAATGGACTGAAGAATGTATTGTCGACCTCACAACCTCTGAGGATGCCTGGCATAGATGCAGGCAAAATGTCAGGAGAACATTGCCATATAGCCCGGAAAAACCTACAACAACCCACGGACTGAAGAATCAGAGTTCTCAACTTGCTGTACAAAATTCCCACGCTCTCTAAGATCAAGAAAAAACACATAGGCCAGGAGAGGCTGCAGCAGTTTGCTTTTGCCTGAATCTACTAGGAAGGGCAATGTTTCACCCTTCCTCTCATGCCTTCTCTGCTGGTGAATTAATAAAGTGCAAATGTAACTCACTTTGCTGCATCTGAAATGATGAGGACTAATGGGAAGAGGAGAAAAAAGTTGGAACCTTTGAAGAGCAGCTAATAAGGTGGGTGGCACCGTGGGTTAAACTGCTGAGCTGCTGAACTTGCTGATCAGAAGGTTGCAGGTATGAATCTGGGGAGTGGGGTGAGCTCCTGCTGTTAGCCCCAGCTTCTGCCAACTTAGCAGTTCGAAAACATGCAAGCATGAGTAAATCAATAGGTACCGCTTCTGCGGGAAGTTAACGGTGCTCCATGCAGTCATGCCAGCCACATGACCTTGGAGGTGTCTATGGACAATGCTGGCTCTTCGGCTTAGAAATGGAGATGAGCACCAACCCTCAGAGTCAGACACAACTGGATTTAATGTCAGGGGAAAACCTTTACCTCTAAGAAGATGGGATGACAGAGGATTAATCAGGACTGTTCCTGCCAAATCGGGACACTTAGAGGGCATGAAACCTTGGAAATGGAAATATATTTTCCACTTTCCTAGCTATAATCATCCCCTGCCTGCACTCCTTAAAGCTCAGTTGGTGCCAATACTTGGATTTTTTTTTTAGTCTCAGAAGGAAAGTCTCTGGAGCCCGACTTTTGCTGAGACCTGGAAACCTGAACCAAACCCAGTATCCAAGCCAGAAAGCCTTTGGAGAGAGCCTGATGGAAATTAATGGGAGCTGCAAAAGATCATGGGAGGGGGTTTCACTTAATAACATGGCACATACTGGCCTCTACCCCAAATGATTTTCAGCACGGAAGCAGACAGGCTTAGTTCCTAGATGCATGAAGACCCCAAATATAAACAAGAAACAATGATTGCAGATTTGTCGAAAGACCTAGCAGGCAAGGGCACTGTTGGAATAATACATGTCTGGGCCTTGCATGATTATTGTGCAGAGAACAAAACGCAGCCAACGAAAGAGACGGCAAGCGCAGACAGTGATTCAGGGCCGCGGGAGATCGAAGCTATTTGGAAAGGTCAAAATAACCTGAGTCAGTCTGTTCGAGAGGAACGTGCTTGAGAAAGAAGCGTTATGGAGATCAATTGTGGGAGGGAGAATCTATTTTTTTTTAAAAAAGAATCTGAATTATTTTTTTAAAAATAAATAAGAGGAAAAACCTGCAACAATAATACCCCAGCTCAAGCCTTCCTGCGATTTGAACAGGATCAGAAGTTGATAACTGCCAACTTTAGAAATGTCCCGAATGGAGAAATGTGGGGAGGTCCTTTTCTACCTGAACATTATGCCCCATAAGAGGTTGATTTATTTATTTACTTTATTTATATTCCGCTCTTCTCACCCCGAAGGGGACTCAGAGTGGATTACAGATACACATACTTTTAGCAGACAATTCCTGCTATTTCAAAAACATACATATAAACGAACACACATATAAACGAACAGAGGCAAACTCTGGCCACCAGGGGGAGCTGATGCACTCCTCATCTCTCAGCGTTTCCAGCGTCCCTTGTTGTTCCTTCCGCATTCCTGGAGTTCTTTAATGGCCTCATAATTCAGTCAAAATTTGCCTCCCCACTTAATGTGGTACCTTTATCACCTACTTGACAGATGCAACTTTCTTTTGGGCTGCAAAGGTCAACAGCAGGTCACACTTAAAGGTCGAGCACCCACCTCAACCCGGGCAGGCCTCGAACTCATGACCTACTGGTCAGAGAGATCTTATGCAGCTGACACTTAGCCAGCTGTGCCACATTCCCGGTTGAGCTGAGGAATGATATGGTTGAAATTCTTAATTACCTGGTTTGGTAAATAAGAGCATTATTTATGTTCTGATTAAATATATTCATTAATTTCAGCCTCCTTCCCCCTCTTCTACTTTCCTGCTCCAAAAAAATCCTTCAGGACATTTTGGGATACCAAAATACACGATGAATACAGGGGAAATCATTTTCTTTTTCTCCTGCAGTGTGGAGAAAACTACCGTAATCACTCACCCTTGCACGTAAGAATGGAATAATCAAGGGTTTATCTCCCTTAAATACTCATTGATTAAAAAGGCAGCTCCAACCCTCAAAAAACCTCTTTTTCATAGACTATCAAAAGCCCACTAAATTGGAAAGAGACTGTGTTAGGAGGCAGCAGCAGTCTTGGGGCATCATGGGAATATTGGAGTTGTTGTGTTCCTTCAAGTCATTTCCAATTTATGGCAACACTAAGGTGAATCTACCATGTGAATCTCTTGGCAAGACTTATTCAGAGGGATTTTGCCTTTCCCTACCTTTTAGGCCATTGTTTCTCAACCTTCCTAATGCCGTGACCCCTTAATACAGTTCGTCATGTTGCGGTGACCCCCAACCATAAAATTATTTTTGTTGCTACTTCCTAATTGTAATTTTGCTACTGTAATGAATCATAATGTAAATATCTGATATGCAGGATGTATTTTTATTAACTGGTCCATTTTTGGCACCTAATAAACCCACATTTTAATAGTGGTGGGGTTGGAGGGGGGATTGATTTTATCATTTGGGAGTTGTAGTTGCTGGGATCAAAGAGCCAATGGGATCTACCAATGATGGAATTGAGACAAACTTGGCATAAAGAATTCCTATGACCAACAGAAAATACTGGAAGGGTTTAGTGGGCATTGACCTTGATTTGTAGCACCGGGAATGTGGCGCAGCTGGCTAAGTGTCAGCTGCATAAGATCTCTCTGACCATTAGGTCATGAGTTTGAGGCCTGCCCGGGTCAAGGTGGGTTCTTGACCTTAAGTGTAGCCTGCTGCTGACCTTTGCAGCCCGAAAGACAGTTACATTTGTCAAGTAGGAGATAAAGGTACCACATTAAAGTGGGGAGGCAAATTTTGACTGATTTATGAGGCCATAAAGAATCGCTGAGGAATGCGGAAGAAACAACAAGGGACGCTGGAAGGAAACGCTGAGAGAGATGAGGAGTGTGTCAGCTCCCCCTGGTGGCCAGAAAGTTTGCCTCTGTTTATCAATATATGTATAATATGTCAAAATGTATGTACTGTACTGTGATAAATGTCACATGTTTATATGTCATATGTTGAACTGCAGGGATTGTCTGCAAGTATGTGTACTGTAATCCGCTCTGTCCCCTTCGGGGTGAGAAGGGCGGAATATAAATAAAGTAAGTAAATAAATAAATAGTTCACCTACATCCAGAGAGTACTGTGGACTCAAACAATGATGGATCCGGCCCAAACTTGGCATGGATACTCAATATACCGAAATGTGAACACTGGTGGAGTTTGGGGAAATAGATCTTGACATTTGGGAGTTGTTGGTGGGAATGTATAGTTCACCCTACAATTAAAGAGCATTCCGAACCCCACCAATGCTATAATTGGGCCAACTTCCCACAGAGAAACCTCATGACCAACAGAAAATATTGTGTTTTCTGATGGTCTCTGGTGACCCCTCTGGCACCCCCTTGTGACCCCCCCCCCCAGGGGTCCTGATTCCCAGGTTGGGAAATGCTGTCTTAGGCTGAGAGGAGTTGACATGCCCAAGACCACCCAATGGGTTTCTGTTATTGAGTGGGGATTGGAATCCTAGAATATTATTGCTGTTTTATAAACAAGCTTTCCTCCCAGTGGTGTATCAAGGGCAGAGAACTGGGAATGGCCCAGAGCAGAAGGATCTGCCTTAGGTGCAGCAAATCAGGAGACATATTGTCTTCTTCAGGGACAAGAGGGAATGGAGAGGAACGAAGCTGGGCTTGGCCACCATGCGAGTGCGGGTATCACTTGCTTCCCCCAATGCTCTTTCCATGGCCATGGGTGCAGATACAGCCATGGTAGCAGTGGTATCAGTTTGAAGACAAAGAGAATGTGATTCTCCCATTGACAGCATCGGTATTATCACCCAATTCTCATTGGACCAAGACCTTCTGTCCTGCCTCATTGCCCTGTGCTCATCTGCCGCCCATTCCAATGCCTCCAAGAGAGTGTGTCTGTCTTACAGTGGCAACAATTCTTTGGGGATTTCAGTATGTAAAGAGGTCTTGTGGCGCTTGAAAGACTGAGAGAGAATTGCCTATGGGACAAAATCCTCAAAATCAATCAAAGATAAAGAAACAAATCTAAATTCTTCATCAAATGCATATAGCATACCTGTATTGCTATTCTATATGAACAAAACTTTGAATTCTACCTCTTGGGGTTATTATTGCCAGTGGCAAGTATGAGTACGGTGGGAAAGTGGATAGATACTCATCAGCCTCCTTCCAACCAGCTCACCATACATCCAAAAAGCAGCATATTGGTGTTCTTTACCAGTGGTTCTCAACCTTCCTTATGCCGCAACCACTTAATACAGTTCCTCATGTTGTGGTGACCCCCGACCATAAAATTATTTTTGTTGCTACTTCTTAACTATAAGTTTGCTACTGTTATGAATCGTAATGTAAATATCTGATATGTAGGATGTATTTTTATTCACCGGACAAATTTTGGCACAAATACCCGAAATTCAAATACTGGTGAGGTTGGGGGGCAGGATTGATTCTGTCATTTGGGAGTTGTAGTTGCTGGGATTTATAGTTCGCCTACAATCAAATAGCATTCTGAATTCCACCAATGATGGAATTGAACCAAACTTGCCACACAGAATTCCCATGACCAACGGAAAAGGGTTTGGTGTGCATTGACCTTGAGTTCTAGAGTTATAGTTCACCTACATCCAGAGAGCATTGTGCACTCAAACAATGATGGATCTCGACCAAACTTGGCACAGATATTCAATATGCCCAAATGTGAAAACTGGTGGAGTTTGGCAGGAAATAGACCTCGACATTTGGGAGTTGTTGCTTCTGGAATGTATAGTTCGCCTACAACCAAAAGCCATTCTGAACCCCACCAATGATCAAATTGGGCCAGACTTCCCACATAGGACCACCATGCCTTGAAGAGATTCACTGGCACGAGCCTCCCTCCAGCCTCACACACTCTCCTACATTCAAAGAGCATTCTGAATTCCACCAACGATAGAATAGGGTCAAACTTCCCACACAGAACCCCCATGACCTACAGAAAATACTGTGTTTTCTGGTGGTCTTTGGTGATCTCTCTGACACCTCCTTGCAACCCCCCTCAGGGGTCCTAACGCCCAGGTTGAGAAACGCTACTCTATACCGACACAACTGCATCTTTGAATTCTACCTCCTTGTAGCCTCCTGGCCTGCCATATATCTGAAGGAGATATGTTGTAAAATGATCTACTCCAGTTGTCAAAAACACTATGCATGCCAGTTGTTCCACTCATAAGCAATATTTAAAATGTTTCCTGCCATCTTTCCCCCTGGCTACAGCTCATATTTTAGAGTAAAATGCGCATAGGGAAAAATTGCGCAGAGTCTTAATTATCATTGAAAATTACGATTCTCCTATGAGTTATTGTAGGCAAGATTTCCACTGCAATCCCATTGCAGACGGAAGGTAAAATTGTCCTATTCCAACCGCCACTTGGGCCAGACTTCCCACATAGAACCGCCATGCCTTGAAGGGATTCTGACCGGCTTTGTCCGAGAACCCAAGTGCAATTCATTCCACAAATTGTTTCCTTTCCCTCTTTCTTTTCACACCAAAGTGAAGCGTGTCATAATGCTTCCTATCTGATGGCTGTTTAATCTCTATTTGCTAATTAGTTCCCTTCTGTCTTTCATTCCCATGTACATTCATTTTCTTGTTATGTTGAAGCGAGTGACCTACATTATCGGAGCTGCAGAAAAGTCAATTACTCTTCCTGTGATTTTTCAAGTGGTGTTTAGCAAATGGTTTGTGTGAGTGCCTCCCCCCCTCTCTCCATGCATATGTGCGTGCATGTATTATCCACCCCATCTTCTGGTTCCTGTCAGAAATATAGTTGGACTATGCATTTGGCCTTTTGTATTGGACGTTAAGAGGTAAGCATGCAGCATACGATAGCAGTGGCAGAGGTTAGACAATGCGACAGACTTCATTAACCCAGGTATGTCTCTGCACACAAGACTAGATTCACAATTATTCTGAGTCAGCTGCAGAATTTTCCTTAGCGGGCAACATTCTCCCTCTCCCATAATGCCACAGTGTTCTCATAGAATCATAAAGTTGGAAGAGACCTCGTGGGCCATCCAGTCCAATCCCATTCTGCCAAGAATCAGGAAAATTGCATTCAAAGCAACCCCGACAGATGGCCAGCCTCTGTTTAAAAGCCTCCATAGAAGAAGCCTCCACCACACTTTGGGACAAAGAGTTCCACTGCTGGACAGCTCTCACAGTCAGGCAGTTCTTCCTACTCTTCGGGTGGAAGCCATTGTTCCTCGTCCTAGTCTCCAGGGCAGCAGAAAACAAGCTTGCTCCCTCCTCTCTTTGGCTTCCTCTCATATACATGGCTATCATGTCTCCTCTCAGTCTTCTCTTCTTCAGGCTAAACATTCCCAGCTCTTTAAGCCGCTCCTCATAGGGCTTGTTCTCCAGACCCTTGATCATTTTAGTCACCCTCCTCTGGACACATTCCAGCTTGTCAATATCTCCCTTCAATTGTGGTGCCCAGAATTGCACATCATATTCCAGGTGTGGTCTAACCAAGGCAGAATAGAAGGGTAGCATTACGTCCCTGGATCTAGGCTTTTGACTCCTATTGATGCAGGCCAAAATCCCATTGGCTTTTTTTTGCTGCTGCATCACATTGTTGGCTCATGTTGAACTTGTCCGCGAGGACTCCAAGATCTTTTTCATACGTACTGCTCTTGAGCCATGCATCCCCCGTTCTGTATCTTTGCATTTCATTTTTTCTGCCTAAGTGGAGTATCTTACATTTGTCACTGTTGAACATACTGTTAGTTTTGGCCAATTATCTCTCTAATCTGTGAAGATCGTTTTGAATATTGGCTCTCCCTCCTAATTTGGTGTCATCTGCAAACTTTATGATCATGCCTTCTAACTCTTCATCTAAGTAATTAATAAAGATGTCGAACAGGACCGAGCCCAGGACAGAAGCCTGCCGATGGCATTCCGCTCGTCACTTCTTTCCAGGATGTTGCGGCCTGCGCTAAGCTTGGCCTGTTTATATTGAAAGTATATGCTTACTTTTATGTGCTTGCGCTAGATTAACAGGCCTCAATTTGTTGTAAAGGCCTATTTGCAGTTTTGGGGGCTGGGTTGTTGTTTTCCCTGGTTGGGAGGGACTCATTCTCTCTGTTTCCTTCCTCCAATCATCACCCAGTATTTTCCCTCCAAAAAGTCACCTCAGAGTCCCAGCCAATCAGGGTCTCAGGATTTCCCTCCAATTCTAAAGATTATAAAAGGGGGAAACCTCTCTGAGTTTACCTCAGTGACTACCAGGGACGTGTGACTGTGCCACGGGGTTGTCAGCTCCGGCCTGTCACCGTCTTTTAATGACCAAATACTGCCTTCAACCAGCCCTGGACTCATCTTAGGAAGGACTCGCCCTTCAATTTAAAGGAGTTCAGCAGCTGGGGTCTGTCCACCATCCGTGGCGGCTGGCCAGTGAGAGAGAAGGAGAGGCGTTCACCATCCACCCCTCACAGACTGAAGAAGACGACTAAGTAAAATTCTTCGAGCCCGTGAACTTTGTAAAGGTTTTGGAGCCGGACACTTGCAGCTTTGTGTCTTGTTAAATAAACCCAGTTACTTTTTTCATGAAGCTTTGTTCTGTGAAGTCTTTGGGGTCCTCTCCCTCAGAGGAAGGCAATCCGCATCCCCTGGGCATAGGATGTTTATAGCAACTTACGTGGTCACTCCCTTTAAGCCCACCATACAGGATGAAGAGGAAGTATTGGTGAGCACCCTCTTGGTTCATCCACTTAACCAATTACAGATCCACCTAACTGTAGTTATGCCTAGCCCACATTTGACTAGTTTGTTTGCCAGAAGGTCATGGGGGACCTTCTGAAATCCAGATATGCCACATCCACGGCATTCCCCGCATCTACCCAGCTTGTAACTCTATTGGGGGGAAAAATATCAGATTAGTCTGGTATTACTTGTTTTTGATAAATCCGTGTTGACTAGGCATGGTTTCGAACCCAAAAATCGCGATTCTAAAATCAAATGGGGGGGGGGGATTTTTTTTGATTAGTAAAAGAAAGACTTACAAATTTTTTTCCAAAAAGTTCTAAAATGTAACTTAATTACTAACGAAGTTCGTTAGTAGTTCGTATGCCAGTGCATGCAGCATTCCAATTTTTTTGCCTCCCAGAAATCCTAACAGCTGGTAAATTGGCTGGGATTTCTGGGATAGGCCAAAACTTGAATAAATCACACTGAATTCTAGATGGGACTCTCCAAATAGGAAGGAGGGAGGGAGGGAGGGAGGGGGTATTCTATTCTTGGCAGCAAAAAAAAAGGAGGAGGAGCCCCCCTCGCTCCTCGCTGCCTCTCTCACCCCGATCCTGAGGGAGCGAGGGCCCAAGTTTGCCCAGGCTGAGAGGAAAAGGAAGAGGCCTGAGGCTGTGAGGAATGGTGGGAGTTGAAGTCCAAAACACCTGGAGGGCTGAAGTTGGCCCCTCATGAAGCCTCTTCAAGGCTTTAGATCCTGGCAGGCAGAAGGGGCAGGGAGAGCCATCCACTCCTCCTGCCCTGCCAGGATCTAAAGCATCAAAGAGTATTGGGGTGAGAAACCAACCTAATGTATAATAGAATGAATGCTACTGTAAGTGCCTAATATTATAAGTAATCCAACTGGTCATATACCTACATTCCATGCACATGCAATAATACAGCAGTAATAACAAATAAGAAGGGTAAAATTCAAACGTATTCTGACTGTGGTCCCTCCTCAAGGGTGCAAACTGCAAAAGGCTCTTCTCTATGAGCCCGGGAAAAGCCAAACCCGGGCACAGCGTTTGCTGCCTGGGTGCACACACATACATATTCTTTGGGGATTGCTGCAGAATCTTCTCTATGAGCCCGGGATTCTGCAGCAAATCCCCCCCCCCCAAAGAATATGTATGTGTGTGCACCCAGGCAGCCAACGCTGAACCCGGGTTTTGCCTTTCAAGGCTCAGAGAGAAGAGCCTTTTGCAGTTTGCACCCTTTGAGGAGGGACCACAGTCAGAATACTTTTGGGTTTGAATTTTACTTCTTATACCCATTGTTATTACTGCTGTATTATTGCATGTGCATGGAATGTAGGTATATGACCAGTTGGATTACTTATAATATTAGGGCACTTACAGTAGCATTCATTCTATTATACATTAGGTTGGTTTCTCACCCATCTAAAGCACCCAGGATCTAAAGCACCCTTTGATGCTTTAGATCCTGGCAGGCAGGAGAGGCAGGGAAGCCTGGAAAAAAATGTAAACAGAGATGTTTCCTCAGAAGTAAATCCACAAGGGAGGGCACTTCATCCAAAGTGCCCTCCTTTGGATTTACTTCTGAGTAAACCTCTCTGTTTACATTTTTGCAGGCTTCCAGCCAAAAGAAGGAGCGAGTTTAGGGCTTGCCTTGCCAGTTTTCAGACCACTTCCTTAACAATCTTTTCCAGAATCTTGCCTGGCATTGACGTGAGGCTGACCGGATGGTAATTGTTTGGGCCATCCTTTTTTTCCTTCTTGGAGATTGGGACCACATTTTCCCTCTTCCAATCTGCCTCCAAAATGCTCGCTTATTGGCAAGAGTGCTTCCTTCCTTACTACTGTCATCACTCATTTTGGATCTCAGGAGTCGTAATGCCATAAGATAACTTTTCAGACTATAGCTATAACCCTGATGGTACTTGATTATGGCATTATGGTGAAGGTAGGTATATGAACCAATAAGCGAGAACGTTGAGTCCTTGCTGGGAAAGATGGCTAATATACTATCACGAGCTTTGGGTACTTAGCTTCGGTGAATGTAAAGGCTTGGCTTCTCATTGGAAGTCATTCAGTATTCAAGGCTGCTGCATGTTATCAATTCCCTGCACTTAGCCAGAGAATGGGAGCCACGTGGGTGCTAATGTTCCAAAAAGAGAAAGGTTTCATTTGAGGAACCTTTGCAAATTTGATTCCTCTCTGCCTAGCATTTATGGAGTGGTGAGAAGCCACGGGAAACCAATCTGGGCTTGCACAGGAAGGAATCAAAAGGAGGGATGGATGCGGAGGGGAAAACGCAGGAGTCTCTCTTGCCTGCTGTGCGTGTAGAAGGGGAAGAGACTTCTAATTACAGGACAGTCTGTGAGAGGAAGGCTAGGGAGCATTGCACACTGCTCAGGGGCCTTCGTGGACATCAGAACAGAAGGGCAACTATTCGGGATGGGAAGAAAGGCACACACAGTTGGGTTCGGACAAACCAATAATCCATGATGGAGGAACCCACTTGAGATCTGAAGCACTCTTTTTCATTTGTGTTACAACTCATGGTATTTCCTAGCTGAGAAATTCTGTGTAATTAAAAAAAAAAACAGATTGTCAAAGGCTTTCATGGCCAGTATCACTGGGTTGTTGTAGGTTTTTCGGGCTGTATGGCCATGTTCTAGAACAGTGATTTTCAACCTTTTTTTGAGCCGCGGCACATTTTTTACATTTACAAAATCCTAGGGCACACCACCAACCAAAACGACACATATTGCCCTTTGAGATCACTACGGTCGGAGGACTCCAACCTCCTAGAGGTGCCCTCGGTGAAGCTTGTTAGGCTGACATCAACCCGCCGGAGGGCGTTCTCTGTCATAGCACCTACGCTGTGGAACGCCCTCCCGGCCGAAACACGGGCCATTAAGGACCTGCTCCCATTTAGACGGTCCTGTAAAACCCATCTCTTTAAGCAGGCCTTCGATGGGTAGGTCCTTTCCATATGCCGCCATCTGTTCATTCGTCTTGTCAGACGATATGTCGGATTACTGTTTTAATTGCTTCTGTTTTAATTTTTGCTGTTTTTTACTGTTTTTAACTGTATGTATTTAACTGTATGTATTTTGCTGTGCCTTGTGGCTACTGTGAGCCGCCGCGAGCCTCCGGGAGTCGGCGGCATAGAAGCCGAAATAATAAATAAATAAATAAATAAATAAAAACGACACTCTAACTGTCATTTTACTAACTGCCACCCTCCCCCCTCGTGACGCCACTGCTTCCGCCAAGCCCCCCTCCTGTGGCCCCCAGGAGGCCCACGTGCAGGAGGCCCATCAATGTCCTGCGGGGGAGGGCTTCGCTGAGTGGCCGAAGCGCACGCGGGCTCGGCTGAGCAGGACAAATAGGAATTTAGCACACGGGGTGGCTCTGAGCCCCGGAACAAATCACCCCCAGCTCTCCTTCCCGAAGGGGTTCAGCCCCCCCCCCCAGAGGGCCTCCCCCCCATCCCTTCGGCTTCCCTGCTGTCACCTTGGGGCCAGATCAGGAAGGAACCAAGCTGGGCTGTGGAGCTGCGCATCCCGGCCTCTGCTCTGTTCTGCAGCTAACCCGAAGCCCAGCCAGGAGAGGCCAGGAGATGAGGGGTTGCTCCCCTTCCCCAGCGCGGAGGGCTAGAAGGCAGAAAGCCTCGCCTCAAGCCTCTGGGAGCGGGGTCGGACAGGGGCAGCTCCCGCGGACTTCTCCTCCCTCTCCTCCTCTTTGCCGCTGGAGGGGAGGAGGGCAGAAAAGTGCCCAGGAACCAGGAAGCAGGAGGAGCTGCAGCCCGGCCAGGTAGCCCTTGGCGCACAGAGGGAGGGAAGGAAGGAAGGGAAGGAGAGAGAGAGGATGGAGGGAGGAAAGTTCTAGATGCAGAGGGCTCTCCATGACTGCAGCCAGACTGGCTGGCATTGCTGCTTTGGCTAGCAAAGCCTCATTTCCACTGCCTGAAGTTTCCTGCTAGGATTTTCTCTCTCTCTCTCTCTCTCTCTCTCTCTCTCTCTCTCTCTCTCTCTCTCTCCCCACTGTAATTTCCCATGGTACACCTGATGATCTCTCACGGCACACTAGTGTTCCACGGCACACTGATTGAAAATCACTTTTCTAGAAGCATTCTCTCCTGACGTTTCACCTGCATCTATGACAGGCATCCTCAGAGGTTGTGAGGATGGCTGCCATAGATGAAGGCGAAATGTCAGGAGAGAATGCTTCTAGAACATGGACATACTACCAAAAAAACCTACAACAACTCAAAATAACAGATGTCACTTTTAATAATAATAATAATAATAATAATAATCTTTATTTATACCCCACCACCATCTCACCAATGGGGACTCAGGGCGGCTTACATGAGGCCAAACCCAAATAACAAATTACAATAAAATAAGAATCAAAAACATCAACAAAACACAATACGTATAAATAAAAGAACAACATGCAAACACAATATCTAAAATCACAAAAATTACAAGGTGGGCCGCATGCAGGTTGAAGAACTCACCTCTCAAATTTCCATAGTATTGAACCATGGCAATTTATTTATTTCACTTATTTGTACCCTGTTCTTCTCCTCCCTGGAGGAGTGGCTTCACAACATGCAACCATTAGATGCCATCACATAAATTATAAGTAAACAATTACACTTAAAAACAAGCAGTTAAAACATAAATTATTAAGGTTGCTGTAAGTTTTCTGGGCTGTCTGGCCATGGCCCAGAAGCATTCTCTCCTGATGTTTCACCTGTATCTATGGCAGGCATTCTCATAGGTTGTGAGGTCTGTTGGAACTTATAGCAACACAGTGATTCTGGCCATGAAAGCCTTCGACAATACATCAGTTATCAAAACTTCAATTTAAAATCACACAAGTTTAAAATCATAATCTAGGTCAATCCATTGCCGGTCACATAAAATCACTCTTATTCTTGTTGCTGCATCTACTGTTCGAACGTTTGGTTCCACAACCATGTTTTAAGTTTTTTCCTAAAGGACAGGAGGGAGGGAACCGACCTGATGTCATTGGGGAGGGAGTTCCACAGGCAAGGGGCCACCACTGAGAATGCCCTGTCTCTCGTCCCCACCAGTCGAGCTTGCGAGGATGGTCGGACTGAGAGCAGGGCCTCCCCAACATTCTTAACCTGTGCGATGGTTCATAGTGGGAGATACGTTCGGACAGGTAAGCTGGGCCAGAACCATTCAGGGCTTCACAGTTAAAGTGTTGCCAAACTGCATTAATTCTACAGTGTAAATGCACCCTTTGTCTCCCAGTACAAAATCAAATAAAGTCAAGATCTACTCACATTTGCATGCTTTCAAACTGCTACATTAGCAGAAGCTGGGGCTAACAGCGGGAGCTCACTCCGTTCCCCGGATTTGAAACTGTGACCTTTCGGTCAGTAAGTTCAGCAGCTCAGTGCTTTCAAACGTGCTGTGCCACTGGGGGCTCTGTAAAATCAAATAAATCATCGTATAAATGGAGAAGAGTGCCCCTAGAATTGCTATCCTTCATTTTAAAGTTATCCCCCAACCATTGCACCATTGGGGGAAAACAAATGACTTTCCCCTTCTGGTTTTATGAAAATGGAAAAGTATGGCTCATAGAGAATCAATGACAGAAATGGAGTTGGGGCAGCCCCTATATCCTGAGTAAATGCTTGTCGTTGCCTTACTGCTTCTGGAGTGTTTTAAATTCCTGTTCCAACAAGAATGAATGCATAGAGCAACAATAAGATTCAGCAGGCCGTCTTCTCCACCAGACGTTCGGTAGGTAACAAAGTGGTTGAAAAGCAAAACAAAGGCTTTGCTGTCACCCAAACCTCTTTGGTGTCGCTACTCTGTGTAATCAATTTATTTTTTGTGTCCGTTTTGCTGATACGATGGAACAAAGCACTTCCTCAGAAGCTGCAGTTTTCAGCAGCCTGTTGTTGTTTGCTTTTCTACAGCGAAGCTGTTTGTGCAAACACAGTTAGCGTCAGGAGACTGCCAGAATCAAAGCGACAACATAATATGGAGAATGGGCATGGCCGACTTACCGGTCATGCGGTTTGCGGGGCAGCGTTGCCCCTGCGCCATCTTCTGGCCTGAAGGGGCTTCTTCTCCCCAGAAGCCCCTGGGGTGGCTGGATGGCTTCCCGCCATCCCGCCGGCCGGCCAATGAGGGGGCTGGCTCTGCCCCGCCCCCTCCCTGCTTCCGGCCGGCACACACTTCCGCTCGGGCAGCTTACTTAAGGCTGCCCGGGGACTGCCTCGCCACGTGCGGAGGCAGTCTTGTTTTTCCTCCCACCCTCCCTACTCATTGCATTTGTTGTTGGTGTATTTTGGTTATTTTGCACTTTATTGTTGCTCTGTTCTTGGTTGCACTTTGTGTTGTGTTCTTTGTCGCGACTCTGTATTTGGCGTGTGGCATGTGGCATGGCCCCTGGATCAGGCTGGCTTATCGCCCCTTGGTTGTATGGGGGATAATGCCCAGGCCCCCTGGGGTGCTGAGTTTCCGTGGATAGGTATTGGCTGCTCGCACCCCAGGCTTGCAAACAACTATGGACTTTTCAGGGGGGGGGGGGCTGTCCTACCCTGATTCAGGATCCATGCGTGGCCACCAACCCTATGTTCCTGTGTTCAATAAATTGAGTTGTGGCCAATTTTATCCAACCAACTGTGTCTGTATGTAGTTCTTGGCACGAGGTGTGTCACGCTTGCACACGCAATTAATTCTGGGCTGTACCAATTTGGACTTTAGGTGGGAGGTTGCAATGGACTCAGAGAAGCTGGAAGAGCTCTTTGAACTGGACTAGTTGAACTGGACTTGTTTGTTGAACCCTGGACTAAAGCACCCTCAACAGATAGCCACCAAGCATCTGCTTGAGGATTGCTTGATGGCCACCCATCTGTTCACATGAATGCTTCCATTATCAAATAGTACTTACTGTACGACAGTTCTGCAAAAAAAAAAATTCAAGAGAAAAATGACCACCCTGCAATTAAATCCCATTATATCTCCTTTTCTTTGGGGGCATCGGAGTACAATTGGCTTAGAGGGAACTCTTCTTAGGCCTCTTCTACACAGCTGTATAAATCCACATTGAACTGGATTATATGGCAGTGTAGACTCCGATAACCCAGTTCAAAGCAGATATTGTGGGTTTTCTCCTGACAATGTGGTAAGGCTAGAGTGGGAAGTATGAGCCACATATGGTCCTTGAAAGAGCTGTGGATACTTTCTTTCTATCATTATTACTAAAATTGGGTTTTCCCTTCTGGACATGCTGGACGGGGAGGGCTATTTGCCCACCTCAATGAATGAAACCAAGCTCTGGAGGCAGAGCGCCACATATGAGCGCCTGCCCCTTTCAGCTCTTAGCATTGGAGCAGCAAATGTTGGCCCACCTTCCCACCCTACATCAGTGTGCCAAGGGGCTACTTCGAAGATGTTTGGGAATCCCGCCCCCCTTAACAGTTTTTTTTCTCATTTACCCTACACTGTTGAGGCTAATGGGTAATTGGCATTAGGTGGAGCCATTGAATAGGCTGTCATGTGGAATAGGGGGCTACAACTTACATCTTGGTGTGCACCTAAGGCACCCATTTTGGTGAAGGCCAGGAATGGGAACCCCCACTAGCCAATTCACTCAACCAAGTTGGTGGCAAACAGAAATGGAGCTGCCTTGGGGGATTCTAAGCTCGGATGTTTCTCAACTTGGGTTTTGAATACTCTATGCAGCTCCCCTAAACAGTTGCCCTGGTTATGACTCATGGTGAGATATGCGGGGAACTCAGGTGTCTCATCCAAGACATCTGAGAAGTGGGTCTAGATGGCCACTGCCTCGGCTTACCCAAAATCAAGTTCAAACCCCCATTTTTTGCTGGTTGGAGTTCATGAAGAAAGTTTGAATAGGTAGGTAAAGGTTTTCCCCTGACATTAAGTCCAGTTATTTCCGACTCTGGGGTGTGGTGCTCATCTCCATTTCTAAGCCAAAGAGTTGGCATTGTCCATAGACACCTCCAAGATCATGTGGCTGGCATGACTGCAAGGAGTGCCGTTACCTTCCTGCCGGGACGATACCTATTGATCTACTCACATTTGCATGTTTTGAACTGATAGGCTGGCAGGAGCTGGGGCTAACAGTGGAAGCTCCTGCCACTCCCCGGATTCGTACCTGTGACCTTTCAGTCAATAAGCTCAGTAGCTCAGTGCATTAACCCACTGCGCCACCGGGGCTCCTCATATATTACCTCCTTGAATAGGTAACAATTCAAAAAAAAGTTGCCCATATTTATCCCACCACAGTTGTTTGGTCTCATTATTTCATTGATGGGTGGGCAAAGAGTATAACCAATGGGTTCTAAGAAGGATAATTGAATATCCCTATATCCCAGAATATTAAGATAGAAAATCCCACATTATGTGAGTGTGGACTCCGATAACCCAGTTCAAAGCAGATATTGAGGGATTTTCTGCCTTGATATTCTGGGATATAGGGCTGTGTGGATGGGCTCTGGATGTAATCCATTTTAACCCTTTTCTGTACTGGAAACTATTGCAATGAAAACATAATGTTTGGGATGTCCTTGTAACTGAGCCCATAGGTACCAGTGACCATAACACAATAACCTTCAACTTAAGTTTGGATAGCAAACTGTCAGTGAAAACTAACACGGAGACATTAAACTTTCACAAAGGGAATTTCACCAAAATGAGAAAAATTGTAAAGAACAAACTAAAAGGAGCAGTAAAAAAAATCAAATCCCTCCAAAATGCTTGGAAACTGTTTAAAAATACCTTAAAACAGGCCGAACTAAAATGCATTCCAATAAAAAGAAAGAGGCATGGAAAGTCCAAAAGGACACCAGTATGGCTTACAAATGAAGTAAAAGATGTGATTGGAAAGAAGAAAAACTCATTTAAGAAATGGAAGGCTCTTCCTACCGAGGAGAACAGAAAGGAACACAAGCTCTGGCAAACTAAATGCAAAGCAACAGTCAGGAAAGCCAAGAGAGATTTTGAGGCACATATAGCTAAGAATATTTAAAAAAAACTACAAAAACTTCTTTAAGTACATCAGAAGCAGGAACCCAACTAGAAAAGCAGTTGGGCCACTCGACGACAATGGTCAGAAAGGGAAAATCTGTGAAGACAAGGAGATTGCTGAGCGGCTAAATGACTTCTTTGCCTCCGTTTTCACACAGGAGGACAGACAACATATGCCTTCAGCTGAGTCAGTTTTTTCAGGGAGGGAATTAAATGAATTAAACCAGATAGAGATAAACAAGGAGGATGTTCTCACATGCCTTAATAAACTAAATGTCAACAAATCACCAGGTCCAGACGGCATCCACCCCAGAGTTCTTAAGGAACTCAAGTGTGAAATTGCTGAACTTCTAGCTAAGATATATAACCTTTCTCTAAGATCAGGCACTGTACCCGAGGACTGGAGGGAGGCAAATGTAACACCGATCTTCAAGAAAGGATCCAGAGGTGATCCAGGAAATTATAGACCTCAGTTCCAGGCAAAGTGATGGAAACCATTATTAAAGAAAATATTACTAGGCACATAGAAGAACAGGCATTGCTGAAAGAAAATCAACATGGTTTCTGCAAAGGCAAATCATGTCTTACTAACTTGTTAGAATTCTTTGAGGGTGAAAATAAACACATAGATAAAGGGGACCCAATTGATATTGTTTACCGTGACTTTCAAAAGGCTTTTGACAAAGTCCCTCACCAAAGGCTCCTAAATAAGCTCTTCAGCCATGGAATCAGGGACAGGTCTTGTCCTGGATTGGAACCTGGCTAAACTGTAGGAAACAAAGGGTGGTAATAAACGGACATTTCTCTGGGTGGAAAGAGGTGAGAAGTGGCGTACCCCAAGGTTCAGTTTTGGGTCCGTTACTTTTTAATTTATTCATAAATGATCTGGATGTAGGAGTGAATTCTGAGGTAGCAAAGTTTGCAGACGACACTAAATTGTTCAGGGTAGTTAAAAATGAAACTGATTGTAAAGAGCTCCAGAAAGATCTCTCGAAATTGAGTGAATGGGCAACAAAGTGGCAAATGCATTTTAACCTAAACAAGTGTAAAGTCATGCACATCGGGGCAAAGAACCCCAACTACACCTACCAATTGATGGGGTCAAAGCTTTCCGAGACAAACCAGGAAAGGGATCTTGGGGTTTTGGTGGACAGCTCAATGAAGATGTCAACCCAGTGCGCAGCAGCAGTGAAAAAAAGCAAATTCTATGCTAGGCATGATCAGAAAGGGAATCGAAAATAGGTCAGCAAATGTTGTATTACCTCTCTACAAATCGATGGTAAGGCCACATTTGGAGTACTGTGTACAATTCTGGTCTCCGCACCTTAAGAAGGATATAACGGAACTGGAAAAGGTACAGAAAAGGGCAACAAGAATGATCCAAGGGATGGAGCGGCTCCTTATGAAATCAGGTTGCAACGCCTTGGTCTTTTCAGCCTTGAAAGACGGCGTTTAAGAGGTGACTTGATCGAAGTGTATAAAATCATGCATGGGATAGAAAAGGTGAATAAAGAAAAACTATTTTCTTTGTCACAAAACACTAGGACTAGAGGGCACTCCCTGAAGCTCCAAGGTAGGAAAATTAGGACTTATAAAGGAAAGATTTCTTCACCCAGAGGGTCATTGGGTTATGGAATTTACTTCCAGAAGAGGTTGTGACAGCTGTCAGCCTGAACAACTTCAAGGCAGGATTAGACAGATTCATGGATACCAAGTGTATCAGTAGTTACTGAAAAGGACATTCAAGTGCCACCTCGGAGTTGGTTGAGGTAGGCAGGATTTCCCTGGGTACTGGTTGTGGGGGGTCGGGAGCAGGTTAGGGTTTTGCCCTCCCTTCTGCTCGAGATCCCCGTGTACAACTGGGGGCCACTGTGTGATACAGAATGCTGGACTAGATGGGCTGAGGTCCGATTCAGCATGGCTCTTCTTATGTTCTTATGGGAGGGGGTGCAAATATATTCCTGGAACCAAGTTACAGGAACCCTGTCTTTGGTTCCTTAATAATGGCAAATCAATGGTGTAGAAAATGCAATGCTTTTCCCATTAACCAAGCGACTGCACAAAGTCTCCAACACACACCTCAAAACTTTCAATTAACATTTTGCATTTTTCTGTCTCATGACTGGAGATGGATGACTTGGAATGGAAGGTAAATGCTTAAACCGAATGGATAAATGCTTGAACCCGGATGTATATTTACTTCTGTTCCCTCTTACTGTGAACAGCCTTATCTCCTCCCAGATGAGTAAATGCTTTAAATCAGGCAAAATATTTTCAACAAAGGTAATAAAGAATGCGCTGGAATTACTACCTTTGTACTAAACTGCAGTGGATAGTTGTGATTATGAGCCCCTTCCTGAAGCCGTTCTTCTCTTGAAAGAAAATGTACACCCTTTTCGTTCATTACTTAGGGTAACTATACAGACAGTGTACACAGGCCATCTGATGTCAGTTGGGTAGTCTGAGCTGATGTCCCTTTTAGCATGTCTGGGGAATGGGAATGGGAGGAAGGATTTTATAAGCTTGACCTGAGCTCCAACTAGAGTAGACCAACTGAATCAACACTGTTATATCTAATTGCCCTAATGGTCTGCTTTAGACATCTAACAATAGGATTACATATCTTTGAAATGGAAACTGAATCAATTGAAAGAGTAAGACTTTCGATCCCTTTTCTTAGGGCCCTTCCACATAGCCATATAACTCATAATATCAAGGCAAAAAATCTCATAATATCTGCTTTGAGCTGTGTTATCTGAATCCACATTCGGATAATGTGGGATTTCCTGCCTTGATCTTCTGGGATATAGGGTTGTGTGAAAGGGCCCTGAGTCCACACCAGGGGCAGATTTAACAGTAAGTAAAGTAAGCACCCGCTTAGGGCACCACGTGGTCAGGGGCGTATCCGGCCGCCAGGTTTCGCGCATGCACCATTGGTGCGGCGCGACTCCAGCTGGACGGAGATGCCAATCGCCCGAAACGAGGCCGAAAAGGGGAAACTTCTTGCAGCCGGAGGCGGGAGGCTCTGCCCTGGCTGCAAAAAGTTCCTCCTTTTCGGCCTCGCTTAGGGCGATTGGGGTCTCGGTCCAGCTGGAGTCACTCCGCAGCAATGGCGCATGCGCGGAACTAGCTGTCCCTGCACATACACACCCCATGCACAGAGCTAGCTGGCCTCATGCATGCCCAGAACTAGCTGGCCCCGTGCATGTGCACCCAGCGTGCATGTGCAAAACTAGCTGGCTCTGTGCATGCGCAACCGGTGTGCATGCGCACCCTCCACGAGGCCGGAGAGCAAAGGGGTGCCAAAATAATGCTTGCTTACCATTTTAAATTATCTTAGTCCGGCCCTGGGCCACACTGCCATATATCTCACTTCAAAGCAGATAATGTGGGATTATTCAGCTGTGTGGAAGGGGCCTTAGTCATTAATCAAGATGCAGACCGTGATCAAGAAATCAGTTAAAGACTAGGACACAGAAGGTCAGGAATGAAGGAACCAGATAAGATTATCAGATTTAAACATTTCTGGTCAGCTGTGGCATGGGGTATAAATACACCACAAAAGTGGGGAAAACTGCTATTTTCAACCTAAGACTTTATGGTCAAGTTCATCTGGATGCTGATGTCTTCTTTCTAAGAATCAGTTTATAGCTCCCCTAGTACTCTAAAGTCACTCTGGAGTGATTCTAGTGATTCATAGATAAACCATATTAATTAGTGATTCATAGATAAACCATATTAATCACATCCTCAAAAGTGGAAGGCTGACTGTATCATTAAACACCAAAACCAGGGCCCTTCCATACAGGTCTATATTCCAGAATATCAAGGCAGGAAACCCCACATTATCCGAGTGAACGAAAGCAGGACTCATCCCACGCTTTCCATTATTTGAGTGTGGCCTCCAATAACCCAGTTCAAAGGAGGTATTGAGGGATTTTCTGCCTTGATATTCTGGAATATATGGCTGTGTGGAAGGGCCCTCAGAATCATCCGTGCGAAAGGAGGACAATGGAGAAGTATAACTCAGGCCCCTTCCATATAGCTGTATAAAAATCACATTGAACTGGATTATATGGCAGTGTAGACTCAGATAGCCCTATCCAAAGCAAATATTGTGGATTACCTGCCTTAATATTCTAGGTCAGGGGTGCTCATTAGGTAGCTCTGGAGCTACTAGTAGATCTTCGGCCCTCTTCCAGGTGATCTTCAGGCCTCACCAGCCGGATGGGCCAGTCCTGCCATACGTGCGCACACCCTGCGCGCACGCACGCTCCTGCTGCTGGCTTTCGCTCTCGTGGTGCTTCTTTCGCCTGCGGGGCATTGCAGGAAGACGGAAGCATGAGGCGGGGCCTCTGGAGGGAGCACCCTGCCTCTCTCTCGTCCAGAAACAGCTGTGCAGCCTCCGTTGCCGGCGAGACAGGCAGGGCGGAGCGCTCCCTATGGATGCCCCGCCTTGTGCTTTCTCCTTCCTGCAATGCCACGCAGGTGGAAGAAACGCTGCGCAGGCAAAAAACAGCAGCAGGAGCACGTGTGGTGGTGGGAGCATGGCAGCGGGGGCAGGTAGATCTTTGGACTTGGTTGCTTTAAGAGTAGCTTGCATGCTGAAAAAGTGTGAGCACCCCTGTTCTAGGTTATATGGCTGTGTGGAAGGACCCTGAATGTCCATCTTGAACCAAAACAGATGACCTCCAGGTTCAGAAAATGTTCAAAGGGACATACTGGAAGCAAGTACCAACCTACATGACAAGATAGGGCCTTTCCAAGCAGCCATATAACCCTGATTTTCAAGGCAGATAATGCATAATATTTGCTTTGAACTGACTATATTTCAGAGAACCATATGATAAGTTGAAATAAGACCCAGAAAAGCCAGTTGACGTTTCAACATGATCTGCTAGCAGAACATTATGAGTGAATGGGTAATAATTAAGTATACAGGACCTTTACTGATTACTTTTGGAAGTTGTAGTTAAAAAGTAACTTTTCCAACCTGTACCATTTCCTCACAATTGTCTTCTAGCATGAGTCCCGCATGTTCCAAGCAGTTGAGTTGACTGGCATATGACACAGTCTTCAGTACAAGGTGCAGACCTATTTACATTAAGGAAATGAACCAGAGAAGGAGCACAAATCACTCCCAGCTAGATCTTGAAATGTTTGCAAACAGCAGCTGTTCCAATTAGGCTCCCCTGTGCTAGACAACTGTGTGCACGCCCATTACTCCTCCAATATTCCTTCCAAGTTTCTGGGGCTGATGGTGCAATGCAGTTCCTGACCTTGTTTGTCTCTGTGTTGCATTAATAGCTTAAGAAAACATACATTTCTCTCTTTGGATGAGATAATAGCATGGATGCCAGTCTATGATTTTAGCTAATAGTGAGGCAAATCTGCGCAATTGGAGACTTTAGATTATACAAATCAACATCTAATTAGAAAATGGGAGGGGAGTGAGCTCCCGCTGTTAGGCCCAGCTTCTGCCAACCTAGCAGTTGGGAAACATGAAAATGTGAGTAGACTAATAAGTGCTGCTGTGGCTGGAAGATAATGATGCTCTATGCAGTCATGACGGTCACATGACCTTGGAGGTGTCTACGGATAATGCTGGCTCTTCAGCTTAGAAATGGAGATGAGCACCAACCCCTAGAGTCAGTCACGACTGGACTTAATGTCAGGGGAAAACCTTTACCTACAGTGCTATATAACCCAGTTCAAAGTAGATAATCTGGGCATTATATGGCAGTGTAGGTGGGGCCTCAGTCTTCTTTCCTAAGCTATACACACGCAGCCCCCTAAGCAATTCTTCATAGGGCTTAGTTTCAAAACCTTTGGTTAGTTTGGTCACCCTCCTCTGGACGCATTATAACTTCTCAAGTTTATTCCATGGCAATTTTATGCAAAGGGAAACCTCCCTTGATGCAATGCTGAACAAGAGGTGGATTTGGACATGTGAAACGGTCCAAAGCCATGGCTCAGGTGAGATTGCCTCTTTTGCAACTTGCTCCTCATGCAAACAGCAACAGAGAAGGCTAAACAATACTGATCAGGATGCAAACGCTGTACTGCAAACCTTGTCACGAGCCTGGCTGTATTACACTGTGCTGAACAAATCCAAATCCTGCTCCCAGAGCTGACCCACATTCTGAGGCAAGAAACATGAAATTGGTGGCATGAAATGTATTCACTTTTGCAGATTTTGCATTATTCATAATTTCAGCTGCCATAGGGGAAGGACAAGGAAATTGTTACATGGGAGTCGCAGCCTTCTTTTACAGGCGTCTATGCCTGAGTTGTAACACAGTTGGCTGCGAGCAACAACAGTGCTGACTGTATATTTTCCCAACATCTGCTTGCTTACCCATCACTAGTGTTCCCTGAATTGGCCTCTGGGCTTCTATAGACAAAGACCATGCCTGTGATCTCATTCCCAAGTACATGCACACACTGTCTCCTTATATCAGGAGCATTTAAATTTAAACTGAACAAAAGGAATGCTATTTTTCATCCTCTGGACTTTTTCTGCACTTGTTCCAAACATGGCTCAGATCCTGCATGAAGAAAGAGAGAGCGAAGTTCCACACAAATGGACGTCCTTTTTGTCTTCTCTCTGTTAATGTACTTGACTCACCTTTCTTCTGTGGATATACCCCTGGCATGGTAATATAGTGACTGGAGAAGGATGGAGACAATAAAAGAGTCTCCAGCTGTTTTCCTCTAGCTGGATGCACAACAGAACACCTTGGAGGTGTTCCCATGGCTCTGAAGGATGACATTAACAGTTTATCTGGCTTTAAAGACCCAGCTGCATGCTTCATGGCTGGCCCCAGCTTCCTTTGGCTACTACAGTCTGTTTCAGGGAGAGTAAGTAACAGGAAGAAGGTGAAACTTGAAATAATAGATGTTGATGAATGAGGAAGGTACTGAAGAACCATAAAAGAGATACACATATGACTAACAGGATGCCAGCCAGAATGCGTGCCTTTCCAGTGCAAATTTATTTTTGATGCCATGTCCTATCTTTGGTCATCCTCATTTGATCTCACTCTTATTTATTCTTATCACAACATTGTTTTCAAGATCATACTGTTGACATAATCTTATATAACCACTGTTTCCCCCCTGTGTTAGAAACATTGCAGAAAGAGATAACCTATACCTTCTTGTGAAATGCATTTATCCTGGTACACGCTGCAAGTTGCTTCCAGGGAGTTGCCCTGGATCATTCTCTGACCTAATAATAATAATACACTTTATTTATATTCCACTCTTCTCAACCCGGAGGGGACTCAGAGCAGATTACAGGTACACATGCTTAGCAGACAATCCCTGCCGTTTCTACATACACACATATAGACGAACAGAGGCAAACTCTGGCCACCAGGGGGAGCTGATGCACTCCTCATCTTTCAGCGTTCCCAGCGTCCCTTGTTGTTCCTTCCACATTCCTCAGCATTCCTGGAGTTCTTTAATGGCCTCATAATTTAATGGCCTACAAGAAGCGCTGCCTGAATATCAAGCAAAAAGTGGGCGCTAGAAACAATATCATATGAAGGCTGACTGGCACAACCTGGGGTTCGCAACCAGACACAGTGAAGACATCTGCCCTTGCAATTTGCTATTCTGTTGCTGAGTATGCATGCCCAGTGTGTAACACCTCTCACCATGCTAAAACAGTGGATGTGGCTCTTAATGAGACATGCTGCATTATCACAAGGTGTCTACACCCTACACCACTGGAGAAATTCAACTGTTTAGCCAGAATAGCACCACCTGACATCTGCTGGGAAGTAGCAACCAATAGTGAAAGGACCAAGGCAGTGACATCTCTGGCCCATCAGCCAACATACCAATGACTTAAATCAAGAAATAGTTTTCTAAGATCTACAGAGACACTTGCTGGAACACCTCAGCAAGCAAGAGTCCAAAAGTGGCAGGCTCAAACCCAGAACCTCAATCAATGGCTGATACCAAATGAGAGACTCCTTCCGGGGCACACAGAAAACTGGGTGACTTGGAAGGTGCTGAACAAACTGCGCTCTGGCACCACAAGATGCAGAGCCACCCTTAAGAAATGGGGCTACAAAGTGGAATCCACGACTTCCGAGTGTGGAGGAGAGCAAACCATAGACCACCTATTACAATGCAACCCGAGCCCTGCCACATACACAATGGAGGACCTTTTTATGGCAACACCAGAGGCACTCCAAGTGGCCAGCTACTGGTCAAAGGACATTTAATAGAATGCCAAGTTTGCAAACTTTGTGTTTTTAAAAAATGCAATACAACTGTTTGGTTTGCTCCTGACACAATCAATCAATCCTGGTGCACGAAGATTACAAGAAAGCTTCCAGCTGCAGTTCCCTTCTAGTTGTTGGTTGGGCATAGGGGCAAGTTCAGGTGCCTTATAGGTGTTGTTTTGTATCAAAGGATGAAAGAGAATGTTTGCATTATGGGCCAATGGTAGCATGTTCTTCCTAAATCTGCAATAGGCCAAACCAGCAACCTATTTATTTATTTATTTATTTATTCGTATTTGTTTGCCGCCCCTCCCAATGACTCGGGGCGGCTTACAGCATGATCATAAAAACAATCAAACAATCAAACACAGCTAAAAAACACAGCTAAAAAGTTAAAACCACAATTAGAACAACATATTAAAATATCACAATAGCAGCACATCAAAGGAACGCTGCGGTAGCAAAAGATAGCGCAGGATGGCGATACACAAAAGAAGACTGCAGATCATCAGACTCTGGAACAACAGGGTCTTGCAGGCTTTCCAAAATGAAGGGAGGCTGTGAATAGCGTGGACATCGGCAGGCAATGTGTTCCAAACTACTGGAGTGATGATCGAAAAAGCCCGGCAACGGGTTGCAGTCAGGCGGTATGTCTTAGGACTAGGAATGACCAGGAGGTTTTGCACCTCAGAGCATAGAGATCTACTGGGATAATATGGGATGAGGCGGTCCCGCAGGTACACTGGCCCTAGACCATATAAGGCCTTAAAAGTCAGGACTAACACTTTGAAGGTGATCCGGCATTCTACAGGTAGCCAGTGCAGTTCACGCAGGATCGGCATGATGTGACAGTTTACCAAGACCCCAGCAAGGAGTTGGGCTGCAGCGTTCTGCACCAGCTTAAGTTTCTGGATCACCGACAAAGGAAGGCCAATGTAAAGAGTGTTACAGTAGTCTAGCTTCGAGATGACTGTGGCTTGGACCACTGTGGCCAGGTCGTGCCAGGACAAGTAGGGGACCAGCTTCCTCGCCTGGCAAAGATGGAAAAACGCCACTCTGCTGACGGTGGAGACATGAGTCTCCATCGACAGCAGAGGGTCCAGAGTCACCCCAAGGCTCTTAACAGATGACGACGGACATAATGTCATGCCATCCAGGGTTGGAAGCTGAACATGCCCACTGCCCGGACGACCAAGCCACAGGATCTCCGTCTTTGCCGGATTCACCTTCAACCTACTGGCTCGCAGCCATCCAGTAATAGCCTCAAGGCAATGATGGAAATTATCGGGTACGGATTCGGGCTGGCCATCCATCCTCAGCCCAAAGCTACGTACCAGTTGGGCAACCAATCAAAAGCCTGAGAGGTAGGCCTCTATGGAGAAACTGCCCAGCTGCTCTTGTGTATCTGGAGGACATACCAGCTGGCCTCTGGATTGGTAGCATAGCTATGCTGATGAATATTAATATTTTGACAGCATTTCGGCTGAAGCCTGACATTATGACACCACATGTCCTCCTAAACAAAAACACATGAGTCCTTATGGCTCATATCTGTGTGAGAAATTGGAACCAAAGAAAGCAACAGCAGTGGAGATGGCACCAAGGAAGAGCAGCTGACAATAGAAAAAGGGTGGGGGGAATATTGAAAAGCATGGAAACAATATGAATTTTAGATGAGGCACGTATCTTTCTCCCCAGTAATTTGTTCAGCTGTGTCAGATGCCCTACTTTCAAAGGAAACATAGGAACCAAAGGCTGTGCGGCATTATGCAAAGACTACACTCACCATTCGCATATGGAAGAGGATCTCTCACCATGCTCCTTTTCTGGGTTCCCACTAAGAGGCCCCGATGCACCAGTGACAGACCTGAGCTTCTTATGTTGCAACTCGGGTGGTCCTTATTTCATATTGCCTCCCACTTCCTTTCCATCAATGAAGCTTTCCAGACCTGCAGGCGACATGCATCAACTCCCCAAAGGGAATTTTAAAAACCGAGACAACAACATCTCTCCGTTGGGCTGATCAATCACTGTTTCTTTCATTCCTTGATCTCTAAGCAGAGAGCCAAGCCCAGCGGATGCATTTGTGAATCCCAAGCATGTTCTTTAATTACTCACTCCTCGCCAAAGCACCACAGGGCCCTGGCAAATGAACCTGTCATACAGATTTGACTGCCAGTCTGCCCCGAAGTTTGCAAGGGGAAATTAAAAGAGAAGAGATGGAATCAGATTCTCTACCTGTGCGCCTCCAGCCCCAGGCTGTCTAACCGGGTAGTTGCCATGGTTACCATGTCGTCCCAATGAACCGGTGCTAGGTGTCATTCCCACTTGGCGCAACCTGTTTCTGGTTCAGGTGTTGTCACTGATCAGCACTCTGCTCTGAAAAGGATGCAAGCAAATTGCCTCCTAACGTCAGGCAGACCTTACCATCAGCAAAGATGATGATATGATCAGATTTAGTCATTGTGGCAAGCGAAAAGCTTGGATGCAGGCTTTGGCTGGAATCCTTTTAGAATGTATGCCTGTTTTTCAGACCTTGTCTGACTGAATAGTAGCAGCTGGATGGTCCTCCATATCTGTAAGGCAGTGTTTTTCAACCTTTTTTGAGCCGTGGCACATTTTTTACATTTACAAAATCCTGGGGCACACCGCCAACCAAAATGACACTCTAACACAGTAATACATATAGTTAATATGTTTTTAAATGTATTTATACACTCAGTGTGAAACCTGGGCCTGTTTCGATGAACACAACATAGATATCCTGGCAGGAATGGCAGAAAGACACACACAAAGGTCTTGCTCAACAGCTGGGAGTTATAGTTCACCTGCAATCAAAGAGCATTCTGAACTCCACCAATGATGGAATGGAATCAAACTTCCCACACATAACTCCCAAGAGAAAATACTATAAGAGTTTGGTGGGTATTGACCTTGAGTTTTGGAGTTGTAGTTCACCTACACCCAGAGAGCACTATGGACTCAAACAATGAGGCAAAACTAGCAGAGCGAGGCTAGGAAGAAAGCAGCCCGAGTGGAGAAGAAAAGGTGTTCGGCAGGAGGGGGAAGAAAGGCTATTGGAGGTTCCAATTTCCCAAGGCACACCTGATGATGGCTCACGGCACACTGGTGTGCCACGGCACACTGGTTGGGAAACACTGTTGTAAGGTATTGCTATAGGACTTCCCATAGAAACCAAAATCCACGGATGAACAAGCTTGGGAGCTATCCCTCTTCATCATTGGCACTGTCCCATAAACCATGCTGCAACAAGGCTATTTAAAATCCTTCATCTGGTTTAAAGGGTCTTCCATAATAATGGAGATCCTTTGCCCAAGTTCCTTGCCTGCCGCTGGAAGGATAACAGTTCCATGGATCTCTGTGGATTGGTGTATCTATCTAGGGCAGGCCTGGGCAAACTTTGGCCCTCCAGGTGTTTTGGACTCCAACTCCCCACAATTCCTAACAGCCTACTGGCTGTTAGGGATTGTGGGCGTTGGAGTCCAAAACACCTGGAGGGGTGGCGTTTGCCCAGGCCTGATCTAGGGCTTATTCTGGACTTTAGAGAGGCAATCTAAGGTGCTGGAACCTTTTGGTGGGCTTAAGACACTTTAAACTGGTCCTTTAAAGTTCATACTAAATTTCAGAACAGATCGATCATAGAATCATAGAGTGGGAAGAGACCTCATGGAATATCCAGTCCAACCCGCTGCCAAGAAGCAGGAAAATTGCATTCAAAGCACCCCCCGACAGATGGCCATCCAGCCTCTGTTTAAAAGCCCCCCAAAAAGGAGCCTCCACCACATTCCACAGCAGAGAGTTCCACTGCTGAACGGCTCTCACAATCAGGAAGTTCTTCCTCATGTTCAGATGGAATCTCCTTTCTTGTAGTTTGAAGTCATTGTTCTAGCCTCCAGGGCAGCGGGGAAAAAGCTTGCTCATTCCTCCCTATGACTTCCTCTCAGATACTTATACATGGCTATCATGTCTCCTCTCAGTCTTCTCTTCTTCAGGCTAAACATGCCCCAGTTCTTTAAGCCGCTCCTCATAGGGCTTGTTCTCCAGACCCTTGATCATTTGAGTCGCCCTCCTCTGGACACATTCCAGCTTGTCAACATCTCCCTTCATTTGTGGTGCCCAGAATTGGACACAATATTCCAGATGTGGTCTATCCGAGGCTGAATAGAGGGGTTGCATGACTTCCCTGGATCTAGACACTCTACACTTATTGATTCAGTCCAAAATCCCATTGGCTTTTTTTTGCTGCTGCATCACATTGTTGGTTCATGTTTAACTTGTTGTCCACAAGAACTCCAAGATCTTTTTCATACGTTCACTTCACTGACATGTAATCCACCAGCAGCTATTGCAAGAGGGAGGAAGTGAATTTATGTCAGACTAGATGTGCCTTGAAAGGAAGATGTCAAAAAAATGGCCAAGAAGTCAGGAAGGCTGAAAGACGTCAAAGTCTGCTTCTTATGTCTCGTGATGACGATTTCGAGGTGTCATTATTAAAATAACAACAAACCCCACTCTGCCAGGATTAAAACCTAAATTTAGGACATATTAGGAAATGTGAGGAAGGAGGTTAAGTCCAGCGATGATACCCTTTCTTCTCTCCCTCCAAGGCCAGGGAAGTGGCATTCAGGGGCGGTCTAAGGTAATTTTATATGGTAAGCAAACATTATTTTGGCACCCCCCCCAAAACATTATTTTGGTGCCCCTCCATGTAAAACAAATATACAATTATAATATTACAATACCATTAGTAGTATAATATTGTATCAATGTATATACAATATATTATAGTACATACTCATACTATATTATATCATTATTATATTATACTACATTACAATATAATTATATTATAATATTATTATAAAATAATAAATAAAATTATTTATTTAAATAAAATGATCCTCTACTAAATATTTTCATTACTCCTATAAAACTCAAATAACCCAAAATAAAGTAAAATAAAATATTATATATTACTATTTGCCTGCGCAGTTGCACCTGTCTCTCCTTGATGCTCCCGGCCAGCGCATGGGTGTGCGCGGGCGGGTGGGCGGGTGTGGTAGGATTCACACGTGATTGGGCCTGGCGAGGGAGTTCGCCTCAGCGCGTGGCAGCTACTTCCGGTGGTGACTGTCAGGAGGCAATACATCGTCAATACCCCTTTGGTTCCACTCCCCTCTCCCTTTGTCTCCGCCCCCTGCCTGCCCGATGGAGACAAAGGGGAGGGGTGCTTTGCCTTACAGGCTTACAGGCTTCTGCGCACAGGAGCTACTGGGCATGCACGGAGGTTTTTGCGCATGCGCAGTTGCTCTTGCGCTCAACTTCAGCTCCGGAGCAACTGCGCCTGCGCGAAAACCTCCGTGCATGCCCAGAAGTGGTGTCGGAGTGCACAAGGCCAGAGCCCAAAAGCAGGCAGCCGCGGCGCTGCCTGAGGAACATCGGCAGGGCCAGGACACTGTCTGGCGCCGGCGACCGGCGGGGGAATTCGCCCCTTCCCAGATGGCGCCCCATGCGGCCGCTTCCTTGGTCTACCTGTAGGACCACCCCTGGTGGCATTGGGATGGAGAGAGAACCTTTCATTTACTTCTGGGCTTGGCATGATGGAGCTATGCCTATCTCTTCTTCTCTAACTTTGAGAAGGTATTGGCAATTGGAAATGATGGAGGGCCTTCAACTGCTTCAAGATGGAGCGTTGTCAACTTCTTCTTCTCTCTCTCTTCATGACCCATGGCAATGGCAGTCAGGACAGAGTAAGAGGCTTTCATCTGATTCTGGGTCTTGGTATGATGGAGTTATGCTTGCCTCTTCTTTCTTTCCTCTAAGGCCAAGGCATTGATAGTTATCTTCCTCTGTAATTATTATTCTGTTTGTTAGATTATTATTCTCTTTGATAGGGCCAAATGTGACAAGACACGTTCCTCCTAATTATGAGATACTCTATAATAGCCACAACTGTTTGAAATGAGAGATTTGCCTTCTGTTTTTGGTCCTCAACCCAGGATGTTTTAAGAGTATTTCAGAGCACCTGTTGTTCTGCATGCCTATTTGTCCTGCAAACATTGCTTATCAGAAACACACAGCAGCCAGCACCCTAGAGTGGTAGAGTCAATGTGTGCTCTGTGAGATATTTGATGTGAGATCTCGTTCCAATTGCTGGCTTTGTAAAAAGATCGCCATAAAAGGCTGCAGTTGAAAACACCATGTCAGCATGGCACCCCTCACTGCAACTTGATCAAAGATGAGTCCATTTCACAGGTTTGCCCCAGAAACCCAAGGACACAAATGGCACATGGCAACAAAACAAAGGGACTGAGTTAGTGGCAAAGCTACTGTTCAAATGGTTTCAGCACCCTGGATAGCTTTTTTCATAGACTAAAATCAGAGTGGATGAGAAAGCCACCAGCAGAAAATGTCCATATTCTGCTCAAGGTTTTGCAACATCTACATTCAATTCAAGACCGTGGAAGCATAGTTGTGCATGCAACTATCCTGCACATGCAGATGCTTACTGTGTGTTTCACATTGATTCACAATCTGCATTACATATGAATGCACACAATGCGCTTTCTGAACACGTGGTTGTTTATTGTCTCAGTTCAGATCTTCGGTGTCGCTATAGTATTGCAACATGGTTTGAATAACACAATTGACAAGCCTCTCCACACACAAGTTGCTTTGCAACTTCAGTGGTTACCTTACCTTCCAACCCCCAAAATAACGAGACGGACAACAGTAATTGGATCAAATTTGGGCAACATTTATTTTAAAGTTACCTATTTAAGTTTAACCTCACTAAACTCAGGTGTCAAGGGAACAAAGTGTGGCCTAGCCGAGGTAGTATCTGCGAGCGAACAACCTCTCGGCTACACTGGGAAACTCTCGAGTCCCCTATAACACAAAACTGGGCAACCTCTCAAGGAAAACACAAGAAGACCTCTCTGGAAATACTTAACCAGACTCTCAAAATTTCAGGACCAATGGTATCCCCCTCACCCTTCAACAGCTGTCCAGGTGAGTGCCTTTGTGCACTGGACCAACCAACTTTGAAGAGTGCATGAGTGAATATGGGTCTATGGATTACCCTAAACTATTTACGCTGTCCTATTTATAGAACCGGCATCCCAGAAAGTCCCAGTAACAGTACAGGGTAGGCAAAAAAACCCCTAGAACATAGAAGGGGAGAAAATTCCTACCCGGCCCCTAAGGCAACCACTATACTGTCACAGGGCGGGAGTGGTGGGTCAACACCTAAAGTGGGAATGAAGGAGGAGGCTGCTCCAACTCTTTAGGCAGCCTCCGCCCACACCCAGAAGTTTCCATCTGAGGAACCTATAGTCTCCCTTCGTGGGAGGAGGTAATTGCCTTTCCCCGCCCACTGCGTAGGCAGGGAAAGGGCCATGTCGTCCCAATAAACCGGTGCTAGGTGTCGTTCCCATCTTGACTACAGAAAGAAAAATGAAATAAAGTCGACCCAAACTCTATCTTGACTAAAGTAAACTCAGTGCATCAGTTGGATTTACGTACATCTTAACTTAACACTTAGCAATGGGGTTACCCTAGTTCTGGTTAAGCAAAAGAGACTTCTGTGTCACTTTCAATGCTGCTAGCCAGCTCAATATACAAGACAATGTTGGAAGAGTTTCCTCTGCCCTGAGGAATATTTGGCAGAATTGTACCTGGAAATAAGGTGCACACTTTTTTGATGAGATATATTTCCTCTTCTCTAAATGAACTGTATATTTCAGAGGATGGAACTAGCAAAACCACCTCTGGGTGTTTCTTGGCAAAGACCAGGACTGTGGCGCAACTGGCTGGGAGTCAGCTGCATAAGAGCTCTACTGACCAGAAGGTCATGAGTTTGAGGCCTGCCCGGGTCGGGGTGAGCTCTCGACCAAATTGTGTAGCTCATTGTCGACGTTTGCAACCCGAAAGACAGTTGTATCTGTCAAGTAGGAAATGTATTAGGTATCACTTTGTGGGGAGGCTCATTTAACTGATTTATGAGGCCATAAAAATCTCCAGGAAGTATGAAAAAGAATGAAGGAATGTGACAGCTCCCCCTGGTGGCCAGAAGCTGGAATGTTAAATTGCCTCTGAGTGTCTGTCTACATATATTGTATGTCTATGTCATTGAATGTTTGCCTGTATATGTGCACTGTGATCTGCCCTGAGTCCCCTGTGGGGTGAGAAGGGTGGAATATAAATGATGTAAATAAATCAATAAATAAAGACAACCCTGTGAAAAATTAAATCGAGATGCATCTTGAAGATGCGTATAGGCACATAAATAAACTGATAACCTCTACTGCCTGTTTTTTCCTGGACTCCAGGAAAACTATCTCACTTCATTTGTCCAATTGGATAAGCAGATTCTCGGTGTTTTAGTATTCTGATGCTGTCCAATGACAGTTTGGTCACTCGCCAGTCTCTGCCAGCCTGGGACAATTGCTGAGCTGCCAACCCTGTGACATTGCTGATCAACTGTGAATGATGACATGGAAAATGAAACTGCCTAAAGAGAATGGAGGGCCGGAATGGGACTTCATAGAGCTGTAACTAGGACAGGCTTTCATGCAACAGTGGGGGGAAAAAGGAAATCTCTGAATCCTATTGGTGATATACACAATGGTTGTTGTGTAATGACTGTATTCATTTCACGATTGCATTTCATTTTACACTGGTCTAATTTTAATGCTAATTAAGGTAGAGATGTTGAATCTTCCTTTTTAATCTTCTTTCTGTCTTTTTTTCTTCTTCTGAGTGGATATTACTTTGTTTGTGAAGCAGTTTTTAGTGTTTAAAAATCAATAAATGAATTGCCAGGGAGGGGGGAAAAAAGAAAAGAAAGAAAGGGCACCAAAAGAGCTTAGTTGTGATCTGCAAAATTTCTCAGGGGGTTATTACACATCCCTAAAACTTAACTGGACAATTAAGGACTTACCTAGCATTGATTCCAAGGCATTATTAAAGGTAGATTTTTATTGATTTTGTTGCAATTAAGGAGCAGAAATCAGCTCTAACCAACTACAATTAAAGTCTTGCATTCTACAGCAGAAAAGAAAGTTATAAGATACTAGCTGACCCGGCCACGCGTTGCTGTGGGATTTTTTTTAACTTGGGGACTGTGTGTGTAGTTATGTATATGTGTGTATATATATATATGTGCATGTATATGTGTGTACTTATGTATATGTGTGTTTTTATATGTATGTGCGTGTATATGTGTTGATGTGTGTAAGTACATGTGTGTTTGTGTATGTATGTGTATATTTGTATATTTCTGTGCATGTGTGTGTGTGTGTGTATGTGTTTCTGTGTTCCTTTCTTCTCCCCCCTTTCCTTCCTTCCTTCACTCCATCCTTCTATCCTTTCCTTCCTTTCCCCTCCCGTCCTTCCTGCTATCCTTCCTTTTTCCTTCCTTTCTTCTCCCCTCTTTCCTTCCTTCCTTCACTCCATCCTTCTATCCTTTCCTTCCTTTTCCCTCCCCTCCTTCCTGCTATCCTTCCTTTTTCCTTCCTTTCTTCTCCCCTCTTTCCTTCCATCCTTAACTCCATCCTTCTATCCTTTCCTTCCTTTCCCCTCCCGTCCTTCCTGCTATCCTTCCTTTTTTCCTTCCTTTCTTCTCCCCTCTTTCCTTCCATCCTTAACTCCATCCTTTCCTTCCTTTCCCCTCCCCTCCTTCCTGCTATCCTTCCATTTTCCTTCCTTTCTTTTCCCCTCTTCCTTCCATCCACTCTTCCTTCTATCCTTCCTTTCCTTTCTCCCCTCTCCTTCCTTCCATCCATTCTTCCTTCTATCCCATTTCCTTCCTGCCATTCCCTCCTTCTTTCTTTATCTTCCTCCATTGCTCCCTTTCTGTCTCAGGCCCTCCCTTTGTCCTTTCCTCCATTCCTTTCCTTACCACCACCAACATTCCGACTCTCTAAACTGCCAGGGGGGTGGGGGGCTCCCAGCCTACATTCTAACTGAGGGAGTATTTGCATAGTGCCTCTAAGTGGTCAGCTCCTCTAACATTCCAACGCTGTAAACAGCCAGAGGGAGGTGGTGTGGGGAATCATGGGAGTTGTAGTCCACAATGTTTTTTTTGGATTTGTGGCTGTTGGCTTTTTTTGGGTGGTGTGTGTGTGTGTGTGTTTTGGTAAACATACCTCGAAGGGTTTTCTGGGTATGTGGGCTGTTTTTGTGTTTCTGCCTTGTGTGGTTTCTTTGTTTATAAGACAGGACCCATGACATGGAGGATTATATATATATATATAGATTTTCCAGTGCAGTTTGGCTTTTCTCCCTTCCTGGAACTGCCTCCACCAATGGTCATTCCCTTTGGATGACTTCTTGGAAGACCTTGGGGACCAATAGGATACAATGATTAAAATATTAGGTTAGGATACGGGGAGTTTGAATCTCTCCTGAGCCATAAAACATTCCACTTCACTGCTAACTTTGCCAATCTTGCCATGAAAACTTTAGGAAAAAGTTGCCATGAGTCAGAGTCAACCTGAAAGTATATAGGAACAAGAGCAACATCATCAGCAACTGAACTGTAAATGTTTACAAGTGTGAGCTTTAAATGCCTATCTATTTATCAAGGTGACCATGAACTGAATCACTCAATGGAATTTTTTTAACAAAAATGTATTTGAGTGGAAATTATGGCCACAAAATAAAAATTATGGTGAATGCACTGATTCTTTGGCCAAAGAACCACAACACTTTAAAGTCTTTGAGGATGAAAAATAACTTGAGTCTTAAAAACTGTCGAAATGAAATGAATGGATATGTTTCCCAAAATAGTATCGTACTTAATTGAGCAAGAAAGGACAAGATGAGTTTCTCTCCTGCATGCTGGGCTGTCTCAGAAGAGCCGAGACAATAATAAACAATCATCACTCACATCCCCAGCCTTCAGTGCTTGCTAGCTGAAACACCTTGTGCATAGTGATGCTACCAATGTTTGGCAATTACTTAGTCTGTAATAGAAGTGTGTCCCTCTTATAAGCCTCGGCTGTGCTATTAGGCAAGGAGTTTCTGCAGCTATTCCTAGACCCAATTCTAAAGTGTCTGTTTAAGCCAATCAGAAAACACAGTGCAAATTGTGCGGGATGGGATCATATGATGCTACATTCAGTCTGTTGTGTTCGCTAGACCAGTGTTTCCCAACCTTTTTTGAGAACGGCACACTTTTTACATTTGCAAAATCCTGGGGCACACCACCAACCAAAATGACACAAATCAACATAGATATCCTGGCAGGAATGGCAGAAAGACACAAACTTCCCACACAGAACTCCCATAACCAAGATGAAATGCTATAAGAGTTTGGTATGCATTGACCTTGAGTTTTGGAGTTGTAGTTCACCTATATCCAGAGAGCACTGTGGATCAAGACCAAACTTGGCATGAATACTCAATATGCCCAAATATGAACGCAGATGGAGTTCTGGGGAAATAGACCTTGACATTTGGGAGTTGTTGTTGCTGGGATTTATAGTTCCCCTACAATCAAAGAGCATTCTGAAACCCACCAATGATGGAACTGGGCCAAACCTCTCACACAGAACCCCCAGGAGGCAAGAGGAGGTCTCTACTTGGGGAAAGGGAGGCGGGCCTTCCCAATGCATGGAGAGGGAGAGACCAAGGAGACAATGGGTGGTGAGGGGGGGCACACCTGATGATCGCTCACGGCACACTAGTGTGCCCCGGCACACTGGTTGAGAAACACTGCGCTAGACATTGGAACAAAAATCACCATCAACTCAATTGTTTAGAGCAGTGGCTCTCAAAGTATTCTGTGAAGCATACTAAGCAGCTCTGTGCTTCCCTTCTCCTCCTTCCTCTCCCCCCCCCTGATCTTTCCTTCCTTTTTCCCGTTTCTCCCCCCACTCCACCTACATCACCATCAAAAGCCTTTTTTCTTTGTCTTCCTCACCACCCAGATCCTTTTCCCTCACCTTGCTTGCTTCCAAAACCCTATTTCCCTCCCACCACTCAGTGGTTAATTCGATTGTACTTTTCTGCATGGCAGAAGGGAGTTGAACTGGATGGCCCCTGGGGTTTCTGTTATTATTGTTATTCTTTTTTGCTGTTGTTGTTACAAAGTGTTATTACAAAAGCTGGATATCAATAGGTTGGGGGTGCTTTGAATTGTGCTTTTTCTGCATGGGAATAAGGGGTTGGACTGGATGTTTCCACTGAAATACTGTTAAGTTTGTGTTGCTTAAAATTGTTCTTAAATTTAAATATTGTATTGTTCGTTCTTCCCCTTTTTTGCAGTACAAATTAGATATGTGCAGTGTGCATAGGAATTTGTTCATTTTTTTAGGTAGTTCCCACAAACACTCTCCATCCATCTGCAGCTGGCATGGTCAGTCTACCAAATTTTAAAGCAAAATGCTTACCCATGTCTGATGTGTGTGTGTGTGTGTGTATACACACACACACACACACATACACACACACACATTACACACTACACACATATATAATACATAGTATAATACAGTATATAAAGATTTCTTGGTGCTCCATGAGAAACTTTTCCTTCAAAAAGGGCTCAGAAGCTGAAAAAGTTTGAGAACCCCTGTTTTAGAGGAATCAATTCTCTGAATGAAGAAAAACTATATTGCAGCTATTTAAGGCAAGTAATGGAGCACATGAGGCAAAGGAATACAGCTCCAGGCCTGTAGAGGAACGGGATAGGATTTTCTCTTCTCTCTTAGCATTAGAATGCAGAATCATCCAGTGTTGCTGAATGGAAGAAAAACGAGGACATGCAAAAGGAAATATTCCTTTATGTGGTGCATCAAAAAACTGTGGAATCCTCTACCATAAGATACATGAATGGCCTCCAACTTGGACAGCTGTAAAGGAGGACTGGATGAGTTAATGCAGTGTTTCCCAACCAGTGTGCTGTGGCACACTAGTGTGCCGTCAGCAATCATCAGGTGTGCCGTGAGAAATTGGCACTCTCCCCCCTCCTAGCAGACCCCTCACAGGTTTCCAAGAAACAAATTGAGCCTCTTTGCTTGAAAAGGTTTTTGTTACTATTTTACTGGATGTTTTGATAGTCCCCCCCCCCCCCGGGTACTATTTCTAACCGCTTCAGGACATCCATAGTTAACTGGAAGCAAGTTTCACTCAGGGTGAAATTTCACAAAGGTCTGGAGAACAAGCTCTATGAGGAACGGCTTGAAGAGCTGGGCATGTTTAGCCTGAAGAAGAGAAGGCTGAGAAAAGACATGATAGCCATGTATAAATATATGAGAGGAAGTCATATATATGTTGCATTCATCGAAACAGGCCCAGGTTTCATACTGAGTGTATAAATACATTTAAAAACATATTAACTATATGTATTACTGTGTTAGAGTGTCATTTTGTGTCATTTTGGTTGGTGGTGTGCCCCAAGATTTTTGTAAATGTAAAAAATGTGCCGCGGCTCAAAAAAGGTTGAAAACACTGAGTTAATGGATGACTGGGCAGGTCATGCTGGATATTTATTTCTTCCAGTAACAGAAGCAGAATATCTCTGAAAAGAGAGGCTAGGATGATAACTGTTGTCCTGCTTATGGGTTCCCATTTAAGATCTAGATAGCCATGGTTTGAACATCTGCCTTGTTTCATTTACCCTTGAAGACAGGTGAGTGAAAAAATAAATGGCTATATCTCCAGCACTTACCCTGCAACCCTCAACTGTTTCATGTTCTCAAGGACAGGAAATCTCACACAGAGCCTCCAGGTAGGAATATGTCAATAGCTCATGTGGAATCTAAATCTGAATCAATGTGGTGAAAAATCTGAATTATGCAATAGTTTTCCTTTGATGATAGTGAAGAATAAGTTTAGGTAAAATCTGCTCAGCTATTTTTAAAAATCTCTCCCTTTTTAAGAAGTGGAGATGTTTCCACTTTGAAAATGTTTAATATCTCCATTTATATTTTCTCCACTCGCCTTAGTGATGTATAACTGGATTGTTGGTGATTTCTCTCCCCAATGGCTGATTTCATCAACAGAGTGATGACATCACTGAGTCCTTAATTAGGTTTAATCATTCATTTGATTTATTCAGAACAGAAGTGGCATCAATGACATGAGATAAAAATGATGCTAAGGAAATAACAATTAACATTGGTGCCAAGGAGGATCGAACTACGAACCTTTCATTATCAAATGTACCATATTTTAAAGTGACAGTCTCATTACCTCCGATTCTGGGCTCAGGCCTGTGGTTTTTAGTCAGATCAGTTTTAGTGTTGTTGTTTATTACTATGCAATTGAAAACTACTGCAGTATTTCTATTTATTTATTTATTTATTATTCATTTTTATATACCGCTCCTTCCAGCAGGCTCGGGGCGGTTTACATAATTCACATACAATATCACAATACATTTTAATATAGCATACTAAAAGCATAAAACATAAAAAGCATAAAAACATAGAATTACACAACTACAGCCTAAAACAAGCGTTTTCAGGAGTTAACAGATTAATTCTAATCTTATGTCTGACTTCATGGGCCGGTGAGGTTGAAAGCTTGTTTGAACAAAAAAGTCTTGCAAGCTCTCCGAAACGGAGCTAATTCAGTGATGACGTGAACCTCGTCCGGCATGGAGTTCCAAAGGGATGGTGCAGCCACATAGAAGGCTCTCGATCTCGTTGATGTTAGCCGACAGGAGTGGATCGACGGGACTAGCAGGAGGTTTTGTTCTTCTGAGCGTAGTGATCTCGGGGGAACATATGGGGTGAGACGGTCCCTCAGGTACGCTGGCCCTAAGCCATACAAGGCCTTGAAGGTCAATACCAGCACCTTGAAAACAATTCGGTACTCTATTGGTAGCCAGTGCAGTTGCTGCAAGGTGGGTGTTATATGCTCTCGAACCAACGTTCCTGCCAGAAGTCGAGCAGCAGCATTCTGCACCAGCTTAAGTTTCCGGATTGTTGCCAAGGGAAGGCCTATGTAGAGGGCGTTACAATAATCCAGCCTCGAGATGACCGTTGCCTGGATCACCGTAGCCAGGTCGTCTCTGGACAAGTAGGGAGGTGGGCAGGTAGAACATATTGGATGAGATCCAGTATCAAAGAGACTGGGTTAATGTCTATATATGCAGAATTATACAATGACTGTGGAGTACCATCTTGCTAGTTTTTGTGTGTTTTTGAGAAACTGCAAATCACTTCTGGTGTGAGAGAATTGGCTGTCTGGAAGGATGTTGCCTAGAGGATGCCCTGTTTTGATGTTTTACCATCCTTGTGGGAGGCTTCTCTCATGTCCCCACATGGGGAACTGGAGCTGACAGAGGGAGCTCATCCGCACTTTCCCTGGATTCGAACCTTCAACCTGTTGGTCTTCAGTCCTGCTGGCACAAGGGTTTAACCCACTGCACCACAGGGGGCTCAATATTGCTAGTGAATTAAATCATTGCACAAGTGAATATGCAACCAAGTGTGTACATGAAATGCGTACTATGGAGTGCGTATCTGCAAGCATAATATATAATATGCATTTGCACAATGTGCAGTGGTTCTTCATGCTTCTGCAACCTTGAATTGAATGCAAATGGTCCACAGCAGACAAAAATGTCCAGTCATTTTGTAGAAGAAGCCAGAACTTCAGGCACAAATAAATAATCTCAATCATTGGGTTGTTGTGATTTTTCCGGGCTGTCTGGCCATGTTCCAGTAGCATTCTCTCCTGATTTTTTGCCTGCATCTATGGCAGGCATTCTCAGAGATAGTGATGTCTGTTAGACATTAAGCAAGTGGGGTTTATATATCTCTCCCGACCAGGGCCGGATTAAGGGCTTCTGCTGCCCTAGGCAACTCTCTAAATCCCGCCCCTCGGAGGGGCGGGGCTGCGGCCGCAAGGGGCGTGGCCTCTTGCAGGGGCGGATCTGGCGTGAGGGAAAGGGGGCTGGGAGAGGCCGCGGTGTCGCATCGCGCCAACGCCCTGGGCGGCGTATGTGCCTTCCTCGCTGCCTCCCGTGCAGCGAGGAGGCAGCGGGAGGGCACGTCCGTCGCCCGGGGGCGCGGGGCGGCGTGGGGCGGAGGGCTTCTCCCGGCTCCTTTTCTCTCGCGCCCGGGCTGGTTCGCCCCTCCTCCCTTCACTGAAGGGAGGAGGGGCGGAGCTCGGCCGGCACGCGAGAGAGGGAGCCGGGAGGGGCCTTGCCGCCGCCGCGCCGCTCCTGGGGCGACGGACGTGCCTTCCTCCAGCCCGCCGCCTCCCGTGCAAGCAAGGAGGTGGCGGGGGAGGGCACGTCCTGGGGCACGGTGGCGGCGGGACCCGCGGCGGCCTCCCCTCGCGCGGGCTAGTCCGCCCCTTCTCCCTTCACTGAAGGGAGGAGGGGCGGAGCCACTGCTGGCGTGAGGGGAGAGGGCGCGCCGGGGTCCCGCCCCTGGGGAGACTCGCAGCTTCCCCCGCCGCCGCTGTGCTCACACCGGCGCCCCTCCTCCTTTCACTGAGGGAAGGAGTGGCGCCCGCGCGAGCGGGGCGGAGGCGGGGGGGCCGTGTGGGTCTTTCCCTCACCCCTTCCTTCAGGCCCGGAAATGCCACCCCCAAAATCCACTGCCTGAGGCAAGTGCCTCGGGTGGCCTTATGGGTAATCCGGGCCTGCTCCCAATGTTTCTGGAACACCCCAGAAAACTCACAGCAACCCAGTGATTCCAGCCGTGAAAACCTTCGACAACACAATCTAAATTTCTAAATCATTCCAGTTTGGTGTCTGTTAAGCAGTAAACACTCTCTTGTTTCAAAGTTTTTATTTAACATCAACATTTTACGTAATGTAAACAGGCCCAGATTAAGCCTTTTTGGCGCCCTAGGCCAAAGGCTCTTCGAGGGCGGGGCTTCCCTCCATAGCTCCGCCCTTTCCTCCTCGCGCCGGCTTGAGGAAAAAAGGGCGATCTTTGGCTGCTTCTGCACCTGTGCACCATAGACTGCCTCTGAGAATCTATGACTCCCTGCACGCAGGCGCAGAAGCGGCCAAAGATCGCCCTTTTTCCTCAGGCGTGGAGTCTCCCCACGGCTTCTCCCTCCCTACTAAAGCCACCACGCCGGCCCGCCTGAGGAAAAAGGGCGATCTTTGGCTGATTGTGCGCCTGCGTGCAGGGCACCATAGACTCTCAGAGGCAGCGGAACTGCCTCTGAGAATCTATGGCGCCTGCGTGCACAGCGAAAAAATTTATTTTGGGGGGTCCGGACCTGCTGCCCCCCCCCATGGCTGCCACCCTAGGCCATGGCCTAGGGTGGCCTTATGGATAATCCGGGCCTGAATGTAAAGCAACATATATGGTAAACATTACCAAAAAAAGTCAAAACACAGAACACATGGAAAGTAAAATGACAGCTGCAACTAACAAACATACTATACTTGACACCCATATTCATAAACATAAAACTGAAAAACGGAGGAGGTGGGGGAAGACAAATGAATTCCAACTTTTCAGCTAATCATTACCATTATCAATTAATCTTACTTCCCCTAAGTATACACCTCAATGAACTTCTAAAAAGTTAGCTAAATCTAATTTTAAAATCTGAATAATTTCCCCCCAAAATATAACTTTTTTCCTGAATTTTTTAAAGTAAGAGTTAATATAGAGTCAAAGCCAGGAGTAGGATACTATCACATCTCCCTTTGGTCCTTTCACAATTCTTTCACCTTGTTACCTCTACGGTAGCTTCCAATACATTTGTATCCAGAAGTCATATCATCTTTATCACTCTGAAATATTAAACTTCTGTCTTGGATTTAATACCTGTGGATGGATTTCAGGGTATAAAATGACATGGAACACTGCTGGTTTTGTCTATTCCTGGGCCAACGTGCTCTGCAAAAAAAGAAGAGAGAGCTAAGTTAGAGAGGAAATTGTCCAGTAATTTGCCAAAGCATGTATAGAAATGCGATTAGCCAGGTCCATTGGAAAATTAGCACCGATGTAGATTTGCTGACTTGCAAGCGCATAATGCAAAAATAGAGCCATCAAAATTTAATGCCTCCTTAGCGCCTTTTGCCTCTGACAGCATTCACCAATGGCATTTCATAATCTTGTTGTTAATGATTTACCATTACTCATATGACACCGTTGTCTTATAACAACTTAATTATACTCTCCACGAAGATATTTTTTCCATTGCTAATGTTGAGGTTTCTCTGGCTGCTCCTTGCTAGTTTCTGCCCAAGGGCATTGTCAAGTTCTCTAAATGTTGACCTAAAGAAGGAAGTTTGTTCTCCATTTGTGGCAGATAGTACATGGACATTTAGCTCTTTCCCTTAGTTTCCTGGTCTAGGAATGAAAGATTTTTCCATTCTAGGACACCCTTGGTTCATACATAGAGAATGTTCTCTAATGCTATATTTTTGCTTAAAGCTGCCGAATCTTGCAGCTAATGCTTGAGACATAAGAGGTGGTCTATTACAGTGTTTCCCAACCAGTGTGCCGTGGCACACTAGTGTGCTGTGAGCGATCATCAGGTGTACTGTGGGAAATTGGTACTCTCCCCCCTCCTAGCAGCCCCTCACAGTTTTCCAAGAAACAAATGGATTCTCTACGCTTAGAAATGTTTTTTTTTTACTATTTTACTGGATTTTTTGAGAGTTGGCTCCCCCCCCAAAGGAACTGTTTATAACAGCTTCATGACATCCATAGTTAACTGGAAACAAGTTTCACTCAGGGTGAAATTTCACAAAGGTCTGGAGAACAAGATCTATGAGGAGTGGCTTGAATAGCTGGGCATGTTTAGCCTGAAGAAGAGAAGGCTGAGAGAAGACATGATAGCCATGTATAAATATGTGAGAGGAAGTCATATATATGTTGTGTTCATAGAAACAAGCCCAGGTTTCATACTGAGTTTATAAATACATTTAAAAACATATTAACTATATGTATCACTGTGTTAGAGTGTCATTTTGTGTCATTTTGGTTGGTGGTGTGCCCCAAGATTTTGTAAATGTAAAAAATGTGCTGCGGCTCAAAAAAGGTTGAAAAACACTGAGTTAATGGATGACTGGGCAGTTTCATGCTGGATATTTATTTCTTCCAGTAACAGAAGCAGCATATTTCTGAAAAGAGAGGCTAGGATGATAACTGTTGAAAAGGTTGAAAAACACTGGTCTATTAGATGTTGTAAGATGCCCCGAGTCCCCCTTTGGGGGTTGAGAAGGAAGGGATAGAAATGCTGGAAGTAATAATAAATAATTGACATGTGCATTTGAGGGAAACCTTGTCATGTTTTGAGTCCTGGCTTTCATTGGGGGCCCCTGATCAATTTTTTGTAATCCTCCCGAAGTTGGGAAGGTTGTTTTGTTTCAGGCCCAAAAATTGAACCATTAGGGGGGGAGGCTTTCCACCCACTGGCACCCCTTCCTGGCATGTGCTCTTCTTACCTGGCACCTGCTGTTTCTACTCTAGAGTAAGAGGTGCTTGGCTGTAGGCACTGGCAGGCATGCATGCTTTCCCGGCCTGCTTGCATGCCCTGCCGCATAGGCACTCTTCTGGGAAAGAGAGTGGGTGTGTGGTTGGGCATGAAGGCAGGCCTGGAAAGTGTGTGTGACTACTTGTGCATACAGCCAAGTGCATCTTACTCTAGAGTAAGAGGTGCTCATCTGTAGACAAGCTCTGGGCCTGCCTTATACCCCGCCACACATGCTCCATCACACTCTGAAAGTGTGTGAGTGGCGGGGAGTGCAGGCAGGCTCAGAGCTCACCTGCCACTGAGCTCTGGGGCTGCCTACCTCCAAAGCAAGGAGGAAAGTTGGCAAACTGGTGGACAAGACCTAATGCTTTATGGACGGAATACTGTTTTAACTGTTGTGAATGTACATGATGCATTTTAATGCTAATTGTGTTTTAATGTATTTAATTTTAATGTATTTTAATAGTAACTGTTTGTATACTGTGTGGCATCGAATCGTTGCCATTGTTGGGCCACTCTGAGTCCCCCTTCGGGGGTTGAGAGGAAGCGGGGTAGAAGTGGTAGGAATAAATAAATAAATAAATAAAGTTTGGATGCACACAAAAGCTGGCTTTCGTGTCAAACAGATTTTTTGTGGGGAGGGGGCTTTCTGTTTTGTGCTTCCAAAGAAATGGAAGACACGACAGAAACAGTAGTAACAAATTTCATGCACATGTCTATTGTCTATTATGAAATCAGGTATTTGGTCTATGTTCACGATCATTATCTATTGTAAAATATTCAAAATAAAGGGTTACAATGTGCTTCTCAGTGTCAAGAAACCCAACGAGGAGAATGTTTAACTGATAACAAAACACTTTTAAAGTTAGTGAAATAGTATTTATTCTGCAGGACACTGCATTTTCTAAACAGAAAATGATATTCCTGCACATGGTGAAACACTGTTTTCTGCGTTAGGATACCAGATGCATTTTGTGTGCAGAATAAATATTGAACTGTGTGTTATCTTTGAAAGGGGCATTTGCAGCCAGAAGAAAATTGTAGAAATTACTCATTGATTCCTTCAATTACTTTTCTGTCCTGGGCCACTTGGAGAGATAAAATCATGACCTTGTCCCCTTTTGGGACCCCCAACCTGATTTCATCGCCTACAAATCGGATAGCAAATTTGGGTCGAACGTCAACACTCTAATTTCTCTTATGTTCAACAATATGGTATTTGACACATTGCTTATTTTGAAGAGTTGGAACATCAAAACACAGCTGAGAATGATAAAGGAGGACAATACATATTTATGTAACTTCATTCATTTGGATGCAGAACAGATGAACATGCATATCTATGTTGGGCAGGAATAACAGAACAACACTTCTGAACCACTGAGTGACTATTCTGGATAGCCTCCAAATTAGAAGAGTCTATTATTCCTCATTAAATCAAAACTGCTGGTTGGTACAAAATGCAATCTGTATTATGAAGTAGAACTGGGGCATCATAACCAGCAAGAAGTGGGGGGAGGGGGGGGAAGTAGCTTCCGGATAGGATACCGATGAGAAAATTACCTTTTTGGTGGCCTGAATTCTATGAAAAGTCGGGGAAATCAAAAGCAAAGTATAAGAAAGGAGCCATGTGAACAAATTTAGAGCATGTTAGGGGAAGACATTTATTTCAGTGTAGAGCATTTTCATAAATGCTACATTGAACATTGTCTGATTTTGGAAACTAAACAGGGTCATGCTTCCTCAGTGGTTGGATGGGAAAACATCAGGGGTCTTTAAATAGGACTATGAATGCACCCTTATGAAAACCCCAGAGAACTACTGCCAATAAGCATTGATGATATTAGTCTAGATCAGGCATGGGCAAACTTCAGCCCTCCAGGACTTTGACTCCCACAATTCCTAACAGCCTACAGCATGTCCAATGTGGAATACACACCGGCACCGGGAATGTGGCGCAGCTGTCTAAGTGTCAGCTGCATAAGATCTCTCTGACCAGTAGGTCATGAGTTTGAGGCCTGCCCGGGTCGAGGCGGGTGCTCAACCTTTAAGTGTAGCCTGCTGTCGACCTTTGCAGCCCGAAAGACAGTTGCATCTGTCAAGTAGGAGATAAAGGTACCACATTTAGTGGGGAGGCAAATTTTGACTGAATTGTGAGGCCATTGGGGAGCTCCTGGAGTGCTGGGGAGTGCGGAGGGAACAGCAAGGGACACTGGGAGCTCTGAGAGATGAGGAGTGCGTCGGCTCCCCCTGGTGGTCAGAGTTTGCCTCTGTTCGTCTATATGTTGTATGTGGAAATGGCAGGGATTGTCTGTTGGGTATGTGTACCTGTGATCCGCTCTGAGTCCCCTTTGGGGTGAGAAGAATGGAATATAAATAAAGTAAGTAAGTAAATAAATAAATACATCCCACCATGTTAAAACAGTCGATGTGGCTGTTAATGAGACATGCTGCATTATCACAGGATGTCTACGACCAACACCTCTGGAGAAATGATACTGATTCCACTTAGCTGGTGTTGCACCACGTGACATCCATTAGGAAGTAGCAGCCTGTAATGAAAGAACTAAGGCATTGACACCTCAGGCCCATCCTCTGTTTGGATATCAGCCAGCAAGCCAACGTCTTAAATCAAGAAATAGCTTCTTAAGATCTAGCAATACTCAGAGGAACACATCAGCAAGCAGGAGTCCAAAAGTGGCAGGCAAAAACCTGAAACATCAATCAGTGGCTAATACCAGATGAGAGACTCCATCCTGGGCACACAGAAGATTGGGCTGTGCTCTGGCATCATGAGTGCAGAGCTAATCTGAAGAAATGGGGCCACAAAGTGGAGTCCACAACAAAGTACAAACCACCTACTACAATGCAACCTGAGCCTCGCCACAAGCACAATGGAGGAACATGCACACCAACACCAGAGGCACTCTAATTGGCCAGCTTCTTGTCAAAGAACATTTAGCATAATGGAAAGTTTTTACCTTTGTTTGTGTTTTTAAATACATTATAACAACACCCTCAATTTGCTTCTGGCATGATAAATAAATAAATCCAAGTCTATTACAATAAAATAATCATTGGTGCCAATTTGGACTAGATCCTGAGAATCTTTTGGGTGGTTCAGTTGTCCTTTGGAATGTAATGGCACAATCGGAAGTGCTTTGGATTGATTCACAGATAAAGGGGTCAAAATCAGTATGTTCAAGTTGGTCAATGTGTTTTCCTTTTCCCCAAATAAGAAAGAAAACGAAGTGTGATACAAAGGAGGAGGGGAGCTGTTGCTGGTCTTGGCAACTGGACTAACTTGAGATAGGTTGCAAGAATCTCACCAAAATTCTCCAATGGCTAGGAAGGATGATATTACGCCATTGAAAGCAATCACCTTTCATTCTCCAGCCCCCAATGCTGAATTAGTATGAACTTATAGCTCTAAATACAAGCCTACAGCAGCTACTAGGGGTGGTTGATCCATTAAAAAAATGATTCTAAACTCGTGTGTGTGGGAATTTCCCTTGCTGGGTCGTTATAGAAATTATTCCGAAAAAATTTAAATACATTTTGTAATTGAAACGTAATTACTAACAAATTTTCGTTTTTATTCGTTATGCCAGCTGGGAGGCTAGAATGGAGGGCTTGCTCTCCTCTCTTCCCTCCCCCCCTTGAGCTCAGAAGCATAGCGAATTATATTTAATGTGCGATCCCTCAGCTGGGGGGAGGCAGGGAGGGAAGAAGGGAGAGCAAGCACTACATTCCTCCCTCCCCCTGAGCTCAGAAGCATCGCACATTATATTTAATGCGTGATGCCTCTCAGCCTGGGGGGCAGGGAGGGAAGAAGGGAGAGCAAGCACTCCCTTCTTCCCTCCCTGCCCCCCCCCCGAGCTCAGAAGCATCGCACATTATATTTAATGTGCAATGCCTCTCAGCTGGGAGGGGCAGGGAGGGAAGAAGGGAGGGCAATCACTCCCTTCTTCCCTCCCTGCCCCCTTGAGCTCAGAAGCATTGTGCGTTATATTTAATGTGTGATGGCTCTCAGAAGGGAGAGCAAGCCCTCCCCTCTTCCCTTCCACCCTCCCCAGTTCAGAAGCATTGCGGGTTAAATATAACCTAGGATGCCTCTGAGCTTGTGGGGGAGGGAACGGAGAAGTGGATGGTCCGCCCCTCCTTCCCTGACAAGAACTAAACCGCGTCAAGTCTTAGTGCGGTATAGTTCTTAGCAGGGAAGGAGGAGCATCTGCACCTCCTTCTCCGCTAAGAACAAGGCTTGACGCAGTTTAGTTCTTAGCAGAGGAGGAGGTGCGGAGGGCATCCCCTTGCGTCCTCCTTCCCTGCTGAGAACTAACTCCGAGATTCGGAGGACTTTCCTCCTGTTCTCCAGGCTCTCCCTCCCCTTGTGAGGGAGAGCCTGGGGAACAGGAGGAAAGCTCTGCTTTCAGCTGGCGAGAGGAGAAAGGCGGGTGCTGCTGCCCTCCAGCCTCCTCTCACGAGTTGAGAACAGAGGAGGGGAAAAAACAACCTAATAACGTGACCTTTACAAAAAATGGCGATCTTGGGTTCGGTTTTGAAACTTCACTTCCGGGTTGGACACCGAGGGTCGATATAGGGTCAAAATAATTTCAAATACAAAATATTAACGGGTTTCAAAATATTCAAATTGGAGATATCCACCCCTAGCAGCTAGTATTCACTGGTGGTCTCCCATCGAAGCACTATCAAGGGCTGGGATGGGATCTTGTGCCTTTATGATATTTATGATGATATTTAGGTGGCATTTTACAACTAGAAGTCTTCAAAGCTAGAGAATTCCATAGGCATTCAAGGTAGGGTTGCCATTTTTTGATATAAGAAATAAGGGACATTTACGGGATTTTTCACAAAAATAAGGGACGCTTCATTAAAAACTTGAAACTCAAACGTTAGGTAGAAATAGTTTTTATTAACAGAATAAGATCATGATTGAAACTCACAAAAGAAACTGACCTATACCCTCTCAACAGTACATGGTATGTTTCTGCATGCTTTGTCATCCAGAAAAAACATTATTAGAACTACCTAATTTTCTCCATCTGTATTTAGTACTTGACTTTGCTGACTTTAAAAGTGCACCGTCTAAACATTAAAATAAAATAAATTTTATAAGATAGTACATCTTCATGATTATTTTGTCGATAGTTAATGGTATAGTATAGTATGGGATACACAGCATTGTATAGTATTGGGATGCACAGCTAGGCCTATTTTAAGAGTAACTCTCAAGCAACCAGAAACTATCTTTATCCAACATGATCCAACATTCCCCTTGGGTAACGGTTAATTAGTCTACTGTACTTTGAAAAAGTCCTGTATCGCCTCTTCCTTCCAACGGGGACGCAGGCTGCCCTGCGAGTGGGAATCCCCGGGCAGGCATTGCCGTGGAAACCACAGCGCGCACCTTCCTCTGCTCAACCCCGCCCAGTCCTGTCCTGCTAGTCAAAAATAAGGGACAGGGCCTGAAAATAAGGGACACAAATTTTAGGGCCAAAATAAGGGACGTCCCTTAGAATAAGGGACATATGGGAACCCTAATTCAAGGGGCAGGGAAACTAACACACCAATAAAAATAGTTAGTGTTAACTTAGAAACCCACAAGTCTTCCCCAACCCCCATATAGCAGAAAACCGATTTAGAAGATTTATAATGTACCTTGCATCAGTAAGACCAAAAGAATAAAAATAATATATGGTGAACCATATACCAGCCAATAAACTGACTAAAATCAGAGGCATATAAACTCTAAAGGAAAAAAAACCCTGTCTTTATAGCACATTTGATAGGGTCTAATGTGAGAAACTGATTTTAAAAAATTAGGTTTTTTTAAAAGACACATCCATCTCTGGTGCTCTCTCCATAGCAATAAACCAAGCCCGAAATGCATGCCATGGGCTCTTTTACCATTTGGAGTTTATTGCTTTTCTATTTCTTGGACATTGTTTTATAAGCTGTCTAGAAATTATGCTAAATATGGTGGAGAAATAATTCATTAAATAAATAAAATAACTCTGCCCGGTACAACATCTTTACCCCTGGAGAGCTGAGAGCACAAAACCATACGTTACTGTAGCAACATAAGAGACACTTCGGAACAACTGCTGTGTTATTCCAGTAATTTCGACATTAGTGCCTGAGCAAATTGTCATGGTCAAGCTTAGAAAAGAGACAGGAAAAACAAACTATGGCATCTCTTCCCATAGTTTATTTTTAGCCAGGTCTGACCTGAATTGAACTTATTCACACCTTCCAATGATGCCTTCCTTTAGCATCGACCATGTTCTTACCTCTGATGTATTTGCAGTTCCTCTGTTCCTTCCTCTCCACCAAATACAGTTTGAACCTCTCTTATCTGGAATGTCAAAATCTGAAACATTCCCCACTCATAAATTCTCCACGTGGGAGATGGAGATAGTGACACCTTTGCTTTCTGATGGTTCATTATATACAAACTTTGTACTGTGCAACATATAATAATAATAATTATAATATATTCTGCTCTATCTCCCTGAGGGGACTTGGAAAGGATTACAGAATACATTTATGACAAACATTCAGTGCTGGTATACAATTTACAAATAAAGATAGAGGCAAGGCTTTCCCTCTTTTCATTTCTGGCATCTGGAGGTTGTGCTTGACTACTGAGTGGAGGAGTGTTGTTGTTCCATTTTTTTTCCATGCTGAGGAGCCTGTTGTCCTTCCTGATCAAATTGTTGGTAGAAAACCAACTATAAGAAGAGAATGATATTGGATTTAGTATATGCTTTCTTAAACACCTTCCTACCCTTAATGATAAGAAAGATATAAGTTACCCAATTCCTTTATTCTATTAGAGCAGTGTTTCCCAACCAGTGTGTCGTGGCACACAAGTGTGCCGTGAGCGATCATCAGGTGTGCCGTGGGAAATTGGAACTTCCAATACCCTTTCTTTCCCCCCCCTCCCCTGCTGAACACTTTTTCTTCTCCACTCAGGCTCCCTTCTTCCCAGCCTCGCTCTGCTCGCTTTGCCTCACTTTGCTCTGGGCCGAATTTGCACAGTAGTGCCCGTATGGGTCATGCCTTCCTCCCTCCTCCCTCCCCTCCTGAACACGCTCACGCTGCCCCCTCGGATCAAAATGGCGGCAAAAGCGGCAGTGTAGAAGAAAAAGAGTTCAATATGACAAGTTTGGTTCAATTCCATTGTTGCAAGAGTTTAGGATGCTCTTTGTGTGTTAACTATAAATCCCGGAAACTGTAACTCCCAAATGTCAAGGTCTATTTTCCCCAAACTCCATCTGTGTTCACATTTGAGTATTCATGCCAAGTTTGGTCCTGATCCAACATTGTTTGAGTCCACAGTGCTCTCTGGATATAGGTGAATACAACTCCAAAACTCAAGGTCAATGCCCACCAAACACTTATAGTATTTTCTCTTGGTTATGGGAGTTCTGTGTGGGAAGTTTTTGTCTTTGTGCCATTCCTGCCAGGATATCTATGTTGTGTTCATCGAAACAGGCCCAGGTTTCACACCTGTATAAATACATTTAAAAACATATTAACTATATGTATTACTGTGTTAGAGTTTCATTTTGTGTCATTTTGGTTGGTGGTGTGCCCCAGGATTTTGTAAATGTAAAAAGTGTGCCGCGGGTCAAAAAGGTTGGGAAACACTGTATTAGAGCACCATCTATGACTGTTTACACTCTGTACTCTTTTTCTACTCTTTACCCCTACCCTCCCACATGACCCTTCTCTCACCCCCTTTTCCCTTTATGTAACCTTTCCTTATTCTTTCTCATGATTTGCAGAGAAGTAAGACGAAAGGTTGAGGACATTTCTACCCTCAACGGAAGAAACGTAAAATGATTTTATTATACATGTGTATGTTCGACTATGTTTTTCTATATTCGTTTTCTTTTATGGAAATTTAATAAAGAATATTTTATTTTTAAAAATGTGTTAGTATGTCTTCGGGGGCACCTTTTACCTCCCCACCAAAGGGGTACCTATTTATCTACTCACATTACTGTTTTTGAACTGCTAGGTAAGCACATTATCCCACCTGCAGCTTGAACTGCCAACCTTATGGTTGGCAAGACTTTTTGTAGCTGGCAGTTTTTAACTTGCTGTGCTAACCACAGCTCCTACAATATTATTAAAACTATTGCATACATTCCCATCAGGCTACATCTATATTACTAACTCAATAACTTACTTACTTACGTGATCCCTTGTAGCCTGGGGATGATGGTCCTCCAAGTGTAGTGTCTTGGCGGTGGGTCTGTAGGTGGCTGTGGAGCCTTATTCTTGATCTTCATGTTCTCCTGCAGTGAGGTCATCGCTTTCCAGGTGGAAGGCGATCCTGGTCAGGGTTGATTTGACACACCTGCCTCTTGACATGTTTCTCCCTTTCGTCCTCCATTCATGCCTCTTTGAATTCTGCAGCACTACTAGTCACAGCTGACCTCCAGGTAGAGCACTCAACAGCCAGGGCTTCCCAGTTCTTGGTGTCAATACCAGTTTTAAGGTTTGTTTTAAGCCATTTGCATGTGCAAGTGTGACACACCTCGTGCCAAGAACAATAACACAGACACAAGTGGTTGGATGAAAATGGCCACAACTCATTTATTGAAAACAGGAACAAAGGGTTGGCGGCCACGCATGGGTCCTGGATCAGGGTCAGACAGCCCCCACGAATGTCCAAAGGTGTTTGCAAGCCTGGGGTGCGAGCGGCCCAACGCCTGTCCACGGAAACTCGGCACCTCAGGGGGCCTGGGCGTTATCCCCCCTTACAACCAAGGGGCGATAAGCCAGCCTGATCCAGGGGCCATGCCACATGCCAAACACGGAGTTGTTACAAAGAACATAAAACACACATAACCATGAACGGAGCAACAATGAAGTGCAGTAAAACAAAAGAACACCAACAAACAATGCTAAAAAAGAAGGGAGGGTGGGAGGAAAACAGGACTGGCTCCACGTATGGCCAGGTAGTCCCGGGCAGCCTTAAGTAAGCTGCCTGGGTGGAAGTGCAGGCTGGCTGGAAGCAGGGAGGGGGGGGGGTGGGGCCACCCCCCTCATTGGCCGGCCGGCGTTGGTGGCGGGAAGCCTTCCCGCCACCCCAGGAGCTTCTGGGGAGAAGAAGCCCCCTCTACAGAAACCAAGATGGCACGAGGGCAACGCTGCGCCGCAACCTTCTTAGCCTGTAAGTCGGCCAAGCCCATTTTTAAATCTCTTTTTCTGTCCACCAACATAGTGTTTCCTGTTCTTGAATTGGGAGTATAGTAACTGCTTTGGAAGATGGTAATCTGGCATTTGGACAGCGTGGCCAGTCCAGTGAAATTGATGGTGCTGGAGCATCACTTCAATGCTGGTGGTCTTTGCTTCTTCTAGCACACTGGCATTTGTACACCTGTCTTCCCAAGAGATTTGCAGGAGTTTTCAGTGGTACATAACTGTGAAGCATACATGAATTTTGCATTCAGATTTGGGTTCCATCTCCAAGAGTGTGTCCATCTATGCAAATACTTGGAACTTGTAATCTGGAACAATATTTCCCCCAAAACATTATGAAGAATTCAGTAAACTGATGCCAAAATGAAAGGAATTTTATCATTTGCTGGTGTGAACTTTGCGGCAAGTCCATATTTGTCAGCAGATGAAGACTTCTGTTGGCCTTATTCCCAACATACGGTTTCTTTTTTTGAAAGGGAACAAATCTGTTGAAAGTACATGGAAAAAAAAGATATGGATGTGGTCTCTGCTCTGAATGAACATGAAAGTTAATATTTAAAGCAGAGTCCAAGCCACGGGAATATGAAGCATGTGGGTTAGGACAAAGTTCTTTAATTTTCAGTATTTGGGGGATAACATCAAATAGAGTCTAGCATTTAATTATGGGGGGAAACAGTGGAGGAGGAGTCAGAGAGAAAGTCTTTTGCTCTGCTCTTCAAATGGTTTTCTTTATGGGATAAAAACAATAAGCCGGCTATCCTTGCAACACAGAGCAGATTGTCTCCTCCATATTCATTAGCAGAGGGAAAGGGAAAGGTGAATGTTGAGGTAGAGTCTTCTAATTAGTGCCAATGTTAACATCTCTTCGCTTTGAAGTTGGCGACTGATGTACTTCTAACAGGGGCACACAATGGGAATGGTAAACAGGCCACTGGCGTGGACTTACACAACCGTGTCCCCAGCCTTGTAGGAAAGGCATTAGAGAACACCAATAAGCAGAACAGGAGGAAACCAAAACCATTGACTTCCAATCCAGAATGGGACTTCTGTAGCTTTGTTAACAGATCCTGTAGAAAGGACCGCAAAGCTTCATCGGGCAGGACAGAGGTACCTGTCCTCCCACGCCTTCATCTGCAGCTATTCCTTCACAACAGCTTGTTTTCTGGGTTGTTGTAGGTTTTTCGGGCTGTATGGCCATGTTCTAGAAGCATTCTCTCCTTACATTTCACCTGCATCTATGGCAATAATAATAATACACTTTATTTATATTCTGCTCTTCTGACCCCGAAGGGGGCTCAGAGCGGATTACATCACACATACGGCAGACAGTCCCTGCTGGTTCCACATACAATTACATACAACATACAACATATAACAAGTACAATTTTAGAAGGCTTTTTCTTCAGGCTGCATCACATGGTGTGATTGCGTCATTACGTCACAAGGGGGTGCTGTTGCTTCATCCTCATGACAGAGAGCCTCTGTTTTCTGCATTCCACCTTCCGACAGCCGATCTTACTTTATTTAGGCATTGTAAGTCCTTCTTTGAAAAAATCCTTCCCCGCTTGGTGGTTCCCAGTTTTATTTAGTCACAGCTGAGCTGTTTTCGAACTGTTGGGTGAACAGTGGATAGGGCTCACAGCTGGGTGTCCAGACCAGCCCGGTATTCTAACATGCAACCTTCCGATTGCCAGCACAGCGGTTGTTACCGCTGTGCTATCTCTCCGGCCCTTGCTATCTCTCTGACAAGCATCCTCAGAGGTTGTGAGCTTGTCTTCTGCTGCCCTGGAGACTAGGACATGGAACAATGGCTTCAAACTGTAGGAAAGAAGATTCTTCCTGAACATTAGGAAGAACTTCCTAACTGTGATAGCTGTTCAGCAGTGGAACTTTCTGCCCTGGAGTGTGGTGGAGGATCCTTCTTTGGAGGCTTTTAAATAGAGGCTGGATGGCCATCTGTCGGGAGTGCTTTGAATGTGATTTTCCTGCTTCTTAACAGAATGGCGGACTGGATGGCTTTCAAGGTCTCTTCCAACTCAATGATTCTATGATTCTATGATAACTATCACTTCACTGACGGAGGTAAGAGCAGGAGGCACAGGGATGTCAAGCCACCAAAACAGAGCAGTTACTTTTCTGGGCACTCCCCAAGTTGAGAAAGCGGGAGCCCACAAGACCACCTTGCAACTGAAACCATTCCGTGTTGTCAGGGCTGGAATAAGGTAATTTAAAATGGTAAGCGAACCTTATTTTGGCGTCCCCTTGCTCTCCAGCCTCGTGGAGGGTGCACTCTGGAGTGCGCATGTGCGGAGCCGGCTAGTTTCGCACATGCGCCATTGCCCGGGGTTGGTGGTCGCCCTATGTGCGGGCAAAGGGAAGGACCATTAGGTGGCTGGAGGCGGGGCACCTCCGGCTGCAGGGCGCTCCTCCTTTTCAGCCTCGTGGTGGGGGGCGGTTGGCGGCTTTGAGCAGCTGGGCTCACCCTGCGGCGAGGGCGCATGTGCGAAACTTCCGCATGTGTGCCATTGGTGTGGGGCGGGCCCGGCTGCCCAGAGTCGCTGATCGCCCTACACGGGGCCGAAAGGGAGGAGCGTTTTGGAGGCGGCTAGAGGCCTCCGGCTGCAGAACGCTCCTTCTGTTAGGCCTCATGGTTTGGGATGGTTGGCGGCTCTGGGAGGCTGGGATCACCCTGCGGCAATGGCACATGTGCGAAACTTCCACACATGCGGCATTGCCACGGAGCGGGCCCGGCTGCCCGGAGCCGCTGATCGCCCTGCACCGTGGGGCTGGGAGGGAGGAGCCTTTTGCAGCTGGGGGTGCTCAGCCTCTGGCCACCTCCAGAGCGCTCCTCCTTTTCGGCCTCGTGGTGTGGGGCGATGGGGACAACGTAAAATGGGTCCCTGAGTATTGGCAAGTGGTAAGCAAATGTTTACTTTGCGGAGTGCAAGATCCGGCTCTGCGTGTTGTCTATCATTTTTGGACATTCTGATGTTTCAACAGTTCTCATTTATAGCCATGTTCTGCACTTTCAACTCCTGGTTTGCTCATTTGACCACGGCTCGTGCTTCTTTTGTCACGTTGTTTTTTTCTCTCTTGGTCAACGCAGCACCAGCTATCACTTGCAAGCTAATAAAATGGTTCCACTTTTCAGCTGATTCCATTTTCTGACAGTGGCTCATCCTCTCATCTGTGAGATACGTGGGGGCTTCATTTACATCTTTAAAGTTAATTTGACCCATGTAAACTAATGTGAGAGTTTTAAAATAGCCACATAGAAATAAAAGGGGCTGTTCTTAGTTTGGGGTATGTGCAGGTCAAGAGGTGGAAGGAAACTAACTACAGTGACCATAACCCTGAGACAGCATAGCCCATGGGTATAGATTGCACATATAACCTAGACAGGGTTTCTCAACCTGGGGGTTGGGACTCCTGGGGAGGGTCACAAGGGGGTGTCAGAGGATGCCAAAGACTATCAGAAAACAAAGTATTTTCTGTGTGGGAAATTCTATCATTGGTGGGGTTCAGAATGCTCCTTGATTTTCGGTGAACTATAAATCCCAGGAACTACAATTCCCAAATGTCAAGGTCTATTTTCCCAAACTCCACCAGTGTTCACATTTGGCCATATTGAGTATCCGTGCCAAGTTTGGTCCAGATCCATCATTGTTTGAGTCCACAGTGGTCTCTGGATATAGGTGAACTACAGCTCCAAAACTCAAGGTCAATGCCCACCAAATCCTTCTAGTATTTTCTGTTGGTCATGGAAGTTCTGTGTGCCAAATTTGGTTCAATTCCATTGTTGTTGGAGTTCACAATGCTCTTTGATTGTAGGCGAACTATAAATCCTAGCAACTACAACTCTGAAATGACAAAATCATATCCCCTAAACCCCACCAGAATTCAAATTTGGGCATATTGGGTAAGTTTGCATATCAGATATTTACATGATGATTCATAACAGTAGCAAAATCACATTTATGAAATAGCAATGAAAATAATGTTATGGTTGGGGGTCACCACAACATGAGGAACTGTATTAAGGGCTCGCAGCATTAGGAAAGTTGAGAATCATTGATCTAGACGGTACGTACATTATTTGGTTGCAAGCAATAGTTGGAAGCATTTAAATCGCAGGATTGCCATTTCCACAATCCTGAGCCAATGTGGAGGATTCTAGGTGTTCTAATCCCCCAAAGTTTATTTATTTATGTATGTATTTATTTATGTATGTATTTATTTATTTACTGTATTTTTATACTGCCCTTCTCAGCCCTCAGGCGACTCAGGGCGGTTGACAGAGGCAACGATTTGATGCCCAATACACCATAAAACATTTAAAAGCATGAACATATAATATAAAACCATAACAATAGTATTAAAAACATACATCAATTACCTCTCCTAATAAAAACATTGTCCAATCTCGTCGTCTAGTCGTTCCAATTCCTATGTCATTTACCTTGCATTTTCAAATGCTTGTTCAAACAACCAAGTCTTGACTCTTTTCCAAAATGTTATGAGGCAGGGAGCTCATCTAATGTCCCCAGGAAGGGTGTTCCATAGCCGAAGGGCCACCACTGAGAAGACCCTGTCTCTCATCCCCTTCAAACATGTTTGTGATGCAGGTGGGATCGAGAGCAGGGCCTCCCCAGATAATCTTAAAATCCTAGCAGGTTCATAAAGGATGGTGCATTTGGACAGGTAGGTTGGGCCAGAACAGTTTAGGGCATTTACAGTAGGAGTGGAGGGGGAAGTTGTCTAATGAAAACTAGCAACTTGAAGTAGAGTGGCCATCATGTGAACATCAAGCCAACGTCACCTTTACAGTTTCTGCCTTGCTTGTCAGCTACATATAAATTTGGATTGACCGTCTCCAGCTGCCTCTATAGAGGAAGGAAAGGTCTGGTCCCTTTCCGGATGGGAATGTGCTTTGCTTGCTCTCTTCCTGGTGACGAGCACTTCAGGTGATCTACAGCACAATACACCCAAGCATTTGGAAGCGTAATAAATTGAATGGGTGGGCAGGAAAGATGAAATTTGTCTCCTTCATGAGATCAGACAGACAGGATTTATTGATAGTGCTGTTGCTACTCAGAGAAGAAGTGCTTTGACTTGGCTGCCAATTCACCGGCACTACCCACCTTTTCCAATTCAACAAGAGTAGGAGAGATAGGGTTACTTTTCTGGGGTCTTTGCATTAAAAAGATCTAGGTCTTTTAATGGACGCTGCAAACCCCACTGGACGTCAGCACAGTTTGATAGATGCTGCTCATTTGACACCAGCCTGTTTCTGACTTCCTCCATCAATCACACGAGTGGTTTCCCCAAATATACCCAGCTGAGGCCAGAAAAGTTACAGATCTTACCTTGGTGTTGCTGTTTCAGTCTGGAATGCTCCCAAGAAAGGTGTTCATTGAACTTTCAAACATTATTCCTTATGAAGTTTGACCCATCAAAGTCTTTGGCAGTTAGATGACTAAGAGTAAGGCTCCAGCAGGTGACAAGATTAAAAACCATTCCAATCAACCAAAAAGTATTTATTTTTTAAAGAAAATTCGCAGACTACATAGGGACAGGCCCAGATTACCCATAAGGCCAGACAAGGCCATGGCCTCGGGCGGCGGCCATGGAGGGGGCGGCAAAATGGCGACCGGACCTTTGGGTCGCCACGGCATCTAGGTTGCAGTGAGTTGTTGAGGAGGGAGGTAGCGAGGGGAGGAGGAGCCGAGGGGAGGAGCCAGGAGAGGGGGGGGGGGGCGGGTTCCAGGCCGGCCTTTTTCCTCCCTTCTTCCCTCTTCCCGCGCGAGGTAGAAGGAGCCGGGGGGGAAGTCCCACCCCTAGGCGTCTGATGGGGCTTCCCCCCGACGCCTCCTCGCTCGCATGCATGGGCGCCCCTCCCTCCTTCACTGGAAGAAGGAGTGGCACACGACCGAGGAGGCGGCGAGGGGAAGCCCCGTCAGACGCCCTACGGGCGGCGAGACTTTCCCCCGGCTCCATCTCCCGCGGGCGGGCGAGTGCTGTGTTCCTTCCTTCACTGAAAAAAGAAGCGCGGCGCCCACCCGCATGTGAGAGAGGGAGCCGAGAGGAAGTCCCGCCACCTCCTCGGTCGCGCGCCGCTCCTTCTTCCAGTGAAGGAGGGAGGGGCGCCCGTGCATGGGAGCGAAGAAGGAGTCGGGGGGAAGCTCCGTCAGACGCCCTATGGGCGGCGGGACTTCCCCCAGACTCCGTCTCTCTCGTGCGGGCGGCGCCACGCTCCTTCTTTCAGTGAAGGAAGGAGCGCTGCGCCCACCTGCGTGCGAGAGAAGGAGCCGGGAGGAAGTCCCGCCTCTCGTAGGGCGTCTGATGGAGCTTTCCTCCAGCCGCCTCCTTGCTCGCATACACGGACGCCCCTCCCTCCTTCACTGGAAGAAGGAGCTGTGCGCGACCGAGGAGGCGGCGGGACTTCCTCCCGGCTCCCTCTCTTGCGTGCGGGCAGGCGCCACGCTCCTTCTTTCAGTGAAGGAAGGAGCGCGGCGCCCGCCCACGCGACAGAAAAGGAGCCGGGGGAAGGTCCTGCCGCCTGTAGGGCATCTGACGGGGCTTCCCCCTGCCGCTTCCTCGGTCGCGCGCCGCTCCTTCTTCCAGTGAAGGAGGGAGGGGCGCCCATGCATGCGAGCGAGGAGGCGTCGGGGGGAAGCCCCGTCAGATGCCGTGGGGCGAGACTTCCCCCCACCGCCTCCTCGCTCGCGCCGGCCCCGCCCCCTCAGGTGGCCCCACCCCCTTCAGCCCCCCCCCCCGGGGGCAGCACTTACCGGGTGTGGCCTCAGGCGGCCCAAAGCCTTGATCCGGGCCTGCATATGGACCACCAAACACAGCAGCATTGCCCAAACACGAATCAAGGGACATGAAAGGCACTGCAGACTAATTCAAACAGAGAAGTCAGATATAGCAGCGTACTTGATGAACCAAACTGGACACAGCATACTATTGAGAACACAGAAATGCTGGACCACTCTATCAACCACCATGTCAGACTACACAGAGAAGCCATCGACATCCACAAGCTGTGGACAATTTCAACAAAAAGGAAGAAACCATGAAAATGAACCAAATTTAGCTATCAGAATTTTAAAAAAATCTTAAATTATAACAGTAAATAAAGAGCAACACTCAAAAACAGGGTAATTCCAGGCAGGCAACAATCAGGGTCAGCTAATCACCTCCCAACAAAGGATTCCCCCAGGCAGACCGTGAAAATGCTACACCATTAAATGCTATTTAAGGAGGCCAACTGCAACATTCACACCTACCTCAAACAGACAAGAGTTCTTTCTCTCACTCTGGATATTCCACAGATATATAAACCCCATTTTCCTAGTTTCCAACAGACCTCACAACCTCTGAAGATGCCTGCCATAGATGCAGGTGAAACATCAGGAGAGAATGCTTCTGGAACATGGCCAGATAGCCCAGAAAACTCACAGCAAAACAATAAGATGTGGCCTCTAAGACAATAGTTACTGCAGTGCAATTTAGGCCCCTTCTACACTGTCATATAAAATCTAGATTATTTATTTATTTATTTATTTATTATTTCGACTTCTATACCGCTCCTTCCCACAGGCTCGGGGTGGTTTACACAAGTTAACATATAGTCATAAAACATAAAATCAGTAAAATCGACAGATATGAGATGTTAAAAATTCTTTAAAATTAACAGTATTATATAGGACCACTAAAACTGAATTATCTTCTTTAATCTGGATTATATGGCAGTTTAGATTCATATAATCCAGTTCAACTCAGAGAATGTGGGCAATGTACACTAACTAACAATCCTGGATTGCATTAAAAAATATCCAAGTGCGTTGAATTATATTTCCAGTTTTATATGTGTTTATATACAGTACAAAACAACTGGATTCAGGCTATAAATTGACTTGTTTTGGTAGTATCTTCTCTTTCGAACCCCCCCTCCTCCCCAAAAAAAGACTATTCCAGCTCATATTCAGTGACTAGAAGATAGTATTTTTTTAATAAAAAAAATAAAATCTGTAAATGTATGTCTAATTCACTTTTATTTCACTGAAGATTGGCCCAGCAAGATTTCATCCTCAGCGTATTGGAAAGAATATGAACTGGAATGCACAGAGACTGGCTAGAGGCAAGGAGGAGACACTGAGAATTGATTTGCTTCAGAGCAGCCATGATTCATGCCTGCATCTGCCTGCGATCATAATGCAAAGTGCATTCTCCCCAGCAATAGCACCAAATAGAACTTGGTCTGAGAAATTACAGGTAGGAAAGAAAACACCATGGCTTTGCTGTTTCCCAACTGGAAGCTCTGGCACTATTTCAAGAGCCATTTTCCACAATCACTCCACTAAGGGCCCTTCCGCACAGTCCTATATCCCAGAATATCAAGGCAGAAAACCCCACACCATCTGCTTTGAACTGGGTTATCTGAGTCCACGCTCAGATAATGTGGGATTTTCTGCCTTGATATTCTGGGATATAGGTCTGTGTGGAAGAGCCCTAAGATACAACGTAAATAAAGTACCTGCACATTTTGAACATTAGGACATTGACCACAGAATGGCAGGCTGTGTTTTAGCAGTTAGCCACAGGAAGACATGTTCCTAAACTTCCCTTACATCCACTGGAGATCCAGGAGGAGGGTCTATTCACTTTCTGCCCTCTCCCAATCATTAAATGGCCATGGGATAGGGTTGCCACTTTTCGATATAAGAAATAAGGGACATTTACCTAAAAATACACAAAAATAAGGGACAGCCGTCGGCACTGCCCTATAGCCCCAATTATCAGCGCACGGCACCAACTGCTGCTCTTTAGGCCAACTGGCCAGAGTCGAGACGGGGGGAGGGGGCAATTCCACCATGTCTCCTGTGTTATGTGAATAATATATTGTAATGTAACGTAATATAGTATGTATACAAGCAGAGGCTGAGCCCAGGCCAAGAAGGGCCATGCAGGCCGAGGCCAACACCACATACACTCACACACTCGGGCCTCTCTCTCTCTCCGGAAGACCTCCTCTTTCCCTCGTCAACAGACCCGAGTCGCCCAACACTCCACTTAGCTCCTCTTCTTCCTCTTTCTGCCACTTCCACTCTCTCTCTCTCTCGAAGCCCGGGCCCTTTCCGTCCTCTGGAAGTGAGCTGAGCTCACAGGGAAGGGTGTTGCTTGAGCCTCCCGCTCCAAGCCAGCCCCTCTCGCTGGACTTCCGCCAAGAGCAAACATGGTGGCCGCGGGCAGGAGACCCGTAGAGAGGTGGAGCTTCTTTGCGGTGGTTGAGCAGCGGCACTGGGAACCAGGAGCAAGGCAAGTGAGTCTCCTTCCTTCTCTTCCCAGCACCCACCAATAGGAATTTTTCGCCTTCCCCTCTGGAGGAGCTGAAAATACGGGACAGGAGTTGAAAATACGGGACATAAAATTTAGGGCTAAAATATGGGACGTCCCTTATAATACAAGACATGTGGCAACCCCACCATGGGGGTCGTCTCAACATCAAACTGGCATGTTAAGGGTGCAGAGGGTTAGGATAGAGTAGAGAGGCCAAATCGGTGTCGCTCCAAATGTCTCAGGCTCCAACTCCCATAAGCCCTAGTTAGCTTGTACAGTGGTAAGGAATGCTGGGAACCAAAGTCTAGAACATCAGGAGAGCCATAGGTTTGATACTATTGGTGAAAACTATTGTCCTGCATGTCTCCATCCACAACATTAACACATGCATAATTTGATATCCTGCCTGAGTATATCACCAGAATTTTAACCCATGTAAAGTCAGTTTGGAGGATATTATGATTATTATTCCATTTTATAAGATTTCAACGTAAGAGGTGTTAAAAGCACCAAGCATTGCAATAGTTACACAATGTTCTGTAACATTGACTTGTATTGCTTCAGTGAAATCTTGAAAATTTGTAGAAGGGCACTGTAAAATAGTAGTTGTGAATGAATGCAAAACACTTAGGAGATTGCATGTAAAGTTTCTCATAAGGGTCCCCAGAAGTTATTGTCCTGGGCCTCATCTACATTATGAAAAATAATGTGTATTAAACTACCTTCAGGCTTCGCATATAAGGTCATGGTAGGTTTTATATGGTAATGCTGCTAAAACTAATTCGTTGGTAAGCTGATGGTATTGTTTGCGGGGCTATGAACTGGTGTTGTGTTCAGCAAGGCATCTTGAATACTTATATAAACTATTTCAAAATCCAAAATGGCCCACAGAAACAGCTGAGATAGTGACACATTTGTGTTCCAGTTATTCCGTTTGTGCAGTAAATATGGTTTCCTGCAAAAGATTATGAAAAATAATGCATATTAACCTAACTTCATGCTTTGCATATAAGGGTTATATATGAAACATAAATGAATGTTGTGTTTGAGGTCCCATCTTCATGGTATCTCATTATGGAAGTATATATGCAAAGACTGTGCTTCCCAAAGTGCTTCTCAGGGCCGTAGCCAGGATTTTGATTCGGGAGTGGGGGGTGAGGGTGGGGTGGGGTGAGTTTGATTGATTCGGGGGGAGGGGCTGAGTGTGAGTGAGAGAGGGTCTACCCTAGCAAACCTTTTGTATCGTTATCCCAATACCCCCATGCATATGGGATATATTGAGCATCTTGATCAGATCATGATATGAATAAACATAACAGTTTAACTAATGTACCAGTAAGGCCTTCAGGTGGACCACCCTGAGAATTGGGGGGGGATTAAGCCCCTGAAGCCCCCACCCCACCCCCGGCTACATACCTGATGCTTCTGGTCCCAAGCATTTTGGATTTTTTTTCATGACAGGAGTGACTTGAGAAACTGCAAGTCGTTTCTGGTGTAAGAGAATTGGCCATCTGCAAAGACGTTGCCCAGGGAGGTGCCCGAATGTTTTGATGTTTATCATCCTTGTGGGAGGCTTCTCTCATGTTCCTGCATGGGGAGCTGGAGCTGACAGAGGGAGCTCATCTACGCTTTCCCTGGATTCAAACCTCCGACCTGTCAATCTCCAGTCCTGCCAGCACAAGGGTTTGACCCACTGCACCACTAGGGTCTCCTTGCATTACGGATAAGAGATACTCAACGAATACTAGGTTATAGTAGGTTTTACATGGTGACATTACAGAAACGAATTTGTTGGTAAGCTGATGGAATTCTATGCAGGGCTATACACTGGTGTTGTGTTCAGTGAGGCATCCTGAATAGATGTGGCTCTGTAAGTCCCTTACAGCTTTGCCCTAACTCTTCAGTTCCTGATATTAATCCCTTGGCAATCCTTTTGAATTATCACTACCTGTGTGTTGCTTCTGCCTTTACTAACTTTAATACTTGTCTTTGGAACTTTGTCAGACTTATTGCTATGTTCACGGGCTGCTTTGTAACTCTAAATAAATGTTTTAACTGTGTAATGCCAAAAGAAGTTTCTGTAAAGTTTGGAGTTATCACCTTGGCATTAAGGGAAGAAAATATTGAATTGTTGAAATTTGTATTGTGAAGCTGAATGCATAACATGACTGGCTGGCATTTGTACCTCTCAACAAATAACTTTTGAAATGATTACTGCAACCTACCATTCTATTGATTTGCTTTACTCTCTGTTAACTTAAGGAGAAAAACAATTCATACTCTGGAGCCTTGGTCTTGCCTGGGGATTATTTGGGAAAGTTGCAGTGGGTGTATAACCTGAAATGCTAAAGCAAAATGGATTCAAAGAAACCGTTCAATAGAGATAAGGCTAAGTAACACAGGCATTCTTGGGGACCCACTGCTAAGAACCTGAAAGACTAGGAACTGTCAATATCCTCCAAAGGTTCAAAGGAGTAGCTTTACATTGAATCATATGCCTAAATCCAATTGCAAGTCCTATCTAGAGTAAACACATCAAATCAAGGGAACGCTATACACCAGCACATATCTACATTTCATTGATTCAGCAAGTCTACTGAAAGTAGGGTTAGCAACTACATTTAGTACACAATGATCTACGGTGGGGTCAAAATGCTCTAAAATAATAGTCTTGATTCAGGGCCCTTCCACACAGCCCTATATCCCAGAATATCAAAGCAGAAAATCCCACATTATCTGCTTTGAACTGGAATACATGGCAGTGTGGACTCAGATAACCCAGTTCAAAGCAGATATCATGGGATTTTCTGCCTTGATATTCTGGGACATAGGACTGTGTGGAAGGGCCCTCGGTGCAGATCTAAACCATCCTTATTTATTTAAAAATTTTGTACTCCGACCTTCTCACCTCCAAGGAGGGACTCAGACCGGCTTACAGCAAAATTCAATGCCATACAAATTTAAAACATCTTAAAACAGCATATTAAAATATATAAAAACAGAGATGCATAAAACCACATTGCCATTAAAACCACATTCAGCTCGGTCTAAAAAAGTGGTCACCCATTTCAGATTGAACTCAATCTCAGCTTATTCTGGGAAGGCCTCGTTCCACATCTAAGTCTTCACCCGCCTCCTGAAGGACAACAGGGAGGGGGCAGATCTAACATCGCTTGGGAGGGAGTTCCACAGCCGAGGGGCCACAACAGAGAAGGCCTTGTCTCTCGTCCCCACCAGATGCACTTGCGGTTGGAGGGATCAAGAGCAGGGCCTCTCTGGAGGATCTTAATGTCCTTGATGGTTCGTAGGGGAGAATTCGTTCGGACAAGTAAACTGGGCCGGAACCGTATAGGGTTTTGTAGGTTAAAACCAGCACTTTGAATTGTGCTCGGAAACTAATTGGCAGCCAGTAGAGCTGGCACAACAAGGGAGTTGTATGCTCCCAGTACCCCGCTCCTGTTAGTAACCTGGGTGCCGAGCGTTGGACTAATTGCAGTTTCTGAGCAGTCTTCAGAGGCAACCCCACGTAGAGAGCATTGTAGTAGTCTATTCGAGATGTAACCAGAGCATGGATTACCGTGGCCAAGTTATATCCCAGGATCTGATCCCAGGTTACATGCTTTGGATTATATGGGATATAAACAGATAATCTGAGATCAGACCTTGGGATATAGGGCAGTGTAGAAGTGCCCTAAGTCTTTGCAACAGTTGTTCTAGAGTGGCTTCTTCCAGCTTCAGAATCTCAGGTGCCTTCTACACTGCCATATAATCCAGATTATCAAATCAGATAATCCGCATTATCTACTTATTATTATTAATAATAATAATAACTTTATTTATACCCCGCTCCCATCTTCCCAAGGGGACTCGGGGCGGCTTACATGAGGCCAAGCTCAACAACACACAGCTGTGCAAATTAAAAGCGATTTTCATCCAAGGCGATAGTTCAGAACACTAGCTAGAACTTTGGATGCAACTTTCTTTTATTTTGAGCAAGAAGCCAGAAGCGGAAACCTTTGGCTAATGTATTTATAGAGTTCTCCTTGTTAACCACTCCAGTAAATACACATTTAAAGTGATTTATTGCATTCTTCTCAGTTCTGTAGAAACTGCTATTTGCTAGGAGAGGTCGACTATCGCTTATCCGAAGTGCTTGGGTCAAGAAGTGTTCTGGATTTTTGGAATACCTATGCATATAGGTACATAATGAGATATCTTGAAGATGGAACCCAACTCTAAATATGTTTCATATACACATTAAACATATAGTATGCAAGATTTTATTTATTTATTTGAAGAAAGCAAAGTTTATGTACGGTTTGATCCTTGTCTACATGGGAGATACATTTCTGAATGCACTGGGAAAGAGAAAACTGGGAATTTTAGCAAATCCTATTGAAATGAATGACATTTACTAGAAGTTATCATAGAGGATTTATTATTATTATTATTGTTGAGAAACTGCAAGCTGCTTCTGGTGTGAGAGAATTGGCCATCTGTAAGGACGTTGCCAAGGGGACGCCCGGATGTTTTACCATCCTTGTGGGAGGCTTCTCTCATATTCCTGCATGGGAAGCTGGAGCTGACAGAGGGGAGCTCACCCTGCTCCCCAGATTCGAACCGCCAACCTTTTGGTGAGCAGTTCTGCCAGCACAAGGATTTAACTGGGGGTTCCATCATAGAGTCAGACTTGAGGACATAGAAAATTACTAGGGTCCATATATTTACTGGATGAAGGTAGGTGAAATCATAAGTATTGTAATAGTCCTATGGGTACAGGGTTAATACTGTACACTGGACCATCAGAAAGATGCAAAAGTTCTGGAAAATAAAGTAATGGGAAAGTGCTGGTTTCTAATATATGTTATTTCATTATGCTTGTGGATAAACAGTATTTCTTGTTGTTTCTTTGTCAGTGTTGATTTAGAGATCGTCTGGTTTGCCTACTCTGGAACATGCAACATATAATTGCCCTTCTTTAGGACTCCCTTTCTAACATATGATACTATATCTGTCATCTATATATATAAAAAGAGACGGTCCGTTTTTGACGTTCATAGACAAAGAAACTATACATCTCAGAAACACGATACTCGACAACAGTCACAAAAATACCCACAGGAACATTCGTGGCGCACAAACCCGGCCCTAGGTCCCTCACAACACCCCCAAACACAACCACCTCGAAACCGGCAACCTTCCTCCCACCCCGCCCTCTCCGCTGCCAGCGCGCACGTTTAGAACGTTCGCACATATAGCCCGAACAACATTAACTCTACAGGGAGGCACGCGCCCCGCTCAAAACATAACCGCACGATCCCCTCATCCCCATCCCACCATCCTAAACAAAACACACACACACACCACCCTCAACCCTACCCACGACCCCAAAACAACCTGGACACAACACACACTCCCCCCCTCCCCACGCACATGGCGGCAGAACAACCGATCCAGAACAACCGATCCACTGCACAGAGACGCCCGCCGCAAAAAAACCCTCCTCGCAACAAACGCCTCCACCCTTCCCACCAGCATGAAACAACATCTACACAACAATCCCTCCCCCCTTACCACGGCCCTGACACAACAGAAAACCCACACACACTCCCCCCTCCCTAAGCACATGGTGCCCAAAAAGCCGCTCCTATGCACACACACGCGCGCAACCCCAACCTTCCCACACATGCGCGCACCGCAACCCCCCAACCTTCCCACACATGCGCGCACCGCAACCCCCCAAACTTCCCACACGCACGCGCCGCGCGCGCCACAACCCCCCACCTCCAACACACACGCGTGCCGCAAACCCCCCCACCTCCAACACACACGCGTGCCGCAACCCTCGCCAAACTTCCCACACACACGCGCGCCGCAAACCCCCCAAACTTCCAACACACACGCGCGCCGCAACCCCCCAAATTTCCCACACACGCGCGTGCCGAAACAACCCCCCCAACCTTCCCACCAGCATACAAACCCATGTACACAAAAATCCCTCCCCCCTTCCCAAGGCCACGACACAACTGAAAACCCACACACACTCCCCCCTCCCTAAACACACGGCGGCCAAAAAGCCTACCCACGACATACTCCCCCAAACACACCAGGCCCCTCCCTACCAATAGCATTCTTACCACATTCCACCCACACTTCCATCTCCACTACACACTTCTCCTCACCTCCTTTCCACACTGTACAATCCACACACACGCCCCACGCAACACCAGACACTCACAAACTTCACTTACCTTCCATGCCAAACTTCCCTCAACACGTTCACCCGGCACCATCTTCCCATCCAACTACACTTCCCAGGACCCATTTCACCAAAACACAGACACCGCGCATGCGCCCTCTAAAAAAACCACTCACCCGCAAAAACTACATTTCCCAGTACACTTTGTAACAACAGACGACCACCACGCATGCGCACATCAATACATTCAAAAAATACACCTGCAAAACCGCCTGACCCCTTCCCAGCAATAAAAAGCCTGCCTCCTACACATACACACACCAAACCCACTAACAAGCATTCCAACACCCACACAATATCCCCAACCCAAAACACTGCCTTACCTTTGCACACCAAAGACCCCCCACACACTCAGCCGGCGCCATCTTCCTTCCAATCATCCATACTTCCCTCCTGCAATGCAAAACTACACTTCCCAGGACCCATTTCGCCAAAACACGGCCACAGCGCATGCGCCCTCTGTTGAGATAGGGGGGGAGTGAGAGAGTGAGTGAGAGGGAGAGAGAAAGAGGGGGGAGTGAGAGAGAGGGGGAGTGACAGAGTGAGAGAGGGGGGAGTGAGAGAGTGAGTGAGAGAGGGGGGAGTGATACAGAGAGAGGGAGAGGGAGAGAGAAAGAGGGGGAATGTGTATGAGAGAGGGGGGAGTGACAGAGTGAGAGAGAGGGGGAGGAGTGAAAGAGACAGAGGGGGGAGTGACAGAGTGAGAGAGAGGGGGAGGAGTGAAAGAGACAGAGGGGGGAGTGACAGAGTGAGAGAGAGAGGGGGAATGAGAGAGGGGGGCAGGGAGTGAGAGAGTGAGGGTGAGTGATAGAGAGAGAGTGAGAAAGAGAGAGGGGGAGTGAGTGAGAGGGGGGAGTGATAGAGAGAGAGGGAGAGAGAGGGGGAGTGAGAGAGAGAGGGGGAGTGAAAGAGAGAGGGGAGGGAGTGAGAGAGAGAGGGAGTGAGTGATAGATAGGGATAGAGAGAGAGAGTGGTAGATAGAGAGAGATTGGGTGATACACACAGAGTGAGTACAGAGAGATAGAGAGACACAGAGAGAGTGAGTGATAGAGAGAGTGTGTGATGGAGAATAATATACAGAGAGAGAGAGAGACAGTGATAGATAAGGATAGGGATAGATAGTTAGAGAGAGAGACAGACACAGGAAGTTATATATATATATACTAGCTGATCCCGGCACGCGTTGCTGTGCCCTATGTAGATGTGGGAAAGTCTTAGGATGTAAGGGTTGGAAAATGATGTGAGTATGTGTTTTATGTGTGTATATATGTGTATGCATGTGTGTGTGTGTTTCTATTTGTGTGTGTGTATGTATATGTGTGTTTATGTTTGGGAGTATGTGCGTGTCTGTGATTGTGTTTGTATGTGTATGTGTATATATGTGTGTGTATATGTGTGTATTGATGTGAGTATGTGTTTTTGTGTGTATATATGTGTATGTATGTGTGTGTATGTATGTTCCTATTTGTGTGTGTGTGTATGTATATGTGTGTTTATCTTTCCTTCCCTGAAGCCCCGGCTTTTCCTAAGAGGAGGCCCTCGTCCTAGGAAAGGCCGGGGCTTCGGGGAAGGAGCAAGGCCGCGGGTTGAAGAGGCGCCCTGGGTAAGAAGGAAGGCGGCGCGCGCCTCTTCCGTCGGCGGCGACCAGGGAGGAGGCGGTGCGGCCGCCTTCCTCTACCCAGGCGCCTCTTCAACCCGCGGCCTTGCTCCTTGCCCGAAGGCCCGGCCTTTACTAAGAGGAGGCCCTCGTCCTAGGTAAGGCCGGGGCTTCGGGAAGGAGCAAGGCCGCGGGTTTAAGAGGCGCCCTGGGTAAGAGGAAGGCGGCCGCGCCGCCTCTTCCGTCGGCGGCGACCAGGGAGGCGGTGCGGCCGCCTTCCTCTTACCCAGGCGCCTCTTCACCCGCGGCCTTGCTCCTTGCCCGAAGCCCCGGCCTTTCCTAAGAGGAGGCCCTCGTCCTAGGAAAGGCCGGGGCTTCGGGAAGGAGCAAGGCTGGGCGGGTTTAAGAGGCGCCCTGGGTAAGAGGAAGGCGCCGCGCCCGCCTCTTCCGTCGGCGGCGACCAGGGAGGGCGGTGCGGCCGCCTTCCTCACCCAGGCGCCTCTTCAACCGCGGCCTTGCTCCTTGCCCGAAGGCCCGGCCTTTACTAAGAGGAGGCCCTCGTCCTAGGTAAGGCCGGGGCTTGGGGGAAGAAAGCAAGCTGAGCGGGTTTAAGAGGCGCCCTGGGTAGAGGAAGGCGGCCGCGCCTCTTCCGTCGCGGCGACCAGGGAGGAGCGGTGCGGCGCCTTCCTCTCACCAGGCGCCTCTTCAGCCCGCGGACCTTGCTCCCGAAGCCCGGCCTTTCCTAGAGGAGGCCCTCGTCCTAGGAAGGCCGGGGCTTCGGGAAGGAGCAAGGCCGCGGGTTTAAGAGGCGCCCTGGGTAAGAGGAAGGCGACCGCGCCGCCTCTTCCGTCGGCGGCGACCAGGGAGGAGGCGGTGCGGCCGCCTTCCTCTCACCAGGGCGCCTCTTCAACCCGCGGCCTTGCTCCTTGCCGAAGCCCCGGCCTTTCTAAGAGGAGGCCCTCGTCCTAGGAAAGGCCGGGGCTTCTGGGAAGGAGCAAGGCCGCGGGTTTAAGAGGCGCCCTGGGTAAGAGGAAGGCGCGCCGCCTCTTCCGTCGGCGGCGACCAGGGAGGAGGCGGTGCGGCCTTCCTCTCACCAGGGCGCCTCTTCAACCCGCGGCCTTGCTCCTTGCCCGAAGGCCCGGCCTTTACTAAGAGGAGGCCCTCGTCCTAGGTAAGGCTGTGGCCGGGGGAAGGAGCAAGGCCGCGGGTTTAAGAGGCGCCCTGGGTAAGAGGAAGGCGGCACCTCCTCCTGGTCGCGCCGACGGAAGAGGCGGCGCGGCGCCTTCCTCTTACCCAGGCGCCTCTTCAGCCCGCGGCCTTGCTCCTTGCCAAGCCCGGCCTTTCCTAAGAGGAGGCCCTCGTCCTAGGAAAGGCCGGGGCTTCGGGAAGGAGCAAGGCCGCGGGTTGAAGAGGCGCCCTGGGTGAGAGGAAGCGCGCCGCCCCTCTTCCGTCGGCGGCGACCAGGGAGGAGGCGGTGCGGCCGCCTTCCTCTCACCCAGGCGCCTCTTCAACCCGCGGCCTTGCTCCTTGGCCGAAGGCCCGGCCTTTCTAAGAGGAGGCCCTCGTCCTAGGTAAGGCTGTGGCTTCGAGGAAGGAGCAAGGCCGGGGTTGAAGAGGCGTCCTGGGTGAGAGGAAGGCGGGCCGGGCCACGCCATGCGGCTCTTGGAGGCCCCCTGCGACCTCCTCAGACCCCGACGGGGCCTGCTCCACATGGCCTGTGTGGAGCTGTTTCGCTGTTTCGGGAGGAGGGGCCAGGAGCGAGCTCAGGCTGCCATGTGCGAACGTTCTAAACGTTCGCGCTGGCAGCGGAGAGGCTGGGGTGGGAGTTCAGGTGGCAATTTTTTGGGGATCGTTTTTGGGGTGCTGGGAGGATGTAGGTCCGTTTTTTTGGCTGTTGTCTGTAGCGAGTGTAATGGTCCAGTAGGCTGCCAAGTTTGGTGCCTCTGCGAGCCATAGTTTCTTTGTCTATATACGACATCCCACGACCACTCGGATTATATATATATAGATAGAGAGAGAGATAGATAGATAGATAGATAGATAGGGGAGAGAGAGAGAGAGAGAGAGAGAGAGAGAGAGAGAGAGAGAGAGAGAGACTGAAAGAGACACACACACACAGAGAGGGGGGGATGGCACAGCAATGCGTGCCGGGTTCAGCTAGTATACATATATGTGTGTGTGTGAATCATATCTATCTATCTATATCGATGGCTGTTTGGCTCCTTGTCAGGAGGGCTTTGATTATATTTTCTTGGACTGGTTGGCCTTAAGACAGCATTTCTCAACCTGTGGGTCGGAACCCCTGGGGGATCGTGAGGGGGTGTCAGAAGGGTTGCCCAAGAACACCAAAAACACAGTATTGTCTGTTGTTCATGAGGGTTCTGTGTGGGAAGTTTGGCCCAATTCTATCGTTGGTGGGGTTCAGAATGCTCTTTGATTGTAGGTGAACTATAAATCCCAGCAACTACAACTCCCAAATGTCAAGGTCTATTTCCCCCAAACTCCATCTGTGTTCATATTTGGCCATATGGAGTATTCCTGCTAAGTTTGGTCTAGAATCTAAGATCCTTCGTTGTTTGAGTCCACAGTGCTCTCTGGATGTAGGTGAACTACAACTCCTAAACTCAAGGTTAATGCTCATCAAACCCTTCCAGTATTTTCTGTTGGTCATGGGAGTCCTGTGTGCCAAGTTTGTTTCAATTCCATCGTTGGTGGAGTTCAGGATGCTCTTTGGTTGTAGGTGAACTATAAATTCCAGCAACTACAACTCCCAAATGGCAAAATCATTTTAGTGAATTAGTAGGTGACTTGTGGGGCTGCTCTCTACATGGGGCTGCCTTTGAAGACTGCTCGGAAGCTTCAATTGGTCCAACAGACAGCAGCCAGGTTGATAACAGGAGCGGCACTCAGGGAGCGTACAACTCCCCTGTTGTGCCAGCTCCACTGGCTACAGGTGAAGATGCTAGGTAGGCTGTAGCAATAAGATGAATGAAGATAGGAGCCGAGGGGGAGCCAGGATGATAAAGATCATCCGGAGAGGCCCTGCTCTTGGTCCCACCTGCTTTGCAAGCGCGCCTGGCTGGGACGAGAGACAGGGCCTTCTCAGTGGTGGCTCCTCGGCTTTGGAACTCCCTTCCTAATGACATCAAATCGGCCCCCTCCCTCCTGACATTTCATAAGAAAGTAAAGACTTGGCTGTTTGAGCAAGCATTCACAGACGAACTTTAAGTAATCAAGATCAAGCATTAGTATGACGACAAAACGGAAACCGATTTTAAGATTGTGGAGCTGAGATTTGTATTTTGTAGTTTTAACTGTTAATTTATATGGTTTTATATGACTGTTTTTATCTTATTATGATGTGTTGTATGTGGGCACTTGCTGTCGCTTGTTCACCGCCTCGAGTCGCCTTTGGGCTGAGAGAGGCGGTATAGAAGCATAGCAAATAAATAATTGTGGCCAAATTTGGTGGCAATTAGTCCAGCGGTATTTGAGTTATGATGTCACTCAAAATGAACAGAGCATTTTATATAGATAGATAGTAGGCTTGGTTGATCCAAAAAAAAGTGGTTCTAACATCAAAGGGGGGGGTGTATTAGTAATAGAAAGACAAAAAATTTCCAAAAAATTTCTGAAATGTAACGTCATTAATAACTAAATTCGTTATTAGTTCTTATTTCAGCGCATGCTCATTCCAGATGGTTTTGGCCTACAACTCCCAGAAATCCTAACAGCTGGTAAACTGGCTGGGATTTCTGGGAGTTGTAGGCCAAAACTGGAATAAACCACACTGATGGGACTCCAAATAGAAAGGAGGAGGAGGAGGAGGCTGGTACAATCACAATGTATCGGCAAGGTGTGAGGGGAAAGCAAGCAAGTCTACAGGGGTGGTTTCCACAAGAGTAGTAGTCTATCCACACAAAAGCAGCTTCACAATATTCAACACAATAGCAACTTCATAATAATAAACTCAGAGCAACTTTACAAAGCAACTTCACACAGAGGTCTTCATAGTAGCAACTTCACAATGATGAATGGATATATCTGAGTCTTGTCGTGCCATGTGGCAGTACTCACTGTACTGGTGAGCGTGGATAGAAATCCTGTGGGGAAGTGTCCTTGAATAAGGCACTTGTGAATCCTGGTGGAGAGAGAGGCAGCCAAGTGTGGTGCTGCTGCGCTGGGCGCTTCCATAGCCAAACACAAGCGACAAGACAGGAAAACTTTTGCGACGGTTTGTCAAAGTCGCGGTTGTTAGCTAGCGCCGTAAATCAGCTGTCTGATCGAGTAGGAAAACTTTTGCGACACTTGCTATTTCGGTGTTTTTTTCAAAAATAACAGGATTCATGCAGCTTCACAGGGACAGGAGCACAGGATGGTGAGGTGAAGATGCTAGGTAGGCTGTAGCAATAAGATGAATGAAGGTGGGAGCCGAGGGGGAGCCAGGAGAAGACAGGGAGAAGGAAGGGTTACGGGTGAAAGATCTACATTTTATATGAGTGCAATAAACCAGGATTCCCTTTACGGCGTACAACTGGGTGATATGGAGAGAGAACATGCAGGAGGGATGGTTCCCGGGCGGGGGGCTCCTATCGGGGTGGTGACTGGGAGAGGAAGATGCGGGAAAGGGAGACCCAAAGTATGGATTCGGCCTAGAATTTGTGATGGATCTAAATTACCAATTCGACCTAGAAGAGAACACTCAAAATTTTCAATTCCGCCAAAAATCTGTGCAAGAACTTTAATAAATTTGAACCGGGCTCCTGACAAAGCTAAGCTGAGTATCCAGGAAGGCGGTCCCCCCCGGGTTGAAAGTGGTGCTGTTTAATGCCAGGTCAGTCAATGGTAAAACATCAACAATACAAGATTTAATTCTTGAAGAACAAGCTGACCTGGCGCTCGAGGTGCGGTAAACATCGAAATTAGCTTTTTTAACGAATCGAATCCGATTTCAAATAATTTTCAAACAGCAGAGACCAAGCCTATAGATAGCTAGCTAGCAGGCATGGTTTAGAACCCAAAAATCATGATTCTAAAATCAAATGGGGGGGTTATTTGTAATAGAAAGACTTACAAAAATTTTTCCAAAAAGTTCTAAAATGTCACGTAATTAGTAACGAAATTCTTAATTAGTTCTAAAGTAGGCAAAGCAGGGAAACAGGACTGACACTGTTTTAGGCACAGGCAAATCAAGGGGCAACATTTCCCTTGGTTTCCTTGCAGGGAGATATAATGCATTAATATATTATTATTATTATTATTATTATAAAAAGCCAGGGTTTCTTTGCAGGGACATATCATGCACTGATATATTATTATTATTAAATAAAATAGTTGCCCACCTCTGGTCAAGGCTTGCTTCTCCAGAGCATTTATTAGAATTAAATGCCCAGGGCCCTTCTTCCAGGAAATTAGAAGGAGTAAATATTATTAATATATTTATTATTATTAGAATTAAATGCCCAGGGCCCTTCTTCCAGGAAATTAGAAGGAGTAAATATTATTAATGTATTTATTATTATTATTAGAATTAAATGCCCAGGGCCCTTCTTCCAGGAAATTAGAAGGAGTAAATATTATTAATATATTTATTATTAATTATAAAATAGTTGCCTACCTTCTCCAGAGCTCTTCTCACTGCAGCTTTCCCCCCATTCAGTTTCCCATAGCTCTCTAGGAGGTTTGAACTCTATGGCTTTTCCTTGATTCTGCACTTTTCCTGCTCCTCTCCGGGCTGTTTTCAACCCCTTCTGCCATTGTTTCAGCCTTCCTCATGTCCTTCTCGCCTGCCCTCCTATCTAGGCTTCTTTCCCTGCAGTTTAAACCGCTTTTTTGATGAGTCCTCCAGCCGCTCTAGGACTGCCGCTCTGGATCTCTCTATGGTCCGGCTCCTTTTCCACTTCCTGGAGGAAAGGCCTTTCAGTTAAAGTAGGCCTCGAGCATGGAAAGGCCCCATCTGACTGTGAGTAATGTCTGGGAAGCTATTTTGGAGGGGATAATAGGGAGCCTTCCGAAATATTTAGAAATCTAACGAAAATTTGGGCCCAGGGAGTGCAGAAAAGAAAGTCCACTTCCAGGATTGGCCCTGCGATGCGTATAAACTTGAAAGTCCCATACATACGAATCCCTTCCGATTTCTTTCAATTTTCATAACTTTTTTCTCATGCCTACTAGCTAGCTAGCTAGACAGGCAGGCAGGCAGGCAGGCAGGCAGGCAGGCAGACAGTAGAACGTAGTCAGGGTATGTTTCTGGGAAGTCAAAACTCACTCATTTCTGCAGTGCACTGCTTACCTTCAGGGAAGTGTATCTTTTTTTTTATTAAAAGGAACTAGCGACAGTGAACCAAATAGCCAATCAGCTTACCAGTAAGAAAATGGGTTATACAAACCTTCCTGCAATTACCAGCACTCCCTAGAGCCTCACCTGCATCTGCGTGGCTGCACTCTAAATCTCCCCTAACCTCCAACACATTAGTTCCACCTGGTGAGAGTTCCTTTCCCTCTATTATAGACTCAAATTTCCAGGTAGTGTGTAGCTCATTGGGCTCCAATTGCTTGACACAGCCGTTTGATTTATGCAGCAGTGCCGTGATGAATTACCGAGAGAGGTTAATTGGTTTTGAAGCTTTCTGGCATATTGGAATAATTCTAGAAATGTGCCAATAATGGGGGACAGGAGGTCAGCCACTCAATGGAGCAATACGATCAAGACTGGGGAGAGGCTCCACCGTTCTGCCCAAAGGGTGGGAGGGCAGTATACGCTCTTCTGAACTGGGCAGCCTGAACAAATTTACTGTACTCAACTGGAATTTTCAAAAGTGAATGTGGTATAGTGGCTTGACTAGGAGTTTGGGTTCAAAGCAAACCCATTCTTGGCTATGGCACCTATTGAATGACCTTGGGGAAGTCATGTTCTTCTGAGCAATGGCAACCCTCCAAGAGGTTCCCCATCGTTTCTCCATAAGTCACAAATGACTTGAAGGTACCCAAAACTGAAATTACAGTTCAATAAATTGCAAGATGCAGGTTTGCTATGTCTGGAGAGGATGACCATTTAAACCTGGCCTTCTTAGAAGAGTAGAAATATAATAGAAGAGGAAAGAGAAGAGGAAGATTTGGGGCCCTTCCAGGTAGGCCCTATATTCCAGGATCTGATCCCAGAATTTCTGTTTTATACTAGCCTTGGCCCATCCCTCTTAAATTGCCTAGCACATCCCGAGACTCTGGCTCTAACAGGTTATTTTGCATGGAAAAAAATTGGGGGATTGGTCTTTTAATTAATCTATATGTGTGTTCATAATTTTATGCCTATGTTTTGATTTACTTTGTAAGTTTTTGTGTATGTTGTCTACATGAAAAATGCCCTGAGCCCCCTAGTGGGAGATAGAGTGGTATACAAATAAAGTTTATTATTATTATAATAATTATTATTATTATTTATTTATTTATTTATTTATTTGTTCCATCTTGTATTCCGCCCCTCCCTGCAGGCTCGGGGCGGATAACATCATAAAATTCGGCAGGCATGTAACATCCATGTCGCCATACAATAAAATGCAGCATAAAACATACAATAAAACAAAATACAATAGATCCCGAGATTAAAATTATGTGCATGCCATGGCATTCCCTGAACCAGGGTGCTGATTAGGAAGATGAGTACATTCGGCTTACTCGCCTAGCCGAAGGCCAGTCTGAACAGGGCGGTCTTACAATTATCCCACATTATCTGGCAGTGTGGACTCATATAGTGAGCTTCCGGCCAATTGTGTAGCTTGTTGTCGACCTTTGCAACTTGAAAGACAGTTGCATCTGTCAAGTAGGAAATTTAGCTACCACCTATGTGTGGGGAGGCTAATTTAACAAAGTTTACGAGGCCATAAAAAAATCTCCAGCAAAAGCATGCGGGGCATGCGGAAAAGTATTTAATCAGTGTTGCAGATGGACAGTGAAGTGACAGCTCCCCTGGTGGCCAGAAGTTGGAATGTTAAATAGCCTCTGACTGTCTATAGGTGTTGTGTGTCTATGGCATTGAATGTTTGCCATGTTTGTGTACATTGTAATCTGCCCTGAGTCCCCTGTGGGGTGAGAAGGGTGGAATATAAATACTGTAAATAAATAAATAAATAATCCAGTTTAAAGCCGAAAACCTGGGATCATATCCTGGGATATAGGCGAAACCCCGCAAACGCAACCAGAAGCGGAAGCGACGCCGGAGGAAGAAGAGCAGACAAGGCTTTACTTCCGACCACCTAGATGCCCCCCAGACCACTCAGCAACAGGATAGGGTTGTAAACTGTCGACCTCGGGGAATACCCAAAGCTCTAGAGGCCACAGTAAAGCCATCAAGAAGAAGGAAACCCAGAATATATAGAAGAAGGACCTTCTGGGGGTTGACCCCTGGTAGCTGGTCCAGATCGGACTATTACAAGCCTAAACCTGACCTCCCGGAGGAGACCATGGGCTCAAAAACTGCCTCTAGCCGCAGGAAGGTCAGTCCTCCCCCTGCTAAGGTTGATTTCCACTGGAAACCTTCCGAAGTACTATTAGATAGAATTACTTAGGCAAACACCTCCCATGACTCTCTGACCCTGTAGATAGGACTCTAGCTGTTGCACTGTACCCATATATTGTTTTGTATACTGTATTTTATGTACATTGTAGTGCGTATTGTGCTGTTGTAAATACCCCACTGGTCTTGTCCAGTTAACTCTGTAAGTTGCCCCAAGCCGTAGGGGAGTGGCGACTAATAAGTTCGAATAAATAATAAATAAATAAATTAATATGTCTGGAAGGGCCCTTGCTTGGAGTGGGCAGTGGCTATGAATTTGCTCTGATCTCCTGTGGATTTCTGTACATTGTTTTGCTTGGCTAAATTGTTTAACTAGAGGCAAGATAAGTCGATAGAATGATCTTCATCCTCTCTCCTTAACTTGAGAAGGAAGAATCCTTTCATTGCACCTTGATCCTCCTTAACTAAGGAGGAGTATCTCCTTTAACTAAGTCTTCTGTCCTAATTTTCAAATAAGAACAATAGTTTCTCCCCCAATTTCTCTCTGTTTGAATAACAACAGATAAGCAAGTATGGTTGATACTCAGTATATAATGCTTACTATCAACCAGGGACATTTCCAGTCTTCAGATTTGACACAGAAATCTCATACTATGGGATGATCCTGAATGGACAACCCTATGTTTTTATGTACAAATATCTGTATAGTATGACACCAATATCCATGGGGCCAATATCCACAGGTATGTTCAGCCACATCTGGCAAAATATGTCCTCTTTAGGTATTTTTAGGTCCTCCAGTGTGACTCTATGGCAGTGGTTCCCAAAGTGGGTGGTACCACCCCCTGTTGGGCAGTGGGGCAATCTAGGGGGGCGCTGGAAGGCCCAGGAGAATTTTGGGGGCGCTGAACCCCTGTAAGGGGGTGGTGGGGGTGGTGGCATGAGCCAGGTGACAGGCTACCATCCATCTCTGTGTGTGTCTCTCTCTTCTTCTCTCCTCCTGCTCCCTCCTCCTCCTCTCGCCAAGCAAGGGATAATAATAATACCTTTGGGGTTCCCTTCCAACTGGTTGAGTCTTATAACAATAATAATAATAATGTCCTTCAACATATTTAGTGGAACGTGGATTCAGTGCGGTAACCAATTTATTAACAAAAAAAGAAACCGATTGCAAAATAGTCAGTCGCGATGATTTGAGATTACTTCTGACAAAAATAGAGCCGAGGATTCCTAGATTGGTAGCAGCATACCAGGTCCATCCTTCTCATTAAGATGATTTCGAATGTTTTAACTTTTTTTGTATTACCTTTCTATTCTAAGTTCAATAAATAGTTTCATAATTTCAAAGTTCAATGCTTCCAATTTACAACTTTATTATATTTTATGAAAAAGGTAGAAATATTAATACATATATCTTTCTGTTTAATTTCTATTAAAATATTTTAAAAAATTAATTTCTAGGGGGGGGGGCGGTGAGTAATTTTTTTTCTGGAAAAGGGGCGGTAGGCCAAAAGAGTTTGGGAACCACTGCTCTATGGTGTTTTTGGGCCAGAAACCTTTCATTTCAATAGTGTTAACTATATTCCAGGGTTTTATGGATCCACACATCTCCCCAAGGGGACTCGGGGCTGCTAACATGAGGCCAAGCCCAACAGCTACAGTAAAGCAAAAGAATACAACATAAAATCATAAATTAATACAATAGAATACAATAAAATCAAAGATAATATAAAATAAACACAAGGTAACATGTAAATAACAAAACATTTACATTTGTTTCATCCAGGGCCAAATACAACTAATATGATTTTTAAAACTCTGAGTGAGACAGATGAGTAGGGTGATATATCTGGTGGGAGGTTCAGATGGGACAAACAATGGGATTTAGTTCACTGAAGGGTGAGATAAAGTGCCTCAAAAGACATTATGTGCTGAGTTGAGTTGGCCAAGGAATGCATCCTTTGTGGATATGGGACCTATACCATTTGTAACTATTGTAATTAATGCATTACAAAGTATATGCAAGTGATCTATGAGCAGGCTATGTGGTGATCCATACCCAATCATTACCTGGCCCTATAAGGGTATTATAAATGGCTTTTTCAGGGGTTGCATCTTTATGTTCAGCCACTCATTCCAAACATGATATTTTGACCTTATAATGCATTTCCTTTTAACATGTTTGCATTCCTTTCAGAATTTTTAAATTGTTTTATTTTATCAGCTTCCGAGTATGATTTCTCAGCTTTTCTCTCTTTTGTAAGTGGAAAACATTCATCTGTTTCAATGCAGCTTATGTTTTTAAAATGTAGTTTTGCACATTTTGTGGTTTTGAATTGTCTTAATATGACTGCACATTATCCAAGAAATGACAGTTACTCAGTGCCTTTGCTGAATGTGATAAATAAGCAAATGGTTAGCCCTGCAATAATTAAATTTGCATTCTTGCTGAGGAGCCACTTTCTGGAATGAATGGGCCAACTCAGCACTTGGGCCATGCTCGGCCCATTTGCCCATCAGTACAGATCCCAAAAAAGGCCGGGGGGGGGGGATGAGCAATATTTAGGATTACATTCTTTGCTGCCAGGTGTTTATTTGTTCACACAAATGAGATCTTGGGCCAACTGTCTCTCCAATGGCCAAGTAAGTGCAGATTTTGGTGTCAGTTGAAACCAAGGGTCACATTCATTTCTATTTAATTATAATCAGGGAATTGCTTAGTTGCTGATGCTGCTTATCTGTTTTTTTGCAGGATTGTGGAGTAAGCAATGGTGGTCACCTAAAGGTTGTTGGACATCAGCTATAGCATGTCTCACCTTTGACTATACCAGTCAACCTTATAACAGTGCTTCCCTTTCCCTATGAGTAGCATTGGAGAGTGCAATCCATGAATGTTGTGTGCGTTTGAAGGCTTTCATGGCCGGAATCACTAGGTTGCTGTGAGTTTTCCAGGCTGTATGGCCATGTTCCAGTAGCATTCTCTCCTGACATTTCATCCACATCTATGGCAGGTGTCTTCAAAGGTTGTGACCTCACAACCTCTGAGGGTGTCTGCCATAGATGTTTGTGAAACGTCAGGAGAGAATGTTTTTGGAACATGGCCATACAACCTGAAAAACTCACACCAACCCATGAATGTTATGCTGCCAACTTTTGTTCTCTCAACCAATTCCCAAAGTGCTGCAAAATCAGTTTGCATACTGGTATTTCAGATCAATGCAACTATATATTTCAATTTCTCCTTAGGAGGTTCAAAAAGTCCTCCTCTCCTTGTTCTTATTTATTTATTATTTGGACTTTTACGCCGCCACTTCCTGAGGGCTTGGAGCGGCTTACAATCATATAAAAGCACCGCAGAAGTAAAAAAAAACAATTAAACTAGACTGAAAAGATTTTCCAGTTTAGCAGTCAAAGGCTAGCCAGAAAAGATGAGTCCTGCAGGCCTTGCAGAAAGAGAGTAGATCATGCAAGGCCCGCACATCGCTTGGAAGAGTGTTCCAGATTGACGGCGCTACTAAGAAAAGGCTCTGTGCTGAGTCGATGTGAGATGAATTGCTTTAAAGGTCAGCACTTCCAGGAAGTTCATTTGTTCGGAATGGAGTGACCTCTGGGGTTGGTAAGGGAAGAGACGGTCCCTTAGATACAGTGGCCCCAGACTATGCAAGGCCTTGAAGGTTAACACCATCACCTTGAAGGTGATCCGGTGCTCGACCGGAAGCCAATGAAGCTGCTGGAGGATGGGTGTTATGTGACATCTCACTGGAGTCCCAGTGAGAAGTCGAGCAGCGGCATTCTGGATGAGCTTTAGTTTCTGGATCACTGACAAGGGCAGGCCAATGTAAAGGACGTAACAGTAGTCCAGTCTTGAGATGACCATGGCTTGGAGCACTGTGGCCAGGTCATCCCTGGATAGGTAGGGGGCCAGATGCCTAGCATGCCGCAGGTGGAAAAAAGGGGTTTTGCTGACGGTGGAGACCTGGGCCTCCATCGACAGCAATGGGTCTAAGACGACCCCAAGGCTCTTTACCGAGGATGTCGGACACAGTGCCTCACCATCCAAGCTAGGCAGTCGGACCTCCCCGCCCACTGGGCGGCCCAGCCACAGTATCTCAGTCTTTGCTGGATTCACCCTCAATCTAATGGCAATCTTAAAATCTGAACTGACACCAATCAATCTGCCATCACTTTAGCTGTTGCTCATATTTGGGGAAAGGCAGAAATAGGAAGACTGGTGCCAAATAGTTTGGACTGTCATTCCTATGGTAAAACATATTTTGGATTGCATGTAAAGAGATCTATGATTTGCCATGTAAGGACAGTAGGACACCTATGGCATTCTAAGAGCAATATCTCATCTAGCTTCGGCGTTAGGTTCCAAATTGAGTTGCTCTACTATAATGCATCACAATATGGAGTGAAAACTCCTCTGTAGTTTTCTACAACTACTAAATAAAGCAGCCGTAAAGTCTCCGAACCACAAAAGTGCCCATAGAAAGACTAATTGGAACAATTTCAGTTTCTGCTGACTGGACAAAAAAAGAAAACTCACAGATACTATGAACAATGGTATTAATATTTCAGAAAGAACAGCAGAGACTATAGGGGCACCATAAATTGAAGGCAGTTAACATCAACAACAAATTCCATACTGAAACCAACACATAACACCATCTAACACAGTGTTTCTCAACCTGGGGGTCAGGAGCCATGGGGAGTGTCAGAGGGGTCACTAAAAACCATCAGAAAACACAGTATTTTCTGTTGACCATGGGAAGTTTGGCCCAACTCTATTGTTGGTGGGGTTCAGAATGCTCTTTGATTGTAGGTGAACTACAAATCCCACTGTATACAGGGGGCAGCACTGTCTGGTACAAGCAAAAAACTACTAAGACAGCAATATAATCAAAATAACTTTAAATATCAATCAATAACTCACAATGTGAGAATAGCAATGTAGCACATACATGTGACATAGAAATACATAGGTAATACGTGTGTATCACAATCATACAGTTATACAAACAGCAGAATGCATATAAGCAATGAAGCATACAGTACAGCATACAATACCATATGGTATTGTATTGACTCATGTTTCCTGTGGCTTGTTGAACTGTATGCTTCATTGCTTATATGCATTCTGCTGTTTGTATAACTGTATGATTGTGATACACACGTATTACCTATGTATTTCTATGTCACATGTATGTGCTACATTGCTATTCTCACATTGTGAGTTATTGATTGATATTTAAAGCTATTTTGATTATATTACTGCCTTAGTAGTTTTTTGCTTGAACTACAAATCCCAGCAACTACAACTCCCAAATGTCAATTTCTATTTTCCCCAGACTCCACCAGTGTTCACATTTGGGCTTATTGAGTATTCCTGCAAAGTTTGGCCCAGATTTATCATTGTTTGAGTCCATAGTGCTCTTTGGATGTAGGTGAACTATAACTTCCAAACTCAAGGTCGATGCCCACCAAACCCTTCCAGTATTTTCTGTTGGTCATGGGAGTTCTGTGTACCAAGTTTGGTATAATTCCATTGTTAGTGGAGTTCAGAATGCTCTTTGAATGTAGGTGAAATATAAATCCCAGCAACTACAACTCTCAGATGACAAAATCAATCCCCTCCAACCCTACCAGTATTCAAATTTAGGCATATTGGGTGGTTTTGCCAAATTTGGTCCAGTCAATGAAAATGCATCCTGCATATTGAATATTTACATTACGATTAATAATAGCAAAATTACAGTTATGAAGTAGCAATGAAAATAATGTTATGGTTGGGGGTCACCACAATATGAGTAAGTGTATTAAAGGGGCCGCGGCATTAGGATGGTTGAGAACCACTCTTCTAATACCATCTCCTCAAGTTCCATATACCCCAAAAAACATGTTTATGAGATGTGTTTGCAGAAATCTTGCTGCTCAATGGTTATTGTAGATATCTAAAAAGGAAATAGAAAAAAAAGACAGCAGAAAGTCTACTATATGTATTCCTCAATTTCTTATCCCGCATGAACACAGTTTCTCTCCAAATAATGCTGATAAATACTGCCCTGTGTTTAGTTTATGGTCAGATCAACTGCTAGACCAAACCAATAATTTACATGCATTATAGTTAGGAGGTAAAGTTAGAAGGTAGTTTCTGTCTTTATCTGGTGCATCTGATGAAGCAAACTTGACTCTACAAAAGCTTGTGCCACCAACTTTTTTGTCTATGTTAGCCTCAAAAATGTTACATGGTGATTTTCGCCAGTGTTTCCCAACCAGTTTGCCATGGCACACTAGTGTGCCGTGAGCGACCATCAGGCGTGCCGTGGAAATTGGAACCTCCAATACCCTTTCTTTCCCCTCTTGCCGAGCACTTTTTCTTCTCCACTTGGGCTTCCTTCTTCCCAGCCTCGCTCTGCTCGCTTTGCCTTGCTTTGCTCTGGGCCGAGTCTGCGCAGTAGTGCCCGCACGGGTCACGTCTTCCTCTCTCCCACCTCCCCTCCTGAACACGCTCACGCTGCCCCCTCGGATCAAAATGATGGCAGAAGCGGCAATGTAGAAGAAAGAGTAAGTGTTCGGCAGGAGGGGGAAGAAAGGGCGCGTAGGGGAAGGGGGAGGAAGGGCTCTCTGTCGAAAGCTGGCATGGGCAAACTTGGACCTTGGACTCCAACTCCCACCATTCCTAGCAGCCTCAGGCTCTTTTCCTCCCCCCCTCAGCCATTTAAGCAGGAAAGGGCCTCAGGCTGTTAGGAATGTTGGGAGTTGAATTCCAAAGAACCCAGAGGGCCGAAGTTTTCCCATGCCTGTTTTAGGGACCTTAAAGTGGTGAGCCTCCTTCCAACATTGTGATTCTGGATAGAAAACAAACAACAACATAACATAACATTGTTTGAGTCCACAATGCTCTCTGGGTGTAGGTGAACTACAACTTCCAAACTCAAGGTCAATTCCCAAGCAAACCCTTTCAGTACTTTCTGTTGGTAATGAGAGCTCAATATGCCAAGTTTGGTTCAATTCCATTGTTGCAAGAGTTCAGGATGCTCTTTGATTGTGTGTTAACTATAAATCCCAGAAATTGTAATTCCCAAATGTCAAGGTCTATTTTCCCCAAACTCCATCTGTGTTCACATTTGGGCATATTGTGTATTCATGCCAAGTTTGGTCCTGATCCAACATTGTTTGAGTCCACAGTGCTCTCTGGATATAGGTGAACTACAACTCCAAGACTCAAGATCAATGCCCACCAAAATCTTATAGTATTTTCTCTTGGTTATGGGAGTTCTGTGTGGGAAGTTTGTGTCTTTCTGCCATTCCTGCCAGAATATCTATGTTGTGTTCATCGAAACAGGTCCAGGTTTCACACTGAGTTTATAAATACATTTAAAAACATATTAACTATATGTATTACTGTGTTAGAGGGTCATTTTGTGTCATTTTGGTTGGTGGTGTGCCCCAGGATTTTGTAAATGTAAAAAATGTGCCGCGGCTCAAAAAAGGTTGGGAAACAGTGATCTACACAAATATGCCTATGTCTTTTAATCCTCCGCTATGGCTTATGCTCACCTTCTTTCCCCGCCTTAATTGGTGTGTGCATGGAAGATTAATAAATGTGTTATAAATCAACACATCAGCATTATGACACAGTAATGTCTATATATGTTTTGTGTCCACAAGGCCTCTCTCCATTAGCAATACAGAATCATATTAGTTAATCCTGACCAGAGTAAACCAATTTAATCAACTGCTGAATGGTGAGCCAATACATAAGTAAATTCAATGGGATTATTCTAGTTAGTAGTAACAATAGGATTTAGGCTTTGATTCTTTCAAAGAGCTCTGAAATCCCTAAAGAACCATGAACTAGCTGCACAAAATCCAGTCTCCCAATTTGTTGTGATATTGAGCAGCACTAAAGGCTTCTAGCTGTTCTCATTTATCTGCATGCCTTCTTTGGCTGACGTCAAGGCGTGTTCATGCATTCGTCTACCACAAATCTTAGTTGCAGTTGCCAGTCTTATATTTATCTAAAGATCCTTTCCAAAATCATAGCCATAGGATCAAACCCATCCCTTTTCAGGACCTTACGTTTAAAGGGATTTTATGGACCCTGAACAATCCCGAAGAGCTATTTAACAAGACACAACATGACCCACTTCACATGACTCAGAAAACGGTATGGACAAGTCTACAGTCTTGTCCTACATGTTGACCTTCTGATCTGCTGCACAATCATGTGTCATGCTGTCTACGAGGGCGGGTCAATAAGTCCGTGACTTTTTGAATTTCCCACCTCTTAACTGAAAGGGCAACACTGCTCCTGCCAAGAGGCATCTGTCGGTTGACTCCTGTCAAAATTTGAACAAGCTGCGTCATTTAGTTTGTGTTTGACAGCCATTGATAGCAGACTTATCGTGTGATTTGAGGAGAACATGGAAAAAAGTGGATTTTGTGTGCTCATTAAGCATTAGTTTTTGTGGGAAAAAACCATCACTCAAACCAAGGCTAAGCCTGATAAATACTATGGGGACTCTGCACCATCAATTTCAATGGTGAAAAAGTGGTTTACCAAATTTTGTTGTGGCCGTACAAGCACGGAAGATGCCGAACGTTCTGGACGCCTAGTTGAGGCCTCTACACCCAAAACAATTGAATAAAAATCATGATATGGTGTTGGCTGATCGGAGATTGGAAGTGCGAGAGATTGTGGAAGCCATAGGCATCTCACATGGCTCAGTGGTTTCAATTTTAAATGATCACTTGCATATGAGAAAGCTTTCTGTAAGATGGGTGCCGCGTTTGCTCACAATCGACCGCAAATGTAAGGGTGCACACATGTGCGGTTTCCATGGCAAAAATCCATGAATTGGGATACAAATTGCTCCCTCATCCATTCTATTCTCTGGATTTAGCTCCGAGTTACTATTTCTTGTTTCCAAACCTGAAGAAATGGCTCGTTGGAAAGAGATTCGACTCCAACAATGAAATCATCTCACAAACAAATACCTTTTTTGATGACCTTGACAAATCTTATTTTTTGGAAGGGATTAAAAAAAATTGGAGAAACGTTGGACAAAGTGGATAGAGCTGAAAGGAGATGACGTTGAAAAATAAAATGATTTTTTTATCCAAAAACCTGTGTTTCATACAAAAAGTCACGGACTTATTGACCCACCCTCGTATTATGTAGGTGGCAATAGTCCCCAAGTCTCCCCCAACAAATTGCACCCTGCCCCAGCAAGAATTTCTATTTGCCTCTGTAATTTTTCTCAAAACGGTAACAGGAAGTGACATTAAATCTGGCTGCCAGAGATATTTGAGGATAATGGAGGTGACATGGGAGCTTTTTGTCATGATTTGCAGCAAAGAATTACCTGAAAATTGAGATGATTTTTGTAAAAAATATTTGGAAAATGGGAGTCTGGTGAGGACTTAATGAACCACAAAAGTAGGGACCAGAGAGCCAGATAGAGAAGACAGCAATTGTTCATCTAAATCTAGTAAATCTGTAGGGAACAGATTAAAGACGGTTGTAACCATTTCAGCTGACTTTCCTTCTACTTGTCCCCAGATATCTTGTGCTCTTAAGAGCATTTGGAAGCCACATTTTATTTTATGTGTTGTAATGACTTCATTAAAAGTAACCTTTAAAATAGCATTTATTGACATACAGTTAAAAAGCTCTGTTTCAAATTAATCAGCGACTGGCTTGGGAAAGTAACACAGAACAGATATTAAAGCACCCAGCCAAGTAAGGGCACAATTTTTTTGGTATCAAAACATCTAGTGCTGAATTTATGTAACAAGAAAACATGTTATTAAGCAAGGCACAAGAATTATAAACCAACTAGATGCGTTGAACTACAACTCCCAGCATTCCTCAGCATTGGCTTTACGACAGACCCGGATTACCCATCGGGCCACCCTAGGCCAGGGCCTAGGGCAGCACCTTTGGGGGGGGGGCAGCAGTTCGGACCCCCCCAAAAAGTAAAAAAAAAACTGCGGTGGTGGAAGCGGGCGCAAAGCAGCGGGGAGGGGGCCTAGGACTTCTGCCCCCTCCTGACGCGAGCGAGAGGAGGGGCGGAGGGAAGTCCTGGCGCTGCCCCCTTCCTGCTGCTCACGCCAGCACCGCCCTCTTCCTTCACTGACTGAAGGACGAGGGGCGGTGCCGATGCGAGCAGCGAGGAGGGGGCCTAGGACTACCGCCCCCTCCTGACGCAAGAGAGAGGAGGGGCGGAGGGAAGTCCTGGCACCGCCCCCTCCCTGCTGCTCACGCCGGCACCGCCCCTCTTCCTTCACTGACTGAAGGAAGAGGGGCGGTGCCGGCGCGAGCAGCGGGGAGGGGGCATAGAACTTCTGCCCCCTCCTGACGTGCGAGAGAGGAGGGGCGGAGGAAGTCCCAGTGCGCCCCCTCCCTGCTGCTCACGCCGGCACCACCCCTCTTCCTTCAGTCATTGAAGGAACAGGGGCGGGGCGGCGCGAGCAGCGGGGGGCACCCGCAAGTAAGCACCTCCGCCCTCGCAAGCGGCCCCACCCCCCGGAGTGGGGGCGGCGCTTCAAGAGTGTGGCCTAGGGTGCCACAATCGCGTAATCCGGGCCTGCTTTACGATTTAAGGGTGCTGTGAGTTGCAATTCAACGACATCTGGAAGACTGCAATATAATTAGGTCCAGAGAAAAGATGTCTTTCCCTGTAAAAGCAAAGGTAAAAATATCTCATTCATGGCTGTGATTTAAAATCATTATAGAAAAATAATTAAAAGAACTGACTTGTTGGAAGGCGAAGTAGACTAGCTAGTTTTAGGAGTAGATGCTGCCTCACCAAGTCTACTTCCCATAGTCAATGTTAACAGTTTCCTCACAGTCCCTTCCAGGATGGGTATCAACATCTTCTTTCATAATTTGGGTTTCTAATCTAGATCATCTCAGGTCATTCATGGAGTGTTCCTTAGATCTGAGCCCTCAGTGGTATTTTGAAGTCACCTAGCACTTTATTCTTCCCACACCATAGATACTACATGGAGGAACACATAGAGTAAACCTTTGAGTCTTTGTGACCTTTCATCTTGAATACACTCTTAGGATGCTCTTCCAGTTCTATTTTGACTTCATCATCCCAATCCACATCATCTATGGTCCAGATGGTTATCTTGGTCATTTCAGCCTCTTCTAGATTTTCAGTAGGCTCGTCAGCCATTTCTATATAAAGTTCTGATTCCTCCAAAGCCAACTCATTAGGTAGGGTCTGATTATCACCTCCTGAAAGGAAGGGGGCTCCCACATATAGAGACCCCAATTCAGTAGGCTTTGCTTCTTGTGCCTCTTCTATGATTGGTTCAGAGCTTCGTTGAACAGGTAGGGCTTCTTGACTCAAGAGTGGAATATTCCGATAACCCTCTAAATCCTTAGGCTGTCCTCTAGTTTGCAGAAGATAATTATTTTCCATGGTGCTCATTGAAGAATCCTGTGACCTCAGTGCATAAGAAGAACAAGAAGGTGTTATATCTTTGTTCTTGCTAGAAGAAGCAAGGGCCTTTTTCTGCTTGGAATGTAGTGACCACTTGCTATGTCTGTGACCCATGTTTCAGAAGCTCACGGACGTTATGGAGCAATTGGCTAGTCCTTCCTATTGCAGCTAGAAGAAAAATGCTAGCAAAAATGAAAGAATAGGGCATTAGTTAACTTCCAGCAAAGCAACCATATGTAGCAATTCACTAGCACTGCAGCATTGGAACCATTGAGCTATTATTATTATCATCATCATCATTATCATTATTTCCTGCATTTCTAACCCGCCCTCAGGACCGGACGAAGGTCAAAAATAGTAGTAATCGAACATTTTTTTGACGTCCCCTGGCTCTCCAACCTGGTGGAGATGGTGCATGTGAGCGCGCGCACCCTGGAGCACGCATGCGTGCAGCCAGCTAGTTTTGCGCATCTGCTATTGGGAAACACACTCCCAAGAAGATGAAAAGGATGGGGGAACATTTTGCAGCTGGGACGGAGCCTCCCGCATGCGCTATTGGGAAACACACTCCCAAGAGGCCGAAAAGGATGGGAGAACATTTTTCAGCCGGAGGTGGGAGGCTCCGCCCCAGCTGCAAAATGCTCCCTCATCCTTTTCATCCTCTTGGGAGTGCGTTTAGCAACTCCGTCCACCAGAAGCGCTCTGTCCCAATAGCACATGCGCAAAACTTTCATGCATGCACCATTTGGACGGAGTGCTTCTGGTGGACGGAGTTGTTAAACGCCCTCCCAAAAGGCCAAAATGGACGGGGGAACATTTTGCAGTTGGGGCAAAGGCTCCCGCCTCCCGCCCGCGTGCCGGCCCGCAGCATTGGCGCGGCATGATGCGGCGAACCTGGCAGCCACAGCCGGATGTGCCCTTGGCCACGTGGCCGCTTACTTCGCCTACACTAAGATCCACCCCTGCCCTTCTCCCCCCCCCCCCAAGGGGGGGACTTAGGGCGGCCTCACAGCAAGCACCATCCATTGGTGTCACAATTATAAACATTCAACAATGCAATTAAAACATTAAACAATTGATTAAAATTGCAATACAATTAAATGGATGCAACATACAGGGGAGAGGCCATAGCTACTAGTTTGCAAAACCAGCCACTTCTGCCCTGTATGTAAAAATAGCTGCAACTCTCAACAACTGTGCAAACTCCCATTTGCAGAGCAACATTGGGAAAAGAAGTCATTAGCACTGGTGGTTTTCAAGCTTTAGTCTTCCAGGTGGTTGGGGATTCAGTTCCCAAAATCTCTGACAATTCAGCAAACTAGCTAGGGCTTCTGGGAGGTAAAGTCTGAAACACTTGGAAGACCAAAGGTGGAGATCCATTGATTTGCACACTAGACACTGGTAAAAAAAATACTCTTTTGTTCCCAGGAACTCCCATTTCAAGTGTGGCAAGGGAATCATAGGAATTGGAATAGAAAAGCAACATGTTTGAACTGCTCTGAAAGACAGACCCAAGAGCAGCCAAGCTCTCTAAAAGACTGTTCAATGGTAACTAGTCTGGCCAACCTTTATTAAGGTGAACTTCACCCAAGAGGGTTGGGTTGAAAAGTCTGTGGCTGTTGGCACAGCGAATGTGGGCTTGACAAAATCTGAAATGCTGCTGTTAGCTAAGACCTTAGGAAAGACTTGAATTTTTCTCTGCTTGCTAAAACACATATATCTTCAATAGGAGTGTATCTATGCTACCCAAATAAAATTTTCCCGTTAGTCATAGAATCATAGAGTTGGAAGAGACCTCATGGGCCATCCAGTCCAACCCCGTGCCAAGAAGCAGGACAATTGCGTTCAAAGCACCCCCAACAGATGGCCATCCAGCCTCTGTTTAAAAGCCTCAATAGAAGGAGCCTCCACCACACTTTGGGGTAGAGAGTTCCACTGCTGAACAGCTCTCACGGTCAGGAAGTTCTTCCTAATGTTCAGGTGGAATCTCCTTTCCTGTAGTTTGAAGCCATTGCTCCATTGCGTCTTAGTCTCCAGGGCAGCAGAAAACAAGTTTACTCCCTCCTCTCTATAACTTCCCCTCACATATTTATACATGGCCCTCTTCATGTCTCCTCACCGTCTTCTCTTTTTCAGGTTAAACAAGCCCAGCTCTTTAAGATGGTCCTCATAGGCTTTTCTAGTATTGCAAAGAGTGTAACACTGAAACTCAAGTACATGTTATGTTTGCTATGTCCACTGTCCCTAAGTCACTTTGCCTGCACCTTTTCTTTGGGGCCTAAATTGGATGTCTAAAAGTTTAGCTAATCTTTTAGGGCTAGAAATAGGGGGACCAAAAGAAAATTCAGTCATGGGGCTAGAATCCAAATCTGGGGAGCAATGCCCATGTTTTGATCCCACTCACTTAACTACACTATGACCCCCCAAGTTGCTTTTTCTAAATGATCATTTAGTTATTTATTTATCTATTTAAAACTTTTATATTCCGATTTTCTCTCCTCAAAGAGGGACTCAATCCGGCCTTACAGCAAAATTCAATGCAAAACATACACATTAAAATAAATGAATAAAATACATGGATAAAACATTAAAATACAATTAAAACCAATTAAGATAAAATCAACTTCAACTCAATCCAATATGTGGTCATTAACTCAATCTCGGTCTTTATTCTGGGAATACTTCCTTCCAAAGCCAGGATTTTACTAGCCTCCTGAAGGACAGGATGGAGGGGGCAGGTCTGATCTCACTCTGGAGAGAGTTCCATAGTCGAGAGGCCACCACAGAGAAGACCCTGTCTCTCATCCCCACCAGACGTGCTTGTGAAGGTGGTGAGACCGAGAGCAGGGACTCTCTGGAAGATCTTAGCATCCTTGATGGTTCATAGGGGAGAACACGTTCAGACAGGTAAACTGGGCCGGGACCGTGTAGGGATTTATAGGTTAAAACAAGCACTTTGAATTGTGCTCGGAAGCTAAGTGGAGCTGGTGTAACAAGGGAGTTGTACTCTCCCTGTACCCTGCTCCCGTTTGTAACCTGGCTGCTGAGCATTGGACTAATTGTAGCTTCCGAGCAGTCTTCAGAGGCAACTCCACGTAGAGAGCGTTGCAGTAGTCTATTCGGGATGTAACCAGAGCGTGGACCACTATTATCATGATGCAAATCTCAGGAAGACCTCAGTTTGCCAACTCTTCCAACCAGCCAGTGTAACCTAACCGTGCTTCTACTATCAGCAGCAGGGCAGGCAGAAAGCCCCAACCACAGCAGGTGGCAGTGTTCCTCACTATTACGCAGACCTTCGCTTGCAGATATCTACACATAGCGTTGCTCTTAAAGGCACAGGAGAAAGGCTGGCTGGCTTTGCTTCTTATAGTTTCTGGATTTTTTTAATCCTGCTGGCGGGCACCATTAAGTCAACCATCTTGCCAAGGGTGCATCAACACTAGAATTCATGCAATTTGGCACTTGTCTAACTGCCACAGCTCAATGCAATGAAATCCTATGAGTTGTCATTTTATGAGGTCTGTAGCCTCCTCTGCCAAAGAATGTTGGTGCCTCGTCCATAACATTGAGCCATGGCAGTTAAAGTGGTGTCAAACTGCATTAATTCTACAATGTAGATGTCCTCTTTCCATCACTGCTGTGATTAAGGATCCAAGCAGGGCCTGCAAGATGTCTCAGTTTAGTCCATGTCAAGGTTCCAGCTAACCAGGGGCCCTTTCAAACAGGCATATACTGTAACTCACAAATCAAGGCAGATAATCCACAATATCTGCTTTGAACTGGGTAATGTGAGTTCACACTGCCATATAATCCAGTTCAATGTGGGTTTTATATAGCTGGGTGGAATGGCCCAGGTCTTCTAACAGAAAACTCTACTCTGTTTTCTTGATTCGTTGGCTTTCTTATTTTTCCTTCTAATAGCCAACTAGTATTCTGCAGCAACTAAGTAAATATAGTCCTTGCAGGGCTGTTGGAAATGTTTTCCACTTTTTCCTAAACCAAGAATAGTCAGAAATCACAAACACAGGAACAAAGGCATCAAACGAAGTTCTACTATTCATTAAACAAAGCATTAAAACCATATAACAGCACTTACCACTCAACCAGCAATGAGAAAGCACACCTGCAGGAATAACAGGAATGTCTTCTGAGCATGTAAGACTTCCTTTATATAGAGATGTGTGGTTACACCAAATGGGCTCCCCACAATCATTTGATGATCTGTTACTTAATTACAGTTGGTCCTCAATATCTCCAGATTCTGTATCCACAGAGTCAACCATCCATGGCTTTGAAAATATTTCAATTTTTGCCCCAAAATGCAAACTTTAATTTTGCCATCTGTATATATAATAAAAAAGAAAGTTTGTATGTATGTATGTATGTATGTGTGCGGAGGGATATGTGGCAGCGTTCCGATTGGTTGGCACTGTGGGATTATTTGCATAACGCCTCTAATTGGCCAGCACCACCAACATTCCGACACTCTAAACTGCCAGAGGGGGGTGGCTCCCAGCCTCCACGAACATTCCGACACTTTTGAATAGCAGAGGGGGTAAGGAAACGGTCTGAGGCACTCAGGCATGGTGCGAGTTTAACTCCAAAACAGGCATGGTGCAAGTTTAACTCCAAAATACTTTGCACGCCCCAACAATGAGAAAACAATACCAAACTTGCCACACAGAACCCCCAAGACCCACTCTACATCCTGGTGCAGTTTGAAGTACTTTAACTCACTTCCTTAGAGCATTGTGGCCTACACCAATGACGGATCAGGGCCACACTTAGGGCAGGATGGGCCATGAATGATGGGATTTGCAGTACCTTCACCCAATTCACTTCCCACAGAACATTGAAACCCCTACAAATCACAGACCAGGCCCAAAATTGACAGTAAGGCTTCATTAACTTGATTTTCCTGACTAGGCCTCACTTAATGGGGTGCTGTTTAAGGTCTGAATTGACAGTAAGGCTTCATTAACTTGATTTCCCCAACTAGGCCTCAGCTCATGGGACATTGTGTATGGCCTGAATTGACAGTAACCTACCTTGGCACACAGAGCCCCTATGACCCATGCTACATTCAACTGGAGTTTGGAGGAGGGTGGACCATGGATGATGGGATTTGATGTACCTCCATGGATTATGGGATTTGTAGTACTTTCAAATCCTACATTCCCCACAGACCACTGTGGTCCAGAACCAAGACCGATAAAGACCAAACTTGGCACACAGAGCCCCCATGACCCACACTCCATCCGACTGCAGTTTAGAGGAGGGTGCACCATGGATGATGGGATTTCAAGTACCCCCACTCACTTCCCAAGCCTGCTGTGACCCTCATCCAGTGACTGATCAGGACCAAACTTGTCACACAAAGCCCCCATGACCCACTTTACATTCTGCTGCATTTTGGAGGAGGGCAGACCACGGATGATGGGACTTGAAGTACCTTTACAAATTTCCCGAGTCTGCTGCGACCCTCATCCAATGACTGATCAAGACCAAACTTGGCACAAAATGGCCCGATCACCCACTCTACGGCCTGGTGCTGTTGGAGGAGGGCACACCATGGATGATGGGACTTGAAGTACCTCCACTCACTCCCCGAGACTGCTGCATCCAATGACTGATCCAGACCAAACGTGGCACACAGAGCCCTCATGACCCACTCTACATCCTGGTGCAGTTTGAAGGAGGATAGACCATGGATGATGGGACTTGAAGTACCTTCACTCTCTTCCTGAGACCACTGCGATCCTCATCCAATCACTGAGCAAGACCAAACGTGGCACACAGAGCCCTCATGACCCACTCTACATCCTAGTGCTGTTAGGAGGTGGGTGGACCATGGCCGATGGGACTCGCAGAACCTTCACTAACTTTCTGAGACCTCTGCGAGCCAAGTAAACATCTGATAAGGATCAACCTTGGCACACAATGCTTTTCTCAAATAACCCGGGCAGGGCTGGGTCCCCAAGCTAGTTTTATAAAAAGAACATTATTTTCCGTCACCATTGTATGTATGCAGATGAGCATTCAGGGATTTTGTTATCTACGGGGATTCTGGAAACCAACATCAGTGGATATCAAGGGCCCACTGAATTATTCCTCTTGTTTGGGTGGGCTTTGCTTTTTAATATCTTATGTGTGAATTGGAATCAGCCTGTGACTTTGTGAGCAAAGGAAAACTGCTTGCCCTTTACCTCTCGACTTTGAAAGGAATGTTAACATGCTAAGGTACATTTAAGGAGGAGCATTGTACAAAATGATGCTTCTAATAGTAAGCAACTAACAGTGGGGAATAAGACCCCCCGTGGTTTAAAGTGTGAGGTTGGTCTCTTTTAAGGAACCATAAAGGAGCGAATGGATGAGACATGCACATGATTATGATCATGAACAGTTGCAGCGAAGGTGTGCTTTGGTCCCTGATGCCTCCCTTGGTTTAGCATTTTCTTTCAGAATCAATTCTCTCCTTCACACACACAAATATATCTTTCTAGACAAAGAAAAAAAAAGCCAGGGTGCATCTCTGTTTCAGTCTAGTGCCCTTCAGTATTTATTCTGGGCCTTTTCCTGCCTTTGCCAAACAAATAATTGCAGTCTAAGAGCTTCTATATCAAAGCCGTTTGTATCCACACACCACTCTGCAAATTCGTTTTCATTTTGGAAGACGTTCAAAACTATATTTCCCACTGGATTCTTGAAAATACTATATTATTGGAAAGAAGGCATTTTGGATACGTGCACACAATTCTACGCCACCCACGGGGCTAAATAATAAATTAGATTGGTCAGTTTTTCTATAATGTTTTGTATTTCCACTCCTGTCCTATAATTCCAAATTTTCCACAGTAATAACAGGGGATTCTTTCTTGGACCCGGTCTTGCTGGTTAGGCATGATGATCGTTGTGCTCCAAAACATTGGGAACATGACCTGTTTCATCAATGTTGCTCTATTAGTTTCTTCTGGTCCATCTTCCTTGATATCTATCTCTATCTATCTATCTATCTATCTATCTATCTATCTATCTATCTATCTATCTATCTATCTATCTATATAATAAAAGTCAGTGTTTGCGGCCGAGCTGTGGGAGGAATATATGGCAGCGTTTCGATTGGCTGACACTCTGGGATTATTTGCATAAATGGCTGTGACTGGCCAGCCTCCCAACATTCCAACACAGCACAGAGAGGAGAGGAAAGGGCCTGAGGCAGGCATAAATGACTGGAGTCGAAATTAGCCAGTTGACAGTTTTTTCTGTTGGAAATGGAATGTTCAGAATCTTCACCAACACTGCAGCCCCTATACATAGAGGGGAAAATGAAAGGCCTCAGGCAGTCAGCCACTGTGGCCTACAGCAATGACAGATCAGGACCAAACTTGGCAAACAGGGGCCCAATGGCCCACTTCACAACCTGGTGTGGCTTAGGGCAGGCTGGGCCACGAATGATGGGATTTGCAGTACCTTCACCTCATTCGCTTCCCAAACAACACTGTAGCCCCTATACATCACAGACCATGCCCAAAATCGTCAGCAAGGCTTCCTTAACTTGATTTGCCTGGACTAGGCCTCAGCTCATGGGATATAGTTAGGCTTCCTCAACTTGATTTTCCTGACTAGGCCCCCAACAATGACAGAACAAGACCAAACTTGGCACACAGACCCCCCAAAGTGCACCCTACATCCTGGGGCAGTTTGAAAGAGGATGGACTTGCAGTACTTCAATTCACTTCCTTAGAGCACTGTGGCCCACACCAATGACGAACTATGGCACACAATGCCTTCCTCAAATAACCCGGGCACCGCCGGGTCCCCAAGCTAGTTTTAATATAAAAGCAGGCAGCTTGAAGGCTTGAGGTTGTGGCCCTGTCTAATTGAAAGGTCTTCAAGCAAACAATCTGTCCAGGCTTCTGACATGATCAAGCTGTCCACACTGCGACAAAGGAAGAAAAGAGAGCAATCGCATTCAAGTTTGGCTCTCGCTCTCCCTGCTTCCAGGATACTTTCCTAATCCACAGTTAGGTAAAGGTCATCCCCTGACATTAAGTCCAGTCATGTCCAACTCTGGGGGTTGGTGCTCATCTCCATTTCTAAGCCAAAGAGCCAGTAATGTCCGTAGACACATCTAAGGTCATGTGGCCGGCATAACTGCCGTTACCTTCCTGCCGGAGCAGTACCTATTGATCTACTCACATTTGCATGTTTTATTATTTATTTACTTACTTACTTTATTTATATTCCGCTCTTCTCACCTCAAAGGGGACTCAGAGCGGATTACAATACACAGACTAGCAGACAATCCCTGCTGTTTCAACATACAACATATAGACAAACGGAGGCAAACTTTGGCCACCAGGGGGAACTGACGCACTCCTCATCTCTCAGCGTTTCCAGCATTCCTTGTTGTTCCTTCCGCATTCTCAGCGATCCTGGAGTTCTTTAATGGCCTCATAATTCAGTCAAAATTTGCCTCCCCACTTAATGTGGTACCTTTATCTCCTACTTGACAGATGCAACTGTCTTTTGGGCTGCAACAGTCGACAGCAGGTTACACGTAAAGGTCGAGCACCCACCTCAACCCGGGCAGGCCTCGAACTCATGGCCTACTTGTCAGAGAGATCGTATGCAGCTGACACTTAGCCAGTTGCGCCACATTCCCGGTGTTGGCAGATAGGTTGGCAGAAGCTGTGGCTGACAGTGGAAGCTCACGCTGCTCCCCAGATTTGAATCTGCGACCTTTTGGTCAACAAGCTCAGCGGTTTAACTCACTGCACCACCAGTTAAAGCACTTTTATTCCACTTTAATTGGCCTGGCCGTATCCATTGGAAGTCTGGTTTGGGAGGTTCTAGAACTCTCTAGCAAAGGATTTTGAATGCCCTCCGTAAATTAAACACAGATTGCCAGTTTTTGTTGATAACAGTATTTTGCCTCCAAACTCTAGCCAAAATACAAGGCTGCCCTGCTATTGGGAGTTATAGTCCAAGGGGAACTGGAAGGCCAACACTCTAGGACCCTTTAGGACTTGGTGGTTCTCAATCTGTGGGTCCCCAGGTGTTTTGACCTACAACTCCCAGAAATGGAAGTTGACCATAGAATTGTATTGGAAAGCCAAGACATTCCTAGATAGAGTTTATATAATAACTAGCTTGGGGACCCGGCGGTGTCCGGGTTATTTGAGGAAGGCATTGTTTGCCAAAGTTGGTTCCTATTAAATGTTTATGTGGCTTGCAGTGGTCTCAGGAACTTAGTGAAGGTACTGCAAGTCCCATTGGCCATGGTCCATCCCTCGCCGAATAGCACCAGGATGTAGAGTGGGTCATGGGGGCTCTGTGTGTCACATTAGGTCTTGATCATTCTTTGGATGAGGGTTGCAGCGGTCTCGGAAGGTGAGTGAAGGTATTTCAAGTCCCATCATCTGTGGTCCGTCCTCCTTGAAACAGCACCAGGTGTTGAGTGGGTCAAGGGGGCTCTGTGTGCCAATTTTGGTCTGTATTGGTCATTGGGTGAGGGTCGCGTTGTGAAGTGGGCCATTGGGCCCCTGTGTGCCAAGTTTGGTCCTGATCCGTCACTGCTGTGGGCCGCAGTGTCTGACTGCCTGAGGCCTTTCCTTTTCCCTCTGCATCACCTTAGAATGTTTGAATGTGGATGGCCAATCGGAGTCCTTTATGCAAATACCATTTCAGTGGCAACCAATCCCCTCCGTCTGGGGCCGTGGAATGTTGGAGTTCTGAGGCTGGCCAATCAAAGTCCTTTATGCAAATATCCCCTTAGTGGCAACCTATTGAAACGCTGTCGCATATTCCTTGGCACCTCCCAGAAAATGACCATTCCATTTCCAACAGAAAAAAACCTGTCATTTGGCTAACTCAAGCATTCAGTTGCATTCTGTTTTGCTGGCCAATCAGAGTCATTAATGCAAATTGTCTCTCAGTGGCAACTAATTCCCTCTGTCTGGTGCCAATTCCCTCTGTCTGGTTTCTGGTGTTGGAGTTCTGAGGCTGGCCAATCAGAGTCCTTTATGCAAATAATCCCACAGTGGCTACCAATCGAAACACTGGCACATATTCCTCCCTCCGCACCACCGCACCGCCGCAAACACTGACTTTTATTATATACATAGATAATAATAATAAGAAACCACTATGTTTTTAATGTTTTTTTATGTTTATTTGGGTCCTGTGCCCCTAACCACAGTGGATATGGAGGACTAACTTGTCCCTCTGGAAATGCATCAGGCACAGTTTTAGTAGCTCTTAGAGTTTGCTCAAAATGACTGTTTATTGTACTATAGTTTGCAGCACAGCACCAGGACTTCTACTTGCTTAATTCTGTGCAGGATTGGGGGCTGACCAAGGCCAGCCAGGTCAGTTTATGGCTCCTGTTAAGAGGAAAATTGAAATGCTGTGACTTTCATTACAATTCTCCCAATTTTAGCATTCATGGAGTTCTGAAGATCAAGGCTTGTAATAAAACCCCCATCATAGCTACGTTGGCATACGGTTCTGTTACAAAGTATGTTTGGGCTGTTGTTTTACCAGGCAAGGTAGTAGGGTTTCTTTTTAAATGACAGAACAGAAGCAAAAGTTAGTTCATAAGGAGATATGGCCTCACTTCATTTATCTCTTTTGAGACAACTTTTATTAAAGTGATCATAACTTTACATATCGCGAGCCTTATCAGCTTCCTTCAGACGGGAACAAGATTGCTTTCAACTCCTTTAGATATGTTGAGTCAATAAAGGTGGAAAATTCCTCTTTGGAACTGTTGCAAAAAGAAAGAAGCTCTTGGGGGAAGACGCAAACTTCAATGCCGGTGGAAAGGTGTCAATTCCTGTTCAGGTCAAGGCTTTGGCTCCTGTTTGGAAAAGAAAACTTATCTCAGATGCACGGGGGGACGGGGACGGGGGGGATGGGGGGGCACTCCATTCATAAGACATTACAGCAAGAGCTAATGTGAGATTGTTAAAGTCTGGGTCAGATGCTAAGCAGGCTCTGCAAGCACACCTTTTTTTAACACCAGGTAGAATTGCCAGATCTTAGGGCAACGAATTACAGTGTTCCCACACTTATTGTGGGTGTTACGGTTCCAGGACACCCCCCCCCCCCCGCGAAAAGTGAAAATCCACAAAATAGGGATGTTATGTATACAGTATGTATCACAATCCGAGGGTGTGGCAGAAGTGAGGAGAGCTTTAAATTGATGTTATTATTTACAGCATTTTTATTTATTTATTCATTAGTTATTTATTATTTATTATTCAGATTTGCTAGACCGCCCCTCCCCAAGGCTCGGGGCGGTTTCCAACACAGTAATATACACAAAGACATCCTAAAACATCATAAAAACATTCCTAAAAACAATCAGATATGTCATAAAACATACATTAAACAGTTAAAACCAACTTCAGGACTAGAGGCGGCACAATCTGGTGGCGGGGCTTGATGTTAATGCCAATCATTCGCCAAATGCCTGCCAAAACAGCCAAGTCTTGCAGGCCCTGCGAAAGGCCATCGGGTCATGCAGGGCCTGCGTCTCGGCCGGCAGAGAATTCCACAAGGTAGGTGCAGCTACCGAAAACACTCTCTGTCGGGTGCTGGCCAACCTGTAGGACTGCATACCTGGGACTTCGAGGAGATTATGACCCCCTGAACGCAGTGATCTTCTGGGTATATATGGGGTAAGCCGCTCCCTCAAGTACACTGGCCCCTAACCATGTAAGGCTTTAAAAGCCCTTACCCTGCCCTTCTCAACCCCCCCCCCCCCCGGGGGGGGGGGATGGACTCAGTGTGGCTAACAAAGGCAACGATTCGATGTCACAATACACAATATGAAACCATAAATCCATATATAATTTAAACAGTAGCAATTAATTAAAAACTAATTATCAAACAATCAATTAAATTAAAACAATGCTCAGTCCACCAACTCAATTAATAGAACAATAAAGCCGTATCCTCATCTCTGTCGTCTTACCAATCCATTCCCGTCAAAATGCTGCTTCATGTTATTGTGCAAAGGCCTGGTCCCAAAGCCAAGATTTTAATTTCTTCCTGAATGCCAGGAGGGATGGGGTCGATCGTAATTCACTTGGAAGCGCATCCCACAGGCGGGGGGTTACAACCGAGAAGGCCCTATCTCTCGTCCCCACCAGACGCGTTTGAAATGTTGGCAGGAGCGAGAGCAGGGCCTCCCCGGACGATCTTAGGTTATGAGGTGGGACATAGAGGCAGATGCCTTTGGACAAGTAAGCTGGGCCAGAACCATATAGAGCTTTATAGGTTAAAACCAGCACTTTGAATTGAGCTCGAAGTGGACAGGCAACCAGTGGAGCTGACACAACAAGGGGGTGGTATGCTCCCTCTATGTAGTTCCTGTTAGTAATATGACTGCTGCTCGTTGGACTAATTGGAGTTTTTGAACCGTCTTCAAAGGCAGCCCCATGTAGAATGTGTTGCAGTAATCTATTCAGGATGTGACCAGAGCGTGGACCACCGTAGCCAGATCAGACTTCCCAACACACTTTTTTTTGGTAGCTATAAGGAAAAGGCTATAAGGCTGTGATTTACATACTGCTTTGTATCTCCTCTCTCTCTCTTTTTAATGATTGGTTGCCTCTCTCCCGAGAGTGAGAGTGAAACCCCCTTCCATAGTCCATTGTTGCCAGGATTCAAAAACCCGTGAAACAGCGAGTCCATGAAAAGCGAACCACGAAGTAGCGAGGGAACACTGTACCTCCCTCCTCTTGTTAACATATTTGGGAGTCAATGTTTTGGTTATGCCAACTATAGTCCAAATGAAAAAGTTGTATCCATTCACTCCCTATTATTAAGGTTTGTCTGTTGTGGCACAATTAGGTATCTTCAAATCCAAGGTAGCTGTCTTGGCTATGCAGCAAAATAACGGCAAAATCCAGAATCCACTAAGGAATCCATTTTTGGCCCACTGAAATACACAAAATATATCACGGGAGTTTTGGAAGGCTTTCAGTTCCAACTCTTTCATCTGGACTACAATTGGCAGGTTTGACCAATACAACACCTAAAGTCTTTTCAGGATGTAACTAACTAACTATACATGGGCTTCTTGAGATATCCACTGCTCTCTACCTAAGAAAGGAGCATTTAGCTCCATACAGGAGCAAGACAACCTGAATCTCAAAGGAAGTTAGGAATAGGGCCAATGCTTTTATGGACAGAACATTGTTTTAATCTGGAATGAATGCGTATGATGTTTAGGTAATTGTATTTTAATGTATTTTAATTGTTGAAGGGTTCTGGGGTCTTATATTGTTACTGTGTGGGCATCGAATTGCGCCTTACTGTAAGCCGCTCTGAGTCCCCCCTCGGGGGTTGAGAAGAGCGGGGTAAAATCCTGAAATAAATAAATAAATAAGTTAGATTTCTGTAGCTAATGGAGTCAAAACTTTATAACCTGTGTCTTGCTGTCCTTTGTCCTCATATGGCGAACAACAAAGAAACATCAACTGACCAGGAAACAAGTGTCAATAATCACATAAAAGTTACTATATCAAAATGCAAAATGTTCTATTTGAATACCAAGACACATGTAGTGTGCCTATATAACCCAATATATTGGTCGCAGAAATCCATTCATATACATTCAATAATAAATATCACAATTTCTCAACATAGACAATATTACAGTTTCTAAACACAGAAAATACCTTCCGCAAGTCTGTATGTGTGCTATATCCAAGATTAGAAGGCACTGGTTGTAAATATATAGTCCAACTGTCCGTGCAACCAGTTTCCTTGTTATTTTGAACTGGTTGCATGGACAGTTGGACTATATATCTACAACCAGTGCCTTCTAATCTTGGATATAACCCACATACAGACTTGCGGATGGTATTTTCTGTGTTTAGAAACTGTAATATTGTCTATGTTGAGAAATTGTGATATTTATTATTGAATGTATATGAATGGATTTCTACGACCAATATATTGGGTTATAAAGGCACACTACACGTGTCTTGGTATTCAAATAGAACATTTTGCATTTTGATATAGTAACGTTTATGTGATTATTGACACTTGTTTCCTGGTCAGTTGTTGTTTAGCTCTTGAGCAGCACTTCCTTCTGTTTATCACTAAAATCAAAGAAACAACACGTAATACAAAATGGAGACCTGATGGCTTGAAGAAGAAACCAGTGGAGTTTGAAAATCTCCCATGATGTATTGTCAAAGGCTTTCATGGCCGGAATCACTGTAATTAAGGAACAACACTCAAAACAGGGGAACTCCAAATAAGAAACAATCAGGAACAGCTAATCACCTCTCAACAAAGGATTCCCCCAGGCAGTAAGAAGCCAGACCTTGAAACTGCTAGGCCATTGAATGCTAATCAAGGTGGCCAATTGAAACATTTACACCTAGCTCCAACAGACAAGAGTTCTTTCTCCCATCCTTTCGCCCATTTTCCTAGTTTCCAACAGACCTCATAAGCACTGAGGATACCTGCCATAGATGCAGGCGAAACATCAGGAGAGAATGCATATGGAACATGGCCATACAGCCTGAAAGACTTACAACAACTAAGCTTCTATGATGTATTCTCCACCTTGTGACTGGTTAATAAAGGCATTACTTTTTGTGGATTGTGGGTTATGTTGTATCCCTTCTTGTGCATCTCTCCATTCAAATATCAGTTCTAATATTATCAGGGGCAGTCTAAGGTAATTTTAAATGGTAAGCGAACATTATTTTGCCCCCCCCCCCCCAAACATTAAGTGAATGACGCCCCGGTGCTTACATCCCACTCCTGCCTGGGCGCAGGCTTCCTCCGCCCGGCCTTGGGTGGCTTCCTGGCGGTCACCGCTGGGAAGCTGCTTCTCCTCCGCAGAGACATGGCGCTCTGTTTCTGAAGAGCAGAGCAAGAGAAGGCGGGCTTGAAAGTGCCGCCGTGCCGCCCGGCTGCCAATCACTAGAGGCCTGGCGTGCGTTGCCAGGGAAACCCCACCTCATGGAGGGGGTGGGGCTAAGGCTCAAAATGAGCGTGCCCCGCCTCGCGGGTGGAAGGAAGGAGAGGAGGGGCGGGCAGGTCTCGCGGGGAGACAGACGGGAGGGCGTGATGTTACCTTAGCAGCACACACATTTTTAGCCGCATGACGCTGTGAGAAGCGCGCGGGGGGGGGGGGGGTGTTTGTAATGTGCAGTATTCATTAGGAGGGGAAAAACACCTTCTTCCTCCCCTCTTACTCGGTAGTTAGGTAATACCGAGTCCTGGAGCCCTGTTGGGAAGAACACTGTATTCTGCAGACTGGCGAAGACAGCAAGCACAGACAGAGCCATATTTTCCATTGCACAAGGCCCAAAAGCGGAACATCGGCCGGACGCTGTCTGGCGGGTGGGGGAATGCGCCCTTTACCCAGATGGCGTCCCATGCAGCGGCGTCCTTTGCCTACCAGTAGGACCGCCCCTGAATATTATGAAAGAAGAGCTACTTCCTATTCCCTTTCTTATAATTTTATAAAACTATTGCATGTCTCCCATTACATCCCTTTACTGTTATTACAAATTTCCCAGCAACGTTGCAATCTGTCTGTTAATAAAGTGTATTATTACTAACACTTTCAGAACCACTTTGTCTCAGCTTTTTTCATCTTTAAATGCCTAGCAATTTCGTCAATTCTCAGGCCAAGTCCTTAGTATCCAGAATTTTACTTATGCTTAAAAAATGAAATTCAAATTATTCTTTCCAGAATATAGATTATATCTAACGCTCTTGCTTTGAAACCAAGCTGTCTCTTTAGTACTTTCATCTCAGGAGTATGAATTTGGAAGTGTTTTCCATTTAAGACAATCAGATCATAAAACATTGTTTCTTTACTCGAAGGCAGGGGTACCAAGGCCCCTAGAAACATGGTTTTATATATGTAACAGAGCTAACAGAAGTGTTCCTGGAAACTGATTCAGAGAAGAGCGCTCATTGATCCAGCAAAATAATACATGACTGCAACTGCCTGCCACCTCAGGAGGAGAAGGAGGAAACGCTGCTGCTCCCCCCCCCCCCCAAGGCCAGCTAAGAGGAGGAAGGGGACTGAGGTAGAGACTTTAAAATACAAGATGGCGCCGGTCGTTGAGCACCCGTCCGGAGTGCTCCGGCTGAGCATGCTTGATAGCACCTCGCTAGCCTCTCCTGTCCACCGGCATACCAGCGGAGGGTATGATTCTGACCTCCAGCCACACGAAGTGGTTGTAGAGGATCCTCTACCCCTTGGAGATTCGATGTGGCTGGGGAGGGCATCCCTGCCACGATCGGGCCCATACTGCCTGGGGACGCCGGCATCGGTACGATTGGTGCAGAAGCCAGGACTGGCCCGAGTCGGGAACTGAGGGAGCGGAAGGAAGACGAGCCCGGTGGTTCCTCCGTCCACTGACTGCTTCTTCAGCAAAGTTTTTGAGATCCTGGGGCAGGGGTCACCCGTTAAAGTCGACTCCCCTAAGGGAAGAACGCCTAACCGGAGGAGGCCAATATCGGACGGCGACCCCCAGAGACACCGCCACTGGCAAGCCAGACCAGCTTGCCATAGAACGTCTAATGGCCGAATATAGAAGGCTGGTGGAGCTCTTCAACGGCTTTGGCGATCTCTTGAGAGGGCTGGGCATCCTCAACCCTCAGGACCTGGACATGGCTGCAGGATCGATAGGTCCTATGGAGGCTGCAGGACCTGTAGGTCCTATGGAGGCGGCTGCCACAGTGGAACCCCCACAACTGGACCCCCCTGTAACTCTTGACCTGGAATGGGACCAGTCTTGTGATTTCCCAACCTGGGACTGCGAGACTGGTGGAGAGCCACTAGCGGTGGAGAGGGAACCTGGCCCTTCGACCCCCGGAGACCCCACCGAGGAAGAAGCCGAGGGAGACCCTGAGCGACTTGCCACAGCCGAGTCGCCCCCCGAGCCCTTACTGACAGCAGATGGACCCAGCTGATCAACGGGAGAGTCCGGCTGCCCCTGCCAACACGACTCAATGCTGCCGCTGAATGTGACGGAGATCCTGGCTGCCCCCCGAGGTCATTTTCGCCGATGCCGGAGCCTGGCCCCGGGGAGGCCGACGATGGCGGACGACCTTGGAGATGCTGGGCTTGGTCGTTCGTCACCGCCCCCTGAGGACTGGAAGCCTGGGAGGAGCCTCCGGCGGAAGGCACAAGGGCGTCCTGGGAGGCGGAGATGCCGGCGCAGCAGGAAGAGCTGCCAAGAAAGGACTTCCGGTCCCACGGACATTCACCGGAAGTCCTCCCAGCCCAACCAGTTCCAGAGCAGCCAGGTGCTGCAGAGGGGGACTCCCAGAGCCCCTGGAACTAGGAGGACCCTTGAATCTTCTTCTGGACCCCCGGAGTGGGAGAGGTCCGCGAGGATTGGCCTTGATGCATCCAGGAGGTTCCCTGCTAGGACCTTCTGGAATGCCAACTACAGACGTAGAGTGTCCCCGCTGGCAAACCCCCAACCCAGGAGATCTGACATCCTGGTGAGGGGGAGATCGGACCCACAGGCTTGTGGTGACCATTTCCCAATGGATCTGGTGACTCTGTTGGACTTGTGGGACCCTCCTAGGCTCCCCTCGTTCGATGGTCGAGCCACTGTTGGCTTGACCTCTGGATAGGTCACTGACCCATGTGGTCACGAGCCCTGGTCTCCCCTCCCCTGCCTTAGATGTAGTACCTCCCTTCTGTGTTGTATCGTATTGTTCGTGTATTATGTATTTTATGTCAAACTCTAAACTGCTCCGAGCCTTCGGGGAGTGGCGGTATAGGAAGTTTGAAGAACAAATAAATAAATAAATAAACTTGAATCAAAGGAATGGGTAACCCAGTGTTTCCCAACCAGTGTGCCGCGGCACACTAGTGTGCCGTGAGCGATCATCAGGTGTGCCATGGGAAATTGGAACCTCCAATACCCTTTCTTCCCCCTCCTGCCAAGATTCAGTTTGATTATTTGGGGTGCTGATTCAGAAAATTGCATTGGATAGACCATGTCAGCTCTAGTTTTTGATACACTTTTTCTTCTCCACTCGGGCTCCCTTCTTCCCAGCCTCGCTCTGCTCGCTTTGCCTCGCTTTGCTCACGCTGCCGTTTCTGCGGGAGGGGGGAGGGAGGAAGACGTGACCCGTGCGGGCACTACTGCGCAGACTTGCCCCGGGTCTTCCTCCCTCCCCTCCCCATCCCCTACAGAACACAATCACGCTGCCCCCTAGGATCAAAATGGCGGCAGAAGCTCATAGTTGGGCATATTGAGTATTCAAACCAAGTTTGGTCCTGATCCAACATTGTTTGAGTCCACAGTGCTCTCTGGATATAGGTGAACTACAACTCTAAAACTCAAGGTCAATGCCCACCAAACTCATATAGTATTTTCTCTTGGTTATGGGAGTTCTGTGTGGGAAGTTTGATTCCATTCCATCATTGGTGGAGTTTAGAGTGCTCTTTGATTGCGGGTGAACTATAACTCCCAGCTGTTGAGCAAGACCACTGTGTATCTTTCTGCCATTCCTGCCAGGATATCTATGTTGTGTTCATCGAAACAGGCCCAGGTTTCACACTGAGTGTATAAATACATTTAAAAACATATTAACTATATGTATGACTGTGTTAGAGTGTCGTTTTGTGTCATTTTGGTTGGTGGTGTGCCCCAGGATTTTGTAAATGTAAAAAATGTGCTGCGGCTCAGAAAAGGTTGAAAAACACTGGGGTAACCCTTCAACTCACACGTGCTGAATGCTATTGTGTTAAAAAGCAAAGTGAATGAAGTCCTTCCCAAAATTATCTTCACCTTGCTCTAATGCCCTAAATTGCCGGCAGCATTCTCGCTTTACGCAGAGTTGGCAAAACCATCAAAGTAAGGAATGTTGATTCAAATTTCAAGATCTCTTTTAAGTACCTGCAGTAGCCAAGTTTGAAGTGTTTAGCCTTTGTCTTGGAGTTAATCTGATATTATAGACGGCAACGGCCTTCACATTTGGCAGAGTTGAGAATTTTCTTGAAAGATCTGAGAAACACACACAAAAGAAAGAGTGCACAGGGAGACTCTGAGATGATTTTCCAGACAGTTTTGATGTCTGCCTTCGGGGATTTCGATTGGTGGTTTTATTTTTGAAAGTTGGGTATCATTTTTGTTAATGTCTTTAGCTCCATCAAGTCAGCAGACGCTGATATCAACCATTTGGACAACCCATAGCTTCCTTGGACAAGGAGGCATCTTTCAGAACTTGGGTGTGATTCTGAACTCATGGCTGAGCCTGGAACCCCAGGTTTTGGCGGTGACCAGGGGAGCAGTGGCACCAACCGCGCCCATACCTTGCAAAGTCTGACTTTGCAACGGTAGTCTACACCAGTGTTTCTCAACCAGTGTGCCGTGGCACACCAGTGTGCCGTGAGCGATCCTCAGGTGTGCCGTGGGAAATTGGAACCTCCAATCCCCTTTCTTCCCCTTCCTGCCGAACACTATTTCTTCTCCACTCAGGCTCCCTTCTTCCCAGCCTCGCTCTGCTCGCTTTGCCTCGCTTTGCTCACGCTGCCGCTTCTGCGGGAGGGGGGAGGGAGGAAGACGTGAACCGTGCGGCCGCTACTGCGCAGATTCGCCCCACGTCTTCCTCCCTCCCCTCCACAGTGCTCTGGATATAGGTGAACTACAACTCCAAAACCCAAGGTCAAAGCTCACCAAACTCTTATAGTATTTTCTATTGGTTATGGTAGTTCTGTGAGGGAAGTTTGATTCCATTCAATCATTGGTGGAGTTCAGAATGCTCTTTGATTGCGGGTGAACTATAACTCCCAGCTGTTGAGCAAGAGCTTCGTGTGTGTCTTTCTGCCATTCTTGCCAGGATATCTATGTTGTGTTCATCGAAACAGGTCCAGGTTTCACACGGAGTGTATAAATACATTCAAAAACATATTAACTATATGTATTACTGTGTTAGAGTGTCATTTTGTGTCATTTTGGTTGGTGGTGTGCCCCAGGATTTTGTCAATGGAAAAAGTGTGCCGCGGCTCAAAAAAGGTTGGGAAACACTGGTCTACACTCTGGTTACATACTGTATATAGACTACTGCAACATGGTCAATGTGGGGTTCCCTTTGAAGACTGTTCGGAAGCTTCAAATGGTCCAGCGGGTGGCAGCGCTCAAGGAGAATACAACTCCACTGTTGTGCCAGCTCCACTGAGCACAATTCAAAGTGCTGGCTTTAGCCTATTATTTCTATTGGGACATTATGCAGGCGGAATGCTGCAAAAAATAGTTATACTGTATGGAGGATACTTACATTGATTGACTGTTACGTTTGTTGATTGCAAAATATGATTTATTGCCGATAATATGAATAATGATTGAATACATACACCAGATTGAAAATTGAGATTATTGTATATGTTTTATTGACTCAGCTCATAGTTAGTTTATGTACAATTAACTTGTGGAATTTAGAGACTTTACTTTGGGCAGCCAAGTTACTAACAGGAGCAGCGCTCAAGGAGAGTACAACTCCACTGTTGTGCCAGCTCCACTGGCTCCCAGTTTGCTACCGAGCACAATTCAAAGTGCTGGCTTTAGCCTATAAAGCCCTAAACAGTTCCAGCCCAGCTCCAAATGTATCTCCTTACGAACCATCCAGGAATTTAAGATCGTCTAAGGAGGCCCTGCTCTCGATCCCGCCTTCCTCGCAGGTGAGTTTGGCGGGGACGAGAGACAGGGCCTTCTCAGTGGTGGCCCATAGGCTGTGGAACTCCCTTTCTAGGGATATTGGATCAGTCCCCTCACTCCCGATCTTTTGGAAAAGAGTAAAAACCTGGCTCTTCGAGCAAGCTTTAGGAAATGCAACATAATCAGATAAGCACAGTATGAAATAATAAACATGGAATGGCTTAGCCTTAAAGGATGTAAATGGATAAGGAGTTGGACTGGAAGAAATTGTTTATTATAGTGTTAATGGTTTTATATAGATTTATCTAATTGTTGCCAATCTGTACGCTGCCCTGAGTCGCCTTCAGGCTGAAAAGAGTGGGATAAAAGTGCTGTAAAGAAACTTCTTTTTCTTCCTGAGGTCGAGCATGACCCCGCGCCTTAGGTCAAATCCATATAGATAAAAATGTAATGTTTGTTTGTGGGACTAACATAACTCAAAAATCACTGGACAAATTGGCACTAAATATGGACAGAATACACCTATCAGGCCGACGAGTGACCATCACACATAAAACACTGAAAAACACAGCACAAGAGACTTTAAAAGCCAAAAAATAAAAATACATTACAAAAGATGTATTATTTTGTTCAGCTGGTCATCCTGCCCCATCAGTCATTTGAAGCAGGGGATGTTCCCTGATTGGCTGGTGGGCGCCGCATTCCCACCTCACAGAGGGAATCCTCCCAGCTGGAGTGATGTCAGAGACCAGCTCTGCCCAGCTGGGCATGAGTGGGAAAAACACATTGGTGAGATTTCTTTGATTAGGGAACATAGTGTTTTAGCTTTAAGTCTTGCCAGGCATGGAGCCACGGGTGGCACACTGCCCATTATCCGCTTAACGGATCACGGCCTCGACACATTGAGTTTCGCTATCCACGGTCTGGATCTCACTATCTGCAACCACTTTAAATTGCTTGATTTTACTACTGCCCATTGCAGTTGTCTTCAGTGGTGCATCCTAAACTGTAGACTTAATGTAGTTTGACATCACTTTAACTGGCATGGCTTAATGTAATGAAATTGCGAGATGTGTAGTTTTAGATGGTATTTAGTCTTCTCTGCCAAAGAGTGCTGGTGCCTCACCACACTACAAGTTGCATGATTCCATAGTGTTGAGCTGTGGCAGTTAAAGTAGTGTCGAACTGCATTAAGTCTACAGTCTAGAAAGCTGAGAAGCTTTCTAACTCCCAGAGCATATCATTTAAGTAAACCAATTATTAAAGAGAGAGCCCTCGGTGGCACCGTGGGTTAAAGTGCTGAGCTGCTAAACTTGCTGACCAAAAGGTTGTAGGTTCGAATCTGGGGGGAAGAGTGAGCTCCCACTGTTAGCCTCAGCTACTGCCAACCTTGCAGTTTGAAAACATGCAAATGGCGGGAAGGTAACGGCATGCCATGCAGTCATGCTGCCCAAGTGACCTTGGAGGTGTCTATGGACAATGTGGCTCTTTGACTCAGAAATGGAGATGAGTACCACCCCCCAGAGTCGGACATGACTGGACTTAATATCAGAGGAAAACCTTTACCTTTATCTTTGCATTGTTTTGCGACAACTCCATCTCTACCTTTTTCTCACCTCTTTGCAGTCTGTATTAAGAGCACTATCGAGATATTAAATTATATCAAGGATCCAATCAAGAAACCAATGACTATGGACAGAATGCTGTTGCTGTCTTAACCCGGTGTAAATTCTACTATGGAAGTGATTAGACATTTTTGTCAAATGAGGAATCGCTGCATTCTATTCCATTGCAGGTTTATACATATGTTTCCATTGAACATAAATGCCGATGTGCATTTGGTTGTGCATTTACTTCCATAATTGGGATATGAGTACAGTAGTGCAATGCTGCCATTCAGCACAATGATCATGTAATATGGTTAAGGCAGTGGTTCCCAAAGTGGGCAGTACCACCTCCTGGTGGGCGGTGGGGCGATCCAAGGGGGCACTGGGAGGCTCAGGAGAATTTGGGGGGCACTCAACCCCTGTAAGGGGGTGGTGGCGCGAGTCAGGCTTGCCACTTGCAAAGTCACGCGCTTGCAAGGACGTCCCCATTGGAAGAAAGAGGCCGATATGCAGGTCTGCGCTGTGGGCAGGGTTGACAAGAGGAAGGAGACATGCGCTGCAGTTTCCACGGCAATGCCTGCCCAGGGATTGCAACTCGCAGGGACACAGTCACAAGCACGTGGTCCCTGGGCAGGCGTTGCTGTTTGATCCAGATCTATCATTCATGGGGATCTTAGTGGTCTGTGGAAGTCAGAGCTGAATTGGCTGAAGGTACTGCAAATCCCATCATCCATTGCTCATACTCCCCCAAACATATTGTTTTTGAGATTATTTCTGGAATTCAATGTTTGTAATTTACACCTTTCTTTACTATATTGTACGAAAAAGGTAGAAACATTAATACATATATCTTTCTGTTTAATTGCTATTAAAATTTTAAAAAATCAATTTCTAGGGGGGCGCTGAGTAAATTTTTTTCTGGAAAGGGGGCGGTAGGCCAAAAACGTTTGGGAACCACTGGGTTAAGGCTTAAGTTATCATGAAGACAAAAATGCTGTTTAGTCCGCCTTAAAAAGGTTTTTTTTCCCCATGCTCTCAGATTACCCCTTCTAACTTTTCTGAAACTACCACAATAAACTTCAGTGATCATATTTCCTGAAAAGAGAATTGCAACTTTACTTTTATGAAGCTCAACACCACTTTTCACAGCATCTAGGCGTCATCTACACTGCCATATAAAACCCAGATTATCTGCTTTGAATTGGATTATATAGTAGTGTAGACTCATGTAATCCTGTTCAAAGCAGATAATATGGATTTTCCGATTTGGTAATATGGATTACAGGACAGTGTAGATCCAGCCTCAGATTCGCACATTAAAGAAGGATTTTTTTCTCCTTCGTGATTTGTTTTGAAAACATATCCTTGACACTGTAAATATTAAGTAGGAGCTGCTGTTGTGTTAATGCTATGAGGAAAAGTAAATAAATGATCAGGTTGCCATCTGTCCCTGTGTATATTTTCTCCGAATATTTTCTTATTTATATACAGTCTTTTGTCACATCAAGTGGTTTGCCTTTTCCATGTATGGAACATATGGGGCAAGATGTTGTGTAGGCTTCTTCAAACATTTTAGGTTCTTCTCAATTTTTTCTTAAATCTCCTTTTTAAGATTCACGCCATGCTTGGCCAAACCAGATGGCTGAATTTGTCCAAATTAGTTTGGCAAAGTTCCTTTTTGGGGAAAAAATATTTGGCAATCTTTATGCAGCTTAGCTCAGTGATAGTTTATTCAGTCAGTGGCAAACCCATAAAGTGCAATGGGACTATGGCCCCTTCTACACTGCACCGGGAATGTGGCGCAGCTGGCTAAGTATTGAATTATATTGCTTCTCTGTTCATCATTGAATGAATAAGTGTCAGCTGCATAAGATCTCTCTGACCAGTACGTCATGAGTTCGAGGCCTGCCTTGGTTGAGGTGGGTGCTCAACCTTTAAGTGTAGGCTACTGCTGACCTTTGCAGCCCGAAAGATAGTTGCATCTGTCAAGTAGGAGATAAAGGTACCACATTAAGTGGGGAGGCAAATTTTGACTGAATTATGAGGCCATTAAAGAACTCCAGGAACGCTGAAGAATGCGGAAGTAACAAAAAGAGACGCTGGGAGATGAGGAGTGCGTCAGCTCCCCCTGGTGGCCAGAGTTTGCCTCTGTTCGTCTATATGTGTTCGTCTAAACGGCAGGGATTGTCTGCTAAGTATGTGTACCTGTAATCCACTCTGAGTCCCCTTCGGGGTGAGAAGAGCGGAATATAAATAAAGTGTATTATTATTATTATTATTATATAATCCAGAATATAAAAACATATCTGCTTTGAACTGGATTATATGACTCTATGCTTCCATATAAACCAATTCAAAGCAGATAATCTGGATTGTATGGCAGTGTAGAAGGGACCTTGGAATGTTTTCTCACGCCGAATTCAACCTGGTTGTGATTGTTTTGTTGTTTATTTGTTCAGTCGCTTCCTCCTGGGCTCCACGCCAGAGCTCCCTGTCGGCTATGGACACCCCCAACTTCTTAAAGGTCAAGCCAGTCACTTCAAGGATGCCATCCATCTTGCCCTTGTTTGGCCCCTCTTCCTTTTTCCTTCCATTCCCCCCAGCATTATAATATATATTTTTAATAGTGCTTAGTTCTACTTTGCTATTTTAACTATGCTGCTTTCACCAATTGGATGCAAAGGGCTGGAGAGATAGCACAGCGTTAACAACAGCTGTGCTGGCAATCTGAAGGTTGCATGTTCGAATCCCGGGCTGGTCTGGACACCCAGCTGTGAGCCCTGTCCACTGTTCACCCAACAGTTTGAAAACAGCTCAGCTGTGACTAGATAAAACTGGGAACCGCCAAGTGAGGAAGGATTTTTTAAAGAAGAACTTACAACACCTAAATAAAAAGTAAGATCGGCTGTCGGAAGGTGGACTGTGGAAAACAGAGGCTCTCCATCATGTGGATGAAGCAACAGCACCCCCTTGTGATGTAATGACACAATCACACCCTGTGACGCACCCTGTGACGCAGCCTGAACAAAAATCCTTCTAAAAATTGTACTTGTTATATGTTGTATGTTGTATGTAATTGTATGTGGAACCGGCAGGGACTGTCTGCCGTATGTGTGATGTAATCCACTCTGAGTCCCCTTCGGGGTGAGAAGAGCGGAATATAAATAAAGTGTGTATTATTAGTCAATCAGATTTTGGTGTTGACCATCTGGTGAAGTCCATGTATAAAGCTGTCTTTTAGAAGAGAGTGTTTGTTATGCACAGTGAGTTTTCCTGGCCAAATTTTATCAGCCTACATCCCACATCATTTTGCTGTCCCAAACCATGCTTACCTGTGATACCAGCTGTCATTTGACTACGCACCTTAGCATTCCAGTCTCCTGTGATGAAAATAATGTCTCTTTTTGGTGTATAAGCCAATAGGTGCTGCAGATCCTCATAGAACTGATCTACTTCTGCTTCTTCAGCAGCTGTGGTGGGATTATATGTTTGAATCACTGTGATGTTAAATGGCTTACCTTGAACTCGAATTGAGATCCTTCTATCATTTTTTTATTGTATCCAAGCACGGCTTTGGCGACTTTATTATTAATTACTCACTTGGGTACCCAGCAGTGCCCAGTTTTTTTTTTTTGAAAAAGGCATTTTTGGGGGGTGTTAGCTAATATCATTTAGTTAATTAGTAACACTATTTATTAATGGGTTGTTGTAGACTTTTCAGGCTGTATGGCCATGATCTAGAAGCATTCTCTCCTGATTTTTTGCCTGCAACTATGGCACGCATCCTCAGAGGTTGTGAGGTCTGTTGGAAACTAGGAAAATTGGGTTTATATATCTGTGCAAAGTCTGTTTATTAGGAAAAAGCCAGTCTTTGATTTTGTTTTTTATGAATGCTCCCATTAGAAAATACATAATGATGTGGGTGAACTACAATTCCCAGAATCGTGGGGCAATCCTTCCCAAACCAGGCCTGTATGTACAGTTGGCCATGTTGGGTGTATGTGCCAAGTTTGGTCCAGATCTGTCGTCGGCTGGGTTCAGTGCTCTCTGGATAAGGGTGAACCACTCTTACAACTCCCATATGGCAAGTACAGTCACCCCCAAATCCTGTTGGCCTCTGTCCCCCAAACCCCTACAGTCTGTTCAGTTGCTGATCAATTCCTCTGTGTTTGTTGTGTGCTGTGACGACTTGGGCTATAAACTGAGAGGCTTTAACCACTTGGGATGCTGCCACCAACCTAAAAATTGTTTTTAGGATTTCTAATAAAATAATAGTTAATCTAGGCTCCAAAGTGAAGGTAAACTAAGAGGATTCTGAGGTAAAATCTTTCCCCGTTGACTGGGACGGTGGGAAGGCTGGAACTGGCACACTCTGATGTAATGAGGCACACTGAAAGCTTTCTTGTAAAGTTAACAAATAAAACGTTTATTAACTCAACAGGCAGATCTTAAAGCACAAATGTGTAACAGTTATACAGAATGGTACTGGAGCGTGTTGGTTACTGAAGATTGCTTTCTTAACACTTCGTTACAAAACTAGGCAGTTCAAAACTTGTCTCTCTAAACTCCCTCACTCTAATATTAAAACTAGATGTGAGTAGTCTTCAACTAACTAACCTACTTAGTTCCCTGAGCTAATACTCAGTCTTCCAGAAGCACCCTAGCTACTAACTCTTTCCAAGAGTTTTCCTATAGCTGGCTTCTCCTGAGATGTGAGCTAATCTCTAAGCCCTAGAGATTCTAAAAGCCTGTGACTGATTGCCTGTCAGCTGCACACATAACTTTTCCTGTCAGTTTCACAAGACAACTGTCTTTTCTGACTGCTCACTCTCAGCTCTGTCAAGAGACTGCTGAATAAGCTACACTTTTTCCCTCTCAAGCAGCTCGGCTCCTCCCCTGAGCTCTGAGCCACTCCCAGGCAGCTCGCTCTCTCTCTCTCTCTCTCTCTCTCTCTCTCTCTCTCTCTCTCTCCTCCCTGAAGGATCCAAGCCACTCCCCTTTCCTGGCTATCCTGTTTTACCATGGATGCCAAACTGCTATGCTGGTCTGGGCCTAGCATAAAATGGGTGAGTCCTCACATGTGCCACAGGAAAGAGTAGGAAAGGGTTAAGAGAGGCAGTGGGTGGGATCATGAAAATTCCACACAAGAAACCCTGGGATGCCTGCCTGTGGTGGAGGAAACACATGAAATGTAGGATGAAATTCTCCCCGAATGAAAGCATACATTGGGTGATGGGTCATAGTGTTTGGGGAGAACATTGGCAGGGTTTGGGCTACATGTTCATTGTGCTCAGAATAACTGCAATGTCAGTTGAGGGAGTACCTTTGGAGGCTTCTCAGCACTTGGAACTATAGCCTGTTTGTGGAGGTGGGAGGCTTTCCGGGTAAGTGGACACCTCTGCCACATATGCATTTTATTGTGTGTATAGATAGATAGATGAAGGCTATTCCATTTTTTTGGTGTTCATCTTGTTCACAGCAGTAGATCTGGTGGTCATCTGTTGGGAAGTGGCCATCCACTACCTCAAGCCACAGGGAGTGGAAGTTAATAAATCATCATCATCTACTTCAGAGTTCTTTTATTACAATCGCTCCCTGTTTTTGACCTTGGCTACAGCCATTCGTCCATAAATGGCCATCAGCAAGAGTATAAGCAAGGCAGTCATGTAGGTAATGGAAAGATGGTCCAAACATACACCTTTCCCCTGCTCATTTAGGGCAGATGTTTATTGGATCTGTCCCTATACACACATAACATAAAACAAACACACCATTTTTGTGAGAATCATGATCCAGAAATTTTTAAACCCGAAAAAGGAGTGGGGAGAAATGCAGGCCATCCATGGGAGATTGATCAGGCCATTCTGTTTATTTGCTTCCCTATCTCAGTTTGATAACAAGTGGTAGCAAACAGTCCCAGAGGTCTATTTTGCCCTGTACTTTGCTAATGGTAGCAACGAGCCCCGTGCACAAATCCATCAGGCATTCATCTATTTGAAGCGATCATAAAAAAGATATTTATTGGCACGTTCCAACATTAAGGCCAGGCACGTTTAAATTCAAATTGCAGTACACAGACTCCGATAAACCCCAGAGTCCCATTAGCGTGGGTGCACACATTGGTCTTGCCAAAGACACCACACCGGCTTGTATGGCACTTATCTCTGACGTTAAATTAATGCCCTTGCAAATCTATCCTGAGTTAATTGGGGAACTCACCAGTGTCTTGGAGAGGAGGAAAATGAGGGTTGAGAATGAATAGCAGAGGAAGACCTTGAAAAGCAACCCCAGCTATGCATTAAACAGGGCAAGTGTGCAGCAGAAGGTAATTCACTTGACGCTTAAGACAGCAAAAAAGGAAGCGAAACAGGGATGCAATTCCATGTAACCAATGTGCCCTCATTGAACATCCCTCTATCATTTCCAAATATCTCCTGGTGTTTTGCAAGCCATTCTCAAAAAGTGCAATTTTGTCAGTGCAAGTTTGAAAAGAAACACGACTGTGCTATCAGATAGCCACTGTGGAAACATTTTTTATCATGTTTACAGTCTTTCCACTCTACTTTTTATTTTATTTTTTTTGCCAAGGAAGAAGGTTTTTTATTGTCTAATCCACATCTTTCAACAACTAACGCACCAGCTGTTAAGTTAGACAGAAATTAGTCTCAAGTTCAGGAATCCATCTTTTTTTACAAGTTGTTTTAGGTAGTATTTGTTTCAGTCTGTTTCCCCTGAAACATCAGCTTGATGAAGATGGAAAATCTGAAATGGCTCAAAGCGGAGGTTCAGAGCAATCATAAAAAGAGATGTTTGCCTCTCCCTCTTTGCCTCAAGAAAGGCAGCGTCTGGGTAGCTGTGGAAGGCACACACTGGGGTGCATCTACATTGCATAATGAATGCCGTTTGACACCACTTTAACTGCTATAGCTCAATAGTATTGAATCCTGGGAGATGTAGTTTGGCGAGGCACCATAACGTTTTGGCAGAGAAGGCTAAAGACTGTAAAATTACAACTCCCATGACTCCATAGCATGTAGCCTTGGCAGTCAAAGTGGTGTGCATACTCAATACTCAATAGTATTGAATCTTGGGAGCTGTAGTTTGGTGAGGCACCATCACTATACCAACTACAACTCCCATGAATTCATGCATGGAGCCATGGCAGTCAAAGTGGTGTGCATACAATAGTATTGAATCCTGGGAGCTGTAGTTTGGTGAGGCACCATCAGTGGTAGAGAAGGCTAAAGACCCTGAATCTATAATTTAGCATGGAGCCATGGCAGTCAAAGTGGTGTTAGTATTGAATCCTGGGAGGCACCATCACCATCACTCATTGGTAGAGGAGGCTAAAGACCCTGTAAAACTACAACTCCCATGATTCCATAACATGGAGCCTTGGCAGTCAAAGTGGTGTGCATACTCAATACTCAATAGTATTGAATCTTGGGAGCTGTAGTTTGGTGAGGCACCATCACTATACCAACTACAACTCCCATGAATTCATAGCATGGAGCCATGGCAGTCAAAGTGGTGTGCATACTCAATAGTATTGAATCCTGGGAGCTGTGGCTTGGTGAGGCACCATCACTCATTGGTAGAGGAGGCTAAAGACCCTGTAAAACTACAACTCCCATGATTCCATAACATGGAGCCATGGCAGTCAAAGTGTTGTGCATACTCAATACTCAATAGAATCCCGAGAGCTGTAGTTTGGCGAGGCACCATCACTCTTTGGCAAAGAAGGCTAAATACCCTGTAAAACTACAACTCCTATGATTCCATAGCATGGAGCCATGGCAGTCAAAGTGGTGTGCATACTCAATAGTATTGAATCCTGGGAGCTGTAGTTTGGTGAGGCACCATCACTCTTTGGCAGAGAAGGCTAAATACCCTGTAAAACTACAACTCCTATGATTCCATTCCAAAGTGGTGTGCATACTCAATAGTATTGAATCCTGAGAGCTGTAGTTTGGTGAGGCACCATCACTCGCTTGTAGAGAAGGCTAAAGACCTTGTAAAACTACAACTCCCATGATTCCATAGCATGGAGCCATGGCAATCAAAGTGTTGTGCATACTCATAGACACGTATGCACACTTCTAGACATCTATATACACATCCATAGGCACAGGCCTGCCGTGGCCTTAATATGTAGCAGATCCTGAATTGGGAAGGCATATTGTGAAGTTGTGATGCAACCTTTCCAAACAAGGCTATTTGCTGGGCAATGGAAAGCAGATGGGATGTTGGCGGAGCTGGAGTCATACTGAAGGTGTTGTGCTACACTCTCCACCATTCCACAGATGAAAACCAGAGTGTATGCAGCCAGCCAAGATCAAAGCGCGATCAAGTTAGCAAAAGTTAATAATGAGAAAGCCAAGAGAGGCTACAGCAGTTTGCTTTTGCCTGAATCTACTTGGGATAACCTGTCCCATTCTGAGTTGAGCACAAATTTTGAATTCAGACAGCTGCCATTGCAATAAACAGAGGAGAAAGAGGAATAATAGGTATAGCTGTGACCTTCGTACTGTACCTAAAAGGGAAACGGGGCTGATCATGGGGATGAATTTCTTGCTGATCCCTAATGATCTCATCAGATGGGCTTGGGCTTCAGTTGAGGCATGGAGCTCGCTATCTCCTATCACATGACGTCAAACTTTTTTTTCTGGTAGGCTCCATGCCTCAACTAAAGTCTAAATATGGTAAGAAGCTGAGCGACCCACTTCCCGTGTGGGATGGGGTGTGGGGCAAGACGGGTGGAGTGGGGCATGGAGGGACGGGCATGCCCGGATTACCCATAAGGCCAACGAGCCCATGACCTAGGGGTGCAAGCCGGGGGGGGGGGGGCAGATCAGGGACCAAAAAAACCCAAAACTGGTCTGTACCCCCTTTCCCCCCCTTTCTCATGCCCCTCCTCGCTCCTTCTCCCGGCAAAGTCTCTGCTCCGTCTCTCTCTCTCTCTCTCTCTCTCTCTTGCTCTCTCTCTTGCTCTCTCTCTCTCTCACACGCTCTCTTGCGCACTCTCTCTCGAGTGCTCTCTTTCTCTTTCTCTCCCCCCCCCCCCCGTGCGCACCTTTGGAGTGAGTTTGCACCCGCTGCGCTCTCCCCAAGCCTCCCGACTCCCCAAGCCTCCCGACTTCAGAGCACAGCGGAGCTTTCCAGCCAGTGGGAATGGGGACCTTCGAGATAGCGAGAGGTTGGTTTAAAGGGGGCGTAATTCCAAACTGTGGCCTAGGGCTCAAAAAAATATTAATCTGGGCCTGGGGACGGGCTCCCCAATCTGGGCCCCACCAGAATCACCATGATCCATGATGAATCTGGATGAGATCCTTAGATAAGAGGACAAAGGCTTTCACTTGATCCAATACTTTTGAATTTCCCAAGTATTTTCTTTATCCCCTGACAACAGTGGGTGGATTTGAAAGCACGGTGTTTCCAGCATGGTGACAAGCTTGGGAGTCCTATTGTGAAACCCATCCTGCCGAATTAATTTCCATTTCACTGAGGAATGTAGATGAGCAATTGGAAATGTTAAACGCAGGCAGGCTCCGAGATGGTTTGTTGGCTGTTTCCCTCATGCTGCCAATGATACTTAATTTGCTTCATGATTTGATTATGGTGTGAAAGACTCCATGGATTTGGGACTGCGGAGAATTCGGTGGAGGAAATGACATCATTGCTTCCTCACCTTAACTGGGAAATGGCTCCAGAGAGAGAGGACCTTTATGCCATGGCCTTAATCGAAAAAGTGGTGGCATCAAATAATTGGGGACTGAAGAGTTTACCAGGCATTAGTCGGTCTGCATTGCATGCTCCCAATTTAACAGCATTGAAGACGGTCTTGTAATTGCGATGGAAACTGTGCTCTGGAGGGTGATTACAAACTTGCATCAAGACATTCTTAACATATTTGCAGTTTATATGAACCACAGCTTACTTGCATAGTATTTAATCTGATAGGGGAATACAACTCTTCTTGATGCCGTGATTATGAACGACTCCCCTTTGGCTAATTAAGAACAGTTTCTTTTTTCCCTCTCTCCGATTCTTTTGTTTCAGGAAGCAGTGTAGCTCAGTGGAAACACACATGACTTGTGCAGAGTTTGGAACATTCTGTTTCTATAGGTTACAAATTCCATTGTCCATTCTTGGCAGAGGAATTATGGGAACAATAGTCCAGGAAAGGAACTTTTCCAAGCTTTTTTGCACCGGGAATATGGCACAGCTGGCTAAGTGTCAGCTGCATAAGATCTCTCTGACCAGTAGGTCATGAGTTCGAGGCCTGCCCGGGTCGAGGTGGGTTCTCGGCCTTAAGTGTAGCCTGCTGGTGACCTTTGCAGCCCGAAAGACAGTTGCATCTGTCAAGTAGGAGATAAAGGTACCACATTAAAGTGGGGAGGCAAATTTTGACTGATTTATGAGGCCATAAAGAATCGTTGAGGAATGCGGAAGAAACAACAAAGGGACGCTGGAAGGAAACGCTGAGAGAGATGAGGAGTGCGTCAGCTCCCCCTGGTGGCCAGAAAGTTTGCCTCTGTTTGTCTATATATTGATAATATGTCAAAAATGTATGTACTGTACTGTATTGTGATAAATGTCACATGTTTATATGTCATATGGTGAACTGCAGGGATTGTCTGCAAGTATGTATACTGTAATCCGCTCTGAGTCCCCTTCGGTGTGAGAAGAGCAGAATATAAATAAAGTAAATAATAATAAATAAGCTAAAGGTACCAAACTCAGGTCTCTAAAGAGGATTTAGAAAGACCTATAGTTGGCAGAAATTACACCGCAAATATTTTTTGCAACAGGTGGCAGCCAGTTCGGTATTTACAATGCTGTAAATTGGATTTACAAGACTGGACTTCATGTTTATGGTCACTGAAAAATTGCTCCCAACACTTACCATGAGAAGATATGACTCAGTAGAAAAGTTAAAAATGCTTGGAAAGGGGGAAGGCAATAGGAAGAGAAAAAGACAATTTGCCAGATGGATGGACTAATTCAGGGAAGCCATAGCAGCCTTGAGTCTGTAAGACCTGCAGAGGACAGGCCTGGATTAACACCTTTTTGCGCCCTAGGCCACACTTTGGAATTATGCCCCCTTTAAGCCAACGTCTACCACACGCCCCCCCCCCCCGGGAAAGGGCCGTGACCTCTCCTTACCCACCGGGCAGCAGAACAGGAAGGCCAAGGCCACCAGGAGGCTCCAGCAGGCGCTTCCCATGGCCAGGTGGAAGGAGGTGTGTCCCAGGCAGCCGAGAGCCAGGGGCCGGGCCAGGACAGGAGAGCTGAGGCAAAGCAAGCAGGTGGGTAGGTATTCTCCATCCCTGTGTCCGTCCGTCTGTCTGTGCCTGGCCGATGTGCCAGAAAGGCAGAAGAGTCCCGTCTGGCAGGGCAAGGGGCAGGCCACGGCCACAGCCACAGCCCTCCCCCCGGCAGAGAACATGTCCCTCCCCCCCCGTGGACCCTGAGCCTTGACCCCGACTCTCACTCAGCCCAAGTCTTCTGGAGGAGCCTCCTATCTCCCTCCCTGCCTGCCTGCCTGATGGTTGCAAAGGGCTGCCCCCCCCCCAGATGTGCCCTCAAGGGCGGAGGCTCCCCAAGGGGGCGGGTCTGTTGCCAAACGAGAGCGAAAGGGGCCCCTTCCCTCCCACAAAAGCCATGTTTCGGCAGCTGAACCCACTCTCCCTACGCATTTTTTGTTGATAGAAGCCACGAGGAAAGACTGGCTGACATGGGCAACTCACCAGCCCTGGAGGAGACTCCGGCAAGAAAGACCTTCCGCCCAGGACTGCCCCCTCCCACATAACCCATTCAGAACACACACACACACACACACTCATAAGGGTCATTATTTGCACAAAAGCAGAGAGTTCCCCTGGTGAACAATAGCTCTCTCTCACACACACAGTCAGGAAGCGCTTCCCCTCTCCCTCCCTCCCTCCCTCCCTCCCACGAAGCAGAGCCCCCCACATGGCAGGCCTTCTTCTCCTTCCCAGCCAAGGTAGCAGCCAAGGGCCCCGGGGACAGCCTCCAAGGAAAGATGGAGGGAGGGGGCCAGCCAGGCCGGGGTGCCTGCCCGCACGCCATTCGTTCCCTCCCTCCGCAAAGGAGGCCATGTCCGGAAGGGAGGGAGGGAAGGAGAAGAGGGCCAGGTCCTCGGGATTGGACCTGGGGACAGAGCCAGGCACCCTCCTCACAACCAACACAACCGACTCCCCCTTGGCTTTCACAAGCTCCGAGAGTTGGGAGAGACCCCAGGGGCTGGATACGGCGTTTTTATTTGTTTCAACATTGGGGGGTGTCAGTGATCTGTGTCCCTCCTTGGCTTGCGCCCCTAGGCCATAACCTAGGTTGGCCTTATGGGTAATCCGGGCCTGGCAGAGGACTGTTAAAAAGAGGATGACTCTCATTCATGGGGCCACCATAACTTGAAACTGGATTGATTTCAGTTAGGAGGAACAACTACCTTTGAATCCAGGGAAGCAGCACCAACAGAAGGAGCTCTGCAGATGGAGAGACATATCCAGATGTCTTCTGGTAGCATTGAGATAAGCAATAGCCAGGATTGCATGATGTTAGAGTTGCTTTTGTTATGGTTCAACTGAACCATACATTGCACCATAAGGCAACAAAGATGTTCTCAGTCAGCACTTTGCCCAAGGCATCCTTTCTGGTGCTACGAGCTGCCAAAGGTCCCATGTAAGGGTCTGAGGATGGCACTGGGATATTTTTGTGTGTGTCAGGAGCAATTTCCTTTGTCTTCTCTAAGAGTGAGGAGGCATCTTACCATTGTCCAGCCAAGATGTAGTAGATCAGTGCTGTCCAACTTCTGGTGGGTCCAGGGCCGGATAAGAGGTCACTGATAACCTGCGGGGCCGCTCGGCCTCGCCCCCAGGCCCCGCCCCCAGCCCAGGCCCCTCCCCCTCCTAAAGCCGCCGAAAAAGGAGGAGTAGGCGGCGCCAAGAGCAGCGCGTCACAGGCCTGGCATGACGCACTGCCCCTTGGCACCGCCTACTTCTCCTTTTCGGCGCCCCCCCTCCCTTCCTAGGCCGGGGGAGCCGCCAAAAAAGGGCAGAAGGCGGCGCCAACGGCAGCACGTCACAGGCCTGGCATGACGCGCTGCCCCTTGGCACCGCCTACTCCTCCTTTTGCGCGCCTCCCTTCCTAGGGCCGGGGAGCCACCGAAAAGGGCAGAAGGCGGCGCCAACGGCAGCACGTCACAGGCCTGGCGTGACGCGCTGCTCCCTTGGCACCGCCTACTCCTCCTTTCGGCGCCCCCTTCCTTCCTAGGCCGGGAGCCACCGAAAAAGGGCAGAAGGCGGCGCCAACGGCAGCGCGCGTCACAGGCCTGGCGTGACGCGCTGCCCCTTGGCACGCTTACTCCTCCTCTTTTCGGCGCCCTCCTTCTAGGCCGGGGAGCCGCCGAAAAGGAGGAGTAGGCGGTCAAGAGCAGCGCGTCACGCCAGGCCTGTGACGCGCTGCTCTTGGCGCCGCCTTCTGCCCTTTTTCGGCTCCCCACCTAGGTAGGGAGGGGGGCGGCGAAAAGGAGGAGCTAGCTCTCTTCCTCCTCCCTGTCCCGCCTCCCCCTCCCCCCCGGCCGCCATTTTTTTTAAAAAAATCGATTTTTTTTTAAAAAAATTTAAAAATGGCGGCTAAGGGCATAGGTGGGGCCGTGTCCAACAGGCTACGGGGCCGGATCCGGCCCAGGGCCGCCAGTTGACAGCCCTGTAGTAGATAAAGCTATTTTTTTTTTTTCCTTTTTCCTTTCCTTAGAAGATAGCTCAGTGAAGCTTGTTAGCCCCAAGAACCTTTCCTATCAAGAATTGATTTCTTTTATCTTTAATAAACAAATTATTTTTGATCCTATGAAGTTGTGGATCTGCAGTCCTGTTCCATTCTGTGGAATGGAAGCCAATCCTTGCTCACTACATATCGGTTTCTGCTGCTTATGAACTGTGCATTTGGCACTCGCTACATTTTTGTGGAATCACCCATAGAAAGGGTTATTTTGAACCTAACAGCTCCTGATTCTCAACAGAAACTGCAAGTTGCTTCTGGTTTGAAAGAATTAGCCATCTGCAAGGCTGTTGCCCAGGGGATGACTGGATGTTTTACCATCCTGTGAGAGGTTTCTTTCATGTCCCTGCATTCGAAGCTGGAGTTGACCGGTAGGAGCTCACCCCACTCCCCAGATTTCAACCACCAACCTTTTGGTCAGCAGTCCTGTGGGCACATGGGTTTAACCCATTGCACCACCGAGAGGTGTAACTATTTATTTATTTATTTGGATTTGTCCATCGCCACTCCCATCCGGCTCGGGGAGACTTCCACACAGTAAAAAAACACAGTAAAAACACAGTAAAAAACACAATTTAAAGCATATGCGAATACATAAAAATCATACAAGCAATACAAGCAACCCGACAACGTATGGCAGTAGGCATCAGAGGCCTGCAGAGGGCCTGCAGTTTTAAGGGCCGAACGCCTGTTCAAACAATAAAATCTTGCAGGCCTTCCAGAAAGCCAGCAAGCTAGTCAGGGCACGAACTTCTGGAGGGAGCGCATTCTAAAGTGTTGGAGCGAAAGCTCTCCTCCACGTTGAAGTCAAATGATAGGTTTTACAACTTGGGATTACGAGAAGGTGGTGTGACTCTGAACGCAGTGGTCTGGTGGGACAATACAGGGTGAGGCGGTCCCTTAAGTACACTGGCCCCAGACCAATCAAGGCCTTAAATGTCAGAACCAGCACGTTGAAGGTAATCCGGTACTCCACTATGACATTAGAGTGTCATAATTGTTGCTATATCAGCACCCATAAATGGAATGGACAATTTCAGGGTAATTATGACTCTCTTTTTAATCATTTATTGTTGAAAGAAGTTATGGGGTCACGGTCATCTTCTGTGAAATTTTCATTGAGGATCCAATACATTTGATATTAACTGACCTCTTAAGCTTGTTTGTCAGAGTTTTTTTTATTCTCACTCTATAAACATTATTCTGGATAGATAATTTTGCTACCACCTCCAAGATAGCAGATGAAATCCTTCTCACTACTATTTGACTTCCTACAATTAGTAGATAATTTTGGGATCACATTATTGTAAGAACTCAACCCGAAGTTTGAAAGTTATCTAAGAGTTCTGTCAAGATTTTGGGTACCATCCACCTTCATTTGGTCTGGATTCCAAGTTATCTCTCTTTCTTCTTAAGGCTTAAACATATTATTTTTGGAGCTACAATTTTATGGAAAAACCTGGGAGAGGAGAAATGGCTTTTATTTTCCCTTCTATGTCTTGTTATGTCTGTTATTGAACATGTTCAGTTGTCAGTGTGTCCACTATATTTTGTTTAAAAAAACTTTCCAAACAATATCTTCGTTTAATGACAGATGGAGAAGCTTTAAGAGGCTGTCATTATGAAGTGACACTTTATGGACAAGCAATAAATATACGTATTTGAAAAAATAGTAAAATTCACGAACTCTTTCTTTGCAAGTAATTAGGAAAAAAGCTACTCATGGACCTCATTGAAACAGCCATTCACAGGAACAGCATCTATTTAACAGTTTATATTATTTGATATTTATGATGGACAGCTATGGCTCAACCAAACTCTAAATAATAAGACGGGTCATTACATATATCCTATAAGTGTTTTGGATTCCTCCCTGAACTCCTACAGGATATGCCATGCTGCAAAAATGTTGAAGTACTGTTCAGGAAATAGAAGAAAAACTGACGGAGCCATCTGTCCATTTGAGCAGTTTTAATTACCAGAGTTGAGCAACCCAGAAGGGCCGGCTTCCATCAGCTAATGAGACAGGATCAGAAAGAGAAAGACATTCCTCATCAGTGCATTAACCTCATTACAAGGCCTTGCTCATTCAGGGGTCAATTCAGGATACTCTTTTCCCCACTGCAGGCAAAAGGTTCTGGTCTTTACAAAGAGATGGAGTCGTTGCGGACAATCTCAGAAGATGTCTATTAGATAGATCTCTCTTCAGAAAATGTGTACAGAACATCTATCTATTAGGCATGGTTAGCTTCATTCGGAATCTTCGTAGTTCAGAATACATTCGGAAAGATTTGCTTTTTGAAGCAATTTTGAAGTTTTTTAGGAAACTGGAAGTCCATTTGCCCTTCCGAAGCTTTTTCCGCCATTTCTGTTACGAAGCAGTGAGTGAGTCAGAAATGATTCAGCATTTCCCCACTTCTGGTCCCTGAGGTGGCCTCCCATCTCCCGCAAGCCTGGGAACAGATTTAAAAAACAGTGGATGGTTTGAGCCTGAGAACCGATTTAAAAACAGTGGATGGCCTTTCCAGTGGATGGCTTTCCTCCCCTCCCATTGGGAAGCAATGTAATAGCCAGTGGATGGCTTTCCTTCCTCTTGTCCCCCGCATGAGCCTGGGAAGCAATTTATGGCTTTCCTTCCTCTTGTCCCATGAGTAAAAACCCAGGATGGCTTCCTCCCTCCTGTCTCCCCATGAGCCCGGTTTAAAACCCAGTAGATGGCTTTCCTCCCTCCCATCTCCCCACATGAGCCTGGGAACACATTTAAAAAACAGTGGATGGCTTTCCTCCCTCCTGTCCCCCCACATGAGCCTGAGAACCGATTTAAAAACAGTGGATGGTTTTCCTCCTTCCTGTCCCCCTGCATGAGCCTGGGAAGCGATTGAAAACCCAGTGGATGGCTTTCCTCCCTCCTGCCCCTCCGCATGAGCCTGGGAAGCGATGTAAAAGCCAGTGGATGGCTTTCCTTCCTCTTGTCCCCCCGCATGAGCCTGGGAAGCGATTTAAAAGCCAGTGGATGGCTTTCCTTCCTCTTGTCCCCCCGCATGAGCCTGGGAAGCGGTTTAAAACCCAGTGGATGTCTTTCCTCCCTCCCGTCTCCCCGCATGAGCCTGGGAAGCGATTTAAAACCCAGTGGATGGCCTTCCTCCCTCCTGTCCCCCCGCATGAGCCTGGGAAGCGATTTAAAACCCAGTGGATGGCTTTCCTCCCTCCCATCTCCCCGCATGAGCCTGGGAAGCGATTTAAAACCCAGTGGATGGCTTTCCTCCCTCCCGTCTCCCCGCATGAGCCTGGGAAGCAATTAAAAACCCAGTGGATGGCTTCCTCCTTCCTGTCTCCCCGCATGAGCCTGGGAAGCGGTTTAAAACCCAGTGGATGGCTTTCCTCCCTCCTGCCCCGGCATGAACCTGGAAAGTGATTCAAAACCCAGTGGATGGCTTTCCTCTCTCCTGCCCCCCCCCCCCCGGCATGAGCCTGGAAAGTGATTTAAAACCCAGTGGATGGCTTTCCTCCCTCCCATCTCCCGGCATGAGCCTGGGAAGCAATTTTAAACCCAGTGGATGGCTTTCCTCCCTTCTGTCTCCCGCCATGAGCCTAGGAAGTGGTTTAAAACCCAGTGGATCAATTTCCTCCCTCCCGTCTCCCGCCATGAGCCTGGGAAGTGATTTAAAACCCAGTGGGTGGCTTTCCTCCCTCCCGCCATGAGCCTGGGAAGTGGTTTAAAAACCAGTGGATGAATTTCTTCCCTTTGCTTCCCTTATTTTCTTATGTAAAACAACTACTTTCAAAGTAAAGGCCACCCAATGAAACAGGAAATAACACTTTGCAACCATTAACAAAGGATTCTGAAGTCTCGGAAGTTTTGAAAACTTTCAAACTTTTTTCTGTGAAAATCGGAATTGACTTTAGATCCGAATCACCAGCGCCCCCTACATCTGAAGCGAGTTTTGAACCATTTTTAAAAAAATGAAACAAGCCTATTATCTATATGTCCCCTTCATATTGTTTCCCTCTCCCTTTTAATCCTCATAGATTTATTCATACACAGTGATGGCTAGTTGTAACCAAGCTTGCATCTATACTGTAGAACGAATGCAGCTTGATATTACTCAAACTGCCATAGCTCAATACCAAAGCATGCAGGTGCTTCACCAGGCTACAGACCCCAGAATGCCATAGCATTGAGCCATTGCAGTTCAAGTGGTGTCAAACTGCATTAATTCTGCAATGTAGATGCACCCATGATTAGTTCCATGACCAAGTAGAGATGTTTTTTCTTCATGTCAGGAGAGACTTGAGAAACTGCAATTCACTTCTGGTGTGAGAGCATTTGCCATTTGCAAGAATGTTGCCCAGGGGAGGCCCAGATGTTTTGGTGTTTTTTCATCATTGTGGGAGGCTTCTCTCATGTCCCCGCAATGGGAAGCTGGAGGCAACAGAGGGAGCTCATCTGCATTCTCCCCCAGATTCGAACCTCCGACTTGTGGGTTTCAGTCCTGCCTGCACAAGGGTTTAACCCATTGCACCACTGGGGGATCCTACCAGGCAGAGATGTGAACTTAGGTCTCCCTGTTGCAAGTCCTGAACTTCAAATATTGCTCTACAATGGTTCTCCCAGATCAATTTTAACTATTAAAAGTTGTTATGGTGTTTGAAACGTGGTGAAAAGATAAAAATTTAGCAACGAATACCCTGATTTGCATAATTTGAACAATTTGCATATATGTAATTTTTGTTGAACCAAACATGTGACTTGTTCAGGTTTACATACTGAATTTTGATGGCAAAGAGGGAAATCCAATCCTAGTCCCAAATCACTATGTCATGCTGGATCTTGACATTGGAATTAGATACCTGACTTTGAATAACTGGACTAAGACAATATGGTGGTGCAGTGGGTTAAACTGCTGAGCTGCTAAATTTGCTGACTGAAAGGTTGGCGGTTTGAATCCAGGGAGCGAGGTGAGCTCCTGCTATTAGCCCCAGCTTCAGCCAATCTAGCAGTTCGAAAACATGCAAATGTGAGTAGACAAATAGGTACTGCTCCAGCAGGAAGGTAATAGTGCTTTATGCAATCATGCTGGCCATGTGACCTTGGAGACACCTACAGACAACGCCAGCTCTTCGGTTTAGAAATGGAGATGAGGACCAATGCCAGTGTCAGACACAATTAGACTTAATGGGAAAATATTTACTTTACCTATCTAAGGATGCATTTCTGTGCAGTATGCAGCATTTTGGTACAGAAAATATTCACCTTTTCCTATGCTTCTGCACCAGACAATTTTATGCAAAATTAAGTCCTGAACTGTGAAGATCCTGTCCTATATTATTCTCTTTTTTTATTATTATTTTTATTAGGGTTTTGCAAAATAAAACACAGTTGGGGGAGGGGGGGACAGGGGAGGATTTAGGGTGGGGTGAGGGGAGTAGGTAAACATGTGGTGGGGGGTATGGGGAGGGATAGGATTACATAATATGTCTTCCAGTCCGTTCCGCGAGATAGTACATTGTAAACTTGAATTTGCTTTCTCCGCTCCTTCAACCCTATTGCCCTCGCCTCTACTGCATAGACTTCCAATCATATTTTTATTGTTTTTAGGTATAGTTCTAAAGGTCGCCAATCCAAACTAGTTTTATTGCTTTGTTCATTTATAATGCTAGTTAGTTTGTCCATTTCTTTTAAGTCAATTAATTTAGATATCCACTCTTCTATCAGTGGAGTGTCTTCACTTTTCCATTTTTGGCCAATGTCATTCTAGCCGCCGCTGCCAGATAGCACAGGAGCTTATCTTTTTTCTTATCCATTTTCTCATCTGTTAAGTTTAATAAGTAATATTCAGGTTTTAGATCAAAATTTTCTCCCCATATTTTTTGCACATGCGAGTGGATAAGTTTCCAGAATTTCTGGACCTTTGGACATGTCCACCAACAATGATAAAATGTCCCTGGGTGCTTCCTGCACTTCCAGCATTTGTTGTTCGTGTTTTTATAATATTTCGCCAGTTTTTGAGGAATCAGGTACCAACGGAAGTACATCTTGTACCAATTTTCTGCTGTGGAGGTCGATCCAAGATATTTAGTTATCTTCTTCCATGTGCCTTCCCATTCCTGGAGTAGGATCGAGTGCCCTAAATCTTGGGCCCAATCCACCATTACCTGTTTCACCACTTCCTCTTCCAGATCCCACTCCAGCAACACATTATATAAGGTCCTGATATGTTTCCTCCTTTGTTTTTGCAGCTTCTCCCAAACTGAATCCTCTTTTGCAAAGCCTCTCTTGCTATCCAATTTAAAATATTCTTTTATTTGTAAGTAGTGAAGCCAAGAAATTTCATGTCCCGTTTCTCTTAACCTGTCTTGTGTTTTTAAGGTCCACTTGTTGTCTTTCCATTCTAGTAATGTTTTGTATGTAATCCATTTTTCCATTGGGATTTCCCTCCTATGTTGGGCCTCCAGAGGTGAGACCCATAGGGGGGTTTCCTGGTATAGTCTTTCCTTATATCTCTCCCAGGTCTTATATAGGGCAGCCCTAATGCAATGATGTGTAAAAATTTTTTCTAGTTTTACTTTTCCATACCAGGCATACGCATGCCAGCCTCTCCTCAAGTTGAAACCTTCTAGTTGTAATAATCTTATATTCCTTAATGTAGTCCATTCCATAATCCAACTCAGTGCTGCCGCGTCGTGGTATAGTTGTAAGTTTGGGAGGGCCAGCCCTCCCCTCTCCTTCCTATCTGTAAGAATCCTATGGTTAACTCTGGCCTTTTTACCGTCCCAAATAAATTTTTGGATATCTTTTTTCCATAATTTGAAATAAAAAGTCGTTCTCAATATTGGCATAGACTGAAAAAGAAAAATCATCCTTGGTAGGACGTCCATTTTGATCACCGCGATTCTACCTAGTATATTTAGTTTCAAGTATTTCCATTTTTCCAAATTTATCTTTATTGATTTCCATGTCGTTTCATAATTGTTTTTTAATAGTTGATTATTATGGGCCGTCAAATGTATACCCAAATATCTAACTTTCTTGACTACTTCTAGTTTCGTTATTCCTTTCAACTCCTCCCTTCTTTCTCTTTTGATGTTTTTTGTGAGAATCTTCGTTTTTGCATAGTTAATTTTTAGGCCTGCCACTCTTCCGTATTGTTCTATTTTCTCAATCCATTTGTTAATTGTCTCTAGTGGATCTTCCACAATACAAACGATATCATCCGCGAAGGCCTGGAGTTTGAATTCCTCTTTTTGTATTTTTAGCCCCTTTAAGTTTGGGTCCCCTCTGATCTCCTGCAATAATAATTCTAACATAAAAATAAAGAGAAGCGGTGACATCGGACAGCCTTGTCTCGTGCCCTTTTGTATTTGAATATATCCTGCTGAATTCCCATTCACCATGATATTTGCCCCCTGGTTTTTATAAATAGCTCTGATTGCGTTTATAAACTGAAACCTCATATCTTTTTCTTTTAAGGTCTCAAATAAAAAGTCCCAATTTGCATAATCAAAAGCCTTTTCGGCGTCTAGAAATAAAAATCCTACTTCTTTCTGAATATTTGTGTCATAGAATTCTATTGCACTGATTATATTCCTTAGATTGTTTCTCATATGTCTCGAAGGTAAGAATCCGGCTTGATCATCATTAATGGTTTCATTTAAATAAATTTTAAACCTATTGGACAAAATCATAGTAAACAACTTGTAGTCATTATTTAAAAGGGAGATAGGCCTGTAGTTTCTTACATTCATGGGGTCTGCTCCCTCCTTGTGTAAAAAAATAATATGTGCCATCTTCCATGATTCTGGTATCAACCCTTGTTGCAACACGCCGTTAAATATTTCTTCCAGATATGGCGTAACCTCTTCCTCTAGTACTTTATAGTACTTGGTTGTTATGCCGTCCGGGCCTGGTGCCTTATTATTTGGTAGACCTCTTATAGCATCTTTTATTTCCTTCGTTGTGACTGGTTTATTCAGTAATTCTCGATGGGCTTCGCTTATTTTCTCTAATTTTCCCCCCGCTATATAGGAAACAATGTCCTCCATCGCTATATCCTCTTTTTTGTATAGATTTTCATAAAATTTCCTGAATTCTTCGCCTATTTGGCTATTCTCGAAAATTTCTTTGCCCTTTACAATTAGTTTCGATATATGTTGTTTTTGTCTCTTTTCCTTCAGTTTTTTTGCCAGTAATTTACCTGGTTTATTCACATTTACATAGTGGTCCATCTTTAAATATTTGAGGTTTCTGGCTATTCGTTTCTCCTCTTCACTGTTTATTTCTTTCCTTAGTCCATCTATTTCCAGTTTAATTCTCCTATTATTGGGATTTTTTTTAAAGACTCTCTTTATCCGCCAGTTCCCCTCTTTGTCTTTTCTGTTTTTCTATTCTTCGCCTGTTTTTAATTGCCCCTTGTTGTATTAGGTGGCCCCTCATTACGGCTTTGCTTGCCTCCAACAAGGTTGTTCTTGAGATGTTCTCTTTATCGTTCAATGTAAAATATTCTTTAATTAGAGCTTTGTTTTGCGCTATATCCTCCTCTGTTTGTAACAAGTTATCGTTCAGTCTCCATCTTCTGTCTCTTTTGTGACCATAAAATGATATTAAAAGGGGACAATGGTCGGTGTTTATCCTCGGCAAAATTTTTATATCCTCCACCTTTGTTGTTAATATTTTGGAGGTCCAAGCCATGTCTATCCTGGACCAGGATGCATGGCGTGCCGAGAAGAAAGTATAGTCTCTTATCTTTTCATTCCTCATTCTCCATATATCTTCTAGGCCCAGATCTTGTTTTAAATTTAAGATTCCATTTGGTAATTTGCCTCCTTTAGCCCCCTTTCCTTTTCTTTTGTTTCTAGATCTATCCTTCTCACAGTCAATCACCCCATTATATTATTCTCAATAAAACTTCCTGAAAGTTGAAGTCAGATTTTCCAACTTATGTTTTTTTCAATGTTATCAGATGTTTTCTCCTTGGCATTGGAGTATCATAGTATTGTGGAATTTAAGTAGCCGTATGAATGGTTGGATTGTAAAAATGAGCCACTGTGTCAGGAATGTTGTTGTTCTCAAAGACTTTCATGGCCAGAATCAATGAGTTTCTGTGAGTTTTCCGGGCTGTATGGCCATGTTCCAGAAGCATTCTCTCCTGGCGTTTCGCCCACATCTATGCCAGGCGTCCTAAGAGGTTGTGAGGTCTGTTGGAAACTAGGCAAGTGAATGTCCTGGGTGGGAAAAAGAAGCAACAATGTTGATGTTTCTAAGGAAAATATTTGGGATTAGAATGGGAACTGTTGTGCCCACTTTCCATAGACGGCTTTCTGCCATTTGGTATCAGCAGTTTAATGGCAGACTATTAGTCACAATAGATCCTTAAACCGAGCACAAGTACACCAGTGTTGTCAAATTGCATCAACTTCGGGGCATGTACGATTAGTTTTATAGAACAACTAGCCATTGACTGTACAAGTTAATGGTATAATTTACATACTAAAATGCTATAAAGCACAGAATTTATTGATAGTTACATACCTACCAGCTGTAATCAATATATCTTGAGAATGAGACATAATCCCTTCCCTCATATTCCCTTACCACATTATTGCTCAGATCGGCATTGTTAATTCTCCCCTCCAAACCAAGATTCCAGCTCTACTAAATTTAAACCCCTTGACACAACATTCAGCCCACACGGAAACTGTGCCATGCATTAATGCCACTGAGCAACGTAATGTCTTCCAAAAGCCTTGTGGGTTTATATAGCGCTGGGCCAGAGTCTCACATAAATATTTTCCCATTAATCCTTGAACATTCGCCTCACCAAATAATCATTCCTCCTATCACTGGGCATATTTAGATTAATGTTATAGCTTAGTGTGTATGTGTGTGTATATATATCCAGTTTTGATTTCTACTGTTCTTTTTAGTGCAAAAGTTAGTGGCAAAGTTTTTAAGACATCAGAAAACATAAAGTTAACCCTTGTTTTCCAGTTCACATCTATGCCTTTGAATTTACCCTTGTACGGTTCTATTAGGCCAGTTTTTTGCACACAGCGGTGAGGGCAATGGTTTTGAGGCTAATACAGTAATATGTGTACCCACCACGACATCACTTTGCTCATCCTTAAATTGAGGGCTGTGTCTCTGTAGAAAGTCCTATTTCTGGATGCTCAAAGTCTCTAATAGACTCAGCAGTCAGCCAAAACAGAGATCTCGGTTTTGGCTGAACGTGATATTAAGAATGATTGGTATTCAACTGGTCATCTGAGACAGGGGCTTGGAAAGTTTCTTTACAAACTCCAAGAACCTGTGATTTGTGGTCCAAAAAATAAACTCTCTGAATTGAGGTTATGGTCATAGGTAGGGTTCACAACCCACAAAAGGTAAGTAAAACAATGGCTAGAATCCTGGATGGGTTTCCTGAATTTTCCAAGGTAACTGTTCCTAGCAAATACATCCTTCAAGCATCCTCTCTCTCTCCCATTTTAATATTTTTAAGATTTAAAATTATATTGTTTTTTTAAAAGTTTTAAGAAGTTCTGTGACTCAATAAAAAGCAAGGCACTACTATATCCTCCAGGCGCTGTAAGGCAGGGCTGCTCAGGAAGTCGATCGCGATCGACGAGTCGATCCCAAGACCATTTGAGGTCGATCTTCTGCTCCCGCCGCTATGCGCACTCTCCCGCCGCCGCCTTCCTCTGCCCGCATGGCTTTGGAGAGCGCTTTGAGCATTGGCGCATGCGTGCTGGGCGGAAACGGAGGTGAGACACCGTCAGCTTGGCCAAGGGAGAGAGGGAGAGAGCGCGGAGCCCTTGAGGTGCGGGCTGGGAAGGGCAGGGCGGCGACAGAGGAGGAGGCCGAAGCTCATGTGTGCGGCGGCGGCAGCAGTTAGATCGTTGTGACTTGGTTTTCTTAAAAGTAGCTCGCAGGCTGAAAAAGTGTGGGCACCCCTGCTGTAAGGCTTCCAAATTAGAATTTCCAGTCCACTTAGTGCAGTGGTTCTTAACCTTCCGAATGCTGTGACCGCATAGTACAGTTCCCCATGTTGTGGTGACCCCCAATCAAAACATTATTTTTGTTGCTACTTCATAACTGTAATTTTGCTACTGTTAGGAATCATAATGAAAATATCTGATATGTTGGATGTATTTTCATTCACTGGACCAAATTTGGCACAAATACTCAATAGACCCACATTTGAATACTGGTGGTGTTGGGGGGAGGGCTGATTTTGTCATTTAGGAGTTATAATTGCTGGGATTTATAGCTTACCTACAATCAAAGAGCATTCTGAACTTCACCAACAATGGAACCAGACTTGGCACACAACTCCCATGACCAACAGAAAATACTGGAAGGGTCTGGTGGGCATTGACCTTGAGTTATGGAGTTGTAGTACACCTACATCGAGAGAGTACTTTGGACTCAAACAATGATGGACCTGGACCAAACTTAGCATGGATACTCAATGTGCCCAAATGTGAACACTGGTGGAGTTTGAGGAAAATAGACCTTGACATTTGGGAGTTGTAGTTGCTGGGATTTATCGTTCCCATGCAATCAAAGAGCATTGTGAATCCCACCAATGATAGAATTTGGCCAAACTTCCCACATAGAACCCCCATGACCAACAGGAAATACTGTGTTTTCTGATGATCTTTTGTGCCCTAGGGGTCCTGACCCCCAAGTTAAGAAACACTGACATAGTGAAACAGTAAATCCAACATTCTACCATATTATTTTATTCCTTAATTATATTGAATATGAATATCTGCTCGGGAGTTTTACGTCTCCAACCATCTGCATAGAATATGCATTCTCTGAAATGCTGATTTAGCCAACACAGGCACTCGCTCAAAGGTTTCAATCGCATGGAGCGATTATGTTTCTCTTGTATTCCATTCAGGGCTGTGTTCAATGCAAGACAAATCTTCCTTCCAAGGAAAATGCTGCAAATATGTATCAAGATCACCTGTCTTATCTGCCTCCGTTTGGGCAGGTTGTTCACACACATGGACACAGGCACAGCCTGACACCGGGTAATTGTTTTTGCTAGGAGTAGTGATTTGTGCTCAACATCAATGCAGGCTGCAGTTCAGATCCCTTGAGGTCTGCCTTGTTTTTTATCCCCCCCCGCCCGCCCCCAAGGAAGAGTCAAGAAATAAACCAGTCAAAGACAGCCCTCAATACTTCAAACTAGCGACTACCTTAATTTTGGATACTGCTCCTCTCTACCCGCTTTGGCCCTTGAATAAATATCAGCGAACAGTCAAAATCAATGCCAACCATTTCCTTCTTCCCTATAGATCTTTTTCTGTTGCCAACAGTTTCTCTGGGAATTTTGGTGTAGAGAGATAAGGAAATGCCTATGCTAATAGGCTTCTAACAATGCATGGTTGCCTGAATGACAGCCAGCTGGATTTGTATGCTGACTTTCTCTTGCTTTTGTTCCAAACGTTGTTCCATTCCATTATTGGCATACAAGGTTAAGCGTGTTTGCTTATGATACATAATGTGCTCTTCATGATGTTTTGAGGAAGGGGTGGCAGGACACGACACACAACCTTGTGAAGTGTTTCAAATGCTCCAACGTGATATAGTCTCTTATGAAGCCAGCCTGTGGCATTGGGTTCATCCCCATGATGTTTAATCCAGAGCTCGAAATACATCACTGGGACTACACTCCCAGAATCCTCAGTCTGTATGGCCATGAGATTCCAGGATTTGAAGATCACAAAATAAAGTTCCCCCAAGGCCCTTTCCCTGCCTATGCAGTGGGCGGGGAAAGGTAATTACCTCCTCCCACGAAGGGAGGCGATTGGTTCCTTGGATGGAACCTCCTGGGGAATGGGCGGAGGCTGCCTATGGAGTTGGGGCAGCCTCCCCCTTCATTCCCATTTGAGGTGTTGACCCACCACTCCCTCCCTGTGACAGTATAGTGGTCGCCTTAGGGGCCGGGTAGGAATTTTTTCCCTTTCTACATTCTAGGTTTTTTTTTGCCTACCCTGTACTGTTACTGGGACTTTCTGGGATGGCGGTTCTATAAATAGGACAGCGTAAATAGTTTAGGGCAGGAATGGCAGAAAGACACAAACTTCCCACACAGAACTCCCATAACCAAGAGAAAATACTATAAGAGTTTGGTGGGCATTGGCCTTGAGTTTTGGAGTTGTAGTTCACCTATATCCAGAGAGCACTGTGGACTCAAACAATGTTGGATCAGGACCAAAATTGGCATGAATACTCAATATGCCCAAATATGAACGCAGTTGGAGTTCAGGGGAAATAGACCTTGACATTTGGGAGTTGTAGTTGCTGGGATGTATAGTTCCCCTACAATCAAAGAGCATTCTGAACCCCATCAATGATAGAACTGGGCCAAACCTCCCACACAGGACCCCCAGGAGGCAAGAGGAGGTCTCTACTTGGGGAAAGGGAGGCGGGCCTTCCCAATGCATGGAGAGGGAGAGACCAAGTAGACAACGGGTGGGGAGGGGGGTGTTTGTAATTTTGTGCCTTTATCGAGGTAGGTTTCTTAGGGTTTTTATACTTCAACACACTAGACTCCCCCCCCCCCCCCCGAGGTTCCAATTTCCCACGGCACACCTGATGATCGCTCACGGCACACTGGTTGGGAATCACTGGTTTAGGGTAATCCATAGACCCATTTCACTCATGCACTCTTCAAAGTTGGTTGGTCCAATGCACAAAGGCACTCACCTGGACGGCTGTTTAAGGGTGAGGGGGATACCATTGGTCCAGAAATTTTGAGAGCCCGGTTAAGTATTTCCAGAGATATTTTCTTGTGTTTTCCTTGAGAGGTTGCCCAGTTTTGAGTTATTGGGGACTCAGGAGAGTTTCCCAGTGTTGCCGAGGGGTCGTTCGCTCGCGGATGCTACCTCGGCTAGGCCACATCTTGTTCCCCTGACACCTGAGTTTAGTGAGGTTAAACTTAAATAGGTAACTTTAAAATAAAGATTGCCCAAATTTGATCCAATTACTGTTGTCTGTCTCATTATTTCCAGGGTTGGAAGGTAATTTTGGTAGCACCATCTTTTCCAGAATGGAGCCACTGAAAAGTGAGTGTCACACTCCTCTAATGCCAAGCCTATGGCTTGGGAACAGGATACTAGGCTTCTATGATGATCCGTTTTAGCCATTTTCCTTCGGCCAATCCAGTTTCTTCAACTTAGCCCAGTGGCTGTAACAGCAAGGGCTCAACTGTCACAGATTCCCATCCATAACAGGACCACGTGGCAACTGGTCATGGCTCCTCCTGTTCACCATCACCATTGCATCCTGGCTTTAGTATATTTTTTGGCATGGATTCTGGCTTGAAATTTTTTGATTTTCCTTAATTCTCTTGATTCTTTTTATTCAGTGGGACTAACTGGGAGTTGTGAATGTGTGGGACGGGTGGGTGGGGTGCACATTTAGGGGCTTGGCAGAGTCATCCTTTTAGCTTTCCCCCCTTCTTCCTTTCAGAAAATACTTCTAAAAGGTAATTATTATTAATATTTTATTATTGTATCATGTGTATTAGCCTCTTAATGGGGCTTATTGTAAGCCGTCCCCAGTCCCCCCTTGGGGGTTGAGAAGTTGATGGGGGCATAAATGAGGTAAGTAATAAATAATAGTAATTCCAGCAAGCAAAAAGAAAATCCTTCTCAGAAAACCACTACCACCTAGTTACCTTTCCTCTAGAATAGAAATTAGAAACAGCTTTAAGGAAGCATTAAACTCAATGTAGAAAGATGGGAAGAGAGAAAAGGTACAACTCCTGGCAGGGCCTAAAGTGCAAAAAAAGTGAGGCTTTTTAAAGGAAGCTCACAGAGATAGCTCCAGGCCTTTCCTGGGAAGTAAGAAGCCTCCTTAAAATATCTTGGAAAGCTGTGTGCAGGGAGAGAGAGAAGGAGTGCCTGCAGTTGTCAGTCTCCTGTAGAGTAGAAAGAAATAGCTTTAACAAAGCATTAAACCTGGTCTCCTCTACAGACAGAAGGAAAAGGATTGCAGAAATAGTGATGATATCTTAATTCTGATGCTTTTAATCCTGGTTTTAATCAGGCCCGGATTACCCATAAGGCCACCCTAGGCCATGGCCTAGGGCGGCATTATTGGGGAGACAGCAGGTCAAGACCCCAATTTTTTTAAGGCTGCCGCCCCCTTTGCTCTGCTCCCCTTGGCGCCTCCCTCCCTCCTAAAGCATCACGCCGGCCTCCAAAGCGGCGATTTCGGTCGCTTCTGAGGCCGCCTAACATGTCGCTTTAGGAGGGAGGGAGGAGCCAAGGGGAGGCTCCGCTTGGCTCCTCCCTCCCTCCTAAAGCGTCACGCTGGCCTCAGAAGCGGCAATTTCAGCCACTTCTGAGGCCGCCCGGCATGACCCTTTAGGAGGGAGGGAGGAGCCAAGGGGAGCCTCCGCTTGGCTCCTCCCTCCCTCCTAAAGCATCACGCCGGCCTCAGAAGCGGCAATTTCGGCCACTTCTGAGGCCGTCCAGCATGACGCTTTAGGAGGGAGGGAGGAGCCAAGGGGAGGCCCCACCCTTAGGGCCACTGCCATGCATGCGCGGCATCGGCTCCGGGGGTGGGGCTTTCCTTCCTCCTCCTCGCGCTGGTGAGGAGGAAGAGGCGGGGCCAGGGGCAGGGGTGGAGCCAGGGGCGGGGGCAAAGCCTTTGGCCTAGGGCGCCAAAAGGCTATGATCCGGGCCTGGTTTTAATGAAGGACATAAGGACAAACAATGCCTAAAATTATAGAAATGGGAACCTGGGAAGTCCCTCCCCACACCAAATGGGCCAGATAGGGTGCTTCCTTAACCCCATTGCTTAACCCCAGGCTCCCTTGAAGGAAAGAAAGGAAAGGGTCCCAGGAATGGAAAGTGGAGCCTTGTAAGTTCCCCATTGCTGCCAATGAGCCAGATCTAACCATATCTTTTGGGTGAGGGCTACCCACCCGATTTTGGGAGGCACGTGAAAACAGATACAGGCGTCTACCAGATTCAGAAACAGACTGAAGATCAGCCAAAATTCACAAGCCTACAGGATACCAATAACAAAACACTTGTAAAAACCTGCCCCATTGCAAAATTTAGAATTTCTTGCTTACTTGGTGGTGGTACCCGGATGTAGGACTATTATAGGAAATGGCAAAACACACCTCTTGGCCAGAGTGAAAGGGGAAGGTTATCATGAGTTGAGGGAACATGAATAATGGTGAGTCAATATCATGTCAGCACAGAGCTAGATTAGACAAAGATCAAAAAAAGGCAATACTTAAATATTTACAATTAACAAAACAAAATGGCAAAACAAGTGTTTTCTCATCACTGTCAAGTGCTTTGCTGGCATCACAGCACAGAGGATGCTTTCATTAGAGGTGAGAATGTAATTGTCAAGCAGAGGCCATGGCTTCTTAGCTAAAATAAGAGGGGAAATAATTCCATATTATTGGCAACCTATATTGTCAGGGGAGTGGGGGTGTCTTAAAGCATAGGCATTCTGTTTTCTGCACAAATCAAGTGAAATATCTACAAGACAAGTCCCAAAATGCCAAGACACCAGCTCTTCCATCTTCCAGGCATCTGTTTGCATTGCCCCATAGTTGGGATTCCTATGATTTTATTGTACACTGTTTTTATGCTCTTATATATATTGTATGGCTGCTTGCTCTGTTACGTGTAGCATGTTTTTTACTGTATGTTGTAATCCGCCCCGAGCCTGCAGGGAGGAGCGGAATATAAGATCGAATAATAAATTAAATAAATAAATAAAAGGAAAAAGCATCCTTTGCAGTTTTTTCCAGGGTTCATTGCAGCTCAGTAGCACCCTGGTGGCTGATGTTTGCAAGTTTTTTGCAGCCAGTTTTGCAGAACTTGCTAGGTGCCCTGCAAAATGTATCCCTTTGAGTTTAAAACCCCACCTTTTTTCCTAGGCACCATCCTCCATTTTGAGATCTCTTTTTAGTCTTCTCCAGGCTAGAGAACGACTCAGATGTGTCTTGGTCAAGCTAGGTCAGCTTAGAAAAGGCCATCGTAAGTACTACATCAACTTGCTGAGTTCGTTGTTGTATAGATAGCTAGCCAGTTATACCTTGCTGAAGTCCTGCACTTCCCTGTCGTATTTTGGGGCTATCTATCTGCAACTCCAGTAGTTCTGCCTTTAAAACTGGTCCTGAGTTAGCTTAGGGAAGGATCCTCTCCTTCTAAATAGTTACTCAGGGCTAGGTCAGGGAATATCCCTGGATTTCCCTGTCATTGGTGGAGGCTAAAGGGGGATTTTTCAATCCTTATCCCAGTAACCAAGGGAGAGAGGAGAGAGCCTTCAAGGGAGCTGTTTTATCCCTTTTTGAAAGTTAAATGCTTGCTTTTGAAACTGCTAAGAACTACTAAGATTTGTACCAACTTCCTCCAGGACTTTGCTCAAATAAAAGACACTGTTTTACTTAACTGAAGTGGGTTTGTTTGCTGGGACCCTTGAGCCTCAAAGAGAAGGCACCCACAGTCCCCCAGGTTGTGGAGAAAGGCACATCAAAGTTTTGATTCTTAAGTGCCTGGGCGTGACGGCACACCAACCATCTCATCAGATTGTCTCAACATTTGAGATAAACTCTTATTTTTGATCTTTTTCGATTCGTCTCCTCATCCCAAATGACAGCTACCATCAATGACATGAGTTTTAAGAGAATGCAAATGGGATTGCTCCGAGTTTGTTTTAAATCATACTGTTTGTTCATTAATTACCTCCACAACGATATGAATAAAACCAGCATATTTTATTTCATAAACGATAAAATTGAAGTTATTCCAAGCGCAAATACTAATTTTCCAATTTCTTTTCCTTATCTCAAGAACCATTCAAATAGCACTACATAATTTGCAATAGAAAACAATAATCTCAGATGAACCCATATAGTGATGCAATTGACTTGTGTCCATAGGAGGAGTGAAATAAAGTGGAAACCAGTGACATCTAAGACATGTGAAAGAAAGTTATGATTCAGGTTCAAGGAGGCTTCTTAACCATAGTAACAAAGACTTTAGAGAGCATCAAATAGACAACTTTTCAGGACATTGTAAATATATTGGTGCAGTGGTTTCCAAATCTAGACCCCCAGGTGGTGTGGATTTCCAATCCTCAAAAGACTAAGTCAGCATGGGAAACCATAAAGAATTCAGACACTCATGAAATAACATTTGGAGACACACATTTGGGAATCACTAGTGTATTATAGTATCAATATTGGTGCTTTGGACCAGAAATGACATCCTTATCATCATGCAGTCTGTATCAAACTAGCCATCCATGTTGTTTTATTCCTTACGTGCAGCTGCTCCTCCTTTGGGAACCTCCTTGATCTCTTTGTGAGGAAACTTGGCCTCTTTGAGAGGCAGAATTGTCTCATTCTCAGCAGACTCTGGCAGGTCCAAGGGCTCAGGCCAACCCTGTGCATGTTCACCTTCTCTTAAAGCCTCCTCAGATCCAGACTCCTCTGACAAGCCAATCCGTGCCTCAGTCTTTTCTTGAACTGGATTATTATGGGTGTGTTCATCATCTCCCTTCACTTCCTTGCCAGTGTTTGGACCTTGCGAGTCCACTGGATTCATTGCAGCCCCACTACCATCATTCAGAAGGCTATCCACAGTTGTTTTATCTGGTTGCATCTCAGGAACCTTTTCCGATTTCGCAAGATTGCCTTCTGGGTTTTCAGGCACGCTGGAGCTTGAGGTGCTATGTTTGCTTCCCATCTCCGAAGCTCTCTGCTCTTAGACAGTATACTCTGAAGTCTGAAAAGGTGTCCTGCCCAGATGTCTTCTGATACACAGCCTGCAAGACAGAAATGTCAGAAAACCCTAATAGAAGACATGAGCCAGTTTTGCTACCAGTTTAGAAAAAAACATACTTCTACTTTAATTATTTGAACAGAAGCTTAAGTTTTAGGTCCCCTGCTCTAGTTTTGATAACTTTCCCTCCATTTGTGAGGATCCTGTTTTTCTCAAATATAAACTATACAGTTTCCCACTTTAAATACCATGGCATATCACACAGAAACATGGAATTTGGAGAGAGAGAAATCCTGCTAGAGAGCTTCAAAGCATCCCCTTGGACTATAGCAGGGCTGCCCAACTGGCCGTCCGGGGGCCGTATATGGCCCCCAGCCCCTTCCCTACGGCCCCCGCCTACCCTGCAAAAATTAATATTTTTTTAAATAATTTTTTTTAAAAAATTCAATCTCCGGGGGCTGGGTGATGTTAGGCGTCATGCCGGCACCGAGCCTGACGTCACCCAGCCCCGCCCGCTCCCTTCCTCCTTCTCCATCCCGCCTCTCCCCCCGGCGCACCAATCGGGAACGCCGGGGGGGGGGGGGAGGGAGGAGGCGTGCCTAAAGAGGAGGAAGGGAAGCGCTTCCCTTCCTCCTCTTAGGCATGCCTCTGCCTCCCGGCGCACTGATCGGTGCGCCGGAGGGAGAGGCAGAACAGAGGAGGAGGCTGGCGTGACACTTTAGGAGGGAGGGCAAAGCCATGGAGGGCTCCCTTGCTTTTGCCCTCCCTCCTAAAGGGTCATGCCAGCCTCAGAAAATCGCCGATTTCTGAGGCTGCTGCCCAGAGAGATGCTCTTGGTTGCTGGGGAAGCTTAAGAGGAGTAGTGGTTCTCATGAAATCGTGGCTGAGGCTGGGGGCTTTAGGAGGAGGGGCGGGGGGCGTGGCCGGGGCGGAGTGGCGTGGAGCGGCCCCCCCAGGTCATCAGTGACTGGAAGTCTGGCCCTAGGTCCGCTAGAAGTTGGACAGCACTGGACTATAGCACAAGAGCTTTCTAGCAGAACATTCTAAGCACCTCACCAAACAACAACAATGGACAGATTTTTGGCAGTTCAAGGGGAAATAGCATACAATTGGAAACATGGCTATCTATTTATTTATTTCATGAATAAAGCATTGCACACATATAAATCTGATAGAAATAGAAGGCATATAAGTGGATAAATAATTTTTGACCAAAACCGGGCAATAGCAACTGAATTGTCTGTAGCTTTAAACAATTCCTCCTCGGTATATGAGACAGGTCATTGTGGACAAGCATACAGTTGTGGAGTTTTTTGTTCTGATCCAGTGTCACACAAGGTGGGGGATTCTATTAGGTAATTCTATTTGCTAGGTTGTCTTTTGATCTGCCTACTCCACTTCTGAGTCTGTTCAGGGTCTTCCAAGTTGCCCATTCTTGGTTTGCGCCTGGAGGCAAACCTTTGTGGGGGGCCATCCAGTTGCTGCCCAGAGAGATGCTGTTGCTGTTGCTGGGGGAAGCTTAAGAGGAGTAGTGGTTCTCATGAAGCTTTCCATTGATTTGAGTCTACTGGGAGGAGGCTGATAGCCATGCAGTGGATGGCTTTCACAGTCTTCAACCTTATTTCTCTCACAGTTAGCAGCAACTTCCCAGTTAGCAGTTGGCTGCCCAAGACAGTGTTTCCCAACCAGTGTGCCATGAGCGATTATCAGGTGTGACATGGGAAATTGGAACCTCCAATACCCTTTCTTCCCCCCTCCTGCCCACAGTGCTCTCTAGGTGTAGGTGAACTACAACTTCCAAACTCAAGGTCAATTCCCAAGCAAACCCTTTCAGTACTTTCTGTTGGTAAGAGAGTTCAATATGTCAAGTTTGGTTCAATTCCAATTTTGCAAGAGTTCAGGATGCTCTTTGATTGTGTGTTAACTATAAATCCCAGAAACCGTACCTCCCAAATGTCAAGGTCTATTTTCCCCAAACTCCATCTGTGTTCACATTTGGGCATATTGAGTATTCATGCCAAGTTTGGTCCTGATCCAACATTGTTTGAGTCCACAGTGCTCTCTGGATATAGGTGAACTACAACTCCAAAACTCAAGGTCAATGCATACCATAACCACTCTTGGTTATGGGAGTTCTGTGTGGGAAATTTGTGTCTTTCTGCCATTCCTGCCAGGATATCTATGTTGTGTTCATCAAAACAGGTCCAAGTTTCACACTGAGTGTATAAGTACATTTAAAAACATATTAACTATATGTATTATTGTGTTAGAGTATCATTTTGTGTCATTTTGGTTGGTGGTGTGCCCCAGGATTTTGTAAATGTAAAAAATGTGCCGCGGCTCAAAAAAGGTTGAAAAACACTGGCCTAAGAAACTATTAAAACCAGTATTAGGTTGACCAGTTATGACCACAACATTGACCAATTATGACCATAAAATAATGGATTTCCTGCCTCCCCCATTGGAGTTTGAATTCCTTTCCTCCAATCATTTTTGCTAATAATTGCATCAAATATAAATTCAAAGATCCATCCACTTTCCACTCTCATTCTGCAGAATAGGGGAAAATAATACAGCTAAGCCTTTCTAATATTTGACTTGAAGCTGTTAGCACTTACTTAAAAAGACAGCCTTTGAGTTGGGAATGTGGCGCAGGTGGCTGGGTGTCAGCTGCATAAGATCTCTACTGACCAGAAGGTCATGAGTTCGAGGCCTGCCCGGGTCGGGGTGAGCTCTCGACCAATTTGTGTAGCTTGTTGTCGACCTTTGCAACCCAAAAGATTGTTGCATCTGCCAAGTAGGAAATGTAGGTGCCACTTTGTGGGGAGGCTAAATTTAACTGATTTCTGGAGTGTTAAATTGCCTCTATGTCTGTCTATATATGTTGTATCTATGCAAAAAGGGAGGGGGGTTCACCAACAACAATGAGAGCAATGAGGAACAAACAACTAGGAATAAACAATGCTGTTGTATTGAACAAATAAATTGCAATATGCAGGTATACAACTAACCAGTCATGGTACAATGTGAATATATATGTTGTATGTCAATGGCATTGAATGTTTGCCTGTATATGTGCATTGTGATCCGCCCTGAGTCCCCTGCGGGGTGAGAAGGGCGGAATAGAAATGACATAAATAAATAATAAAATAATTGGGGCAGATCTGTTTCATTCCTACACAAGATGCTAAAACTAACCAGTAACCACTTTTTCCAAGAATCATTTCTTCAATCATTCACTTGACACATTTGTTTGGTATTAGTAGTTTCAGTAAAGACTGAAATCCTATTCCCCAAATAGGAGAACATCTGTGCAAGTGTGCATGTGTGAGCTTACAAGCAGGAGAAAGTCTCCTATTTTATTTTTTTAGGAGTTTACCATTTAGATATTCCTTTTTATTAAGTTGCCCTGAAACAATATCATATTGAGTTGATGCTCTAGAGCAGTGTTTCTCAACCTGGGGGTCGGGACCCCTACGGGGGTCACGAGGGAGTGTCAGAGGGGTCACTAAAGACCATCAGAAAACACATTTTCTATTGGTCATGGGGGTTCTGTATGGGAAGTTTGCCCCAATTCTATCATCTATCATTCTATCATCGGTGGGGTTCAGAATGCTCCTTGATTGTAGGTGAACTATAAATCCCAGCAACTACAACGCCCAAATGTCAAGGTCTATTTTCCCCAAACTCCATCAGTGTTCACCTTTGGGCATCTTGACTATTTATGCCAAGTTTGGTCCAGATCCACCATTGTTTGAGTCTGCAATGCTCTCTGGATGTAGGTGAACTACAACTCCAAAACTCAAGGTCAATGCCCACCAAACCCTTCCAGTATTTTCTGTTGGTCACTCATGGGAGTGCTGGGTATCAAGTTTGGTTCAACTCCATCGTTGATGGAGTTCAGAATGCTCTTTGAGTGTCGGTGAACTATACATCCCAGCAACTACTCCTCCCAAATGACAAAATCACCCCCCACAACCCCACTAGTATTCAAACTTGGATGCATCAGGTATTTGTGCCAAATGTGGTCCGGTGAATGAAAATACATCCAATAGTTTACATGATGATTCAGAACAGTAGCAAAGTTACAGTTATGAAGTAGCAACGAAAATGAGTTTATGGTGGGGGGGGGGGTCACCACAACATGAGGAACTGGATTAAGGGGTCGTGGCATTGCGAAGGTTGAGAAACACTGCTCTACAGACACAGGTGCGGGCAGGTAGCCAGGGGGGCTAAGGGGGCTTCACCCCCCAAATTCTCAGGGTGGTCCGCGAAAAGGCCTTACTGGTACATTATTTAAACTGTTATGTTTATTCATATCATGATCTGATCACCATGCTCATTATATCCCACATTAATGGGGTTATTGGGATAACAATACAAAAGGTTTGCTAGGGTAGACCCTCTTCCACCCAGTCTCAGCCCCTCCCGAACCAAACTCAGCCCCCCGAATCAAAATCCTGGCTACGGCCCTGCACAGGTGGTATACACACAATAGTAGAAGTTATAAATGAGCAAAATACCTAGCTAGGTATTGCCTAAATCTCCTCCAACTGTACTTTATCTGTTACATTTACTCTTCTACACATGTATGCTTTTGCCATAATAAGAAATGAATGTCAACACAACAGCATAGCATCATCCTTTGTAAAACATACCTTCCCTGACCTGCAGAGCTCCTTCTGGACGCAACTGATTTACATTAGATGGAATAGCTGGGTTTAAATAGGGCGATGTAGTTACACTAAATGCTTTCCCCATAGGACAGGGCATTATATATCCCTAAAACATACTTTCTATCCCATGCTTTGGAGTTGGCTTTCCCCCCTTTTGTCATAAGATCGTCTACTACCCAATAATCTTCCTTGAATTGAGTTGAAGATCCTTCCTACAGTAAACATGCATGATGCTCTTGTTTAATATCAATGCTTGTATAGGCATTCCAGCCATATATGGCCACTACATTAGCTCCATCTCTATCCCTTTAACACAGGCAGCCTTCAACTGAAACTTCCCCAATTATTATTATGTATGGGAGGAACAGCTTCACCTGACAAAGATCTTAATATTAACACAACTGTGATCCTAAGGAAATCTTTCTGCATCGTCTAATAGGCTATCAGGTTCCTTAAAGCAGTGTTTCCCAACCTTTTTTGAGCCGTGGCACACTTTTTACATTTACAAAATCCTGGGGCACGCGACCAATCAAAATGACACAAAATGACACTCTAACACAGTAATACATATAGTTAATATGTTTTTTTAATGTATTTATACACTCAGTGTGAAACCTGGGCCTGTTTCAATGAACACAGCATAGATATCCTGGCAGGAATGGCAGAAAGACACACATTTCCCACACAGATCTCCCATAACCAAGAGTGGTTATGGTATGCATTGACCTTGAGTTTTGGAGTTGTAGTTCACCTATATCCAGAGAGCACTGTGGACTCAAACAATGTTGGTTCAGGACCAAACTTGGCATGAATACTCAATATGCCCAAATGTGAACACAGATGGAGTTTGGGGAAAATAGACCTTGACATTTGGGAGTTACAGTTTCTGGGATTTATAGTTAACACACAATCAAAGAGCATCCTGAACTCATGCAACAAGGGAATTGAACCAAGCTTGGCATATTGAACTCTCATTACCAACGGAACGTACTGAAACGGTTTGCTTGGGAATTGACCTTGAGTTTGGAAGTTGTACTGTAGTTCACCTACACCCAGAGAGCACTGTGGACTCAAACAATGTTATGTTATGTTGTTGTTTGTTTTCTATCCAGAATCACAATGTTGGAAGGAGGCTCACCACTTTAAGGTCCCTAAAACAGGCATGGGAAAACTTTGGCCCTCTGGGTGCTTTGGACTTCAACTCCCACCATTCCTAACAGCCTGAGGCCCTTTCCTGCTTGAATGGCTGAGGGGGGAAAGGAAAAGAGCCCGAGGCGGCTAGGAATGGTGGGAGTTGGAGTCCAAAACACCTGGAAGGTCCAAGTTTGCCCATGCCAGCTTTCGACAGAGACCTCTTCCTCCCCCTTCGCGCCCTTTCTTCCCCCTCCTGCCGAACACTTACTTTTTCTTCTACACTGCTGCTTCTGCTGCCATTTTGATCCGAGGGGGCAGCGTGAGCGTGTTCAGGAGGGGAGGGGGGAGGGAGGAAGACGTGACCTGTGCAGGCGCTACTGCGCAGACTCACCCCAGAGCAAAGCGAGGCAAAGCAAGCAGAGCGAGGCTGGGAAGAAGGGAACCTGAGTGGAGAATAAAAAGTGTTCGGCAGGAGGGGGAAGAAAGGGTATTGGAGGTTCCAATTTCCCATGGCACACCTGATGATTGCTCACGGCACACTAGTGTGCCACAGCACACTGGTTGGGAAACACTGCCTTAAAGTAAAGGTAAAGGTTTTCCTCTGACATTAAGTTGAGTTGTGTCCAATTTTAGGGGATGGTGCTCATCTCCATTTCTAAGCCTAAGAGCCGGCATTGTCCGTAGACGCTTCCAAGGTCATGTGGCTGGCATGATTGCATGGAGTGCCATTACCTTCCTGCCAGAGTGGTACCTATTGATCTACTAACATTTGCATGTTTTTGAACTGCTAGGTTGGCAGAAGCTGGGGCTAGCAACAGGTGCTCATGCTGCTTCCTGGATTCGAACCTGTGACCTTTTGATCAGCAAATTCAGCAGCTCAGCGGTTTAATCCACTCCGCCACCAGGGGCTCCAAGTTGCTTAAGGAGCCCCAGTATTTAATCCATGATGATGATTTGTATGCTGCATTTCTTCCCAAATTCAGTTTCAAAGCAATTAATTTCAAAGAATGGCCATCGCATTCAATTAATTCAGAATTCATCCTCAAGACAGATTTTGGTAATCCAATCAAGCATTGTAGTTGAAGAAGAACCACAGAAGAAAAGGATTGGAATAGGCTGACCATATAAAAAGAATGCAGGTCTCTTGTGCATTTAAGACACAGAAGGAGTACATTTCATCTGCTGTCACTTGCATAACAAAATTTCTTATGGTGATGTGCCTTCAAATATGCTTGATGTTGTCACCTTTATCTCATGCTGCATAGAGGACAGGCAGATAATACCGTGTTTCCCCGATAGTAAGACACCCCCGATAGTAAGACGTATCGGGGGTGTCAGGGGGGTCGGCTAATATAAGCCGTACCCCGAAAGTAAGCCGTACCTCATCGCCGCCGCCGCCACAACCGGCCCATTGGCCGCGGCACACCTCCGCGGTGCACCTTTCTGCCAGGCCTCTCTGACGCGCCGCCTCTTGCTCTCTTCCCCCTCCCTTTCTTCGTCCAAGGAAGGGAGGGGGAAGAGAGCAAGAGGCGTGGCGAAGCGGCGCCGCGTCAGAGTGATGCGCCGCCGCCGCCACGCCTCTTACTCTCTTCCCCTCCCTTCCTTGGACGAAGAAAGGAGGGGAAGAGAGCAAGAGGCGTGGTGAAGCGGCACCGCGTCAGAGTGACGCGCCACCGCTTCACCACGCCTCATGCTCTCGTCCCCCACCCTTTCTTGGTACGAGGGCGGGAGGGGGGAGAGAGCAAGAGGTGCCTGTAGACGTTCCTGCGTGTGCGCCGCCGGCCACGCACGTGCAGAAAGCTGCGCCGCGGAGGTGTGCCGCAGCCGATGGGGCCGGTTGCGGCGGCAGCAGCATGACGGCGGCGGCGTGGTGGGCGTGGCGACGGGTTATGTCTTAGTTTATATAAGACGTACCCCGAAAGTAAGACGTAGGGGGACTTTTCGGGGGGAAAAGAAAGTAAGACGCTGTCTTACTTTCGGGGAAACATGGTAATATCAAAATAGTCAGAAGCGCTGCAAGTTGCTTCTGATGTGAGAGAATCAGCCATCTACAAAGACGTTGCCCAGGGGACGCCTGAATGTGTTATGGTCCTGCGGGAAGGCTTCTTTCATACTGCATTATCACAGGATGTCTACCATTGGAGAAATTATACTGTTTAGCCGGTATTGCACTACCTGACATCCGTTGGAAAGAAGCAGTCTGTAATGAAAGGACCAAGGCATCGGCATCTCTGGCCCATCCTATCATAGAATCATGGAATCATTGATTTGGAAGAGACCTCGTGGGCCATCCAGTCCAACCCCATTCTGCCAAGAAGGAGGAAAATCGCAATCAAAACATCCCTGACATATGGTCATCCAGCCTTTGTTTAAAAGCGTCCAAAGAAGGAACCTCTGCCACAGAGAGTTCCACTGTCGAACAGCTCTCACATTTAGGAAGTTCTTCCTAAAGCTCAGGCGGAATCTCCTTTCCTGTACTTTGAAGTCATTGTTCCATGTCCTAGTCTCCCCTCACATATTTATACATGGCCATCATCATGTCTCCTCTCAGCCTTCTCTTCTGCAGGCTAAACATGCCAAACTCTTTAAGCCGCTCCTCATAGGGCTTGTTCTCCAGACCCATAGTCATTAGGCATGGTTGGGTTCATTCAGAATCTTCGTAATTCGGAATAAATTCAGGAATATTTCCATTTTGAAATGATTTTGAAGTTTTAAAGGAAAACGGAAGTCCCTTTGGCCTTCCAAAGCTTTTTCAGCCATTGGAAATTATTCAGCTTCCCTCCCCCCCCCCCCTTCAGTTCTCTGGCCTCCATTCAAACCAGAGATGCCTTCTAAACAGGTGTGAATGGATTCCCTTTTTTCCCTTTCCCTCCTGTGTGAGCGAGAGAAGCAGTTTTAACCAGTGTGGATGGGATGGATCCATGTTGGTTTAAACCAGTGTGGATGGGGTCCTTTCCTTTCCTTTCCCTCTTGCCTCCTGAGTCACTCTTAAGCGAGAGAAGCGTTTTTAACCAGTGTGGATGGGATGGATCTGCGTCGGTTTAAACCAGTGTGGATGGATTCCTTTCCTTTCCATCTCCTCTTCTGAGTCAGTTTTGAGTGAGAGAAGCCGTTTTCACCAGTGTGGATGGATTTCCTTCCTTTCCTTTCTCTCCCGCGTCAGTTTAAACCAGTGTGGGTGGGATGGATCCGCGTCAGCTTAAACCAGTGTGGATGGGGTGCATCCGCGTCAGTTTAAACCAGTGTGGACAGGCCCAGATTAGCATCTTTTGGCACCCTAGGCCAAAAGAAACCCCGCGCCGCTCCCAGGGCGCGGAAAGGCCCCACCCCCAGGGTGCGGAAGGCCTCACCCCCAGGGCGTGGAAAAAGGATCTGTCTTGGAAGCCCGGCTGGCGGGCATGCGTGCTCATGCATGCATGCCAGTCACGGGAGGAGCAGGGCGGTGCCCTTCCTCCCTCCTTGCCGCCCTCCTTCCTTTACGCGGGGGTGGAGGGGGTGAGGCGGAGGAGGACCAGGGTGGGACTTCCCTCCTCCTCCCCGCCCCGAGAGGAGAGGAGGGGGCCCTCCCCCCTGCTGCCTCGCCGAGGGGAGGCGGCGAGGAGGACTCTCTCTCGGGAGGGGGCAGGCCCGGTAAAAGCTTCCCTTCCTCCTCCTCGCCGGCTTCCTTTACAAAAAGTTTTTGAGGAGGAGGATTCTGCTCGGGGCACTCTCCCCCTGCCCTCCCGAGGTAAAGCTCTCGGGAGAGGGCCCTAGGCGGTTTTTTAAAAAGTTTTGTGGCCTAGGGTGGCCTTATGGGTAATCCGGGCCTGAGTGTGGATGGATTCCTTTCCTTTCTCTCCCACATCAGTTTAAACCAGTGTGGATGGATTCTTTTCCTTTCCCTTCCCTCCCGCTTCAGTCTTAAGCGAGAGAAGTGGTTTTAACCAGAGTGGATGGATTTCTTCCCTTTGCTCCCCCCTTCTGGAGTAAAACAACTACTTTAAAAGTAAAGACCACCCAATGAAACAAGAAATAACACTTTGAAACCATCAACGAAGGATTCGGAAGAAGTCTAGGAAGTTTTGAACTTTTTTTTCTGTGAAAATCAGAATTGATTTTAGATCCAAACCACCAGCTCCCCCTACATCTGAAATGAGTTTTGAACCATTTTTTATTTTTAACAAACAAGCTTAATAGTCACCCCCCTCTGGACACATTCTAGCTCTTATCAACATCTCCCTTCAGTTGCAGTGCCCAGAACTGAACACAGTATTCCAGGTGTGATCTGACCAAAGCACATCAGCCAGCAAGCCAATGCCTTAAATCAAGAAATAGCTTCCTAAGTTCTACAGAGATACTCACAGGAACACCTCAGCAAGTGAGAGTCCAAAAATGGCAGGCAAAAACTCAGAACCTCAATCGGTGGCTGATATCAGATGAGAGGCTCCCACTGGGCACACAGAAGATTGGGTGACTTGGAAAGTGCTGAACAGGCTGTGCTTTGTCAGCACGAGATGCAGAGCTAACCTTAAGAAATGGGGCTACAAAGTGGATTCCACGACAGGTGAGTACAGAGAAGAGCAAACCACAGACCACGTACTACAATGTAGCCTGAGCCCTGCCACATGCACAATAGAGGACATTCTCACAGCGACACCAGAGGCACTCCAAGCAGTCAGGTTCTAGTCAAAGGACATTTAGCATAATGTCAAGTTTTTAAACTTTGTTTGTGTTTTTAAATGCATTGTAACTGTACCCTCAATTCACTCCTGACATGATAAATAAATCAGAAGTGCTACCCAATTGTTATATACTATTATATCATAAATCTTCTTTATGAGAGCCACCAAAAGTTACATGGTCAACACTAGAAAAGATGGCTGAATTAAACCAAGGTCACCAGAAAACGGTCGTAGTCATCAAAACAAGAGATTACAGAATGCAAGTTTCTTAATCACTGTCAAGTGCTTTGTTGGCATTATAGCACAGAAGGATTTTTAATTAGAGGTGAGAATGTAATTATCAAGAAGTGGTCACATTTTCTCAGTTGAAAAAAAAGAGGAAGACCAGATTCCATGGTGCGGGAGGAATTTAATGCCTATGAGTGATTGGCAGGATGGGTAACAGAATCGGACGATCTCCTGCCCTTTCATAAGGCCACACCTATGCAGTATGTTATTTATTTATTTATTTACTTTATTTATATTCCGCTCTTCTCACCCCGACGGGGACTCAGAGCGGATTACAGGCACACATACTTAGCAGACAATCCCTGCCGTTTCCACATACACACAGAGATGAACAGAGGCAAACTCTGGCCACCAGGGGGAGCTGACACACTCCTCATCTCTGAACTGAACTGACTGAACTGAACTTTATTATTTATGAGTTGCCCTCCACGTTTGTGCTCCGGGCGACTTACACAACTAGCGATTAAAATATTAAGAATATTAAAATATTAAATGGTTAAAATACTAAAATATCAGACTCGGTGAGTTCCGAGTTGCTGGTTTCTCTCAGCGTTCCCAGCGTCCCTTGTTGTTCCTTCCGCATTCCTCAGCATCCCTGGAGTTAATGGCCTCATAATTCAGTCAAAATTTTCCTCCCCACTTAATGTGGTACCTTTATCTCGGAGGGGCTACTCGGGGGGGCTGACAGGGATGCAATCTGTCATTAATGTGGGATATTGAGCATGGTGGCATGATATGAATAAACATAACAGTTTAAATAATGTACCAGTAAAGGACCACCCTGAGAACAGCTACATGCCAGTGGTACCTTTATCTCCTACTTGACAGATGCAACTGTCTTTCGGGCTGCAAAGGTCGACAGCAGGAGGCCCCACCTCGACCCAGGCAGGCCTCGAACTCATGACCTACTGATCAGAGAGATCTTATGCAGCTGAAACTTAGCCAGCTGCGCCACATTCCCGGTGCTACCCTGGATTGGGATTGTCCAACCAGAAGACTGAAATTCTCACTATTTCTTATATTGGGTTTTCCTGGCCAGGGCTGCTGGGAACTGAACTAGAACAACTTATATATTATCTATGAAAGCTACCGTGCAGTGATCAACATGTCATGGAATTCTCCATTCACCCCTCAGCTTATCCACCTGGAGAACATGCTGGAAAGATGCTCAGGCAATGAGTTTTGAACAATAGGACACTTTCTTGCCATTTCAGAAAGACAGATCATGCATGTTTACTGTGAAAGGGATGCTCAACTCAGAGCTTTCGGATGCATTTATACCAGATATGGGCAAACTTCGACCCTCCGGGTGTTTTGGACTTTAACTCCCACAATTCCTAACAGCCTACCGGCTGTTAGAAATTGTGGGAGTTGAAGTCCAAAACACCTGGAGGGCCGAAGTTTGCCCATGCCTGATCTATACTGCAGAATAAATGCAGTTTGACACTTTAGCTGCCATGGCTCATGACTATGGAATCACGGGAGAGTGCTTGTGCCTCACCAAATTATATTTTTTAGGATTCCATAGCATTGAACCATGGTAGTTAAAGCGGTGTCAAGCTGCAATAATTCTACAGTGCAGATACACCCATTGCCTTTATCACCTGAACCTATTGTGAAATTTCCTAGAAGGTTCCCACCAGGTTTCATACCCTAGAACAGGGCTTCTCGACCTTCGGCCCTGGGGGCCGTGCACGGCCGGGCGGAGCTGGGGCGGAGGCAGACCCTTTGGGCCCCCAGGTCATCAGTGACCGGAATTCCGGCCCTTGGGCCCGTAGAAGTTGGACAGCCCTGCCCTAGAACAGTGGTTCTCAACCTTCCTAATGCCGCAACCCCTTAATACAGTTCCTCATGTTGTGGTAACCCCAAACCATAACATTTTTTTTGGTCTTGTCATGAGCGACTTGAGAAACTGCAAGTCACTTCTGGTGTAAGAGAATTGGCTGTCTGCAAGGACATTGCTCAGGTGACATTGCCTGGATGTTTTGATGTTTTATCATCCTTGTGGGAGGCTTCCCTCATGTCCCCACATAAGGAGCTGGAGTTGATAGAGGGAGCTCATCTGTGCTCTCCCTGGATTCGAACCTGCGATCTGTCGATCTTCAGTCCTACCGGCACAGGGGTTAAACCCACTATTATTATTTTTGCTACTTCATAACTGTAATTTTGCTAATATTATGAATTGTAATGTAAATATCTTATATACAGGAAGTATTTTCATTCACTGGACCAAATTTGGCACAAATACACAATATGCCCAAATTTTATTACTGGTGGTGTTGGGGTAGGGGATTGATTTTTGTCATTTGTGAATTGTAGTTGCTGGGATTTATAGTTCACCTACAATCAAAGAGCATTCTGAACTCCACCAATGATGGAATTGAACCAAATGTGGCACACAGAACTCCCACGACCAACAGAAAATACTGGACGAGTTTGGTATGCATTGACCTTGAGTTTTGGAGTTGTAGTTCACCTACATCCAGAGAGCACTGTGGACTCAAACAGTGATAAATCTGGATCAAACAGCACAAATACTCAATATGCCCATATGTGAACACTGATGGAATTTGGGGAAAATAGACCTTGAACTTTGGGAGTAGTTGCTGGGATTTATAGTTCACCTATAATCAAAGAGCATTCTAAAAACCACCAATGATAGAATTGGGCTAAACCTCTCACACAGAACCTTCATGCCTTGAAGTGACTCGCTGGCGTGAGCCTCCCTCCAGCCTCACACTCTCTCCCTTGGCTGCACACACACACCATGCTGCCATGCGCCAAACATGCTTGTTCTCCCCTCCCCACTAGCAGTCTCAGAAACAAACCTCCCTTTGGCCGAAAGGCTGGCCATTCACGGTTGAAAAGGACTTTGGTGGGTGGATTTGCCTTCCGTTTCTAAAAAGGAAGAGAAGGACAGGAGAGAGATCTTCTGCACTCTCTGCCAAAGGAGTTCCTAAGAAATATGTTTTCTGATGTTCTTTGGTGACCCCTCTGAAACCCCCTCATGACCTCCCCCAGGGTTTCCCAACCCTCAGATTGAGAAACATTGCCCTAGAAAAACATTAACTTTGCTCCATTTATATGGTATTATTTCTCCTTCCTTGACGTTCCTTTCTGAACTAGGGCCCTCCACAATTTGGCCCAGTGATAATGTCCTTCCCTTACACCAGTGCTTGGAAAAATTATATTTGGGCTACAGATCCCACCAACTAGAGCAGTGGTTCTCAACCTTCCTAATGCCGTGACCCCTTAATACAGTTCCTCATGTTGTGGTGACCCCCAACCATAAAATTATTTTTGTATCTACTTCACAATTGTAGTTTTGCTACTGTTATGAATCGCAATGTAAATATCTGATATGTAGGATGTATTTTCATTCACTGGACCAAGTTGGGTACAAATACCTGGTACACCCAAATTTGAATACTGGTGGGTTGGGGGGGGATTGATGTTGTAATTTGGGAGTTGTAGTTGCAGGGATTTATAGTTCACCTACAATCAAAGAGCATTCTGAACTCCATCAATGATGGAATTGAAGCAGACTTGGCACACAGAACTCCCACAACCAACAGAAAATACTGGAAGGGTTTGGTGGGCATTGACCTTGAGTTTGGGAGTTGTAGTTCACCTACATTCAGAGAGCACTGTGGACTCAAACAGCGATGGATCTGGACCAAACTTGGCAGGAATACTCAATCTGCCCAAATGTAAACACTGGTGGAAATTAAACCTTGACATTTGAGAGTTGTGGTTGCTGGGATTTATAGTTTACCTACAAAGAGCATTCTGAACCCTACAAATGATAGAACTGTGCCAAATTTCCCACACAGAACCCCCCCCGACCAACAGAAAATACTGTGTTTTCTGATGGTCTTTGGCAACCCCTTTGACACCCCCTCGCGACCCCTCTAGGGGTCCCGACCCCCAGGTTGAGAAACGCTGAACTAGAGCAACCCAAAATAGAACTGTTTAAAGCTCTCTGTGGCCCTAATTTCATACAAAGAGGTTAATAGCAGTAGTCAATCATATAGGACAGGGCATGGATAGCTCTCATGGAAAATGCTTATGTAGAGGCAGAGGAAAAAGGCACAAATATCAATAAAAACAAACTTTTATTAGCACGTTAAAAATGACAGTTTTCTTCGTACATCAACCATTTCTAGCCTTCCATGTTTCTTTCTATATCTCCCCACACAAAATGAGTCCAGTATATAGTTATATAATCCTAACAGAATACAATAAATTCAAATGAATCCATGCAGCAACACAATTGGCACAATTATATCCATGAAGAACAATCCATGTGACTGTTCATCTGTCAACTGCAGAAGGAGGGGAAGAAGGCGCCAGACTAGCAATATCTAGGATAAGTGGAACAGCGTGTAATATTGTAATATTAATTCACTGAGGCAGAGGAATTCCAACACCGCTTTATACTTATATCTTTCTATATTAGTTTCCTCCAGTTGTATACTTTGTGTTACAAGAAGTTGCTTAGCTGCAGTAACTTCTGACTATGTTGAAGCTCTGGCCTAAATTCAGTTGCCAATATCAATTAGAATAGACCAGGCATGGGCAAACTTTGGCCCTCAGGTGTTTTGGACTTCAACTCCCTACAATTCCTAACCGCCGTTAGGCTGTTAGGAATTGTGGGAGTTGACGTCCAAAACACCTGGAGGGCCAAAGTTTGCCCATGCCTGGAGTAGACTCACTAATCAATGAGACGTTAAGTTGACACCTTTGTAGGTGCCATTGATTCTATGGATCTTCTCAAGATCAGTACTAGCAACTGCATTTAGATCAGGGGGGGGGGGGGGCAATTACCGGCCCACCAGGTGTTTTGGACATCAGCTCCCAGAAATCCTAAGAGCTGGTAAACTGGCTAGGATTTCTGGGAATTGAAGTACAAACCACCTGGAGGGCCGGTAATTGCCCACCCCTGATTTAGATCAAAGTTTGGGAAAAGTTGGGTGTTGTTTCACAACTTATCCCTTAATATATGTTGGTTGGAGATTCTGGAAGTTGTCAAAGATGACTTTTCCCAATATCAACATCTTCTCGGAAAATTTATCAGTGTGTATTTTTCAAAATTAAAAAAAATTAAAATGTGTATGCTGCTTACAACCCTCCAGTTCCTTGAGTTAACCTCCCCATCACAATACAGTACAACAAGATGACTTCTTCTTTTCCGGGAGGAGGGACATCCGACACTTGCCTTCTTCCTCTGCTACATCATTGAGCTTCTCGGCAGACTGTTGAAGGTCTGAGACACCACCATTGAAAGCCTGATACTGAGGAGCACTTCCCATTTGAGCCTTGGGCTGTTGAGTGACAACAGGTGTAACCGTCAACCCAGTGTATGTTTGTGTAGTCTTTTGGGGCCTCTTTTCTTCAGCAACTTGTGCTTCAGCTAGCTCTAAAGCTTGGTCATCTGGAATTGCTTTGGCAAGTTCCTCCTTGGAGAACGGTTTCTCAATACCACAACACCAAAGTTGTTCTGTAACGTGTGGCAAAGGTTTTGCAGTTGGTTGTGTTGTAACCACCGTTGCATGATCCCAGGGATGCTCCGTTTCTAAATCCTTCACAGCAGAACCTTTCTCGGAGACATTCATAGTATGGACGTTGGCTTCGTTGAGAAGGAAGCACACTAATTTTCTATGAGCCGTTTGATTTCCCCTGCTTACAACAGACTTCTCTTGAGTAGTAGAGATATCTTGCTGGACCAAACTATGCTCAAGAGGTTGTCCTTTAACATTTAGCTCACATACCTGCCCAGTACGTTGGCCCTTTTCTAGAGAATTCAAGTTAATGTGATGGTCTTCTGTGGCATCTCCAGTACAACAGTGTACAGTCTTAACTTCTGAAGCCTCCTTTATAGGATCCACGTCTAGTACTTCATTTGGAGGAGACAAAGTATCAGTCTCATTCTGCCTTTTACCAGTTTGCTCTACGTTCTCTTCACCAAAGCAATTGTTGGGAGTCCCCAGTGCTACATCAGGTAATGACTCCCCAGATAGCTGCATTTCAATGTTCTTTTCCAGGTTAGTATTATGGCTTTCCATCTCATCTTCACGTAAGCAGGTCTTGTTTGTTCCCCGTGTTATATCGGGTGATGGCTTTCCAGCTGGTTGCTCCTTAGCAATTCCTTCCAGCTTCGTTGCCAAGACGCCTGGCTTACCATGCACAGGAGAACTTTGGATACTGTACTGACTTCCCATGTCAAACGCTTGCTGTCCTAGGGCTTGCAAGGTTAAAATCTCTGAATGCAGAGGAGGATGAAGCTTGTTCAAGTGTTCAAAAATGAACAACCTGGAAGACAGAAATCACAACGTTTATGAGTAGCCAGTCCAATAAGTTAGCTGCCTCCTTTCACTGAAGCCTGAGAAATGGCTTCTAGTGGAAAATTCCAAGAAGCACAAGTTTAGTCCCTCAACACGTCAGGAAAAGTTACCTTCTTGGGCTACAATTCCTAGAATTCCCTGGACTGTATGACCACTGTCCTTTAGGTATTTCAAAGGAGTTATTTCGTTATTTATTTATGGAATTTGTAGCCCGCCTTTCTCAGCCTTATGGTGACTCAAGGCGGATCACAGAATTGGCAAATTTAATGCCATCCATTCACCAAATACAGTTAAAAACTTTCAACCCAACATTATAAAAAAACATATTTAAGCCATTAAAAACATATAATCACTGGTGTCATCCTGTTAGAATCATTATCCAGCAGTATCGTCTAGCCCAGTCTTTCTCAACCAGTGTGCCGTGGCACACTAGTGTGCCGTGACGGACCTCCAGCTGTGCCGTGAGAAAAGCTCTCTGCCCCCCTTCCTCCCCCCTCCTGCCGAACTCCTGCTGCTTGGGGGAGGAGGAAGGGCTGGGCAGTGGCGAAGAAAAAGAAGAAGGGACCGGGGCGCCGCCTCCTTCGGCCGTTTCCCCAGCCAGCCTCCAATCCGCCATGACTCCCACCATGACTCTCGCCCCTCGCTCGCTGAAGCTGCGTGGAGAAGCCCCGCCCACTGAAGCCCATCCACCGCTCATGCTCCTCCTCTGTAGGAGAGCTGAAGCTGGGGGGAGGGGGCGGGGCATGGCGCAGCCTGGCTCTGCCCCCTCCCCCGGCTTTGGCACTCCCAGCAGCTGCTCCAGCCTTGAGGGGACAGTGCCAAGCCAGCATTGTGCTGGCTCTGGCACCGCTGGCTTGGCACTGCCCCTCAAGGCTGGAGCAGCTGCTGGGAGAAGTGAAGCTGGGGGTGGGGGGCGGGGCATGGCGCAGCCTGGCTCCGCCCCCTCCCCAGCTTCGGCACTCCCAGCAGCTGTTCCCAGCAGGCCACCAACCCCCAGCCGTTCTTTACTGTGCTAGAGTGTCATTTTGTGTCACTTTGGTTGGTGGTGTGCCCCTGGATTTTTTTAATGTTAAAAGTGTGCCGCGGCTCAAAAAAGGTTGGGAAACACTGGTCTAGCCATTCAGTGTTCATTCTTCCCATTTCATATTTACCTATTCCGCTGTATTTCCAAATGCTTGTTCCAAAAGCCGAGGGAGGGGGCTGATCTAATATCTCTAGGGAGGGAGTTCCACAGCCAAGGAGCCACCACCCAGAAGGCCCTGTCTCTCGTCCCTGCCAGACGCTCTTGCGAGGAAGGCAGGCTTGAGAGCAGGGACTTACCAGATGATCTTAAGTTCCCAGAACAGGTCTGGGCAAACTTCGGCCCTCCAGGTGTTTTGGACTTCAACTCCCACAATTCATAACAGCCAATAGGCTGTTAGGAATTGTGGGAGTTGGAGTCCAAAACACCTGGAGGGCCGAAGTTTGCCCAGGCCTGTCCTAGATGGTTCATAAGGAGAGATACATTTGGACAGGTAAGCTGGGCCGGAACCGTTTAAGGCTTAGTGTATAGGCTAAAGCCAGCACTTTTGAATTGTGAAGAGTTACCCACTTTCCCTGAGTAAAGTACTCCAGGTTGTTCAATGTACACAAACATTGTTTCATGAACAAACATATAGAAATATTGTATAAAATTGCAAAAATTATGTGTAAAACAAATATGTGTTTAGATTTGAGTCCCATCTGCAGGATATCTCATCTAATTATATACAGATATGAAAACACACACACAATCAAAATTTTTAAAAACCATCCAAATTCCAAAACAGTTCTTGTCCCAAGTATTTTGGACCTCACAACCTCTGAGGATGCCTGCCATAGACATGGGTGAAAGGTCAGTAGAGAATGCTTCTGGAACATGGCCATACAGTCTAGAAAACTCACAACAACCCAGTGATTCCGGCCATGAAAGCCTTCGACAATACAAAAATACTCCAGATATCAGGAGTTATTCCAGATTAAAGGATGATATAATAGTAGCAAATGCATCTTTTTTTGTTGGTTCAATGTACACAGACATTGTTTCATGCATAAATATATTAAATATTAAATATTAAAATAGTGTATAAAATTGCAACATTTGTGTATAAAACAAATATCAATTATGTGTTTAGGTTTGAGTCCCATCTGCAGGATATCTCATCTCATTATATACATAGATGCAAACACAAAAGTTTCAAAATAAAAAACCCATCCAAACTCAAAAACAGTTCTTGTCCCAAGTATTTTGGATCAAAGATACTCAACCTGTAGTAGTATTTAGTAACTTGCTTCAATGTCCTGTCACTCTTCTACCACAGTAAAGAGGAGGTGTTGAAGATACTGTATAGAAGCAAAATACTGTCTTGTCTCAAGCAAAGGCTTTCTCAATCCCAAAACAAGTCAAGGCTGTTCTTCTGGGTCTTAAATACAGCTAGGGAGCTACATCAAATACTGTCCCCACAAAACATTGCACTTTGGTTAACAACCTTTCCACATTTTTCCTACTAATATACACCTCTGAAGCATACTTAACTAAGAAGTAAGTTCCCCAGAGGTCAGTGAACCATTACTTCAGAAAAATAGTGTTTAGGGTTACGTTTGTAGAGAAAAGGAGACTTTCAAGTAGGCCCCCACACACCTGAATATAGTGACTTCTTTCCTAATACATTCTTTTTTCTGCCCCTTTAACAGCAGCTAGGTGTATTACAAATCTCCAGAGGAAAATCAGTTTCATGTATGTCTGGATCTCCACCTGAAGGGGTTCTGTAGTTAAAGCAAATACTGTAGATCTTTCTGACTAAAAGCTGTATATGGAAAATTCTTGCTCTTTGAGAAGTCAGTAAGGTCCCTTCCACACAGCCCTATATCCCAGAAAACCCCACAATATCTGTTTTGAACTGGGTTATCCATGTCCACACTCAGATAATGTGGGATTTCCTGCCATGATATTCTGGGATTTAGGGCTATGTGGAAGGGCCCTGAGCAGGGGCGGACCAAGCTTTTCCCAAAGGGGTACGCAAAAAAAAATTTGCGCCCCCCCCCCCCCAGTGTGCATGCGCCAATCTGCGCACGCACACTGGCTCCAAAGCGGGAGCCAGTACGCATGCGCGGACCTTTTCGTGCATGTGCAAAAAGGTCCGCGCACACGGAAGCGCGCCCGGAGCACCCCGGGCTGCTTAGCAAAGATGTGCGCGCGTGCGGCGGCAGCTGCAGGGCCGGCCGCGGAGGCTTGGCCAGCGCAGCCGTGGGGCAGCGCTGCGGGCAGCGCAGGCGGCACGGGCGGCGGGGCCAGCACGGCGCGCCCCTCCCGGGTGACGTCGGCCCTCCCCGGTGACGTCGCCCTACGCGCCTGCTTCCTTTGCCTAATGGACGAACCGGCCCTGGCCCTGAGTCTACTGGAAAGGACATGATTCGTCCCTCCTCGCCAATCTCCCCCAACCTCTTTAACTGAGTGCAAACTATTTTGAGCTTTGAACTCCATTTCCAGAAACCAGCTTATCCAAGATGAGGGCATGCAACTGCTGAGTAAAATTGAACACCATAGCAAATGACAGACTACCAAGACTGTGCCTGTTAGAACAGAGAGAAGAAGAAAAAACATCAGACCTCTTGGCCAGTTCAATTGACAAAACACATTAGGAGTTGTGGACTTCTGATTCTGTATCCAAATCTCTTAGAAGAAGTAGATCCAAAAATGGTTGCATAATGAATGTTGGATGATATGGAACAGTGATTCCCAAACTTTTTTGGCCTACGGCCCCTTTTTCATAAAAAAAATTTACTCAGCGCCCCCCTAGAAATTATTTTTTTTAAAAATTAAATGCAATTAAACAGAAAGATATATGTATTAATGCAGTGGTTCTCAACTTTTCTAATGCCATGACCCCTAAATAAGGTTCCTCATGTTTGGTGACCCCCAACCATATTTTCATTGCTACTCCATAAATAATTTTGCTACTTTTACAAATTCTAATCCAAATATCTAATATGCAGGTCAAAGAAGAGGGCGGGGCCAAATAAGAGGGCCGCGCGACCCCTCCTAAATGGTTACTCGTTCACCGCCCCTTAAAGGGGTCCACTGCCCCCCAAATTCCCCTGAGCTTTCCACCGCCCCCTTGGATCGCCTCACCGCCCACCAGGGGGCAGTACCGCCCACTTTGAGAATCAGTGATATAGAAGCTCGGTGATAATAGAAGACCTTGCTACCCTCAGTAAAGCTGGCTAAGTCATTTTAAAGATATTTTTCAAACAGCCCAATATCTAAAGACAGAAATGCCCAAACCTCAGGAAGTTATTTACCAGAACTGGATTTGAAGAACTAGAAACAATGGTCAAAGGTAGAAGGTTTAACTAAGTTCCCTATAATGAATGAATTTGTATCTGTGGAAGGTCAGAGGTGGAAGATATCACACATTAGTTGTAACTTGTACAAGATAGAGAGAAACCAATACTTAGGGCCATACATTATACAAAAAACGCACTGGGATCCAGATATTAAAACTATATTTTTTTAGCCGACCAGAATACTAAAATTACATATAAATCAGCCTCTTTTTTTGGTTAAAACAACACAGCTGAGAATTGCATATTTAGAGTCATTCGGGATAAACTGTAGAGGTGATGCAGATATTTGATCTGGATCAGGACCTTGTTAACAGCTTGTTTATTGTAACTTACATTGTCCTGGGGGTTGTATGCTGTATGTGTATGTGTTGGTCAAGTGTTTTGATATGGCCAATGGGCTAATCAATAAAATGTATTATACCTAAGGCCCCTTCTACACAGCTGAAAAAACTCCAATATTTTCTGCGTTGAACTGGGATATATGGCAGTGTAGACTCTGATAACCCTACGCCCTTCCACACAGCCCTATATCCCAGAATATCAAGGCAGAAAATCTCACAATATCTGCTTTTTACTGGGTTAGCTTAGTCCACACTCAGGGCCTTTCCATACAGCCCTATATTCCAGAACATACAAAGCAGAAAACCCCACAATATCTGCTTTGAACTCTGTTATCTGAGTCCACACTGCCATATTTTCCGATTCAAAGCAGATATTGTGGGATTTTCTGCCTTGATATTCTGGGTTATATGGTTGTGTGGAAGGGCCCTTAGGCCCCTTCCACACAGCTGAATAAAATCCCACATTATCTCTTCTTCTGAACAGGGATATATGGCAGTGTGGACTCGGAAAACCCAGTTCAAAGCAGATATTGTGAGATTTTCTGCCTTGATATTCTGGGATATAGGGCTGTGTGGAAGGGCCCTAAGAAGTCTTCACGAGATATGGCCAACTATGGCTTCAGCTTAGTTGACTTGGGACCCTTCCACACAGCCATATAACACAGAATATCAAGGCAAAAAATTCCACAGCATCTGCTTTGAGCTGGGTTATCTGAGTCCACACAGCCATATATTCCAGTTCAAAGCAGATAATGTGGGATTTCATTCAACTGTGTGGAAGGGGCCTTAGCTTCTGAGGACCCTTCCACACAGCCATATAACCCAGAATATCAAGGCAGGAAATCCCACAATATCTGTTTTGAATTGGAATATATGGCAGTGTGGGCTCAGATAACCTAATTCAAAGCAGATATTGTGGGATTTCCTACCTTGATATTCTGGGTTATGTGGCTGTGTGGAAGGGCCCCCAGACAGTGGTTCTCAACCAGGGGTCCCCAGTTGTTTTGGTCTACAAGTCCCAGAAATCCCAGCCAGTTAACCAGCTGTTAGGATTTCTGGGAGTTGAAGGCCAAAACATCTGGGGACCCACAAGTTGAGAAGCACTAGAGAGGAACTCAGGCTTAATTGGTTTGTCTCTTTAAGCGTCCACATTAGCCATAGAACTCTCCTCCAGCATCATGTTTCCTATGAGTTAATTGCCTTCTGATCAGCTGTCACAACCAGACATAAAAATGGGAAATATGAAGGCCATTCTTTCCAGTTATTAAAAATCAAAAGATCCCCTTATGCCCAATCTAGATTTGGCAACTAAGCTAAATATGCCTCTCTCTATTATCATGCCAAGTGAAGAGATGGACATTTCTCGATGCTTCTGTACGGTTCACTAGCTAAAGATGTTTATTTAATGGGCACTGATGGTTAGTTGATGCTCCGAGAGCAGTGAATGTAGGTCAGTACATCTGGCCGAGTTTCGATCCGGATGGAACCGTTTGACAGAATTTAATCTGGTTGGAGGAAGAGACGCTAATCAAACATTTGCAGAGGGCTGGTTGGAAACCTACTTGGGAAGTTTGAAGGGCATGTAATTCCTCGGGGTGGGGGTGGGGGAAACCAGTATTGTTTTAAAAGATCATCACAGCCTGTTTGGACTCCTTGTCACTTTTGTAGTGCAGGCTTACATCTGTCAATTCATTTTCTGTCCAAGAGCTCAATTTAGTGGTGTGTGTATAAAAAGAATAAGGATCAAAACCACCAACATATTTTAGCTTTAAGACCTTACTACTAGTACACAAAAGTCATGTCTCACTACCCAGTTGTACCACTATGATTCCAGTAACTGCCATGACTGCTTCTTCTGAGGACCCTTCCATACAGCTATGTAACCCAGACTATCAAGGCAGGAAACCCCACAATATCTGCTTTGAACTGGAATATATGGCAGTGTGGACTCAGATAATGGGCGTGGCTGACTTACCGGCCACGCTGGTCGCAGAGCAGCGTTGCCCTCCCGCCATCTTGTTGCCTCGGGGAGCTTCTTTCTCCCAGAAGTCCCCCCGGATGGCGGGAAGGCTTCCCGCTATTCAGGCCAGCTGGTCAATGAGGGGGCTGGCTCCGCCCTGCCCCCTCCCTGTTTCCGGCCAGCTCGGACTTCCGCCCGGGCAGATCCCTTTAGCTGCCCAGGACTGCCTGGCCTCATTCGGAGGCAGGCTGGTTTTGCCTCCCACCCTCCCTACTCATTGCATTGTTGGTTGTGCTCTGTTTGTTTATCTGTTCTTTATTGTACCCTGTTCAGTGCATTATTTTTTGTTATGTTATTTGTCGCAACTCCGTGTTCGGCGTGTGGCTTGGCCCCTGGATCAGGTTGGCTTATCGCCCCTTGGTTGTTAGGGGAATAACGCCCAGGCCCCCTGGGGTGCCGAGTTTCCGTGGACAGGCATTGGCTGCTCGCACCCCAGGCTTGCTATCACCTTTGGACATTCGTGGGGGCTGTTCTACCTTGATCCAGGACCCAAGTGTGGCCGCCAATCCTTTGTTCCTGTTTTCAATAAATGAGTTGTGGCCATTTTTATCCAACCACTGTGTCTGCATGTTGTTCTTGGCACGAGGTGTGTCACGCTTGCACACGCAACCCAGTTCAAAGCAGATATTGTGGGATTTTCTGCCTTGATATTCTGGGTTATATGGCTGTGTGGAAGGGCCCTCTAGTGTTGGAATCCGCAGTATGATGGGCTGCAAATTCTAACTAACCCTCTCTAAACTGCAAATCCCGAGATTCCACAAGATGTAAGAACATAATGTGAAATCATGGTGCTATAATTATGTAGTGAGAAAGAGCCTGGAGCCATAGGTGATGCATTTCAATTTATAAAAAATGGGAAACAGCCAGATAACGAGAAGAAAGTAATAACACCCTAAAGGATGATTAATCAGCGAATGCAAGCTGTTATGGAGATTGTGTTGACGTGAGTACTGTGCGTCATTGGGCGAGTAAGTTTAAAGATGTTGAGGTAGGAACATCTGACTTATGTGACAAAAAAAACAGTTGGACCGGAGAGATAGCACAAGGGTAACTATCGGGGCCGGAGAGATAGCACAGCGGTAACACAGCTGTGCTTGCAATCTGAAGGTTGCAAGTTTGATTCCCGAGCTGGCTTGGACAACCAGCTGTGAGCCCTGTCCACTGCACACCCAGCAGTTTGAAAACAGCCCAGCTGTGAATAGATAAAATTGGGAACCGCGAAGTGGGGAAGGGTTTTTACAGAAGGACTTTACAACACCTGAAAAAGTTTGGCTGTTGGGAAGGTGGAATGCAGAAACAGAAGCTCCTTGTCATGAGGATGGAACAACAGCACCCCCTTGTGACGTAATGATGCAATGACATAACAACAATGACGTAATGGAGCAACCACACCCTGTGACGCACACCCTGTGACTCAGCCAGGAAGAAGAAATCCTTCTAAAAATTGCACTGTGTACTGTGTATTGTAATTTGTATATCTTCCGACAGGGACTGTCTGTCGTATGTGTAATGTAATCTGCACTGAGTCCCCTTCGGGGTGAGAAGAGTGGAATATAAATAAACAGTATTATTATTATTATTATTATTTGGACATCCTGTGACAGCAACCACCAAGTTTCACAAGCAAAAGGTTGACAGTTTGATTCAGGATGATTGTCGTATCACTCAGAGAGAAATTTCAAGTATAATTGGCATTTTTCAAGAACGTGTGGATCACATTATTGCTTTGCTTGGCTATCGGAAGATCTGTGCACAATAAGTACACAGCAGAACTTCAGAGACTGGATCTCACCACCGTATGGCATCCTCCATACAGTCCAGATTTAGCACCGTCTGACTTCCATCTGTTTCTGATAATGAAAGAAGATCTGTGGGGTCATCATTATGCTTCTGATGAAGATGTCGAGAGAACTGTGAGATGTTGGTTGTGGAAACAGTCTATACAGCTTCAGAAAACGTGTTAATCGTTGGCAGAAATGTATTCAATTGTCTGGTGATTATATGGAAAAGTGAATCATGGTAGTTAAAGAGCACATTCTAAGGATTATTTCTGCATTTAATTTATTAAATTATTTCCATCCAAAACCCAAGTAATGAAGGTGGAGGCATTACTTTTCATTCAACCCTCATGTACACTGCTATATAATCTAGTTCAAAGCAGATAATGCGAGATTTTATACAGCTGTGTAGAAGGGGCTTTCCTGGTTGACTTTGAAAAAGCTTTATTCACTTAGGCTCAGAGGAAGGCAAATGTAACCCTCTTCTGAACAAATACTATGAGGAAACCTCCATAATGAGGAAAGCTCCAAACCTGAAGACGCAGGTTCGCAGTCTGGGTATGATCCTGGATTCATCACTGAGCCTGGAACCCCAGGTTTCGGCGGTGACCAGGGGAGCATTTGCACAGTTAAAACTTGTGCGCCACCTACGCCCGTACCTTGGGAAGTCTGACTTGGCCACAGTAGTCCACGCTCTGGTTACATCCTGTATAGACTACTGCAATGCTCTCTACATGGGGTTGCCTTTGAAGACTGTTTGGAAGCTTCAATTGGTCCAACGGACAGCAGCCAGATTACTAACAGGAGCGGGGCTCAGGAAACATACTACTCCTCTGTTGCGCCAGCTCCACTGGCTGCCAGTCTGCTACCGAGCACAATTCAAAGTGCTGGCTTTAGCCTATAAAGCCCAAAACGGTTTTGGCCCAACCAACCTGTCCGAACGCATCTCCCCTTATGAACCACCTAGGACGTTATGATCGTCTAGGGAGGCCCTGCTCTCGACTCTGTCGGCATCACAAATGCATTTGGCAGGGACGAGAGACAGGGCCTTGTCAGCGGTGGCCCCTCGGCTGTGGAATGCCCTTTCTGGGGACATTAGATCAGCTCCCTCGCTCTTGGCCTTCCGAAAAAAGGTCAAAACTTGGCTGTTTGAGTAGGCATTTGAAAAGGCAGTGTAACTGACATAGGATTGGAACAATTGATTACGAGATTGGATTATGTTTTATCTAGGAGACGTAATGTTGTTTTTATTATCGTTATGGTTTTAATTTATTTGCTAATGTTTTTAATTGTTTTAAATGGTGTTTGTATGATGCTATTGGCATTCAATTTGTTGCCTTGTGAACCGCCCCGAGTCGCCTTCGGGCTGAGAGGGAGCGGTATACAAATGTGCTAAATAAATAAATAATAGGATCTCTTTTGGGTCACCATCAGTCACAACAAGGAGATGAGAGCACCCAAGGCCTATCTCCCTCTTGCTTGTGCAAATCAACCGATAATGCAAAGAGTACCATGAGCCTCAACCATTCACTTCTCATTTGCAATGTGCCCTTGTGAAGCGCCGTCCTTGAGATTTTTCTACTCCTCGGGGATTCTGGAGAGTGTGGAACAATCATTTTCCTCCCACTTTTTGTTCCGGTAAGTAGTGGAAGGGTGATTGAGATGGAGTTAATTCATTTGCATGCTGCATGTCATTCTTTCGAGGAGATGTTGTGTGGAAATAAAAAAAAGTAATTCCCAGCATTTCTTCTCCCCCTGCCTTTCACCTCCTGCTTTATTGCCGGAGTACTGTGGACATAAAACATGGCTATCTGCCGACATCATAACCTTGAGATACGGCTTCCTTCCTTCGCTTGGCAATTGGCAGTTGTTAGTGGAAGCCCATAAATTAGTGCAGCTACAGACCGAGGAACCAACACTAGCTGCCTCTTCGTGGAAACATCTGGGCGTATTCTATGCAGAGGGAAGTGTGGTGGCACCTGTCCATGGTTGTAATTAATCTGACGGTGTGCCTTGGGTCTGAAAGGCTTTTAATAAGTATGCAGCAGTGAGCTGCCTGGGAAGCCGGCCCCCAAAACAAGCAAGTGGAGTGATCAGATGCAACTCTCATGCACAATGACAGAAGGCGACTGCTCCCAAGACAGAATGCACAGAGAACACCAGAGCTTGGAAAGTTTTCTTTTTTAAAAGCAATTAGTTACTTTCCCAGTTACTTTCCAGAGCAGTTGGAATGATTAAAGAGAGGTTCTTTGCTCATTTATCCTAAGAGCTAAAAAAAAAAAGTGGCCTGTTTGGGTGTATCTAGAACAGGGGTGGGCAACCTATGGCCCGCAGGCCGGATACGGCCTGACAGCTGATACTGTCCGGCCCGGGAGAAGGGCATCGGGAGCACTTGATCATCTTCCGGGTCGCCACGGCGATCAGCAGCCTCAGATTGCTGAGTGCTCCCCCTGCAGGCCAGGAGTGCCTCAGGGATGGCAGGCACTCCAAAGCTGCCGCTCCTCCGACCTGTCTGTGGACACAGGCCCCACAAAGCCCATGATGGGATGGCGGCAGCGGCACCCCTTCCTCTTGGCCCCGCAGGGCGATCAGCTGGGGAATGGATGGGGGCAAGAGCGGGCGGAGGCCTGCAGTCTCCAATCGTCTGTTGCTCTTCTCTGCTGTGGTGGCGGCTGGGTCCGCTTTGCCATCCTCTGGGCTGGAGCCATTGGGCCATTCCATCTTGGGATCTTTCCTCTCTTGAGGGTGTCAGCCTTCATCTTGGTTCACACCTTATCTTCTTGAATTTAATTTAATTTAATTTTAGTGGTTTTTATTTTTATTTTATAATAATTTTATTATAATAATATAATAATATAATAAATAAGATAATATAATGTTATATTATTATTATTTATTTATTTATTATTTCGCATTTGTCTGTCGCCCCCAACGGCTCGGGGCGACTTACAACAGTTCGTAAAATACAATTGTCAGATAACTCATAAGCCACAGTAATACCATTAAGATGGAATTACAATTAGAACAGTTGAAACAACAAATGGAGTCGCAGTGGGCTGACAGCTAGGTGGTGAGAGCTACAGTTTAGCTAACTCCGAAGGCTTGTTGGAACAGCAGTGTCTTAACTGCTCTCCTGAACGGGAGGAGGCCCTGGGTGGCACGGATGCCGGCGGGCAGTGCATTCCACATGGTAGGGGCTGCAACAGAGAAAGCCCGGCGACGGGTTGCGGACAGATGGTAGGTCCTCACATTTGGGATGACCAGGAGGTTTAGCTCTTCGGAGCGCAGTGAAATGGTGGGATGATATGGGACAAGGCGATCCCGCAGGTACACTGGCCCCAGACCATGTAAGGCCTTAAAAGTCAGGACTAACACTTTGAAGGCAATCCGGCATTCAATTGGGAGCCAGTGCAGTTCGCGCAGGATTGGCGTGATGTGGTGGCCAATCGGGACCCCTGCCAGGAGTCGCGCTGCAGCGTTCTGCACCAGCTTCAGTCTCCGGATTACCGACAGAGGAAGGCCAATGTAAAGAGCATTACAGTAATCCAGCCTCGAGATGACCGTGGCTTGGATCACTGTGGCTAAGTCGCGCCGGGACAAATAGGGGGCCAGCTTCCTCGCCTGGCGAAGATGGAAAAATGCTACCCTGCTGACGCTGGAGACGTGGGCTTCCATCCACAACAGGGGGTCCTAAGCTCTTAACAGAGGGCGACGGACATAATGTCACGCCGTCCAGGGTTGGAAGCTGAACATCCCTACAGCCCGGAGGACCCAGCCACAGGAGGACCCAGCCACAGGATCTCTGTCTTTGCCGGATTCACCTTCAACCTACTGGCTCGCAGCCATCCAGTGATGGCCTCAAGGCAACAATGGAAATTATCGGGTATGGATTCGAGGCTGCCCTCCATCTTCAAGATAAGCTGGGTGTCATCAGCGTACTGATGGCACACCAGCCCAAAACTACGCACCAGCTGAGCAAGTGGTCGCATCTAGATGTTAAATAAGAGGGGGGAGAGTAGCTCCTGAGGAACCCCGCAGAGAAGCGGGAACCCTGGAGACATCCTTGCCCCTCCTCACTCATTGTAGCCGGTTCCGGAGGAAGGAGGTCACCCAATTAAGGGCTGTCCCCCTAACTCCGGCCCTGGCAAGGCAGTGAGTCAATAGATCATAATCAACTGTATCAAACGCCGCTGTGAGGTCCAATAACACGAGCAGCGCCGATCCGCCCTGATCCAGCTGGCAGCGCAACTCATCCAAGATGGAGACCAGGACCGTCTCCGTCCCATGCCCCGGATGGAAGCCGGACTGGAAGGGGTCTAGCCAAGCTGCATCATCTAGGAAGGACTGCAACTGCTCCATTGCCGCCTTCTCAATTACCTTGCCCAAGAACGATAAATTCAAAACTGGGCGGTAGTTGGAGGGGACCGTTGGATCTAATCCCAGCTTCTTCAACAATGGAGAGACCACTGCCTCTTTTAAACCCTCTGGAAATACTCCCTGGGCTAGGGAAGTATTAATTATATTCAACAGAGGGTCTCGCAATCTCTCCAGGCTGGCTTTCACCAGCCAGGAGGGGCACGGATTAAGGGAACAGGTGGTCGGGCGAGCTGCAGCAATAATCCTATCAACAGCTTCTGCGTCCAGTGGCGTGAACCGGTCGAAGGTGGGCCTGGCAAGAGGCCACGGAGTCTCAAGTTCACTAACTGTATCAATCGTGGCCGGAAGGTCCCGGCGGAGGGCCGAGATCTTGTTTGCAAAATAGCTCTGAAAAGCCTCGGCAGTGAGGGCCTGATTATCACCGTTTGGGATGGTAGGGACCATCGTCAGAGACCTAATTATCTTGAACAATTGTGCTGGGCGTGAGCTCGCAGACGCAATCAAGGTAGCGTAGTACGATTTTTTTGCTTCCTTGATGGCTTTCTCATAAGCATCTTTGAAAAGCTTATAAGTTGATTTCGAACCTCCGTCACGGAGTTTCCTCCACACGCTCTCTAGCCGTCTCTTCTCCCACTTCATCGAACGTAACTCCTCAGTGAATCAAGGCGCCCGATTCCTACGGAGGCGGAGAGGGTGTCTAGGGGCGACCTCATCAAGAGCATTGGACAGTTTGATGTTCCAGGCGTCCACCAGCTCATTGATGGAGGCACTGACAGAATCCAGATCCCTTAGAGCATTCAGGAACCTAGAAGGTTCCATAAGTCTCTTTGGGCGAACCCAAATTTGTTCGGCACCCTTGCAGGGCAGGGGAGCCAGTTCTATCCGGATTATATTATAATTTCAATATATTATAATATCTATATATATACTATAATATAATAATTATGATATTAATACTAATAATATATGAATATTTCTTGATATATTAATATGTTAATATTAATGATGTGTAATATATAGTAAATATAATTAATTAATTAATTAATAATGTAGATTAGAATGTCATTCAGCCTTTAGGTGCGGCCCTCCATAATATTTTTTGGCTCTTGTGTGGCCCCTTGGAAAAAATAATTGCCCATCCCTGATCTAGACTCATAGAGTTGGAAGATACCTCATGAGCCATCTAGCCCAACCCCCTGTCAAGAAGCAGGGAAAAGGCATTCAAAGCACTTCTAACAGATGGCCATCCAGCCTCTGCTTAAAAACCTCCAAAGAAGGAGCCTCCGCCACACTCTGGGGCAGAGAGTTCCACTGCTGAACAGCTCTCACAGTCAGGAAGTTCTTCCTCATGTTCAGATGGAATCTCCTTTCCTGTAGTTTGAAGCCATTGTTCTGGGTCCTAGTCTCCATAGAGCAAAAAACAAGCTTGGGCCCTCCTCCCTATGATTTCCTCTCACATATTTATACATGGCTATCATGTCTCCTCTCAGTCTTCTCTTCTTCAGGTGAAACATGCCCAGCTCTTTAAGCCGCTCCTCATAGGGCTTGTTCTCCAGACCTTTGATCATTTTAGTCGCCCTCCTCTGAACACATTCCAGCTTGTCAACATCTCCCTTCAATTGTGGTGCCCAGAACTGGACACAGTATTCCAGATGTGGTCTAAGCAAGGCAGAATAGAGGGGTAGCATGACTTCTCTGGATCTAGACACTATACTCCTATTGATGCAGGCCTAAATCTCATAGACTTTTTTTGCCGCCACATCACATTGTTGGCTCATGTTTAACTTGAGGACTCCAAGATCTTTTTCACATGTACTGCTCTTGAGCCAGGCGACACATTCCAGCTAGTCAACATCTCCCTTCACTCACAGTGCCCAGAAGCCGGAAATGAAATGAGAAGCCTCTCCCTTTGTGTGTGTTTCTGTGTTGCCTTGTATTGTAACAAGGTATTGAATGTTTGCTGGTATCTGTTTACACCATAATACACTCTGACTCCCCACGGGGAGAAGGGTAGAATATAAATAAAGTGTTGTTCTTGCTGCTGCTATTATTATTATTATTATTATTTTGTCCCTGTGTGTCTCTGTAAGATTGAATGCCTTTGGCCCACTGTTTTTGATTGTTTTACCACCATGTGAATTGGTGATGCTATTCAAATACACACTAACAGCAACAACAACAAGTAATTCAGCTACTATGAGGAAGGAGATATTGCCAATTTGCTCGGATTAACCATCACAAGGAAAAAGTAGGCAGGCAGTGGATGTTTGGCGAGCTGGGGGTGGCCTGGGTGCAATGGAAATAAGTACATAGCCAGCAGCTCTAAGTTTAAAACCTGGAAGGCCTGCATCATTTTAAATTGTGCAGACATCAGAATTTCCCTCGTAGCCAAAGGCTAACGAGGGAGAGGATTTTGCCCCCCTCCCACGGAGAAAGAGGAGGTTCTTGGAACCTCTGGGAGGCAGGGGGCGTGGCCTCCCTTTAGGAAGGCCAGCCTCCTGAGAGCTCAGTCTGAGCTTGGATCTCGGAGGAGACGGTTGACCCACCACTCCCGCCCTTTAGCAGTAAAGATTTTTGATTGCTCTTTAACTAAGAGGATCGGGTGAGGAATTTTCTCCCCTGCCACCTTAACTGTGGAGGGAGTTTTTTGCCTACCCTTTACGGTGTAGGGGCTAGTAAGGGGAGCGGTATATATTAAATAGGCTTAGCGGAAAATAGCTAGGGAAAGCCCATAGTCGGTGTGCACCTAAGGCACCTCCTTCAGGGGTGAGGGCCATTAAGTTAACATTCACCTCAAAGTTCAAGTTGAGGGGTTAACGAAGTGTAATGGCCCTGGAATGAAAGAGGCTGATCTCAAGATCTCAGTACAGACCTCTCATTCATTTCCCTAAATGGGGTTGCCCTGGTTGGATAATCAGGGAATCAGGTGTTTAGCCCGAAATTGATATCGTTAGCCGAGGGGCATGATACCCCGGCTAGAATACACCTTGATTCCTGACACCTTCTGAGTTAGACTTAAGGAAATTTAAATAGGTAACTTTAAATAAAAGTTGCTCAATTTGAACCCAATACTTTGTGTGTCGTCTCTTTTGTTCAGGGGGTTGGAGGGCAAAGAATTTTCTCAGTTTTAGCTTCGTTTTTGGTGCAGTTCAGAGGAAGGAACTGGCAAATCGCCCCTGAGCATTCTTTGCTTAAGGAAACCCTTTGAATTTGGTGAGGTTGCATTAAGTTTTTTTTAGCATTCCTACACATATTCTCATCATAACATGGGATACTTACTTACCTTAGCCTGTTGATGCGATATATTATATTATGATTGTACAATATTATGTTTTAATCCATTTGACTCCTTGTACTTACTATGCTTGTTTAGTTTAACCCTCGGTTCAGGTTGTTTATAAGTCATATTGCGCTTATTTTATTTTTGTTTTTGCTGTGATTGTTATTTGTTGGGCATTGAATGTTTGCCATTTTTGTTATTTTTGTAAACTACCATGAATCCCTTTGGGAAGAGAGGGCAAGTGGGTAATAATAATAATAATAATAATAATAATAATAATTTACTGTTAAATCACAGTATGTCACAGCAAATGAGATATATATCCTGGATTTCATATCACAAAATCAAAAGTTGAATACTTCCCAAGTGTCTATGACTGTGTGATGTATATTATTATTGTTATTATTATATTTGTTTTTACAGGTTACTTGAAGGCATATACACACACACACATACATATACACACATATATATACACATATATACACGTATATATACACACACAGAACGTCCTTGTAGCCCAAGTGTAGAAAATGTGGGATCCATGAGTTGTGGCCAGATCCTTCACCAACCCAAACGAATCCCCTCGAAACCTGCTTAACATCAGCAGAAATAGAAAACCATGCCCCCAAATGGCTCCAAAGGATTGACATTTTCCCGCTAAGTGTCACCACCCACTTTTTGTGTTCAAGATGGCATATTTTATTTTATTTGTTTATCTATTTATTATTTCGACTTGTTGGTCGCCCCTTCCATGTGGCTCGGGGTGACTCACAGAAGTTAAAAACATAATAAAACATAGTAAAACATATCAAGCACAGCAAAAATACATTAAAACACAATAAAACCACTCCAGGAAAATACATTAAAACACAATAAAACCACTCCAGGAACGAACATCCAATTTAAGAGCTACATAGTAGCGGGTACAGTGAGACCCCCAAATTATTCTTGACCAAATGCCCGCACAAACAGGAAGGTTTTGCAAGCCTTTCGGAAGGCCAACAGATCGGGCAGCGCCCGGATGGTGGGAGGGACAGAGAGTGTTTCACAACGCTGGTGCAATGGCACTGAAAGCTCTCCTCCGTGTCGAGGTCAAGTGGAGGGTTGTGTAGCTCAGGACCGTGAGCAGGTTCAAGGATTCGGATCTCAGTGATCTTGTAGGTCTATATGGGGAGAGGCGGTCCCTTAGGTATTTGGGAAACCATAGCCTTTTGTGAGTTTTGTACATAACCACTGGATGCAACCTGGGGAAATCAGCAGTTGGGGATGGAAAACAGGGAGGCTTCAGCTAGGTAGACACCTAAAATCTCTTTTGTTCTAACTACAAGGAGATCATAGACCAGGAGGCTGAATTGCCCATGAGTGTTTGAACTCCTCAAACAACGGTTTGACCGAAAGCTTCCTGCAAACATTTCCCATTACGCAGTTATTATCTGCCCAATGTCTAGGACAGAGGGCTTTTATATAAGCGATATAAACCAGTAAGGTTTCCGGGACACAACTAGCTCAGAATGGGAAAATAATTTCCTTTGACATTCAAGTAACCCCTTGTGGCTCCCCACCAGTGCTATTGTTGTTGTGTAGCACATTTCCCCTAATAACACCAACAATCAGGACTGTGGACACAAATGCTGCAATGCTGTTAGCATCGGCGCTCAAGGGTTCCAAGTTCATCAAGCCAAGCTTAGTGGAAAAGAAGGAAAGAGAGCTGGCAGTGAGAAGGGGAGAGAGGCAGAGAGAGAGAGTGAGAGTTACTTTCTGATCTAATTTGGGAAATGGATAGGATGCGAACAGAGTTGAATGGAGGATAAAAGCCCCATGGGGCTCTTTACTGTGTCACAGTGTATCAAGCTCCGCAGAGCAGTCAAAGCATTTGCTCTATCATGCATCAAGCTTTGCAACCCCCGATGCTTCCATCTCCTGTAGCAATTAATAGCAATTACTGCCAGAACCTCAAGGTAAAAGCTGCCACCATAGGCAAAGGTTCAAACATGTCATTTGACTCTTAGAAAGCAATCAACTGAACAGGCAACCTCCAAGTCCTGGGTGAATTAGAAGTCGGGAAAATAAATGAGGGGCTCCAAGTGGTGAGGATGAATTTGGCTGGCCAACCCCTGCAAAATACCTATCCTACCTCTAAACAAGATGGGAAATGTCTTGGGTTTGCATTTTAAGATGAACCAACCTAATTTGTCCTTCCAAAAGCATTGTAAGCACGAGAAGACAATCGATAAAGGTAAAGGTTTTCACTGACATTAAGTCTAGTCATATCTGACTCTCGGAATTGGTGCTTATTTCCATTTCTAAGCCAAAGAGTCGCCATTGTCCGTAGACACCTCCAAGGTCATGTGGCTGGCCTGACTGTGTGGAGCACTGTTACCTTCCCACTGGAGCAGTACCTATTGATCTACTCACGTTTGCAAGTTTTCGAACTGTTAGGTTGGCAGAAGGTGGGGCTAGTAGAGTATTACAAATATGAAAAATACAATATTTGGAAGTAGGGCTCTTAGCCAGCAAATACAATATAATAATACATATTAGCATGTACAATACAATACATATTAGCATGTACAATACAAAAGGTGAATGGTAAACCAGGGTGCTGCGGGGCAGCTTGCAGCCCTGGGATGGAAGAAGCGAGGATGCCAAGGGCCGCAACAGTTGAGCTGCAGGGCCCGATCCGTTTTGCCTTGGGCTTTCTCAAGCGGCAGCAATCCTAGCAAAATACTCAGCGTCACAGGATTACAATCTCATCTCATAGAAAAATTCATATATGGTAAGTCCTGTGGACCCAAAGCCGCTTGAGAAGCCCTGGTTTACCATTCACCTCCAACGGGAGCCTTTGGATTATAATTTTGGGTGATTGCGTGTCTTCATCCGGGAACCTACGTTTACATCATGTATACAGCTTATGTGGACCACCCACTCACCATTGATCCGTTCCCTCGTCGTGCACCCCCTCCCTATAGATTTCTTCGAGGGACTAGTGCATCATTAGACTACATGGGAACTTGAACATTGGATGTCCCATATTGACTCTGGACGTGTGGAATACCGGGCTACTTATCGTATACTTACCTGCTCCCCGTCGTACACACCCTTCACATATGTGACTCTGAGGTATTGGTGAATGGTATTACCGGAACTATTGTATTGTACATGCTAATATGTATTATTATATTGTATTTGATGGCTAAGAGCCCTACTTCCAAATATTATATTTTTCATATTTGTAATACTCTACTAGTCCCTAGTGTGTTTGTACTTGCTACTGCAGTACTTCTTATGTATTCTAGAAGGTGGGGCTGGCATCAGGGGCTCACACCGCTCCCCAGATTCGAACCACTGACCTTTCAATCAGCAAGTTCAGCAGCTCAGTGGTTTAACCCGCTGCACCACCGGGGACTCCAGAAAACAATAGCACTTCATTTTCTTTTTGCACTGCAGTCCTCCGATAAAAAGAATGAATGAAGAAATGATTGGATTAGGGTAAGTAATTAACAGAAATATCATGGATTTGTGGAAACATGTTTGTAAAAAGATGAAAACTGTCAGGAGATAATACAGATAAAAATGTGAACAATCACGGATGCTAAAAATCATACAAATGTGTTAACCTTGGTATCCACTGCAGTTTGGTTTCAGTACCCATCATGGAGATCAAAATCCATGGATGCTCAAGTACCTTGATATATTTTAGTGTAATAAAATCCTGTCCCTTATAAACTATGATAAAAATCAAAGTTTGCTTTTTGGGATGATGAAATCCATGGATACAGAATGTGTGGATATAGAGATCCATCTGTACAATAAATCACCAACAGATGTGTTAACAAAACAGACCAAGCTTGCATTTGGGGATAAAACACTGAAAACTATAGAAAGTGGAATGCATATTATGCATTAATGATGTAAGGTAAAGGTTTTTCCGTTACATTAATTCCAGTTTGTCCGACTCTGGGGGTTGGTGTTCATCTCCATTTCTAAGCCAGAGAGCCGGTGTTGTCCATAGACATCTCCAAGGTCATGTGGCTGGCATGTCTGCATGGAGTGATGTTACCTTCCCGTCAGATTGTTACCTATTGATCTACTCACCTTTGCATGTTTTCAGATTGCTAGGTTGACAAAAGCTGGGGCTAACAGTGGGAGCTCACCACAATTCGAACCAGTGACCTTTCAGTCAGCAAGTTCAGCAGCTCAGTGGTTTAACCAACTGCACCACCAAGGACTCCTTAATGATGTACATTTGAGCAATAAAAAGACTCAGCAAAAGAAAACATTGACTTGATTATATATCTGTTGAATCAAGGTTCTTTTCTGCAGGGTTTTATACCTACCTGCAGGTGTATATTTGGAAATCTGGCTGAACAAAAACAATCCCTGTGCAATGGCTTTCTTATCATACTCATTGCAGGCCCGGATTAACACCTTTTTGTGCCCTTAGGCCACACTTTGGAATTACGCCCCCTCTACTACCAGCACTGAAAGTTGTTGTTTGGGATCCGGGAAGGGAGGGTGGGGCCCAAGCCGTGCCTGCCTTTCCTTCCTTCCTTCCTTCCTCACCCGGGGGCTTGGGGGCCATGGCGGGGTGGCTATCTGCGGGGACTGATTAGGATCCCCATGCCCCAGGGAGGGAGAGTAGTGGGGAGAGGCCTGGGGGCCCTTCCTTCCTTAGTACCAACTCCCAACAAAGGAGTCCCCCAGGTAGCAACCAGCTAAGCTTTGCAGCTGCAAGACTATTAAATGCTAATCATTTAAGGGGAGTGAAGTTGCTCGGGCCCCACTCCCGGAGGGAGTGACGTTGCTTGGGCTGCACTCCGTCCTCTTCCCTTCCTCCTTGAGGCCATGCCGAGTTGTCCCAGAGGCAGCGGAAGGAGGGAGGGAGGAGGACGGAGTGCAGCCCGAGCAACGTCACTCCCTCTGGGGGCGGGGCCCGAGCACAACATCACTCCCTCCAGAGAAGAGGACCGGCGGTGAGTCATTGCCATTTTTTTTGGCCGTGATCTGGCCTTTTTTTTTTGGCCATGATCTGGCACCCCCCTTGGCTTACGCCCATAGGCCACGGCCTAGTGTGGCCTTATGGATAATCCGGGACTGACTCATTGGTAAATTTAGCGGTTGTGGGGGGAAAAAATGAAATGGGAGAAATTGGACTTTATGGCAAACTACATGTGCCCCCCTTCTAGAATTAATTGTAGCAATTCATCTAGTTGAGTTGGCATTGAGGATCAGAACGCACAAGGGAGTGGATCCCGTGAACAACGGGAGAATGGAGTGGGGAGGAAATCTGCTCATCCCTCATTAAAATTTTGGTATGATTATTGGGAACAAATATAGAATTCCATAGGGAACAGGGAACAGCCCACGGGCAATTGGTTGGCAGGGACGGATATAAACAACAGAAGGGCTGTCAGCTTCGGTGAATGAAATTCAATGACCTGTGAATGACCCAGGAATGTCTGCCAGAGGATTTGAATTGCATTCTTTGCTGAAAAATTGGAAAAAATTGACATGTTTGTGTTCCAGCTGCCATCACCACCAGCTCAAACAGCTGGGGGATTCTGGTAAGTGTGGTTACCTGAAGCAACTTTTTCCAGGTTCTGGTTCCTTACTTCTGGGTGTTACAGTTGTTTGTTTCAGCAGGAGTGTGGCCCATGACAGGCTTAAGCACAGCGCGAACTAGCAAATTTGCCTCCATCCTTCACCCTCCTATCAGGAGCTTTTGTTTACAAATAAATATGTCCTGCTTGTGTAGATTACAACGCTCTGACAGGGTGTTTGCTTCCATGGCTGGATTTATGCCCTGTTTTTCAATTGGCAGGGAGATCTATCGCTGCCAGTGCAGCCAATCCTCAAAATGGATTTCGGGTGTCAAACCCGGCTCAGCCGTGATGTTTGCAAGCTCAGATGACATATTATACAGAGCTGGCAACTTCCACTGCAGGCCCATCAGATTGAAAGTGAACAGCAATGTCATGAAATTACTCTTCCAATGAGGTGCTTCACAAATTGGATTGAATAAACATCCCCTTGGCAGTTTGCTACATTGATTCCACCTCTGGCCCCAGTTTTCCATATCCTCCTGGATCCATGTTTATAAATGTGTAAGTGAAATGAACTTGCAGGAAATGTTTCTGGAGATGTAAAGCATATTTCCCTGTATCTAAGAAAAAGCTAGGGGTGCATCAAAACACAGCTATCCCATGATCTGAAACCAAAACTGCACAAGATCCAAAGACCTGCAAATGTATGTTATGAACTGAGTCCAAGGAATCGGCATGTGCTTGTGGAGAGGTGAAAGTTTTCTGGCGATTATATATATACAGTATATGTGTGTTTGTGTGTGTAATGTTTGTTTGTGGGGTGTACATAACTCATAAACCGCTGGACGAAATGACACCAAATTTGGCCACAAGGCACCTACTAACCAAAGGAGTGACCACCACTTAAAAATCACCAAAAACTGTGAAAATAACTTTAAAATCCAAAAAAGGTAGAAAATGACACAGCGCATGCATGCAAATGTATTCCATGGTCCCATCCCCTCCAACGTGAGGACAGAGCAAGTGCGAGAAGCACCACCGACCATGCTCCCTCTTCCAGCCAAAGCAGAAGTTAGGACCAGACAGCACAATGGTGGGTCTGGTGGGGGGGGAGCCTCATCCGCCACCAGGGATGGAAGGAAAAAAAAGGGAAAGAAGGAGAGAAGGAAAGAAGGAGAGAAAGAGGGAAAGAAGGAAAGAGAGAAGGAAGGATGGAAGCAAAGAGCAATAGAAGGAAGGAAGGAAGGAAGGAAGGAAGGAAGGAAGGAAGGAAGGAAGGAAGGAAGGAAGGAAAGAAAGAGGTAGAGAAAGGAAAATGGGAAAGAAAAGGGGAGGGGATGGAAGGAAAGAGGTAGAGAAGGAAGGAAGGAAGGAAGGAAGGAGAGGAGGAAAAACAAAAAGAGAAGGAAAGGAGAGAGAGAAAGCAAGAAGATGAGAAAGAGGGAGGGAAGGTTGGCCACATTTGGTCACAGTACATGCATCAGGCCAACGAGTGACCATCACTCATAAAAATACTGAAAAATACAGCAGAAGAGACTTAAAAAGCCAAAAAACAAAAACATTAGATTACAACACATGCACAAAAACACACACATATATGCAAACACACATACACACACATATATACACACAAAACGCATATACACAGTAGGCCTGGGTAAGTTTGGTCGGAATATTCTTAATTTGGAATAAATTCGGATCAAATTCCTTTTTGAAGCGATTTCGAAGCAATTTGGGAACCTGAAAGTATCCTTGCCATTTCGAAGCTTTTTCTGCCATTTTTTTTTTACGGATCAGTAAGTGAGTCGGAAATTATTCAGCTTTTCAAATGAGTGTGGATGGATTCCCTTCGTTTCCTTTCCCTCCCGCGTCGGACCTGGGGTGAGAGCCGTGTTTAACCCAGTTTGAATGCGGCTCTCGCCCCAGGACTGACGTGGGAGGGAAGGACATTCGCATCCAAACTGGGTTAATGCGGATGTCCTTCCTTCCCTCCCGCATCAAACCCCGGGGCACGAGCTGCATCCAAACTGGGTTAAACATGGCTCTCACCCCAGGTCTGACGCAGGAGAGAAGGACATCCTCATCCAAACTGGATGTCCTTCCCTACTGAATCAGAACTGGGGTGAGAGGCATGTTTAACCCACTTTGGATGTGGCTCTCGCCCCAGGTCTGATGCGGGAGGGAAGGAAGGACTTCCGCATCCAACTGGGTTAATGCGGATGTCCTTCCTTCTCTTCCGTGTCAAACCTGGGGCAAGAGCTGCATCCAAACTGGATTAAATACGGCTCTCACCCCAGGTCTGATGTGGGAGAAAAGGACATCCTCATCCAAACTGAATGTCCTTCTCTCCTGCATCAGAACTGGGATGAGAGCCGTGTTTAACCCAGTTTGGATGCGGCTCTCGCCTCAGGTCTGATGCGGGAGGGAAGGAAGGACTTCCGCATCCAACTGGGTTAATGCGGATGTCCTTCCTTCCCTTCTGTCAAAGCAACGAGGAGAGTAACGAAATGATAAGAGATATAATTTTTTATCTTCTGATTTCAATACTTAACCTAAAACAATATGCACAAATTCTGTTGCTACACAATAAAGCAATAATTATGCACAAATGTCCAGGTAAGTACCACACATGAATTGAGAATACGCCTAAACATCAATGGACTATTCCGAGTGATTCAGTCTCTAAGTAGAGAGTCCCAACAAGAACACCCCCGCAAACAAAGAAGTAACTATTAAAGTCTTTCAAATCAACAAAAATACATGAAAAATGCTTATCAGCATAGATGCGGTGAGTGTCCAGAGCGGTCGATGATCCTGTGGATACTTGCGCCTGACCATTTCACCTTTTAGAAGCTTTTTCCAAGACCGGGGACAATCTTCGGCGTGCCAAAACAACGTAGCGAGTTATTCTTTAAGCATTTAAGTAAATCATATAGAGGCACCGGGCCTTCTTTGGTCAAATCTCGCAAGAGCCACATCCAAACTGGATTAAACACGGCTCTCGCCCCAGGTCTGAGGCAGGAGAGAAGGATATCCACATCCAAACTGAAAAAGGTCATTGTATTACTAAACTGTTCAAGAGGCAGATTCCTTCTCAAGCCAGGTTCCACTTGAATGTTATATTTGTTGGGGTTACACCTGCAATGAATATGAGCCCGTATTATTTATGTCTGCAGAGTTACATGCATCATGCCCTCCTTTCTCTTCCAAAGAATTGTTTAGCCCAGAGCACACGCTGCAGCCAGCCGGTATTTGATTATCTTTGATTTATGGGTTCAAGCCCTTTGAAGCTCATCACTAAGGAGATAAAGCAGACTGTGACATCTTTCCCTGGGCAAAGCAGGAGTTTTTGATTTGAGCAATAATCTTGGTGCCACATCTGACACAGGAAGGTCAAGGGGAAAGCGGAGGAAACGGAGGGCAGGTAGAGAAGAAAGCAAGCCAAAGAAACTTTTGGGAGCAAGCCGTTGGAAGCAGAAAATAAGTTTTTTGTTTGCTGCTTTAAAGTCACTCCAGTCAAGCTCTCCCTCGGGGCGGCTGGAGAAAAATCTCATGCCAACAACACGAGGCCTTATTAGTCTTGCTGGGTGCAAGGGCAATTAGAGAAAGGTTCGACAAAGTGGTTTTGCCACCTGCCGAGGGAGTCTCTCTCCCTTTCTCTCATTTTTTTCTCCCTCCAGGTTATGCGGGAGATCAAGAGCCCTTGCTGTGCGGAGGCTTATTGGACCATCAATTGTCAGCGAGCCTTCATCTAACGATTGTCAAATTGGTTCAGAGAAAATAACCAGGCGCAAGCCCTCACTCAGAGCTAGAATTGAAGGCTGTGTGTTGATTCACATAATGGGGTAGATGACTTTTTTGTCCTTACCGAGTCCCCTTCTGCACAAACTCTGTGGGCCTTGGACATTTCAAGAGGATTCATAGACAACACTCAGACTCTGAGTGCTCTAGAAAGGCCATTGAGAATAGTAATGGGATATATTAAGCCATCCCAGGTAATTGCACAATCCTTGGGTCAAAGATCCCCTGACAATGGCGATAGCATGGCGTGGTGCTTTTGAGCTTTGGTCCATGATTCTGGAGAATAGGTTTCAAATCTTCACTCAGTCATGAAAACCCATTAGTGACCTTGGGCGAAGCATACACTTTTAACCTCAGAAAACATCATGATCAATTTACCTTAGCATCACAGTAAGTCAGAAATGACTTGATGGCACACAAGAAGAAAACATTGGTTCAAGGAAGTGATCTGAGGAAACAGTTGGCTGTTGTCCCCATAGAATCATAGAGTTTGAAGGCTCCACAAGGAGCATCAAGTCTGGTCCCATGCCACGTGGGACATGATTTATTTATTTATTTACTACATTTATATCCTGTCCTTCTCAACCCCGTAGGGGACTCAGGGCGGCTTACAAAAAGGCACAATTCTATGCCACTCTTACATATATAAGATAAAACATATACATTAAAACCAATAATTAAAACACATGATCTTAAAAGCAGTTGCATAAAAAAAAAACCATGCGGTACAAAGGCATATTCCATAAATTGTACTATTCCATAGTCACTTATTTTGCAGATAACTTATGGCATTGCAGATTACTGTCCAAAGGCTTGGTCCCACAACCATGTCTTTACTTTCTTTCTGAAGGACAGAAGGGAGGGAGCTGATCAAATTAACTGGGGAAAGAGTTCCATAGTCGAGGGGCCACCACTGAGAAGGCCCTGTCTCTTGTCCCCACCAACCATACCTGCAAAGGAGGTGGGACTGAGAGCAGGGTCTCCTCAGAAGATCTTAATCTCTTAGGCAGATCATAGAGGGAGATACATTCAGACAGGTAAGACGGGCCGGAACCGTTTAGGGCTTTATAGGCTAAAGCCAGCATTTTGAATTGTGCTTGGTAGCAGACTCCTGAAAAATGCCAAAGAAGTTAAGTCCACTGAGTAAGTCTCTTCCATCGTTGAACAGATCTTCCCATTAGGAAATCCTTCCCAATGTTTTCTTGCCATTGATCTTTGGTTTAGGACGGTGTTGCACTCTAGACCTGAAGGATCCTTCAGTAAACCACTTGAGACCAGCCGTGATTAAATGCTTTATTTAGAATAAGGAGAAGAATAAAAGAGATAGGAATATAGTCCATTAATGCTCCCAAGCACCAGGGTATTGCAATGCAATAGTCCAAAAGGTAAAAGGATCAATAAATGCAGAAATAGCCTTGATGCCCCAATGGGCTAAATCCAGGATAAGTTCTTGGTTGCAAAGGCTTGGCAGATAACAGAGTCCAAAGACTTGAAGGCCCACTGGCCCAGGCTTGAGTTCCATGGAGCTTGGCAAGGAGGCTTAACATTGGCGCGAGATGCGGAGCAGCTCGGGGACTTGACTCAAATAGGCCCCCCTGCTTTGATCTTGAAGGCGCTGACTTCGACGCAGCCCTTTCCCATGGATAGTTTCTCAGCTGAACTTTCTCATGCCTCCCAAATCAGGATGGTATGTCAACTCATTAGCGCTTGCACCTGGAACTAAGGGAGGCAACCAGGCTCCACTTTCCCCACGCTTCTTATCGGCCCGGGATGGAGCAAGGCTGTGTCTGTCCTTGAACGCTGGTTGAACCAGAGGCCTCTGCAACGGCTTGCTTTCAGGCCTAGCTAAGATCTTGGAGTTAACATGGCTGTGATCTTGCTTAGAGTCAGGCTGGGACATGACATTAGGTCATAGTTTCTAGAGCGGTAAAAACATCTTTCCAGCTTCTGCAATTCAGCTTGACATGCGATCCATCTTCTCTAATTTTCACATTGCTCTGTTACCAGCTATATATATATATATATATATATATATATATATATATATATATTCTGTGCATGATCCAGATGAGATCGCTGAACAAACATATGTTATTACTTCATTATTTCCCTCTCAAATAGCAGATGTACACATATGCCTGATTCATATACTGACATCTGCCTGCCTTAAAACACACCTATGCCTCCTAAATATCCATTTGCTCAAATTCTCCGTTGGCGGTTTCATATCTTCCGAGTTTTGATTACCGAGCTGGTTGACAGCTGTGCATCAAGGATAGCTGCACATTCAAATTATTAAATTCTGAAACCGATCCAAGATGGCAGCCACAAGAAACATGTAAGTACTGCAGTGCTATATTTTAATTAGGAGACAGATGTAAGCAAAGAGCAAATATTGTCAGACCGGCATTTGGTAGACGATGCTAGGTCACTCCAGAAAGTGAGCTAAACTAAAGGGGTGATGTCTTCTATTTCTTTGCTATGAGGGAGGGTCAATATGTCTGTGACTTTTTGAATAAAACACAGGTTTTTGGATTTAAAAAATCATTTTTTATTTATAAAATATTTTTATTGTTTAAAATACAACAATAACAACATATGTCGTTGAACAACAAAGAATCTAGGAAAGGCAGGAATGGGATGGGTTATTTTTTTCCAACGTAATCTCCTTTGAGCTCTATACACTTTGTCCAACGTTTCTCCAATTTTTTTTATCCCTTCCAAAAAATAAGATTTGTCGAGGTCATCAAAATAGGTATTTGTTTGTGAGATTATTTCATTGTTGGAGATTATTTCAATATCTTTCCGCCGAACCATTTCTTCAGGTTTGGAAACAAGAAATAGTCACTCAGGGCTAAATCCGGAGAATAGAGCGAACGAGGGAGCAATGCATATCCCAATTCATGGATTGTTGCCATGGAAACTGCACATGTGTGCCCCCTTGCATTGTCCTGGTGCAAAAAAACTTTTTTCTTGGCTAAATGCAGTTGGTTTTTTTCCAAATCCTCATTAAATCGACCCAATAAGTTGGCATAATATTCACCATTGATTGTTTTACCCTTTTGATGGTAGTCAATGTGGATTATACCACGTGCATCCCAAAAAGCGGTCGCCATGACTATTGGCTGACAAACCCACCTTGGCCTTCTTTGGCGCCGATTCACCCCGAGAAACCCACTGTTTTGACTGCTGTTTGGTCTCTGGTGTGTTGTGGTGGATCCACGTTTCATCCACGGTTACAAAACGGCGCAAAAACTCGTCCATATTGCAGTTGAACAACATCAAACACTCCTGCGAAATTGACACACAATTGCGTTTGTGGATTGTGAGCAAACGCAGCACCCATCTTGCGGAAAGCTTTCTCATACCCAAGTGATCATTTAAAATTGAAACCAGTGAGCCATGTGAGATGCCCATAGCCTCCACAATCTCTCGCACTTTCAATTTCCGATCGGCCGACACCATATTGTGATTTTTTCCATTGTTTTGGGTATAGAGACCTCAACTGGGCATCCAGAATGTTCGGCATCTTCCGTGCTTGTACGGCTACAACGAAATTCAGTAAACCACTTTTTTACCAGTGAAATTGATGGTGCAGAGTCCCCATAGTATTTATCAAGCTTAGCCTTGGGTTTTTTTTTGCAAAGAAAATGTTTAATGAGCACACAAAATTCACTTTTTTCCATTTTCTCCTCAAATCACGTGGTAGTCTGCTATCAATGGCTGTCAAACACAAACTAAATGATGCAGCTTGTACCAATTTTGACAGGAGTCAACTGACAGATGCCTGTTGACAGGAGCAGTGTTGCCCTTTCAGTTAAAAGACGAGAAATTCAAAAAGTCACGGACTTATTGACCCACCCTCATATTTTAGAATCTATCTTATGTTTTATCATCATTATTGTTGTGTGCCTTCAAGTGGACTTCACCCTCTGAAAATCCTGCCCTAGAGTTTTCTTGGCAAGATGTATTTGAGGAGTGGGGAGGGTTCAATTGCTTTGTTTTCAGGCTGAGATGGAATTAACTTGCCCAAGGACATTTAATGAGTCTCCTTGGCTCAATGGGGGAAGGTCTTCCAGAACTGAAATCCACCATTTACTAATTCACCTTAACCTCTCTCTATTTTTATGTGACTTGTTTTATTTTACTGATTTTAGCTCTTTTGGAACAGAAGTCAAATATAAATCCAATCCCAGGTATTATAGTGGTATGATCATTGGACTGAGACTCTGGAGACCATGGTTCGGATCCACGCTCCGAAATTGAATCCCAGCTCGGACCCACTGGGTGAACTTGGTCAAGTCACACTCTCTTCTAGGAAGTCAACGGCAAATCTGTTCATATCCAATTACGCTAAAAAAGACTGTGATAGGTTTGGTTTAGGTTCACTATAAAATGACATGAAGTTACACAACAACAACAAATGAAGTAAAAATGCAATATTTGCTCCACTGGAATGTCTATCTCCTTTATCCCAAGCACACAGGAGAAGAAAACAACATAACCATTAAAAAAGAACCCAGGAATCGCTGAGGAATGAGGAATGCGGAAGGAACAACAAAGGGACGCTGGAAAAAAACACTGAGAGATGAGGAGTGTGTCAGCTCCCCCTGGTGGCCAGAAAGTTTGCCTCTGTTCATCTATATATGTGTGTAATATGTCAAAATGTATGTACTGTACTGTGATAAATGTCACATGTTTATATGTCATATGTTGAACTGCAGGGATTGTCTGCATGTACTGTACTGTAATCCGTTTTGAGTCCCCTTCGAGGTGAGAAGAGTGGAATAAAAATAAAGGTGCCCTTAAAGACATTGATCGGAGGAAAGCTCCTTGGCAAGGAAGATGGAGCGACAGCACCCCCCGCATGGCCGGAATCAAGCACAACCTTCAAGATGCTGGAAATAAGATGTGAAAAACTGCCTTTTCCTCTGTTGTGTTGTCTGTCCTTGTTAATTGTATAATCGGCATTAAATGTTTGCCGTGTTTGTGTTCTGTAAGCCACTCTGCGTCCCCTTCAGGGTGAAAAGGGTGGGTTATACATTAGGCACGGGCAATCCATGGTTCTAAATGGTCCTAAAGTAGTTACAAAACTAAGGGGCGCTGGTTCTTTGCTTCTGCAGTGTTGCTAAAGTTCTGGTGGTGAAAATTTCAGAACTCTAACAAAACTTTCAAAATTTCATTATTAATTCATTATTGGTGGGGGGGGGTTTGACACAATCAATTAGAAAATGCTATTTATAACAAAATTTTGAAAGTTTTGTTAGAGTTCTGATATTTTCACCACCAGAACATTAGCAACACGGTAGAAGCAAACACAAGTGCCCCCTAGTTTTGTAAGTACTCTAGAAGCAATTAGAACCATGGATTGCCCATGCCTAGTATGAATACTGTAAATAAATAAATAAGTAAATAAACACACACACAGTGGTTACATATCAGAAGGTGTCCCTTAGGGTCAAATGAAACCCCCAAAACAGCTTCTATGGCCCATGACTCTTCCAGAAATCCTAGATTGCCCATTTCAGGAGCAAAAAGGATCGATTTCATTGCCTGATCTCATAGGAAGATCACAAAGTGGGCTGGGATTGTTTTATTTCAGGTATTTATTCTGATGCATTCAATAGCATTTATAAAGGTTGCCACACAGCCTTCCATGCAAACGTGGAAAATAAATACCAGTTTGATTTTGGGGCAAGCTTCAAATTAGATTTTAATTATTTTTTAATTGTATATTGCCAAGTAATCACGAGTTTCATTAAAATGAGTTACGTAACAGCGAATAAACAAACCCCAAGGATTAGATTGTTAATTAGCTATTTAATGTTAATACAGGACTTCGAAAAATTTTAATTGATATACTTGGCAGTTACAAAGTGCTATAAGAAGGAGCCAACTTATTGGTGATCAAGGCAACAATCCTCACTGGGGAAAACAATATAGGTGGCTATAAGGCCCATGCACACACACACACATATCTTAGATGATGCAACATGGCTAGACCCCTTCCAGTCCGGCTTCCGTTTGGGGCATGGGACGGAGAGATGCCTGCGCCTCTCGTGTTATTGGACCTCATGGCAGCGTTTGACACGGTCGACCACTATCTTTTGATCCACCGCCTGGCCATGGCTGGAGTGAGGGGGACAGCCCTGAAATGGCTGGCCTCCTTCCTCCACCATCGGTCTCAGCGAGTGAGGAGGGGCGAGGTGATCTCCGAGGGCTCCCCATTAGTTTGTGGAGTCCCTCAGGGGGCCATTCTCTCCCCTCTGTTTTTCAACATCTACATGCAGCCGCTTGCACAGCTGGTGCGAGTTTTGGGCTTGAGTGCCATCAGTACACTGATGACACTCAGCTCATTCTGAGGATGGAGGGCAGACCTGGATCCATCCCTGATAATTTCCAACATTGCCTTGAAGCCGTTACTGGATGGCTGCGAGCCAGTAGGTTGAGGGTGAATCCAGCGAAGACGGAGATCTTGTGGTTGGGTCGTCTGGGTGGTGGGGATGTCCAGCTTCCAACCCTGGACGGTGTGGCGTTATGCCCCTCGCCTTCTGTAAAGAGTTTGGGAGTTCATTTGGACTCCCAACTGACCATGGAGACCCAAATCTCCATGGTCAGCAAATCTGCTTTTTTCCATCTCAGACAGGCGAGGCGGCTGGCCCCCTACCTATCCCGGAAAGACCTGGCCACAGTGATCCAAGCCACGGTCATCTCAAGACTGGACTACTGTAACGCACTCTACGTTGGCCCTCCTCTGTTGTTGACCCGGAAGCTCAGGCTGGTGCAAAACACTGCCGCCCGGCTCCTGTCTGGTACGCCAGCAGGCTGCCACATAACACCTACCTTGCAGGATCTGCATTGGCTCCCAATTGAGCACCGGATCACCTTCAAAGTGTTGGTGCTCACCTTTAAGGCCTTGCACGGCCTGGGGCCAGTGTATCTGAGGGACCGTCTTTCCCCATATTGCCCTACGAGATCCCTCCGGTCCGAAAGCACTAACCTATTAGCCATTCCATCGGCGAAGTCCGTCAAATTAACAGCAACTTGTAGGAGGGCATTCTCCGTGATTGTGCCCACATTGTGAAATGCCCTCCCAGCTGAGACGTGTGCCATCCGAGATCTTTTGCTTTTTCGGCGGGCGTGCAAGACCTATCTTTTCCAACAGGCCTTCGGCCTATAGGTCCGCCAATGCATAGCCTGCCGATTCTGTATCATGCTGTAAGGTTTCTTACATTGTTGTGCCTTGTTTTGGCACGTTAGGTTTTAATCTATCTGTTTAGATTGTGCTCATTTAATGTGATTTTAACCTGTTTTAATGTGTTGTTTCATATATGTTTGTGTGAGCCGCCCCGAGCCTTCCGGGAGTGGCGGCGCAGAAATCTAATAAATGAATGAAATGAAATGAAATATCTGATAATGTTTGGTGCAATCAGTCCAGAAATATAGATGGTGGATGCTCATTTACATTGCTATTTTGGACTATAACTCCCAGAATCCCTCAGCCCGCATCATAGCCCTGCTGTCTGCAAAATTCTGGCAATTGTAGTCTCAAACCAGGGCTTCTTTGTACACTAAACCCTCAGCTCTGACTCTTCTATTATTCTCCTGTCCAACTCCTTCATAAAGAGCAAATGTTTATTAATTCCTAATGATAAATTTCTTGGGGCTGATAGCCGAATCCACCTCACAGGGTTGTTCTGAAGATAAAACAAGAGCTAAAGGACCTTCAAAGCTGTTTGGAGGAAAGATAGGCCGATCTTTCAATCGTCTTTCAGTTTTTAGTTTGGAGAGCAGAAGACTAAAAGAGCTCCTAGGTAAAGGTAAAGGTTTCCCCCTGACATTAAGTCCAGTCATGTAGACAAAAATATTGAATTTGGATGGTATGTATAGATATTTTACTGTGCTCTCAGATAGTGTTGTGGTTGAGCAACCTGAGCCTGTAGTTGCTACAGGTAGTAATTGGGAAGAGGAGAGTTTGTCAGATATGTCCTTGGAAGAGGGAGGTTTGGGCGGGCCTCCTGCAGCTGGGAGAAAGAGGGCTGCAAGTGATGAGCATTTGGAAGAGGCAGAACATAGGAGGAAGGTCCGACAAATACTTAGGGAGCCTACCAGTGATGAGACCTTTGAGGGGTTTGACGTGGAGTTACCCTCAGAAGACAGTGATACTGAGCTGGACTCAGCACTGGTGCAAGATGTCCGGAATGTGTTAAATGCTGAGTCCAGCGAAAGTTCATTTTTTGGTTTTTCCAGTGATAATAGTTGGCCTAGTGGGAATGTGGAATTGGACTGGGGCGCTTTAACTGCAGAGCAAAGATGGGACAATTGGAGAAACACACCCGGGGCTGCAGCTGAGGGCACTAGGGCAGATTTGGGTGTGGAGTCTGATGACTCTGATTTGTAAGGGTATAACAGTAAGGCTTGGGGATTTGGGAATCTGCGGTCGGCCAAGGTGTTGCTGTGGGTTGCTGGTTCCTGTATCTTGTGATTTTGTGGGTTTGTGTCCTGGTTCTTGATTCCAAGCAAGCTTGTCTGCCGCGTCCTGTTTGAACATTTCCTGTGTTGCTCTCCTGGAATGTGAAGCACTCCTTCTTTCCTTCTCTGGACAGGTCTTCGCATCACAGACTACAAGCCGAGTTACAGCTCAAGTTTCGTTTGAAGACGGACGTCTCATCTATTTTGCTTTCGGTTTTGGGTGTGGGTTTTTTGGAACACCGGATTGAGGCTATGTTGTGTTAAAAATAAACTGTATATATTTTTACTAGCTTGGTGTTGTCTTGCCATCTGTGGGAGTCGTGACAGATTGGCCGACCGCCACAGACAAAGCTAGAGTGTTTGTTTGCATTCTCCTGTTTTGTTTTGTTTTTTGGCACAAAGCTAAGCTATGGAAGCTTTGACGGCCGAAGTGGCTCAGTTAAGAGGACTAATTAAGGACTTGCAAACTGCAAACAAGACTACTAGCAATGTACCTCGTGTAAAGCCAACGCCTCCGGGCAGATTTGATGGAGAAAGACACAAGCTGCAAGCGTTTTTGGCCGAGGTAGAACTTTTCCTGGCACAGGCTACTTCAGTGGACTTCCCTTCAGATGCTGCGAAGGTGGCTTATGTCATGGGACTTTTGAGTGGCCAGGCCGCAGAATGGGCTATCAACCTTGTCACAGGACAAGACCCCATTATTACCAACTGGGGTGACTTTAAGAAAGCTTTGCACAAAGTGTTTGGGGACCCCTTAAGGGTACAGGTGGCAGAGTTAGAACTGTTTCGTTTACATCAAGGTTGTGATTCATTGTTATCTTATCTGAATAAGTTTAAAGCCCTGCAGAACAAGGTTAATTGGGGAGATCGACCTCTGATGTCTACTTTCTTCATGGGGTTGCGGGCTGAGCTAAAAAAGGAGCTGGCCCGGTTGCCTCCTGTAGAGACCTTGCAGGAGTTAATTGACCATACGTTGAGGTTGGATGCATTGTTGGAATTTCCAAAACATGCTGCTATTTTTGGGGAATTGCCGGTACGGCAGGATAGGTTCCGTCCCTCTGCAGTAAGAGAGGACGAGCCTATGCAAATAGGAGTGTTTACAAGATTATTCTCTGGGGAGAAGGAAAGGAGGAGGTACGTATTAGGGCAGGGGATGAATGGAAGACGGCGTTTAATACGTGCTACGGCGCCTACGAAAATTTGATCATGCCGTTCGGACTTACCAACGCCCCCGCCGTGTTTCAGCGACTGATGAATGATGTGTTCCGCGATTTGTTGGACACGTTTGTCATGATTTATTTAGATGATATTCTTATTTTTTCAAATAATGAACAACAACATAGAGAACATGTGCGTCAGGTGTTGCTTCGGCTGAGGCAAAATGGACTATTTGCTAAGGCCTCCAAGTGCGTTTTCCATGTGTCTGAGGTGGAGTTTTTGGGGCATATTATTTCTGGGAAAACCCAAATGATGGATCCGCATAAGCTGGATACAGTGGAGTCCTGGGGGGATTTGGCGTCTAAAAAAGATGTACAGCGATTTTTGGGGTTCACTAATTATTATCGTGAATTTATCCCGGGTTATGCTAACCTCACGGTGCCATTGACTAGGTTATTGCAAAAGGGTAAAAGTTTCGTTTGGGCACAGGAGGAGCGGGACGCATTTAATGGGATCAAGCGCAGTTTTCAGATGAATAATGTATTAATGTTACCAGATGTCGACAAGCCCTTTATAGTCGAAGCAGATGCATCTAGTTTTGCATTGGGGGCGGTATTGTCTCAGGAGGTTGGACAGGGTAAGCTCAGACCATGCGCCTTCTATTCCAGACAGCTCACAGAGTGCGAGCGCAATTATACAATTTGGGAAAAAGAGCTTTTGGCCATAAAGGTATCATTCGAGGTGTGGAGACTTTGGCTGGAAGGGGCTCGGCATCAAGTAATTGTGTTGTCCGATCATAAGAACTTGGAGCATCTTTTAACCGCTCGAAAGTTAAATCAGCGGCAGATTCGATGGCCGTTGTTCTTTACGCGTTTTGATTTTGTAGTTAAGTTTGTAGATGGCAAGGCCAACGCTAGAGCGGATGCTCTATCTAGAAAACCTGAGTATAAAGGGGAGTGCGAGGTGGCATTGCAAACAGTACTTCCGGTATCCAGGCTACATGCGATTACTGAGGGTACTCCTACATCGTTTGATAGGATAGTGGCCAGTCAGGCCACTGATGGGTGGACACAGGAGCAGTTGGCACTGTTAGACAGTGAAACTCGAACCACGGTGCCGAATTTAAAGAGTGTGGATGGGAAATTGCGGCATAATGAACAATTGTATGTGCCTGCAGGGCCTTTACGTTTGGACGTGATTCAAACTCATCACAATGAACCAATGGCGGGTCATTTTGGGCGATTCAAGACAGTCCAGGCCATCTTCCGAAGTTATTGGTGGCCCAGGATGAGGTGTGATATATTGCGATTTTGTGACACCTGTGCGATTTGTCAGCAATGTAAACACGATGTGGGGAAGCCTCGTGGGTTGTTATCTCCGTTACGCGTGCCTCAGAGACCCTGGCAGATCATTTCCATGGATTGCATCTCCGATCTTCCCCGGACCCGTGGGTATACTTGTATTTGGGTGGTGGTGGATTTGTTCACAAAGTTGGCACATTTTATTCCGTGTTCTCGGGTACCTACGGCAGTGGTGTTGGCCAAGTTATACACTAAACATATTTTTCGGTTACATGGTGCCCCTGAGATCATCATTTTGGATCGTGCACCTCAATTTGTCTCTCGTTTCTGGCGCCAATTCCATGCGGAATTGGGTACCACGCTTAATATTTCTACGGCGTTTCATCCGCAGACAGATGGGCAAGCGGAACGCGTGAATGGCTTTCTGGAGCAATATCTTCGTTGTTTTTGTCTGCAGCAGTCGGGGGATTGGGCTCAGTGGCTCTCAGTGGCAGAGTTTGCGTATAACAACGCCACACACACGGTCAGCCAGCATTCTCCTTTCGAACTAATGTATGGGTATCATCCCGGTTGGGGGGCGGCGCCGGCGCAGAATGTGGTGACTGGGGACGTACAGTATCGTTCTAGTGAACTGAAGGCACTGCATGACGTGGCTCGCGCTTTATTAGTGGATGCTGAGGCATCGCAAAAGTCCAGTGCTGACCGTTTGAGACAGCCAGGGAATGAACTGCGGGTGGGAGATTCGGTTTGGTTATCGTCCAAGCATTTGCGGACGGGAGGGAGTAAATTTGCTGCTCGTTTCTTGGGGCCTTTCCCCATTGTAGCTCAGATCTCACCAGTGGTTTTTAAGCTACGGTTACCCCCATCGCTGAAGGTCCATCCCGTCTTTCACCGTTCACTTTTGAAACTGGACACTTCTGCACAACGCCCCGCGTTGGCTCGATATCTGCGATCTCCTGAAGCGTTGCCGGCCGGGGAGGGGGCTTTCGCGGGGGGGGGGGATAGTGTTGTGGTTGAGCAACCTGAGCCTGTAGTTGCTACAGGTAGTAATTGGGAAGAGGAGAGTTTGTCAGATATGTCCTTGGAAGAGGGAGGTTTGGGCGGGCCTCCTGCAGCTGGGAGAAAGAGGGCTGCAAGTGATGAGCATTTGGAAGAGGCAGAACATAGGAGGAAGGTCCGACAAATACTTAGGGAGCCTACCAGTGATGAGACCTTTGAGGGGTTTGACGTGGAGTTACCCTCAGAAGACAGTGATACTGAGCTGGACTCAGCACTGGTGCAAGATGTCCGGAATGTGTTAAATGCTGAGTCCAGCGAAAGTTCATTTTTTGGTTTTTCCAGTGATAATAGTTGGCCTAGTGGGAATGTGGAATTGGACTGGGGCGCTTTAACTGCAGAGCAAAGATGGGACAATTGGAGGAACACACCCGGGGCTGCAGCTGAGGGCACTAGGGCAGATTTGGGTGTGGAGTCTGATGACTCTGATTTGTAAGGGTATAACAGTAAGGCTTGGGGATTTGGGAATCTGCGGTCAGCCAAGGTGTTGCTGTGGGTTGCTGGTTCCTGTATCTTGTGATTTTGTGGGTTCGTGTCCTGGTTCTTGATTCCCAGCAAGCTTGTCTGCCGCGTCCTGTTTGAACATTTCCTGTGTTGTTCTCCTGGAATGTGAAGCACTCCTTCTTTCCTTCTCTGGACGGGTCTTCACATCACAGACTACAAGCCGAGTTACAGCTCAAGTTTCGTTTGAAGACGGACGTCTCATCTATTTTGCTTTCGGTTTTGGGTGTGGGTTTTTTGGAACGCCGGATTGAGGCTACGTCGTGTTAAAAATAAACTGTATATATTTTTACTAGCTTGGTGTTGTCTTGCCATCTGTGGGAGTCGTGACAGATAGGCTATATGGTTTTGTCTTGTATATATAGAGTCTGTTCCTCTATTATTGTATTATATCGGTATAACATTATTATTCAATATACTCCCCAATATGGGGATAGTCTTATATTGTATATATTGATTTGCATTGTCTATACTCATTGCTTGTATATATTCCTACAGATCGGACCCTATGCATGTGAATTTGATTTAATTGGTCCACGGTCCAGATGAAGCAATTAGTGAAACGGATAGCGCATGTTATTTTTTATATCCGTCGACCGTTTTGAAGTAGACACCACCATTTTCTAAAGGATTACAAATATTGTGGGCGCTGTCCCTTTAATAATTTCTTTTGGCTGCTACTTCTTGGACCCTTTATTACGGAAACCTGTTTGGTTCTTGGAATATTATTTCATCGTATTGCATAGCCCATATTGTTGGGATTACTGAAGATATTCAGTTATTATAAGAATAATATAAACCTTTGGAAAAATCTCATTGAGACTCTGTCGTTTGTGTTTGGATTAAGTCCAGTCATGTCCGACTCTGGGGTGTGGTACTCATCTCCAATCCTATGCCAAAGTGCCGGCATTGTCCATAGACACCTCCAGATCATGTGACCAGCATGACTGCATGGAGTGCTGTTACTTTCCCGCCAGAGCAGTACCTATTGATCTACTCATGTTTGCATGTTTTCGAACTGCTAGGTTAGCAGAAGCTGGAGCAGACAGTAGAATCTCACGCTGCTCCCCGGACTCAAACCTGCGACCTTTCAGTCAGCAAGCTCAGCAGCTCAGCGCTTTAACCCACTTTGCCACTAGGGGCTCCTACACTATGGAATAAATGCAATTGGACACTACAAATGCAATTGGACACTACCATGGATCAATGCTAGGCAACCATAGAAGCTGTAGTTCTACAAAGATTTCGCCTGGTTTGCCAAAGAGTGCTGGAGCTTGACCAAATGACAACATTCCTGATTCCATAGTATTGAACCAACTGACATCAAAACTGCATTAATTCTACAGTGTAGATGCATCCTAAGAGGAGGCATGATGGCCATCATGAAATATCTGATGGGATGTCATGTAGAACAGTGTTTTTCAACCTTTTTTGAGCCGCGGCACATTTTTTACATTTACAAAATCCTGGTGCACACTACAAACCAAAATGACACAAAATGACACTCTAACACAGTAATACATATAGTTAATATGTTTTGAAATGTATTCATACACTCACTTAGTGTGAAACCTGGGCCTGTTTCGATGCTAGGAGTTATAGTTCACCCGCAATCAAAGAGCATTCTGAACTCTACCAATGATGGAATGGAGTCAAACTTCCCACACAGAACTCCCATAACCAAGAGAAAATACTATAAGAGTTTCGTGGGCATTGACTTTGAGTTTTGGAGTTGTAGTTCACCTATATCCAGAGAGCCCTGTGGATTCAAACAATGTTGGATCAAGACCAAACTTGGCATGAATACTCAATATGCCCAAATGTGAACACAGATGGAGTTTGGGGGAAATAGACCTTGACATTTGGGAGTTACAGTTTCTGGGATTTATAGTTAACACACAATCAAAGAGCATCCTGAACTCTTGCAACAATGGAATTGAACCAAACTTGACACTCCACCCCTTTCTGACCCTCCCTCTGCTCACCTCAGCCTCTCTGCTGGCCTTTCCTCCTCCTCAAATGGCGACCGCTGGGAAGGGGGTGGGGCCTGAGTGTCATCACCCTTCCCTTCTCCCTCCCTTGATTGGAGACAGGCTGGCTGGCCGGTGCGTGCAGAGGGGAAATGGCCGAAGGAGGCGGCGCCCTGGCCCCTTCTTCTTCACCGCCCGGCCCTTCCTCCCCCAACAAGCAGCAGCAGGAGTTCGGCAGGAGGGAAAAGAAAGGGTATATTGGAGGTTTTCCTGCGGCACACCAGTTGGGAAACACTGATGTAGAAGATGAGGCAGCTGGTTTTCTTCTGCCCCAGAGACTTAGGTTTCCTCAACATTGCCATGTCATACAGTTTGAAAACTGCATTATATGGTCAGTGTAATTTCATATAATGCGATTTAACTCTCCTTCTTTGGATGTCTTGAAAAGGGTCTGGATGGGCATCTTTCAAAAGCACTTTAGTGTCATTGCCAGGGTTGGACTAGATGACCCTTGTGGTCCCTTCTGGTTCTGTCATCTCTCATTCTTTACCCTCCACCGAAGTGTTTCTAATAATAGCTGGGACAACGGCTCCCTCCACAGCTTCTCATTAGCAGGCCTTTGGTTTTTAGCTTTGTTTTGCTCTGTTTTTTTTTTCCAGCCGAACTGGCTGATGTGTTCATTGGACCTTGAAGGGTTTTCCTTGCTTCCTGATCAGCATGTGGAAGAGGGAGATGTACATAAGGGCACATTGTTGTTGCAAGGAGGCAGAGCTATAAAAGGAAAGCGGGTGGGGGCAAAGGACAAACAGGAAAGAGAGGGGGAAGGCTCTCCCACTGCGAGGAGGCAAGCAAAAGGTGTCTACTGAACGAGGAACAGATAATGAGTGGCAGTGCAGGTAAATGGTTAGCATGCTGCTCCTTGGACGAAGACAATCAATTTCCTTCACCATCACTTCCTTTCTTTAGGTATAGGAGTTACAATGGTTCTCTACATTCCCAGTTGATAAAAGAAGTGTCAGAGCGAGGAAAAACAGAGATTGGATGAGAGTCTTTCAAGAGTGCTTTAGTTGCCTGTTCCTGCATGACAAGGGGGTTGGATGTGAGGCTCTTACAATTCTATGATTCTAGGCAAACCGTCCAATATAATATAACTAGAGGCAGATGTGCTCAGCCGATGCACAGTCAGGAAGGTCAAATGGAAGCTTTGCAGGACCTTGGACAGGTCTTTGGACACATATTTGTCTAAGGCAGTGTTTCTCAAACTTTTTTGAGTCGCGGCACACTTTTTACATTTACAAAATCCTGGGGCACACCACCAACCAAATTGACACAAAATGACACTCTAACACAGTAATACATATAGTTATTATGTTTTTAAATGTATTAATACACTCAGTGTGAAACCTGGGCCTATGTGGATGAACACAACATAGATATCCTGGAAGGAATGGCAGAAAGACACACACGAAGCTCTTGCTCAACAGCTGCCAGTCTCTCTCTATTTTTAGTTTTTATCACAGTCAAGCTTGAGAAGCTCATCTCACACAGATATGTGGTTGAAAACGGGAGCAATGTCAAAATAGCTGCTGCCATTTTGATCCGAGGGGGCAGCGTGAGCGTGTTCAGGAGGGGAGGGGGAGGGAGGAAGACATGGGGCAAATTTGTGCAATAGTGCCCGCACGAGTCACGTCTTCCTCCCTCCTCCCTCCCCTTCTGAGCAGGGAGCCCGAGTGGAGAAGAAAAAGTGTTCGGCAGGAGGGGGAAGAAAAGGTATTGGAGGTTCCAATTTCCCATGGCACACCTGATGATCGCTCACGGCACACTCGTTGGGAAACACTGGTCTAAGGAATTGCAGCAGATATAACCAAACAACATATTCAGGGGGATCTATGTGGACCATAGATTGGGAAAGACGTACGGTGGGGTTGTATACTCTCACCCAACCTACTCTACTTGTCTGCAGAACACATCATGCAATGTGTGGGGCTTGACGAAACTAAGGCTGGAGTTAGAGTTGCTGGAAGAAACATTAACAACCTTAGATATGCAGATGATACCACTTTGATGGCTGAAAGCGAGGAGGAGATGAGGAGCCCTCTAACCAAGGTGAAAAAAGAAAATGCAAATGCTGGGTTGCAAATAAACATGAAAAAAACCAAGATTATGACATCAAGGCTGATTTTGTATTTCTAGGTGCAAAGATGACTGCAGACGCAGACTGCAGCCAGGAAATCAGAATATGTTTCCATCTTGGGAGGAGAGCAAGGACCAATCTCGATGAAATAGTGAAGAGTAGAGACATCACATTGGCAACAAAGATCTACATCATGGGTGCTCACACTTTTTCAGCATGGGAGCTCCTGATCAAAAAACCAAGTCCCAAAGATCACCTACCCAGAAATGTAAAACGTGTAACTATTTTCTTATTTATTTATTTATATTTATTATTCATTTTTATGTCCCGCTCCTTCCAGCAGGCTCGGGGCAGTTTACATAGAATGAAGTTATAAAACATCAACATTTCAATTTAATAACAATATAAAACAGAGCATAAAAATATATCCAACCACCCCATTTCTCCCACACTGCCATATTACCACACATATTATCAGCCAGAAAGTAAGAAGAGAGGCTTTTGAACTGCAAGGCCATTTAATACTCAGCAAGGTAAACAAAGGGACATGCAAAAATACATCCAACCACCCCATTTCTCCCACATTTCCATATTCCCCAACATATATTTCTCAAGGAACAAAGCAAGCAGAGCGGCTTTGGAGCTAAAAGGCCATTTTTAAACATTAAAAATAAAGAAAGAGACATGCCACAGAACAATCAAGCACCCACCCCCAAGTAAAAAGACCGACCTTTGAGATGCGGTAAGGAAATGACCCCAAAGCGTCCTTCTTCTCCTCCTCCGTCATTGCTCCTATTTCCACGCCGCCAGCATACGTGCCGCTTCCAAGAGCTCACGAGAAGTACGAGAGGCAAAATGGGCGCTTCTGCGCATGCGTGCGGGGCCAGCCATACATCGCGTCATCCAGGCCCGCCCCCTTTGGTCTCCTAAGACTCTGAGTGGCTGGAGAAGGACGGAGGGAGGAGGAGGAATCCAAAAGAGGGGGCCCATTCTGCCTCTTGGACTCTGGAGCTTTTGGAGGTGGCGCGCGAGCAGGGAGCGGGGAGGAGCAACGACGGAGGACTTCTTTGCAGCGTGCAGGGGCGCGTGAAGAGGACCAACTGCAAAAAAACCTGGTCAGGGGCCTCAAGATCACCAGGATGAGGCTCAAAGATCACCCTGGTGATCCCGATCACCATTCTGAGCACCCCTGATCTACATAGTTAAAGCAGTGGTATTCCCTGTAGTAACCTATGGATGTGAGAGTTGGACCATAAGGAAGACTGAGCAAAGGAAAATAGATGCTTTTGAACTTTGTTCTGAGAGTGCCATGGACTACGAGAAGATACAACCAGTCCATACTTCAGGAAATAAAGCTCGACTGCTCACTAGAGGGGAGAATATTGGAGGCAAAGATGAAGTACTTTGGCCACATCATGATAAGACAGGAAAGCTTGGAGAAGACAATGATGCTGGGGAAAATAGAAGGAAAAAGGAAGAGGGGCAGACCAAGGGCAAGATGGATGGATGGTATCCTTCGAGTGACTGGCTTGATTTTGAAGGAGCTGGGGGTGGTTTCTGCCAACAGGCAGCTCTGGCATGGGCTGGTCCGTGAGATCACGAAGCATTGGAAGCAACTGAGTGAATAAATAACAACAAAAACAACATGTGGACCATAGAGTAAAATATACTAGATCCACAAAAGAATAACCTAGGTTGAGTTATACGGAAATCTGAAATCTAAAATATTCCAAAATTGTCCCCAAAGGTGTCTGAGATAGTAACATCTTTGCTCTCTGTTCCTTGCACAGTATTATTTAAATATATTGTCTATAAAATTAGCTTCCAGCTATATGCAAAAGGTATTGTGTAGGTAAATGTGAATACAGGTATTCTAAAATCCAAAACAAATCTGAAATCCCAAATACTTCTTATCCCAAGCATTTTGGATAAGTGTACTTAGCTCAACCTTCATTGGCCAAGCAAAATGCAGAAAATACATCACACAATGCTTCACTGGCTTCTTCTTCAGGCAAAAGGAGGATGTTAGAGTCCGTATAAGCAATTAAAATGGTCTGGAGGGATCTCAGCACAAAGAAAGACACTTCCCTTCTTGGCCATGTGGGGATGAATAGCAGACAAGTAAGGAAATTTCCCAAAAGTAAAGTAGCACTTTTAGATTTGAACTCCATGCTGCCAGGCTGAAATCTGCGAGCAGCGACTGGGTCTTACGCCTATGTATGGGATGTGAATGGTTACAAATGACTCCTCGGCCCCCAACTACTCTATATTGCAAAATGGGTGCTGCAATGGATTAGAGTCATGGTGATTTCCATCCAAATGGGATCAGGCTTAAGGTCGTTTATCAGTTGCAGTTGTTCATCTTCCTGTTTGGCCGTGATCCTTTTCCCAATGCGGTGGGGTGATAACTGAATGTAACTCAGCTGCGGAATAATTAGAAAGGGCATAAGGATAAACGTTCCCCTGGTGAATCTATCAGGCTGTAGAGCAGTCACCCAAGGAATGCACTGCAGGGTCCATTGTGCAATCTATTTCAAATAGACAGCAGGAAAGTGCTAAAAGCTGTGGCATAAAAGACGCTTCTGTCCTGTCTTAGGTTTGGTCAGATGCCCTTTCTGTGGCTCTGAGTCATCGAGCTAATGCTTTCAGCCTTTTGAAACTTTGTTGGACTTACTGTCAAGAAGTCTGAGAAAACTGAATATGCCCCCAAATAATGGGATTTGAATGGGATGCTACAAACTGGAGCCATTGGTCCACAAGTAATACATTTAATTAGTGAAATGTTTAAGTTAGTCCATAGTCTCATAGGATGAATTGTCACTTCATTCTCAGGTCAAGAACAGAAAATGGAACATTGGAGCAGTGTTTCCCAACCAGTGTGCCGGGGCACACTAGTGTGCGGTGAGCAATCATCAGGTTTGTCATGGGAAATTGGAACCTCCAGGAAGGGGGGGAGTCTAGTGTGTTGAAGTATAAAAACCCTAAGAAACCTACCTTGATAAAGACACAAAATTACAAACACCCTCTCCCCACCCGTTGTCTACTTGGTCTCTCCCTCTCCATGCATTGGAAAGGCCCGTCTCCCTTTTCCCAAGTAGAGACGTCCTCTTGCCTCCTGGGGGTTCTGTGTGGGAATTTTGGCCCAGTTCTATCATTGGTGGGGTTCTGAATGCTCTTTGATTGTAGGGGAACTATAAATCCCAGCAACTACACCTCCCAAATGTCAAGGTCCATTTCCCCTGAACTCCATCTGCGTTCATATTTGGGCATATTGAGTATTCATGCCAAGTTTGGTCCTGATCCAACATTGTTTGAGTCCACAGTGCTCTCTGGATATAGGTGAACTACAACACAGCTAGTGCTGCCCGTGCCGCGACTCTGCTGCCGTCGGTGTGCGCGCCACCGTGCGAGACGTCACTGCATGCACGTTCACGCAGGACGTCACCGCGCATGCGCGGTAGCACGGGACGCCGCAGCGCATGCACCAAAATAAGGTTTGCGTACCCCCCCCCCCCCCGGGAGAAGTAAGGGCCGCCCCTGGTGGGAAGTTTGTGTCTTTCTGCCATTCTTGCCAGGATATCTATGTTGAGTTCATCGAAACAGGTCCAGGTTTCACACTGAGTGTATAAATACATTTTAAAAACATATTAACTATACTGTGTTACTGTGTTAGAGTGTCATTTTGTGTCATTTTGGTTGGTGGTGTGCCCCAGGATTTTGCAAATGTAAAAAGTGTGCCGCGGCTCAAAAAAGGTTGGGAAACACTGCATTGGAGGATAGCAAAGGAGATTTATAGATGGACTTAAAGCTAACCTAAAAAATAGAGAACTGGGAAGCCCTGGCCATCAAGCGTTGGAACTGGAAGTCAGCTGTTACTAACAGTGCTATGGATTTTGAAGAGGCACAAATAGAGGGCAAAAGGAAGAAACAGTCCAAGAGGAAGAAGGCACCTAAAGCAAACCCTTTTCAGGACCACCTTCCACCTGGAAATGTATCTTCTCATTGCAAAAGACCATGCGAATCCAGAATAGGTCTCCTCAGTCACTTACAGACCTACTGCCAAGACTCTGCCCTTGGGAAGACAATCATACTTGTCCATAAGGGATCACCTATAGTTGTAGTAAGTAAGTAAAGATAGTTGTAGTAAACTGTAGTCTGTAATGGAATTGAATTTGTATGACCTATTTCTTGTTCTCTTACTGCAGTGGTTCTCAACCTGTGGTTCCCCAGATATTTTGGCCTTCAACTCCCAGAAATCCTAACAGCTGGTAAACTGGCTGGGATTTCTGGGAGTTGTTGGCCAAAACATCTGGGGACCCACAGGTTGAGAACCACTGTCCTACTGTATCATTCAAGTCAATCAACAGAAGTAATTGTGGTTGTTCACCTGCAAGTCAATTCTGACTTTCGCTGCCAACGCCGGCGTGATCTCGCATTGACAGCGAAATCCCGTGTGGATTGCGTATTCTCGCGATACTTGCTGCGAACCCAGAAGTAGGTTTTTATTTTATTTTATTTATTTTATTTTTTATTTTTTATTTTTTTATTAGAAAGCTTAGGGGGCTGCAGGGAAGGGCCTGGGGGGGGGCGTATGTGGCCCCCGGGCCGCCAGTTGGGCAGCCCTGGTCTATAAAGCCCTAAATGGCCCCGTCCCAGTTTACCTGTCCGAAAGCATCTCCCTTTGGGAATCACTGCGGAAACTAAGATATTATGGGGAGGCCCTGCTCTTGGTTCCGCCACCATCACAGGTGCCTTTGGCGGGGACAAGAGACAGGGCCTTCTCAGTGATTGTCCCCTGGTTATGGAACTCCCTTCCTGACAATATTAGATCAACCCCCTCCCTCTTGTCCTTCAAAAGGATGCTGTGGGATCAAGCCTTTGGGGCAGTGCAATGAGGCAAAATGGTGTCCTGAGATGGTTTTTAAGCCACTTTTAATGTGGATATAAGTGATTTTAATGTTTGTGTATATTTATAGTTTTATGTCCCGGCATTAAATGTTTGCCGTATATTTATTTATTTATTTGCCATGCTTCTATACCACCTCTCTCAGCCAGAAGGCGACTCAAGGTGGTGAACAAGCGGCAACAAGTGCCTATAAAATACAAATCTCAGCTCCACAATCTTAAATTCGGTTTCCGTTTCGTCGTCATAGAATCCTTGATCTCGATTAAAGTTCATCTGCAAATGCTTGCTCAAAAAGCCAAGTCTTAACTTTCTTATGAAATGTCAGGAGGGAGGGGGCTGATCTGATGTCACTAGGAAGGGAGTTCCAAAGCCGAGGAGCCACCACTGAGAAGGCCCTGTCTCTCGTCCCCGCCAGGCGCACCTGTGAAGCAGGCAGGACCGAGAACAGGGCCTCTCCGGATGATCTTAAGCATCTTGATGGTTCATAGGGAGAGATGTGTTTGGAGAGGTAAGTTGGCCCGGAACCATTTAGAGCTTTAAAGGCCAAAACCAGCACTTTGAATTGTGCCTGGTAGCAAGCTGGTAGCCAGTGGAGCTGGCACAACAGGGGAGTTGTACGCTCCCTGAGTGCCGCTCCTGTTATCAATCTGGCTGCTGTCCGTTGGACCAATTGGAGCTTCTGAGCAGTCTTCAAAGGCAGCCCCACATAGAGAGCGTTGCAGTAATCTATACGGGATGTAACCAGAGCATGGACTACCGTGGCCAAGTCAGACTTCCCAAGGTATATATGTTGTGCTCCGCCGTGAGTCCCCTGCGGGGAGAGAAGCGTGAAATATAAATGTTTTAAATACATAAATAAATAATCCGGAAGCCTATTTTCCTTACCTGAAATCATGGTGCACACCATGTAATCGCTCCCCAGCACAAGTCTATTGTAAACTTTCAGCAGAGCTTCTGGTGGAAATTGACCATAGGATCATGCTGGAGTCACAGAGAGAACATTTCTCTAGCTCTCACTAGATCCTTCAGCATGAATCAATGGCATTCAAAGCTCTTCACAAATAAATGAAACGGCTTTCAGTGACCTCACACGAAAAGTGGGCCTACTGCACCTTCCAATCATGTCTGTCAGGGAGAAGATTGATGGAGTAACTGAATCTTTGCATCTAGGCAAAGGAATAGCTTGAGATCTATTGCGCTTACATTTCAAAAAGCCAGGTACCTTTCAACTGTAGGATCTGAGTAATGATATTCCCGAGCTTGTGGAAGAGGTCCTTTACAAGTTGTTTTTATACCTTGATAGTTTGATGGCCATGTGGTTGTTCCCGCCATCTCTCCTCCAAGATTGAGGAGAACTGGGCTTGAAAGAGGCAAAACATAATGAAGGCTGCCATCCCACTCCTCATATTCTACATGGTAATTGAGTCAGGATTCAGCTCCATCCTTCTGCTGTTTTAGGAGCACTCTCGTTCTTCTATTCTAATCAAATCCCTTTGCTGTGTTTATCTTCAAATTACCGTGTAAGTATGTAAACACGTGCATGCACCGTAGGGAAGCAAAAAAGACTCACTGGAGCCAAAAATGTCAGTGTAAAATGAATGCGGTACTAAAAAAATCACCATCCTGAGCCACGTTAGGAGCAATATGATATAAATTACTTTAAGGGATGCACTCTATTCCGCCACCACCTCTATTAACTGGTTTAGGTTTTATGGGGAATAACAATTGCAAGACGAGCTTGATGGGGAATAGGACACACTTGAGTGTCGGCAGTGTGGTTTCTTTATATATATAATATTTCTAGATTTAAGTGCCACCAAGTCCAGAAGGTAGTTTAAAGGAGACTTGTAGGATACCGCAGATTATAAAATCAGTTGCAAATGACTGTAATTTTGTGCAAACATTTATTTCCAATTGGCACTTCTGCAGAAGAGCAGGAAATGTTGGTCTCTTTCCCTCTTGCCTCCCCTCCAATGCATTTAAAATAATCACCTGGAAAGTTTCCAAGGGCTATACAATATTGTATGGTTGTGTTCACATTTATTGCCCAGGTTGCTGTTCGTGGCACTTGTGGTGAATAAGAAATGAACAGGGTAGAACCACATCTGACCACAATGCAATTGGCTACTAGTGACTCTATAGTCATCTGTTTTGCCAATTTGCCTCCATTGGAGGCAGGCAACAAGCAAAGAGTTATTGAGCCTGAGGTTCTCTGAACGTGGCAAAAAATATGGGTGTGTGGGTGAGGAAGTATCTCTTTCCTCTCTTTGTGCTTCCCTTTATTTATTTATTTATATTTACTTTTTATTTACTGTATATTCTGCTCTTCTCACCCCGAAGGGGACTCAGAGTGGATTACAGTACGCATACTTGCAGATAATCCCTGCAGTTCAACATATGACATATAGACGAACATACAACATTGTTGCACTCTAGACCTGAAGGATACCTCAGTAAACCACTTGAGAACAGCCGTGATTAAATGCTTTATTTAGAATAAAGGAGAAGAATAAAAGAGATAGGAATATAGTCCATTGATGCTCCCAAGCATCAGGGTATTGCAAGGCAATAGTCCAAAAAGGAATAAAAGGATCAATAAATGCAGAAATAGTCTTGATGCCCCAACGGGCTAAATCCAGGATAAGTTCTTGGCAACAAGGCTTGGCAAATACTTAAGTCCAGTGACTTGAAGGCCCAATGGCCCAGGCGTAGGTTCCATGGAGCTTGGCAAGGAGGCTTAACGTTTGCGAGAGATGCGGGGCAGCTCGGGGACCCGACTTAAATAGGCCCCCCTGCTTTGACCTTGGAGGTGCTGACTTCGGCGCAGCCCTTTCCCATGGACAGTTTCTCGGCTGGGCTTTCTCATGCCTTCTGAATCAGGATGGTATGTCAACTCATTAGTGTTTGCACCTGGAAGCAAAGGAGGCACCCAGGCTCCACTTTCCCCACTCTCCTTATCAGCCCGGGATGGAGCAAGGCTGTGTCTGTCCTTGAATGCTGGTTGAACCAAAGGCCTCTGCAAGGGCTTACTTTCAGGCCTAGCTGAAGTCTTAAAGTTAACATGGCTGTGGTCTGGCTTGGTGGAGTCAGGCTGGGGCATGACAAACATATAGACGAACAGAGGCAAACTTCTGGCCACTAGGGGGAGCTGACGCACTCCTCATCTCTCAGCATTTTCCAGCATCCCTTTGTTGTTCCTTCCGTATTCCTCAGCAGTTCCTGGAGTTCTTTAATGGCCTCATAAATCAGTCAAAATTTGCCTCCCCACTTTAATGTGGTACCTTTATCTCCTACTTGACAAATGCAACTGTCTTTCGGGTTGCAAAAGTCAACAGCAGGCTACACTTAAGGTTGAGCACACACCTCGACCCAGGTAGGCCTCAAACTCATGGCCTACTGGTCAGAGAGATCTTATGCAGCTGACACTTAACCAGCTGCGCCACATTCCCAGTGCTACCTCTTCTGCCCACCTATAACCCACAAAGAGGATATTGTCCTAGCATAAGCTATGGATATACAGGTTGAGTCTCACTTAAGGGGAAATCTGAAAGTCAAGCACTTCCAAAACCAAAATGCTTTCACCCCTGGTTCCCTGTACTCCCATTTGCATGAGACTTGGGCTGGGAAGGATAGTGTACAGTGTTACCTCACTTATTGCTGGGGTTAGGTTCCAGGACCTCCCACAATAAGTGAAAAACCGTGATGTAGGGATACTCTATTTATTTTAATATTTATACATTATTTGAGTAGTTATACACTATGTTAGGTCTTTATAAACTTAAAATAAAGTGACGGAGAGGAAGGAAAGGCCCTTCAAGGCTGGAGGGCGGGAGAACTGAGTAGGGAAAGCCTGTGACTATGGAGGCCCAGATCGCTAATGTTAGTAAGCAGGCCTTTTTTCATCTCCGGCAGGCGAGACAGCTAGCACCTTACCTTTCAGAGGAAGCCTTGGCTACAATCATCCATGTGATGGTTACATCTAGACTGGATTATTGTAACGCCTTGTATGTTGGCCTTCCCCTGTCGACTACTTGGAGGATCTGCATTATTCAGAATGTGGCTGCCAGGCTACTTGCAAAAACACCTTTGAGATGCCACATAACTCCAACTCTGTTACATTTGCACTGGCTTCCAACAGAATTCCGGGCCCTGTTTAAGTTGTTGGTTCTGACCTTTAAGGCACTTTATGGTCAGAGGCCAGCATATCTCAGAGACCGCCTCTCCCCTCTTCGCCGCCAGTGGTCGCCACGACTCCTCCAACTAAACTTACTGTATGTTCCAGGTCCCAGGGAAGTACGTCTCGAGAGCACAAGACGTAGGGCCTTCTCCATCTCTGCCTCTGTCTTGTGGAACTCCTTGCCTCCCCACTTGAGGGCCATGCGTGACCTGCGACCCTTTGCTCAAGCACTCAAGACCTGGCTTTTTAGCAGAGCTTTTAATGTCTAATGCAGTCTATTTGGTATTGTGTGTTTTTAATGCTATTGTTTTATGTAAATCGCCTGGAGCATTTTAATGGAGGGCGATTAACAAGTGAGAAACTGATGATGATGATGTTGGAGAGTGGCGGTGGCAAAACCCCACAAAACAGCCAAAATACCATTATATATATTTAAAATTAATATTTTTTTAAATCCACGAAACAGCGAGTCCGCAACAAGTGAACTGCGAATTAGTGAGGGAACGCTATATCCCCCTTTCCATGTACCAGAAACTGGTAAAGGAAGACCAATGTACCAAAGAGGAGGCAGTGGAGGTGGAGGAGGAAGAGGAGGAAGAGGAGCAACAGCTAATGAGCATTATGTCTCAGAAAGGAGCTAACCTCTGGACCTTGAGGGACTGTTTCAATACTGGATCTACTGCAGTTATCTTCCTTTCTTCCTTCCTTCCTTCCTTCCTTCCTTCCTTCCTTCCTTCCTTCCTTCCTTCCTTCCTATCTATCCTTCCCTTCCCGCTTTTTCCTTCCTTCCTTTCTTCCACGAGCTGTCATGACTTTCAGTTGAAATTAAATAAATACCTCGGTGGCTTCTGCTTCAACTTGGTGAGATTTATTCTGGAATATTGGCTTCACTTTCTCACCAGGCTTCCCTCCCTCCTTCCCTTCTTTCCCTAAATCATAGAATTGGAAGAGAATCCAAGGGCCGTACACAATTAAAATCCTCGGATATCTGATTCTGTTTAAAACATCCAGAGAATGAGAGTCCAACACATTCAGCACATTCCATTGTGGAACAGCTCTCACCTTCCTATAGTTTAGGTGGGATGATTCCATTGCTCCATTGTGTCCTAGTCTCTGGAGCAGCAAGAAACAAGCTCCCCCAATATGACATCTTTTCAAATATTTAAACATGGCTATCATGTCAACTCTTCACCTCCCCTTCTCCAAACTAAGCATACCAAGCCGCTAAACTACGCCTCAGAGCAATTCATCATTTCCAGATCTTTGATCATTTGGGTCACTCTCCTCTGGACACATTCCAACGTGTCATTATCTTTCCTGAATTGTGGTGCCCAGAACTGTCTTTCCCCCCAGTCTCGGTTCAGTTTATTTATTTATTATTTGATTTTGTATACTGCTCCTCCCTGCAGGCTCGGGGCGGTTCACACAACAATCAGATTGAACAACCAGATTGGACATACATAAAACAACAGTGTACATACAATTTTTAATTATATAAAATTCATATAAAACAATAGTCATATGGGCAGTTTAGATATCCGGGCTTCAATTAAAAGCAAGCCTAAAAAGAGTGGTCTTGCATGCCCTCCGGAAGGGAATGAGCTCTGTAACTGTGCGAACATCATCCGGAAGTGTGTTCCACAGTGCCGGGGCCGCTGCTGAAAAAACCTGTTGCCTTGTTGTGGAAAGGTGACAGGAGCGGACTGATGGTACAGTTAGCAGGTTTTGCTCCTCTGAGCGTAGTGATCTCGGGGGAACATATGGGGTAAGGCGGTCCCTCAGGTACACTGGCCCTAGACGTGCAAAGCCTTAAAGGTCAAAACCAGCACCTTGAAGACAATTCAGTACTCAATTGGTAGCCAGTGCAATTGCTGTAGGATGGGAGTAATATGCTCTCTCACTGGTGCTCCCACCAGTAATCGAGCAGCAGCGTTTTGCACTAGCTTGAGTTTCCGGATTGCCAATAAGGGAAGGCCAACATAGAGGGCATTACAGTAGTCTAGCCTTGAGATGACCATTGCTTGGATCACTGCAGCCAGGTCGTCCCTGGACAGGTGGGGTGCCAGTCACCAAGCCTGACGTTGATGGAAAAATGATGTTTTGCTAACCATGGAGACCTGGGTCTCCATGGACAGCAGTGAGTCCAGCTGGACCCCCAGGCTTTTCCCCAAAGATGACAGGCTTAACTGCTCGCCATCCAGGGTAGGCAACCGCCACTCATCCAACCCAGGGCAACTGGGCCACAGAATCTCCGTCTTTGATGGGTTCACCTTCAGCCGGCTGAAACGCCGCCAACCAGTTATGGCCTCAAGGCATTGATGGAAAAAATCGGGTACGTTTGGTAAGTTTGGCTTATTCCGCATATGGGGGGGGGGTGTACAACTGCCTTTTATTTTGCTTGACGGTCTCAAGTTGTTTGCAGAATAACAAGGCTAAATTGTTCCCACTTAAACAGGAACTGCAGAACCCAAGCCTGTTTTGATGCCGACTTGTGAGAGATCTTTCAACTGTTATTTACAAAGGGTGGAAGCTGCTGTCAAGCGTTTAACTTTAAACTGCCTCCTTGTATTTGGTTTGTGTCTCTGAGTTACTGGATGCAGAGACAGAGGCTGATGTTTTTGACTTCCTCCCTTAAAGGGGATGTTTTGCTGTCTATCGAGCCCCTGTCGTTGTCTTTTATCTTGCATCTCCCCCCAGTTCTGACTCTAAGGAATGGTACAACAACAGCGTGAGGCTTTATTGCTTTTGGAAGTCCCTTTCTCCCCCTGCTAATACTTTAAAACCTTGAAGCCAGGGAGAAGGTGAAGAAACAAGCGGGATATGGAAACAAAGAACCCCATTCTCGTCTTTTCAAATGCCTGTTTTGTTTGAACAATTTTCAGGCATGCGGGTGGTGGCTTTTCCTGTCCTTGAAATAAAATTGTTTCTCTTCTTCCTTTTTTATTATTATTATGAATACTGTGCCTGCAGGACAAAAGAAATCCAAAGGTAAGGGCTTTCACTGAACCTTTCAAAATCAAAGGAATTTAAGGTGTTTTATAATGTGGCAAAGGAAAGGAACGGAAAGCTAATGAAGTGTCGCCTGACTTAGTTGACCCTTCACAAGAGTGTGCTTCCAGCTTCATTTAAAAGAGGACTTCAATGACTCTTAAAACACAGGTTTATGCTCTGCATTTCTATCTTTGTTATCTTCTTAGAGTCACAGAGTCAAGACTCTATGGCTCTATACTTTGCATTGCTATCCTTTTGGCTTTTAGTTATCTTCTTCATTCAATATATTTATGGTTGAGGGCTTGGGGAGGAGGCATTTCTAGAATAGAGGAGAACATATAGTGAAATAGAGACAGAATCTAGTGTACTGGCCTCTTCTAGAGCTGATTTCAATTTTATGGTGAGAATGTCAGACCCATGGACTAGAAGGATATACAAAGATATGAAATATATATATAATTCTGAAAGTAGGGCTTATAGCCTGCAATTACAATATAATAGTGCATATATCAACATGAACAATACAATAGTCCTGGTTATACCATTCACCAATACCTCAGAGTCACATAAGGGAAGGCTGTGCACGACGGGGAGCAGGTAAGTATACGGTAAGTAGCCCGGTATTCCACTAGTCCAGAGGACATCCAATGTTCAAGTTCCCATGTAGTCTGATGGTGCACTGGTCCCTCGAAGAAATCTATGGGGAGGGGTGCATGACGGGGGAACGGATAAGCAACGAGTAGGTGGTCCACCCAGGCTGTATACACAATGTAAATGTAGGTTCCTGAACGGCACGCAATCGCCCAAAATTATAATCCAAAAGGCTCCCGTTGGAGGTACATGGTACACCAGGGTGCTGCGGGGCAGCTTGTAGCCCTAAAATGGAAGGAGCGAGGACGCCAAGGGCGACAAGGGTTGAGCTGCAGAGCCCGATTTGTTTCGCCTTAGGCTTTCTCAAGCAGCAGCAATCCTAGCAAAATACTCAGCGTCACAGGGTTACAATCTCTGGAATAGTAGTATAACATATACATAAGTATTGGTCCAACAGATATACAGTACCAAAGTGACAATCATTTACAATACATACAATCTCTTAGAAAAATTCATGTATAGTAAATCCTATGGACCCGAAGGTGGAGCTCCCAAGGTACAGAGCATATTTATACAAAACATACAAAGTATTATCACCTGTTCTTTATGTCAGCAAGGCATTAAGTGATAGGGGTTCGTTTAACCCTAAGGGCGACTCAGTTTGGAGACACATGATCCACCATGTTTCTCTCCTGATAAGGGCGTCCTGGATGTTATAATGCGGATGTGTTTTTACCGAAATTTGTCCCATTCGTTTCATTCGTGTTTCCGTTTCTTTCTATCCATTTGGATGGTACGAAATGAAAAGGCCCCTCCTGAAACGAAAATGCAATCGATACGAAAGGCAAGCAGGCCTGATTTTTGGATCATAGAATCCTAAAGTTGGAAGAGACCTTGTGGGCCATCCAGTCCAACCCCCTGCCAAGAAGCAGGAAAATTGCATTCAAAGCATCCCCGACAGATGGCAGTCCAGCCCCTGTTTAAAAGCCTCCAAAGAAGGCGCCTCCACCACACTCTGGGGCAGAGAGTTCCACTGCTGAACAGCTCTCACAGTCAGGATCAATGGGATGGGGCCTTGCAGAGTCTGCAGTCGAGCGCTGAGTAAGGAACATTCCTGCCAGTCCCAGGCGCATATGCCTGCAGCCAAACACCAAGTAAAGAGCATTCCTTACTCAATGCTTGGATGCAAGCCATGCCAGGTCTGAATGAGTAGGCCCAAAGCCTACACCCATAGGCCCAGGTGCTTTGGGCCTACAGGTGAAGACCCCCCCCCCTCCAATGCACATGACTAATATGGAGCCCTCTAGCACTATATCATCACATACTGTATGATCCTACCCAAGTTTTAAGATTTTTTGTAGGAGATGCTATCTTCAATTCTAATTCAGCTATATTTGGTGGGGATATGATGTGGGACATTTTCTGCTCCCTTCTGAGGGAGGCCATGCTGGCTCCATCCTTACCATTCTTTCAGCGCTGACTCTCCTGTCTCCAGTCTGTTTCAGCAGGCATACTGGAAGTCCAGGGGATTAGAACAAGAGGGAACAAAGATGTGCTACATGAAGCCCCCCCCCCAATTGTTTATGTGGTTTTCAGGGCCCCACAGTGAATATATTAACTCTCTCTATAACCTCTAAACGCTTTCTGGGATGCTTTTTTGTCACCTTATGGACTCTAACACTGCAATGACTTACAGTGTTGCTAAGTTCTGTGCTGCTGCCCTTAATATCAGACGGATGATGATTGACATCGTAAGGCAACAATATCCTGTCTTTTAAAATATATTTTTATACTGATTTTTAGTCTGATTTTAAATAACTGTTTACTGGGGAGTTGTCCTTCTCCTCTTAGGGTGCTTGTGCCCACTTTGTGCTGGTCTGTGACTGTAATAAAGTTTTGATTGATTGGTCACCTTATGGGCCATTTTAGGCCAAGGGAAAGCTTGTAAAGATGAAGTGGAAACAACTTCCAGTTCTGATACTTCCTTTCTTGAAAAATAGAAATGCCTCTTAGGCTTCAAACGGCCTAGGTAAAGGTGAAGGTTTCCCCCTGACATTAAATCTTATCGTGTCCGACTCCGGGGAAATCTCCTTTTCTAAGCCAAAGAGCTGGTGTTGTCCATAGATGCCTCCAAGGTCATGTGGCCGGCATGAATACATGGAGTGATGTTACCTTCCCACAGAAGCAGTACCTATTGATCTACCCACATTTTCATGTTTTCAAACTGCTAGGCTGGCAGAAACTGGGGATAACAGCAGGAGCTTACCCTGCTCCCCGGATTTGAACCACCAGCCTTTCGGTCAGCAACTTCAGCAGTTCAGCGGTTTAACCCGCTGCACCACTGGGGGCTCCCAAAAGGCCTAGAGAAGTTTTAAATTATGCTGAAAATGCTCCGCACAGACCCGAATATGGATTCAGAGACATTCTGGGGGGATTTTAATGGGAAGTAATGTGGTGGGGAGATGCTGTTCCCCAAAGTCTCCTAGGCATCCCTTAGATCCCACAATTTCACATCCCTGACATAAAAAAATGCTCCTTTCCCCATGACTGTCCATCAGAAGCTGGACAGCTCCATGCTATAGAACTGCAGCAATGCCTAAGTACGGTATTTTGAGAGGAAAGTGGTGTCCCGTATCTCTTGTGCAATGTGCTACTTGCCTTGAATGTAGGAGTCCAACAGAGAGCTCCTCAATGCCATTGCATCCCCAACACTTATTTGTAATGTGAGTGCTCTAAATTGCAATCTGGGTGCCCTTTCATGTTAATGAGGCAGGCTCAATCTTCTGCTGCAGGATATCACAGTGCTTCCTTCTCAGGTACATAATGCAACCCAGAAGGGTGCCAAAATGTCCAGTCAGTGGCCAAGTGGCATTGCTACACTTGAGAGCATCCAGGTCCAATGCACACCCAAAGAAAAGGGTGTTGCTATCACTCTCTAGAGTCTAGTGTTTCCCAACCAGTGTGCCGTGACACACTAGTGTGCCGTGAGCGCTCTTCAGGTGTGCCATGGGAAACTGGAACCTCCAATACAATTTCTTCCCCCTCCTGCTGAACACTTTTTCTTCTCCACTCAGGCTCCCTTCTTCCCAGCCTTGCTCTGCTCGCTTTGCCTCACTTTGCTCTGGGGCGAGTCTGCACAGTAGCGCCCGTACGAGTCACGTCTTCCCCCCTCCCCCCTCCCCACCTGAACACGCTCACGCTGCCCTCTCGGATCAAAATGGCAGCAGAAGCGGCAGTGTAGAAGAAAAAGTAAGTGTTCGGCAGGAAGGGGAAGAAGGGCACGAAGGGGGAGGGGTAGGAGGAGGTCTCTGTCGAAAGCTGGCATGGGCAAACTTGGACCTTCCAGGTGTTTTGGACTCCAACTCCCTCCATTCCCAGCAGCCTCAGGCTCTTTTCCTTCCCCGCCCCTTAGCGACTTAAGCAGGAAAGGGCCTCAGGCTGTTAGGAATGGTGGGAGTTGAAGTCCAAAACACCCAGAGGGCCGAAGTTTTCCCATGCCTGTTTTAGGGACCTTAAAGTGGTGAGCCTCCTTCCAACATTGTGATTCTGGATAGAAAACAAACAACAACGTAACATAACACTGTTTGAGTCCACAGTGCTCTCTGGGTGTAGGTGAACTACAACTTCCAAACTCAAGGTCAATTCCCAAGCAAACCCTTTCAGTACTTTCTGTTGGTAATGAGAGTTCAATATGCCAAGTTTGGTTCAATTCCATTGTTGCAAGAGTTCAGGATGCTCTTTGATTGTGTGTTAACTATAAATCCCAGAAACTGTAACTCCCAAATGTCAGGGTCTATTTTCCCCAAACTCCATCTGTGTTCACATTTGGGCATATTGAGTATTCATGCCAAGTTTGGTCCTGATCCAACATTGTTTGAGTCCACAGATATAGGTAAACTACAACTCCAAAACCCAAGGTCAATGCCCACCAAACTCTTATAATATTTTCTCTTGGTTATGGGAGTTCTGTGTGGGAAGTTTGTGTCTTTCTGCCATTCCTGCCAGGATATCTATGTTGTGTTCATCGAAACAGGCCCAGGTTTCACACTGAGTGTATAAATACATTTAAAAACATATTAACTATATGTATGACTGTGGATATAGATGAACTACAACTCCAAAACTCAAGGTCAATGCCCACCAAACTCTTATAGTATTTTCTCTTGGTTATGGTAGTTCTGTGTGAGAAGTTTGATTCCATTCCATCATTGGTGGAGTTCAGAATGCTCTTTTATTGCTGGTGAACTATAACTCCCAGCTGTTGAGCAAGACCATGTGTGTGTTTCTGCCATTCCTGCTAGGATATTTATGTTGTGTTCATCGAAACAGGCCCAGGTTTTACACTGAGTGTATAAATACATTTAAAAACATATTAACTATATGTATGACTGTGTTAGAGTGTCATTTTGTGTCATTTTGGTTGGTGGTGTGCCCCAGAATATTGTAAATGTAAAAAATGTGCTGCGGCTCAAAAAAGGTTGAAAAACACTGCTCTAGACCAGTAGTACAAGGCCGCTGTTATGGTATATACCAGGCATGAGCAAACTTTGGCCGTCCAGGCATTTTGGACTTCAACTCCCACAATTGCGAATTGTGGAAGTCAAAGTCCAAACACCTGGAGGGCGAAAGTTTGCCCATGCCTGATATATACTCTGTCTATGCTCAAACATTATTTTGGCCTGGGCAGACAGCACACTTGAAGCAAATTCAATGAAAAGTGTATATCCTAATATATTACCTTTAATATATTCTAATATACTTTTAGCAATTTGGCAAATGTACAATTTTGAAGTGGCCAAGCAACTGGGATTGCCAATTGTCCTGACAAAGCTACTATGTCTTTAACATGACTGAGACTTTTCACCCTCAATGTGTCTATATTGTGGGATAAGGGTAACCTGTTCAATACCTGCCTGACTCTTGAAGATATCAGGATCCAGTTTTTAAAAAAATATGTATTATTAGTCCTCTAATAAAAGAAAACTCTTATCTTGAACTCTTCCAAAACAGATTTCAGAAAACCAACAATCTGCATCATGTGCACTTGGGGAAGCATCTTTTTAGTATTTTCAGCTCCAAGCAATTCCCATTCCTGTGAGTAACTCGGTGTTTCTTTTTTTTAACACAGGTCCCTGAGCACTACTATCATATAAAGGATGAATGGCATTTAGCAAACCATTTCCTAATAGTTCCTCAATTGCAAAGCAAATTGAAGAGTCAGCTGCTCTTTCAAAGGATTCCTCTTTATTCAGTGTCTTTGTTGATAAAGGGAAGCGTCTCTACAGATCTGGGACCGGATTCGGCAGTGTTAACATTTCCATAAATCCACAACCGATCCGGCGAACCAAGTTGGTTTAGCTCTGCCACTTACAAAAGTGTAAAAGGCATTGGTATTCAGCCTGCAGGGAATGTGATTTCTCCTCCCTCCCCACTTTTTCCGTAAATTCGCAAACAAATCATGTTTTATTCCTTTTCAGATTCTCTTTGGCGTTTGGATGCTCTGCATTGCCGTGGCCTGAATTCCTTGTGTTTTGCAACCTGTATTACAGAATTGTGAAGCCTCCCCAGGAAGGTGTCGATTATGGGATTGGAACCTCATGCACTGACATTTGGAAATGGTCTCCGGCGTGTATGAAAACAGCATTCAGAAATTCGATAACAGAAACCGCAGAACTCAAGGTGAATTATTTGGCCATATTTTCCTCAGCATACAAATGCAAAACTGCTGGTATGCAGAGGTGATTATACTGAACAGGCAGCAGGAAGACTGCTGGGGCTATGCCTATCTTGTTGCTTTATTCATTGGGTCTTTCTCCCTTGTGGTTTTCATTGTGCAAAATGTGTTAGGAGAATCCGGATGTAACCCTCGGTCTCAATAAAGCTGCTTCATCCAGAAGTGCTAAATAGATATTGACTAGCATATATCCCCAGCATTGTCTGGGTTTGCCTTTTCTTTATGGTTCTTTCCTCTGTTTCCATCATATACCTTCCCCTTTCCTTTCCTTTCCTCTTCCCCTTCCCTCATATACCTTTCTCCCACCTTATTTCTTTCTATTCTCTTCCTTCCATATTTTCTCATCCCTTCTTTTTCTTTTGCAGTCTTGGGAAAATAGGATACACCTACATTGCAGAATTAATGCAACTTGACACTACTTTAACTATGATGTTTGAATAATGGGAGTTGTAGTTTTACAAGGTGATTAGCTTTCTGTGTTAAAAAAAGTGGTGGCGCTTCACTAAACTACAAATCCCTGGATTCCATAGCATTGTTTGCTCACTGGGCCCCCGGTTAGATACCACATAACTCCCATCTTGCAACAGCTGCACTGGCTCCCAGTAGAGTACCAGATTACATTCAAAGTGTTGGCGTTAACCTTTAAGGCCTTATATGGTCTAGGCCAAGGGTGCTCACACTTTTTCAGCATGGGAGCCACTTATAAAACAACCAAGTCAAAATGATCTACCTACCCACTACAAAAATGTAAAACATATAACACAATATCTGCTTTGAACTGGGTTTTCTGAGTCCACACTGCCATATAATTTGATTCAAAGCAGATAACATGGGATTTTATTCAACTGTGTGGAAAGGACCTCAGATAACCCAGGGGCAGCAGCACTTGGGCAGCGTCAGGAGCCTGCAGGGCGGAACTGAGCCTTCCTCCCACCCTGCCTGCGATCTACCAGGATGCCCTACGCGATCTACCTGATGAGCACCCCTGGTCTAGGGCCTGTGTACTTGAGGAACCATCTCTCCCTGTATGTTTCCTAGAGATCACTACGGTCTAAAGAACATAACTTATTGGAAATCCCTTCTGTTTGTACTTATCACCTGTCCTCTACCAGACAGAAAGCATTTTTGGTGGCAGCCCCGACTCTTTGGAATGCCCTGCCAGATGACGTCCGGGCCCTGCGTTCCGAAGAGCCTGCAAAACAACTTTATCTTTCAAGCTAAACTGACCCAATAGGTGTACTAAGGGCGACTGTTTTATTGTTGGTTTTAGCATTGTTTTATTATTTTTAGTGTATTTTATTGCTAATGTTGTCTTATGTCAGGGGTGCTCACACTTTTTCAGCATGCAAGCTACTTATAAAACAACCAAGTCAAAATGATCTACCTTCCCACTACTCAGAGAGCCATAAAAGCAAAATATTTGGAAATTTATTTCAGTGAGAGCTATATAATATATTTTAAGACTGAATTCAACTAAATGTGAGTATAATAAGCCCCTGAATTTATTCATAATGATGATGATGATATTCATTCAGCCTCTGCTACTTCTAGTACTAATAATAATAGTAACAACAACAACAACAGGCTCCTAGAGTAGAAGGAGACCTCCAAGGACCATCCAGTCCAACCTCTGGAGCTCCAGCTACCGGCAGCTGCCATGGCAACCTCAGGAAAAACACAATCAAAGCATTCCTCACAGATGGCCATTCAGCCTCTGATAATAATAATAATAACAATCAATCAATCAAAACTTTATTACAGTCACTGACTAATAATAATAGCAACAACAATAGGCTAGAGTAGAAGGAGACCTCCAAGGACCATCCAGTCCAACCTCCTTCTGCGCCCTAAGAGGCCATTCAGCCTCTGAAGAACAACTCCCCAGTAAACAGTTATTTAAAATCAGACTAGAAATCAGTATAAATATATATTTTAAAATAATAATAACAATGGGTTCCTAGAATAGGAGGAGACCTCCAAGGGCCATCCAGTCCAACCTCCTTCTGCACCTGGGTGGCATCGGGAGCCTGTGAGGTGGGACTGAGCCTTCCTCCCGCCCTGCCTGCGATCTACCAGGACGCCCTACGCGATCTACCAGTAGATCACGATCTACCTAGTGAGCACCCCTGTCTTATGTAAACCGCCCCGAGCCTGTTGGGATGGAGCGGTATATAAAATTGAAGTAATAAATAAATAAATAATAAATTGATCCATGGCTGTTAAAGTGGTGTCAGGTATTAATTCTGCAGTATAGATGCACCCATATGCTTCATACACCGGACCATGAGAAGGTCCAACCAGTCCATACGTCAGGAAATAAAGCCCGACTGCTCACTGGAGGGGGGAATACTAGAGACAAAGATGAAGTACTTTGGCCACATGATGAGAAGACAGGAAAGCTTGGAGAAGATAATGATGCTGGGGAAAATGGAAGGAAAAAGGAAGAGGGACCGACCAAGGACAAGAAGGATGGATGGCATCCTTGAAGTGACTGGCTTGACTCTGAAGGAGCTGGGGGTGGTGACGGCCAACAGGGAGCTCTGGCATGGGATGGTCCATGAGGTCACAAAGAGTCGGAAGCAACTAAACGAATAAACAACAACATAGATGCAACCTTGGATTAATCTATCAAATTCCTCTGACCTGCAGCATTGGAGCATTCCAATACAGAATCTAAAGAACCTCATAAAACCTACATTCCTGAGATTTGGAACAATGGCAATTACAGTGGGCTCAGACTAATCAGAGGGTGCAGTTTGATTACATCTCAGATTTCTTAGTTGCTCTGAGAAAAATAAAGCATTACAAATTCTTTCCCTATCCTGTCTTTCATTTCATAAGAATCTGGTCATCTAGAAACACCATGTATAACACACACACACACACACACACACACACACACACACACACACACACACACACACACACATATATACATATACATATACATAATGATCACAAGTGTTATGCATTTTCTGCAGTTTGAGATTATTTATGCAAGTTAAACCGCAAAGTAATTGAGAGAAGAATGGCACATTACTTAGCAGACGAGAAGGGGGAAAAAACTTTATATAGCCCCAATTATTCAGATCATAGCAGCAGTATAAAAAGAATAACTTTAACTTAATAATCAAGAAGAGAAACTCTTTATTTCAAGGACCCAGATGGTTTTGGTTGAGATGTTTAATTTAAAATCCCTTTCAAAGCAGAAAAAGAAAGGAGAATGACAACTGATGATTCATTTACTAACTAGTTCATTGGAAGCAAAGATGTCAGAGGGATCATTTTCATGGAAATTATCTGTCCAGTCTAACAGTTGAGATACCCATAGGAATGCTAAGAGAAAATGTCTCATTGAACCTTTCAGGTAAAGGTAAAGGTAAAGGTTTTCCCCTGACATTGAGTCCAGTCATGTCAGGCTCTGGGGCTTGGTGCTCATCTTCATTTCTAAACCAAAGAGTCGGCATTGTCCGTAGACATCTCCAAGGTCATGTGGCCAGCATGATTGCATGGAGCGCTGTTACCTTCCTGCCAGAACGGTACCTATTGAGGAGGGGGGCTTCTTGTAGTGGGCGAATCGATTGTCAAGAACATAGAAAGCTGGGTTTGTGATGGATGTGATGACCGCATGGTAAATTGCCTGCCGGGTGCAAAGGTTGCGGACATCACGAGGCATCTAGATAGGCTGGTAGATAGTGCCGGGGTGGAGCCAGCAGTCGTGGTACACATCGGTACCAATGACATTGGGAAGGCTAAACGGATGGTCCTGGAAGCCAAATTTAGGTTGCTAGGTGGAGATTAAGGTCCAGAACCTCAAAGGTAGCATTCTCGGAAATTCTACCAGACAAGCAGAGCTCAGGAGCTTCAATGCGTGGATGAGGCAGTGGTGTCGAGAGGAAGGGTTTAGATTTGTTAGGAACTGGGGAACATTTTCGGGAAAGCCAAGCCTTTACAAAAGGGACGGGTTATAATTGAACGAAAATGGAACCAGACTGCTGGCAATTAATATTAAAAAGGCTTCAGAGCAGCTTTTAAACTGATTCCTTGGGGAAAGTCGACAGGAGCTGGGCAGCTTCCGGTTCGAGAGGGTGAAATGCCAAGTATGGAGGATGAAATTTACGCACAAATGGCTGAGTCAACAGAAAAGATAGAAAGTAGTCAAGAGGTAGGACATGGTAGGCCTTCTACAAATTCTCATAAACAGCCAAAGTTGAAAGGGCACCAGAGCAATAAATATAAATGTCTGTACGCAAACGCTAGAAGCCTTCGAACAAAAACAGAAACCTGGTGGACAGAGGAAAACAATTGGGACACAAAAATTCCAGGTTATAAACTGTACAGGAAAGACAGGAGAGGGAAAAATGGTGGCGGTGTGGCCTTGTACATAAATGAAGAGCTAGAATCTCATGAATTAGAATTTCAAGAAAATTCAAACTCACCTACAGAAACATTGTGGGTAAAAGTCCCAGGACAAAAAACTAATCTAGCATTAGGGATCTGCTATCGCCCTCCCAACCAAACTCCAGAGGCAGACTGCTACTTGGAAAATGAAATTAAACAGGCCTCAAAAAGCAATAAATTAGTCATAATGGGGGACTTCAACTATCCCCGAATAGATTGGCTAAATTCTTGTTCTACGCATGAAAGAGAGACAAGGTTCCTCGACATGCTAGCTGATTATTCCCTTGAGCAGATGGTCATGGAACCAACCAGGGGAAAGGGGATCCTGGACTTGGTGCTAACTAACGAACAAGACCTGGTTCAAGATCTCCTTGTAAATGAGCCCATAGGTACCAGTGACCACAACACAATAACCTTCAACTTAAGTTTGGATAGCAAACTGTCAGTGAAAACTAACACAGAGACCTTAAATTTTCACAAAGGGAATTTCACCAAAATGAGAAAAATAGTAAAGAACAAACTAAAAGGAACAGTAAAAAAAATCAAATCCCTCCAGAATGCTTGGAAACTGTTTAAAAATACTTTAAAACAAGACAAATTAAATGCATTCCTAAAATAAGAAAGAGGCCGGGAAAGTCCAAGAGGCCATCGGTATGGCTTACAAATGGAGTAAAAGATGTGATTGGAAAGAAGAAAAACTCATTTAAGAAATGGAAGGCTCTTCCTACTGAGGAGAACAGAAAGGAACACAAGCTCTGGCAAACTAAATGCAAAGCAACCGTCAGGAAAGCCAAGAGAGATTTTGAGGCACATATAGCAAAGAATATTTTAAAAAATAACAAAAACTTCTTTAAGTACATCAGAAGCAGGAACCCAACTAGAAAAGCAGTTGGGCCACATGACGAAAATGGTAAGAAAGGGACAATAAGTGAAGACAAGGAGATTGCTGAGCGGCTAAATGACTTATTTGCCTCCGTTTTCACACAGGAGGACAGACAACATATGCCTGCAGCTGAGTCAGTTTTTTCAGGGAGGGAATTAAATGAATTAAACCAGATAGAGATAAACAAGGAGGATGTTCTCACATGCCTTACTAAACTAAATGTCAACAAATCACCAGGGCCAGATGGCATCCACCCCAGAGTTCTTAAGGAACTCACGTGTGAAATTGCTGAAATTCTAGCCAAAATATCTAACCTTTCTCTAAGATCAGGCACTGTACCCGAGGACTGGAGGGAGGCAAATGTAACTCCGATCTTCAAGAAAGGATCCAGGGGTGATCCAGGAAATTATAGGCCAGTTAGTCTAACCTCAGTTCCAGGCAAAGTGATGGAAACCATTATTAAAGAAAAAATCACTAAGCACATAGAACAACAGGCATTGCTGAAGGAAAATCAACATGGTTTCTGCAAAGGCAAATCATGTCTTACTAACTTGATAGAATTCTTTGAGGGTGTAAATAAACACATAGATAAAGGGGACCCGTCGATATTGTTTACCTTGACTTTCAAAAGGCTTTTGACAAAGTCCCTCACCAAAGGCTCCTAAATAAGCTCTTCAGCCATGGAATCAGGGGACAGGTCTTGTCCTTGATTGGAACCTGGCTAAACTGTAGGAAACAAAGGGTGGTAATAAATGGACACTTATCTGGGTGGAAAGAGGTGAGAAGTGGCGTACCCCAAGGTTCAGTTTTAGGACCGTTACTTTTTAATTTATTCATAAATGATCTGGATGTAGGAGTGAATTCTGAGGTAGCAAAGTTTGCAGATGACACTAAACTGTTCAGGGTAGTTAAAAATGAAACTGATTGTAAAGAGCTCCAGAAAGATCTCTCGAAATTGAGTGAATGGGCAACAAAGTGGCAAATGCATTTTAACCTAAACAAGTGTAAAGTCATTCACATCGGGGCAAAGAACCCCAAATACACTTATCAACTGATGGGATCAAAGCTTTCTGAGACAAACCAGGAAAGGGATCTCGGGGTTTTGGTGGACAGCTCAATGAAGATGTCAACCCAGTGCGGTTCAGCAGTGAAAAAGCAAATTCTATGCTTGGCATGATCAGGAAGGGAATCGAAAATAGGTCGGCAAATGTTGTATTGCCTCTCTACAAATCTATGGTGAGGCCACATCTGGAGTACTGTGTACAATTATGGTCACCGCACCTCAAGAAGGATATAACGGAACTGGAAAAGGTACAAAGAAGGGCAACAAAAATGATCCAAGGGATGGAGCAGCTCCCTTATGAAATCAGGTTGCAACGCCTTGGTCTTTTCAGCCTTGAAAGACGGTGTTTAAGAGGTGACTTGATCGAAGTGTATAAAATCATGCATGGGATAGAAAAGGTGAATAAAGAAAAACTGTTTTCTTTGTCACACAACACTAGGACTAGGGGGCACTCCCTAAAGCTCCAAGGTAGGAAAGTTAGGACAAATAAAGGGAAATATTTCTTCACCCAGAGGGTCATTGGGTTATGGAACTCACTTCCAGAGGAGGTTGTGACAGCTGTCAGCCTGGACAGCTTCAAGGCAGGATTAGACAGATTCATGGATACCAAGGGAATCAGTAGCTACTGAAATGGACATCCAAGTGCCACCTCTGTGTTGATGGAGGCAGGCAGGATTTTCCCCGGTACTGGTTGTGGGGGTCGGGAGCAGGTGGGGTTCTGCCCTCCTTTCTGCTCGAGATCCCCGTGTACAACTGGTGGGCCACTGTGTGACACAGAATGCTGGACTAGATGGGCTGAGGCCCGATTCAGCATGGCTCTTCTTATGTTCTTATGTTCTTATAAAGGGTGGAGCATTATTTATTTATTTATTATTTGGTCTTGTATGCCGCCACTCCCCGAGGACTCGGAGCAGCTCACATGAGCCTCATGTGATCCCTGGGGTCATTCTTTGGTAATTTGGGGGCATTTTACAATGTATTGCCCTCCAATGGCCTCTGGGAAGTCCCTTAGGGCAGTGTTTCCCAACCAGTGTGCCGTGGCACACTAGTGTGCCGTGAGCAACCATCAGGTGTGCCGTGGGAAATTGGAACCTCCAAGACCCTTTCTCCCCCCTCTTGCCGAACACTTTTTCTTCTCCACTCGGGCTCCCTTCTTCCCAGCCTCGCTCTGCTTGCTTTGCCTCGCTTTGCTCACGCTGACACTTCTGCAGGCTCTACTGCGCAGACTCGCCCCACGTCTTCCTCCCTCCCCTCTACAGTACTCTCTGGATATAGGTGAACTACAACTCCAAAACTCAAAGTCAATGCCCACCAAACTCTTAAAGTATTTTCTCTTGGTTATGGTAGTTCTGTGTGGGAAGTCTGATTCCATTCCATCATTGGTGGAGTTCAGAATGCTCTTTGATTGCGGGTGAACTATAACTCCCAGCTGTTGAGCAAGACCTTTCTGCCATTCCTGCCAGGATATCTATGTTGAGTTCATCGAAACAGGCCCAGGTTTCACACTGAGTGTATAAATACATTTAACTATATGTATTACTGTATTAGAGTGTCATTTAGTGTCATTTTGGTTGGTGGTGTGCCCCAGAATTTTGTAAATGTAAAAAATGTGCCGTGGCTCAAAAAAGGTTGAAAAACACTGCCTTGGAGATAGGGTGGAATATTTATTTATTTATTTTTTATTTATTTATTTATTTGTTGGGATTTCTGCACCGCCGAACTCCCGGGGGGCTCGCGGCGGCTCACAAAAGCCAGTGGCACAACGCCAGAGGTTCAACATAAAACACATAGCGATAAAATCACAGTTAAAACATACAATAGCTATTAAACAATTAAAACAGTAAAACAGTAGCCAAAGGGTTAGCCCAGTGAGCATATACAGGGCCTACTCCCCAAAGGCCTGCCCAAACAAATAAGTTTTGCAGGCCCGTCTGAAAGGGAGTAGGTCCCTCAGGGCTCTGGCCTCGGCCGGGAGGGCGTTCCATAGCGTAGGAGCTATCACAGAGAACGCCCTCCGGCGAGTAGATGTTAGACGGGCCTGCTTTGCAGATGGTATTACCAATAAGTTGGCCTCTTCGGACCGTAGCGATCTCGGTGGGCAATATGGGGCGAGACGGTCCCTCAGATACGCTGGCCCCAGGCCGTGGATGGCCTTGAAGGTAAGAACCAACACTTTGAAGGCGACCCGGTGCTCAATAGGTAGCCAGTGCAGATCCTGCAAAATTGGTGTTATTCGGCAACCTGCTGGGGCCCCAGACAGGAGCCGGGCGGCAGTGTTCTGCACCAGCTTGAGCTTCCGGATCGACGACATAGGCAGGCCAACGTAGAGAGCGTTACAGTAATCTAGCCTCGAGATGACCGTGGCTTGGATCACCGTGGCTAAGTCGTCCCGGGAGAGATAGGGGGCCAGCCTCCTCGCCTGGCGGAGATGGAAAAACACAGCCTTGCTGGCCATGGAGACCTGGGCCTCCATGGTCAGCTGGGAGTCCAGGTGGACGCCCAGGCTCTTCACTGACGGCGCTGGGTGCAGCGCAGCACCGTCCAGGGTCGGAAGTCGGGCACCTACCCCGCCCGGGCGGCCCAGCCACAAGATCTCCGTCTTCGCCGGATTCACCCTCAACCTACTGGCTCGCAGCCATCCAGTGACGGCTTCAAGGCAATGTTGGAAATTATCAGGGACGGACTCCGGCCTGCCCTCCATCCTCAGAATGAGCTGGGTGTCATCAGCATACTGGTGGCAGGCCAGCCCATAACTCCGCACCAGCTGTGCAAGCGGCTGCATGTAGATGTTAAATAACAGAGGGGAGAGAATGGCCCCCTGAGGGACCCCACAACCCAGTGGGGAGCTCTCAGAGACCACCCCGCCCCTCCTCACACGCTGTGACCGCTGGCGGAGGAAGGAGGTCAGCCATTTAAGGACAGTCCCCCTCACTCCAGCCATGGCCAGGCGGTGGATCAAAAGATTGTGGTCGACCGTGTCAAACGCTGCCGTGAGGTCCAATAACATGAGCAGCGCAGACCCGCCTTGGTCGAGCTGGCAGCGGAGTTGGTCTGTGATGGAGACCAGGACCGTCTCCGTCCCATGCCCCGAACGGAAGCCGGACTGGAAGGGGTCTAGCCATGTTGTATCATCTAAGAAGGACTGCAGCTGCTCCATTACTGCCCTCTCAACCACCTTGCCCAGGTACGAAAGATTCGACACTGGGCGGTAGTTGAGGGAACCGCAGGGTCCAATGATGGTTTCTTCAGTAATGGAGCTACCACCGCCTCTTTTAAGCACTCTGGAAAGACTCCTAGCTCAAGGGAGCTGTTAATGATTTTCAACAGAGGCCACGTAGCCCCTCCAGGCAAGATCTAACAAGCCAGGAGGGGCACGGGTCGAGGGAGCAGGTGGTAGGGCGGGCTGCAGTCACAATCTTATCAACAGCATCTGCGCCCAGTGGCCGAAACCGGTCGAGGTGGGCGGCGGAGGGCCACGGAGTCTCTAGCTCTCTTACTGTATCAACTGTGGCCGGAAGGTCCCGGCGGAGGCTCAGTATCTTGTCTGTGAAAAAGCTCTGGAAAGCACCGGCAGTGAGGGCCTGATCACTATTTTTTGGGACGGTAGGGACCGTCGTCAGAGATTGAATCACCTTGAACAATTGAGCCGGGCGTGAGCCTGCAGACGCTATCAAGGCAGAGAAGTGCACATTTTTGGCTGCCTTGACAGCATGCTCATAAGTCTCTTTGAATAGCTTATAAGCTGATATTGAGGCTTCATCACGGAGTTTCTGCCACTTGCGCTCTAGCCGTCTCCTTTCCCGCTTCATGGTCCTAAGGTCCCCTGTATACCAGGGAGACCGATGATTGCGGGGTCGGAGAGGGCGCCTGGGAGCAATCTCGTCGAGAGCTCTGGCCAGTGAGGTGTTCCAATCCTGGACTAGCTCCTCAACTGAGACGCTGGTAGACTCCAGGTCCCTCAGAGCATTCAGGAACCTATCAGGTTCCATAAGTCTCCTTGGGCGAACAAAAATCCGTTCGGCGCCCTTGCAGGGGGGGGGGGGCGGTTGCTCAACCCGGATACTTAGAGCACAGTGGTCCGACCATGGTACCTCTATAACGGAGGCTAGGTCCACTTGAACCCCTGCGCTGAACACCAAATCGAGGGTGTGTCCGGCCGAGTGTGTGGGTCCCGAGTTACACAGGGAGAGGCCTAATATCGCCATGGTCGAAATTAGGTCTACATACATATAAAATAATTTTTATATGTATGTAGCATTTTCACTCCTTTTAATATGAACCATCCAAGCCAAGTCTATTCAATAACTCCTTTAAAGCCCAGCTCAGTCATGCACAGACCTAGAAGCAGATGGAAGGCTTTCTCTCCATCCCAACTACCATTGCCTTGGCCTTTAGGAGACAAGAGGCAGCCACAGTTCCATCATGCCAAGGTCCAGAAGCAGATGAAGGACCCTCCTTCTATCCCACTGCCACTTCCCAGGCACCTGAGGGAGAGAAAAAAGATGCTTGCATAGCTCTTTTATACCCATGTTTAAGCAGATGAGAGAACCTTTTGCTATCCCCACTGCCAATGCCTTAGTCTTGGAGGGAGAGAAGAACCTGTATCTGCTAGACTTAATATTCCAAGCTTCCACTCTTTTCCCTTTTGCATCATGTCTCCAGTGCCATTTGCTTATAAAGGGGCATGTACTGTGATGAAGCTATGTAAATAAATATATAAATAAGCAAACAAACATGAGCAGAGCTCAGGCTAAAATGTGGAGTGGAATCAGTGTCCTCCTGTCTCAAAATCACCAGGATCCACCGACTCCTCAGGATTGGTGATGGATGAATTATTTCCCTTCATCCACCTGATCCATGAGGCACTTTAAATTCAGGCAAACATTCGGGAACTGTCTGACTGTTGAAGAAAGGGCTCTTAATTGATTGTGCTGCATTTGATGTTGTTTATGTGATTTCAATGTCCCAAATCAATAGTGTTTTTGTACTAAAATTCTGAGGTCGATGTGGTGAGGAATCCATTTTTATTCTGACCTTGAAAAGATCTTGCCAAGGTGCCTGGTTTTGTCTCCATCAGCACCCATGTTTGCCACTTTGGACAACTTTGTTAAAGTTCAAACTAAAACCCAGAGTGGATTAAACCTCTGAGCTGCTGAACCGGGAATGTGGCGCAGCTGGCTAAGTGTCAGCTGGATAAGATCTCTCTGACCAGTAGGTCATACGTTCGAAGCCTGCCCAGGTCAAGGTTGGTGCTCGACCTTTAAGTGTAGCCTGCTGTCGACCTTTGCAGCTCGAGAGACAAGTTGCATCTGTCAAGTAGGAGATAAAGGTACCATATTAAGTGGGGAGGCAAATTTTGACTGAATTATGAGGCCATTAAAGAACTCCAGGAACTCTGAGGAATGCAGAAGGAACAACAAGGGACACTGAGAGATGAGGAGTGCATCAGCTCCCCCTGGTGGCCAGAGTTTGCCTCTGTTCATCCATATGTTGTGTATGTGGAAAACAGCAGGAATTGTCTGCTAGTATGTGTACCTGTAATCCGCTCTGAGTCCCCTTTGGGGTGAGAAGAGCAGAATATAAATAAAGTAAATAAATAAATAAATAAACTTGCTGACCAAAAGATTGGCAATTTGAATTCGGGGAGTGGGGTGAGCTTCCACTGTTAGCCCCAGCTTCTGCCAACCTAGCAGTTTGAAAACATGCAAATGTGAGTAGATCAACTGGTACTGCTTAAATGAAAAGGTAACAGTGCTCCATGCAGTCATGCCGCCAAAAGACCTTGGAGGTGTCTACGGACAACGCCGGCTCTTTGACTTAGAAATGGAGATGAGCACCAACCCCCCGGACCTAATGTCAAGGGGAAACCTTTACCTTTACTATTGACACTAAAGCATTAGCCATGGCTGGTTCAAGGTGCACCTTATGTTCTCTATGTTATTCCAGAGATTCCTGAACATTGAGTGATTGTTTATAGGTAAATCGTAGCATTGCAAGTAATCAGCATCCAGCCCTATACCTGTAACAGAGAGTGGGGAGCATCCAAGACTTGAACAGGATGTTTAATCTTGGACCCATCCAAGTTAATCCTTTCTCTTTTGCATCTACAAAATCATGCCAAATGTTCTTTTTCTGTAATATTTTATGTCTTAGGACACCACAGGAATTGCTGCACTTCATAGTTATGCTGCAGAGGAGAGATGGTGGAAATGTAGGCATATTTGCTTGGATTTATGGAGAGCTATTTCTAGATATATCTACAGCCTAGAAAATGTAGGAAGAGAAGAGAAATTTGCAGCAGTGTTGATTTATATATATCGTTTCCCTTAAAACAAATAAAACTGCTTCAAAGCCACCTAAACATCTTAACAGAAGTGCAGAGACAATGAAAGAATCTAACAGGCCTTCGGGGAGAAATTTAATTATTTTGGTTCTGACAAGCGGGCATCACTCAGGGTTCTAGCTTCTCTCCTATCCACTGGCTTTCTGTCTGTCTAGAGATATTAGCGTACAGTTGAAGGGACGTGGAAAAGTGAGAGAGGAAACATGAAACAGGTATTCCCCCTGGGCTTTGGTAACTCATATCCACACTGGAGATACATTTTCTTTCTGTGTTCATTGGATGGGGTGTGTATAAAAGAACCCTACAGTTGGAAGACACCCCAAGGACTATCCAATCCAACTTCATTCTGCTATGCAGGAATCAAGGAACCAAGCACTACTAACAGATGTCCATTCAGCCTCCAACACACTTCTGTCCACTCTTGGATAGCTCTTATTGTCAGGATGTTTTTCCTAATGTTTAGTTGGATTTTTTCCCTTGATTTCTGGGGTGACAGAAAAACAAGATGAATGGCCAGCTTCCAGTGGAGGTTGACCATTGAGGTGCACTGGAGCAGTGTTTCTCAACCAGTGTGCCGTGGCACACTAGTGTGCCGTGAGTGGTCATCAGGTGTGCCGCGAGAAAAGCTCTCTGCCCCCCTTCCTTCCTTCCCCCCTCCTCTTGCCGAACTCCTGCTGCTTGGAAGAGGAGGAGGAAGGGACGGGTGGTGGCGAAGAAAAAGAAGAAGGGACTGGGGCACCGCCTCCTTCGGCCGTTTCCCCAACCAGCCTCCAATCTGCCATGACTAGGGGGCAGTGCCAAGCCAGCGATGGCGGAGCCAGCACAATGCTGGCTTGCCCCCTCAAAGCTGTGGGAGGACTGAAGCCGGGGCACGGCCTGACTCCGCCCCCTCCCCCAGCTTCAGTGCTCCCACAGCTTCACCAGCCTTGAGGGGCAGTGTGAAGCCAGTGGTGGCATAGCCAGCACAATGCTGGCTTGGCACTGCCCCCTCAAGGCTGGCAAAGCTGTGGGAGAACTGAAGCCAGGGGGAGGGGGCAGGGCATGGTGCGGCCTGGCTCCTCCCCTGGCTTCAGCACTTCCAGCAGCTGCTCCCAGCAGCTCACCATCCCCCAGCCGTTCTTTACGGTGTTACAGTGTCATCTTGTGTCATTTTGGTTGGTGGTGTGCCCCCGGATTTTTTTAATGTTAAAAGTGTGCCGCAGCTAAAAAAAGGTTGGGAAACACTGCACTGGAGGACCTATTTATTATTATTTATTTACTTTATTTATATTCCGCTCTTCTCACCCCGAAGGGGACTTACAGGTACACATACTTAGCAGACAATCCCTGCCATTTCCACATACATACATATAGACAAACAGAGGCAAACTCTGGCCACCAGGGGGAGCTGACGCACTCCTCATCTCTCAGCGTTCCCAGCGTCCCTTGTTGTTCCTTCCGCATTCCTCAGCATTCCTGGAGTTCTTTAATGGCCTCATAATTCTGTCAAAATTTGCCTCCCCACTTAATGTGGTACCTTTATCTCCTACTTGATAGATGCTGCAACCCATGGCTAATACCAAATGAGAGACTCCCTCCTGGGCACACAGAAGACTGGATGACTTGGAAGGCACTTTCAGGCTGCAAAGGTCGACAGCAGGCTACACTTAAAGGTCGAGCACCCACCTCGACCCGGGCAGGCCTCGAACTCATGACCTACTGGTCAGAGAGATCTTATGCAGCTGACACTTAGCCAGCTGCGCCACATTCCCTAGAGAATCTCTGAGTTCACTCAAGTACAAAATAGCTTTTATCCTGTATGGCCTTGTAAACAATGTACAGTCACATAGTTTAGAATTGCAGAATTGCACAACAGTTGTATTCCCACTGCAGAAATGGTGCCAGCACTATGACTGTTATGGAACCAATCATGGTGTAATTGCGGTGGTGCAATGGGTTAAACCCTTGCGTTGCTGACCTGGGTTAAGCCCTTGTGTTGCCGACCTGCTGATCTGAAGGTTGACAGTTTGAATCTGTGAACAGGATGAGTTCCCATCTGTCAGCTCCAGTTCCTGCCAAACTAGCAGTTGAAAGACACTATATAATTATATAGTGTTAAATTGTTTTATTGAAATTGTTATGCTTTTATCTATATAAACCACCCTGAGCCTAAGGGAATGGAGCTGTATATAAATTTGAATAATAAATAAATAAATAAAATAGATAAATAGATTCCACTTTGCCGGGAAAAGGCTAAAAGATGCTCCAAGCAATCTTGCTGGCCACACAACCAGGAGGTGACAATGCAGGCTCCTCGGCTTAAAAATAGAGAAAGCATCTCCTCAGAGCCAGATATGAGCATCACTTCTAGAAGCCAGAAATGAAAGGAGAAGCCTCTGCCTTTGATGGGGTTTGTGTGTCATTGTATATGATTGCAAAGGCATTGAATGTTTGCCTATGTATGTAAATGTTGTAATCTGCCCTGAGTCCCTTAGGGGAGAAGGGTGAAATATAAATAAAGTGTATTATTATTTGTGGGACAGGTTGCCCTTATATATTATTTATTATATCAGGTGCAAACCAAGGGTACAGTTGTAATGTATTTCAAAAACAAAGAAAAAAATATGTCTCCACTGTTGTGGTGCTTTATTGTGTGACGGTGCCACAACATTGCATGGTGCCCATTATCTGGTTTTATTGCATTTTATGTGGTTATCTGTTTTTAACTCTGTAAACTGCTCTGGGCTCCAGAGAGAGTGGTATATTAAGTCGAACGAATAAATAAATAAATAAATAAATAAATATGGTGAGTGACCCATTTTATTTATTTATTTATTTATTTGCTTGTTTTGACTTGTTTGTCACCACTCCCGTGCGGCTCGGGCAACTCACAATAAAGTGTGATACAAATAAACATGGATAAAATACATATATATACCAGACCGCGCATACTACCTATAACACCTTATAACCCAATTTAAAAGTAGATAAAAGCAGATAAAAACATTACATATCTAAGAACTCCTTGCATTCACAGTTAAGAGCTAGGTCATACCACGTATAGATTACATTTGCGGCAGTAAAGTGCCCGTAGAGTTATTCAACAATCAAACGCCTGTTTGTACAGTAAGGTCTTACAGGCCTTCCTAAAGGCCAGTAAACTAGTCAAGGCACGGATCTCGGGCGGGAGGGCATTCCAGAGGGTTGGCGCAATTACGCGGAATGCTCTCCTCCTTGTTGCGGTTAAGCGGAAACTTCTACAGCTTGGGATCTCAAGGAGGTTGTAAGTTTCTGAACGCAGTGGTCTGGAGGGATGATATAGGGAGAGACAGTCCCTTAGGTACACTGGCCCCAGACCATTCAAGGCCTTAAAGGTCAACACCAGCACTTTGAAAGTAATCCGGAATTCTATAGGAAGACAGTGCAGTTCGCGCAAGATGGGAGTGATATGGCAGCGCGTTGCCGAACCTGCCAGCAAACGCGCTGCAGCGTTCTGCACTAGCTTAAGTTTCCGGATCACAGTCAATGGTATACCTTTCACAGGGCCCTGGTGTACATTACCACAATTGTTTAACATGGTTGCATATCACGTTAGTGATCAGCTTGATCATTCTACATGTCAAGGAAGGATCCTAATAAAAATGTATGTTGTGCAGAATAGAGTCATAGTGTCATAGAATCACAGGGATCTGGTCCAGCTCCTTGCTCAGTGCACAACTTCCAGCTAAAGATTCTCATTAGAGCTTCATGGCCCATAGCAAATACATTATTAATCTATGATTACAATATTTTTTCCTTCCTTAATGAATGCAGGGGAGTCAAAGTTCAACCTTTAAGAGCTAAGCACTCCAAACCATCTGGTTTGATGGGAAAATCCATCAGTTTCGGTGTCCCTCACACTGAAATGTTTAATCTTGAGTATTTATCATCTTGAATGTGCAAAACTGAAATGTGAGTTTTGATAAATTCGTGTCCAAAGCAAAATGAAATGAAATTATTGGCCTACCCGTGGAGAGATTTGTCAAGGCAGAGTATATGACTTACTTTGTGAACACGAGCTCATAAAACAGAACCTCATAATCAGTTATAGGCTTCAGAGATTATATAACAACATAGAAAATACCATGGCCCCATCATTCATATTTGAGATTTGACATATATAGCCTGCTGCTCAGACAAAAACATCCCCCGTTTTACAAAGTATGCTAACATTTTCCCCAAGTTTCATGGTCAGCCCCACAATTAGAATAAATGGCCTCAGTATATCATAAACTAGAATTTACTATTGGGTGACAATTAAGTTTCTGCAAGAAAAAACTAATGTGCTTGTAATATTAGATTAGTTTGATTGATTTTCTATTGATTGAGAGAATAATGCTTCATAATGAGGCCTTAGCAAGTTCAAAACATGCTTGTAGGAATATTCAAGAGTCCTGCATTTTCGGGAGAGTCTGAAAACAGTCTTATTTCATTCATTTGTTACTGTTGTTGTTGGTTTGTTCTTGCTGCAGCTGCTGTTGTTGCATGCCTTCAGGTCATATCCAATTTATGGAAATGCTAGTATATGAATCATCTATTATGGAGTTTTCCGGAGCTGAGAGTGGCAAACTTGCTCGAGAACACCAAGCACATTTTCATGGCCAAACAGGGATTTGAGTTATGGTCCCTAGAGTCCTACTCAAACTACACCATACTGGTGCTCTCTGAAAACGCTACTACAGTGTTCCCTCACTTATTTTATTTATTTATTTATTATTTCAGCTTCTAGATCGCTCCTTCCAGAAGCTTGGAGCGGTTCACAGCAATATAAAATACAGACAGGGTAATAAAACTACAGAATTAATCTAAAAATACTACTTTCACTAAAATTGTTCTAAAACTACATAGTCGCAATTACAGCTTTACTCAGACTATGGGAACGCTAAGTGGAAGAGGACCATCTTACAAGCTCTACGGAATGAAGATAGCTCTGTAATTCCTCTGACTTCCTCTGCCAGTGCGTTCCACAAAGTTGGTGCAACCACTGAGAATGCCCTTTGTCTCGTTGAGGAAAAATGATATTGTTGAATGGAGGGGACATTGAGGAGTTTTTGTTCTCCTGAGCACAGAGATCTCTGGGGAACATGGGTGTTATGTTCCAGGACCACCAACGAAAAATGAAAATCCATGAAGTAGAGACGCTATATTTATTTTAACATTTATACATTATTTTAGTAGTTATATGCCATTTAAAGTCTTTATAAACCCTCCCCACACAGTTATACACTACATAACCCTCCTTGAATGTGTTGTTCACATAATCCTCGGCTTTATCCGCAGAGGCAGCCTCTCCATACAGACAAACACTCTTAAGTCCATAGTGCTTCTGAAATTTATCAAACCAGCCCTTGCTGGCAGTGAATTTGCCTGATTTGGTGGGAGAACCAGTCAATAATAATAATAATAATAATAATAATTTATTTATACCCCGCCACCATCTCCCCAAGGGGACTTGAGGTGGCTTACATGAGGCCACGCCCATCAATACAGTAAACTCAATATAACACAAGAACACAACAGAAAATCAGAAAATCAAATAACTTAAAATACAAAACCAATGTAAACAAACAACACAACAATATGAATCAAAGCATTAAGACATTAAAGATGATCACCGTGGGTAGGGCCAGATCCAAAGATTTTTTTTTAAAAAAAAAAACACTGGGAGATAGGGCAATGTAAAGTATCAAGGAGGGGATCCAGGGGATGAGGTAGGATTTAATTGCACAACCAGAAAATAAAGTGCTTCTGAAGGCATGTGGGTGTGATGGGAAACATTGTTGTTTTACTGAGTATTGCAAAAACCCATGAAACAGCTAAAATACCACGATAAATATTTTACATTAATATTTATAGAAAAAATGCAAAACATCGAGTCCATGAAAAGAGAAAACCACTGTATTAACAAAAGTAGAAGTAGACTGGCTAAGCTAAGAATTGGGAAGGCCAAATCCAAATCCATGCTTTGCGTGCACTCAATGGTCTCACATAATCTTTCATCCCCTGGCTATTATTAATATTAGCTGGCAGTGACTTCTGCAGATGTAAGCTCAACCTATTCCTTCATAAGGAAGTGGTATCTTAGTATTTGTAGAAGGTAGCATTCTCTACCAATCTCCTGTAATGACTCAACCCCCTCAACCCACCTATAGGTGATGCAGACCTCTTCACTCAAATATGATTTTTTGGGTTGATGGAAAATGGAAAAGTGGTAGGAAAGTGTCCCATTAATGTTCTTGGGGATGGACATACACACAGCACTGGTGACACTATCAAGGACTTCTGAAGGACTCCTGGAATATCCTGGGAGATGCCATGATGCTCTATGTCCATCTATAGGAATATAATTGGACAGTAAACAGATGCTTTTTGAAAGCAGATTGCAGAAACCAAAAGTTAGCCGAGTTGGATGTGGGTGTGATGGGAAACATTTCATAGCTCTACTTGTGAGGAATTACTATTTGTGTCCTGATCCACGTACTTGGCCATTGTGTTGTATGTTGTTGTTCCTCTGCTAGTATTAGGCAGTATATGTGTGTATAATATGACACACATGTCCATGAAGTATACATGGATAAGTATACATGAAAACCTTGGACAATAGTGAGCCCTAATGAAATGAAAGACTTCTGGGCCAGTAATATCATAGAGATACATTGGAGGATTTAGAAAATACTTAGATAGGGCATATTTTGTTGGAAGTGGATAAATGAAACCACTGATATCAGTTCTGTGGTTATAAGTAAAGGTAAGGTCTAGTAAACATTAAATCTAGTCGTGTCTGACTCTAGGGGGTAGTGTTCATCTCCATTTCTTAGCTGAAGAGCCGGCATTGTCCATAGACACCTCCAAGGTCATGCGGCTGGCGTGACTGCGTGGAGCACCGTTACCTTCCCACCGAAGCAGTACCAATTGATCTACTCACATTTGCATGTTTTCAAACTGCTAGTTTGGCAGAAGCTTGGGCTAACAGTGGGAGCTCACCCCACTTCCCATGTTCAAACTGCTGACCTTTTGGTCATCAAGTTCAGCAGCTCACCGGTTTAACCCACTGTGCCACTGGGGGCACCATATTAACTATCTATCTATCCTACTACCCAACTGAATTGAATTTCTGAGTACTTCCCTAAAGTTCCTGTTTAACAAATGGTGAACTGAGGTTATGGTAACATTACACAGTTTTCTTTTTTTTATTGGCACAGAACTCTTCGCTTTTAAACCAAAGATTCAGGAAGGACTCATCAAGCTGTGATGGTCCACGAGCATGTTGATGACTGGTGGGATGTGATGCTTTGAGCCTGTGCAAGGGCATTTTTCTGGTGGAGGGCTTGTTTTGTTATGGTTGTTGAACTGGATATCACTTTTTTTTAAACCTTTTTCTGTCTGTCAAAAAACCAAGCTGTGATGGTGGCATAGATTTTTAAAAGGTCATAGGTTTGGTTAGAGTTTCGTTCTCTTAGATGGTTGACCTTACAGGGTTAGACGAGCACCATCTGCCCGGGTTTGAATTTAGAGTTTTCCTTCTCCTAGGATGGTTGCCAAAAGACTAGAAAGCCCATTGACACTCTTTGTCAGACCCTTTGGTTGTGACCTGTCTGGCATGGGAGGCCCTACCGGTGGCTATCATTAGGGTACGCAAGCCTCTCCCCCATGACAAGGGGGCACCAACCTCACACAGTAACATACTGACAAGAATGAGAAAGATTTGGGACACACAAAGAACAATGGAAGACTAATTAAGACCCTAATTCCCAGAATATAGAGCTGGTTGGAAGCTTCTGTGAGCTCTGGGTCCACATTTCCAGGTCATTTCACTCCTTCTCTAATACAAGATAGCCCTAGCAAACCATTCCCTTTCCAGCTCTTTCCAGCCTCCAACATTATCTCAGAAAGGAGCTCATTAATGGAAATCATTTGCTGAAAGTGCCTCATCAATTGTGCACTGGCATAATTGCAAATTAAAGGTGGAAACATGATTTGGACCTCAATAAACAGAGATCCAATGAGACAATAATTCAAAGAGCTTTTGCTGGTGCTCTTCCGTTCTCACATGGGATTCCTGTTCGCATCCTAAGGCCAGCAGAATTGTTATCGTATGTTTTCTTTTATGCAGTCTAGAACAACTGAAGATTGTTTTGGGCACCCTTGGGTTGCAGTGGTGAAACCTGGAATTGAGACAGTTCTGTAAGCTTCAGCAAGGGGGGTCTAGTAAAGCAAACTCACTCCAGGCGTAGTTGAAGGAAAATGGTTTAATAGGTCCTTAATCCAAAGTAGGCAAAGATAGACTGAAGGGTTCGCGCTAAAGTTCCCTTCAAATCCCTCCTGGCCCCCCCCTGCTGTGCCCCTCCTTCCTCAGGGATGACCATCCGGCTCTCCGCATATCAAAGTTCAGGAAAAGGGTCCTGGCACTTCAAAGGGCGGTTCCAGTTCAAAGCCCGCCAGATGCTGTTCTTATCTGATGGCGCGCAAGACTTGGCCCGTTAGGACAACAACCGGGCCAAGTGGCGCTGACATAGCGCCCCCCTCTGAGAAGGAGCGACCTGCAAAGGAGAGACAAAGAGAGGGGGGGGGAGAAATCAGGGTCCAGGCTTGGCAGGGAAAGCGGCGTGAAACGCCGTCAACAGTTTTGGGGCCCTCACGTGCTGGGCTAGGACCCATTCAGGGTGTAAGTCTTTGGCAGTCCACCTAACTAGGTAGCTAAGGCGGCCCCTTGAGGCGCCGCGAGTCCAAGATCTCCTGATCTCAAAGTGGGTGTGGGGCCCCACCATGATGGGCACCGGAGCGTCTTCGGGCTTGGACCACTTCCGGTCGGACACAGCTTTTGAGTAAACTCACGTGGAAGACTGGGTGGACCTTGCGCCAGGTGTGCGGGAGGTCCAGCTTAATTGCCACAGGGTTAATAACCTCCACGACGCGGAGGGGCCCCACAAACTTATTTGCAAACTTGCGGGACTGCTGAGTGGACTTGAGGTGCTTGGTGGACAGGAACACGCGGTCTCCAACGGTGTAAACAGGTTGGGGACCCCGCTTCTTATCGGCGTACAGCTTGTAAGAGTCCCGAGCTTGGAGCAGCGCTGTCTGGCTGGGGGCCAGCGGCCGCCACCTTGGCCCCCAGTCAGTCGGTGGCTCGGCTGGGTCCGCCCGGGGCCAGCGCCGGAAGGGGGAAGTCGCGGCCGGAGACGACCCGGAATGGCGAGGCCCCGTCGAGGCGTGCTCGGAGTTGTTGTAGCTGTATTCGGCCACGCCCAGCAGTTCGGCCCAGTTGTCCTGCTGGTAGGTGGAGTAGCAGCGAGGTATTGCTGCAGGGTCCGCTGGACACGCTCCGTTGCGCCGTCCGTCTCTCGGGTGAAAAGCCGTGCTCAGGGCGCTGTGACCCCAGCCCCGCCAGGAACGCCTTCCAGAACCTGGATGTGAATTGAGGCCCCCTGTCGCTCATGACCCGTCGAGGACAGCCATGTAGTCGGAAAACGTGGTGGGTGAACAGGCGAGCCAGCTCCGGAGCCGTGGGGAGTCTGCGCAGCGGGATGAAATGGGCCTGTTTAGAGAATAAGTCCACTACAGTCCAAATGGTGGTGTACCCGCCACTAGGCGGCAGGTCGACGACGAAGTCCATGGTGATTCGCTCCAGGGTTCCGCTGGGTCGGCTACCGGCTGCAGCAGACCCCGTCGGGCGGCCCGTCTTTGGCTTGTTCCTTGCACACACCTCGCATTCTGCAACGTAGTCCTTAGTGTCTTTCATGGCTGGCCACCAGAACTGCCAGGCCAAAAGCTTTAGGGTTTTGGTGAGGCCGAAGTGGCGGACAACGTGAGTCGTGGGCTTGAGCCAGGATCGGGGCTCTCTGGCTTTGGGAACATACAGCTTGACTTTGTAGTACCAAATTCCCCCAGCTTCGGCCAGGTCCTCTCGGTGCTCCGTGAGCCAGGGGTCCGACCCGTAGGCCGCTGCCAAGTCCGCCAGTAGCTCGGGGGTCCCCGGGACGGCCGGCTGAGGGGCCTTGTCTGCTGCCCTGGTGCGGGCCACCAGGCCCAGCTGGCGCTTGGTGAACACCGTTCCCATTTCTTCTGGCACCGAGTAGTCGGCTTCAGGCATCCTGGAAAGCGTGTCGGCCAGCACGTTCTTCGGGCCGGGCAGGTACTTGAGCTCGAAGTTGAAGCGGCTGAAGAACTGTGCCCATCTTAGCTGCTTGGCGTTGAGCCTTTGCGGGGACTGCAGTGCCTGTAGGTTTTTATGGTCAGTCCACACCTCGAAGGGCAAGGCAGTGCCTTCGAGGAAGTGTCTCCAGTGGCTCAACGCGGCTCGCACAGCGAAGGACTCCTTTTCCCATACGTGCCAACGCTTCTCTGTCTGCGTGAATTTCTTAGAAAGGTAGGCGCACGGTCGCAAGGTGCCTCCTTCATCCCGTTGCAAGAGCACCGCTCCGTAGGCTGCTTCGAAGCATCGCACTGCACACGGTAAACGGCCGGCCTGGCTGGGGGTGCATCAGCAGTGGCTGACTGGTGAAGCTCCGCTTGAGGTTGTCGAAAGCCTCCTGACACTGCGGGGTCCAGCTAAGCTTGGCACTAGGGGACTTGGCTTTCTTTGTCTCCCCCAAGCCCTTGGTTTTTAACAGTTCAGTCAAAGGGAGCGCTATCTTGGCAAAGTTGTGGATGAATTGTCTATAAAAGTTAGCAAATCCCAGGAAGCCCTGTAGTTGCCGCCGGGTTCGGGGCGCCTCCCACGCGAGCACGTCGTTCACCGTACCCGGGTCCATGGCCAGGCCTCGCGTGGAGATTCGGTACCCCAGATAATCCAGTTCTTGCCGGTGGAACTCACATTTGGATAGTTTGACGAAGAGCTGGTTTTCCGCAATCTCCGTAGCACCTCCCTGGTCAGCTCAATGTGCTCCGCCTCCGACGCCGAGTAGATCAGCACGTCATCTAAGTAAACTAGAACTCCCTTGTACAGCAAGTCCCTGAAGATTTCATTGATGAACTGCTGGAATATTTTGGGGGCGCCTTTAAGTCCGAATGGGGTGACCCGGAACTGGTACTGGCCTAGGTGGCAGTTGAACGCCGTCTTCCAGCAGTCTTCATCCCTCACCCTGATCCGGTAGAACACCTCCCGGATGTCCAGCTTGGTGAAGAACCGCGCTCCCCCCAGCTGGGCCAATATCTCAGACATCAGGGGCAGCGGGTAGGGGCTCGATGTGCTGATGGCATTGAGGCCTCGGTAGTCCACGCACAGCCGCAGGGAGCCATCTGCCTTTGGACGAAACAGGACGGGGACTGCCAGCGGGCTTGTAGATTTTTCAATAAACCCTCTCTCCATGTTTTTCTCAATGAAGTCTCTTAGTGCCTTTCTTTCCGGCTCGGACAGGGCGTACAGCTTTGGGCTGGGCAGTTTGGCGCCCTTTTCAATTTCAATTGCGCAATCGCACTTCCGGTGGGGGGGTAGCTGGTCACTTTCCCGCTCACTAAAGAACTCCTCCAAGTCTCCATACTCTCGCGGGATCCCGCCAGGATGGCTCTCTGCTGCCCCCACGCCGGCTCCCTCGTGAGCCGGGGCTCCGGTTTGTTCAAGGTCATCTATCCTTGCCCGGGCCTCCCCGTCCCGGAATTTCATGGCCCCCGTCTTCCAGTCGACTTGCGGGTTCTGGACGCGCAGCCAGGGAGCCCCTAGGATGATAGGCTGGTGGGCCATTGCTGAAATTACGAACTTCAGGTCTTCCCGGTGGGACCCCATCTGGACTCTCATCTCCCCTGTTCTGTGGGTGGCTGGCTTCCCATTTGCCGGGGACCCATCTAGCTGGGAGAAGAGGATCTGTTCGATCAGCGCTTGGGGCTTTATCCCCAACTGCTTCGCTAGCTTGGGGGACATCAGGCATCGGGTGCACCCACTGTCTAGCATGGCGACTGTCTCTATAGGCTGTGCCACCCCGGGACCCCACACTTTAACATCAAGCTTGTACGTGTCGCATCCCAGGGGATCAGACTCACCGCCCGGAGGGTTTTGGATCTGCCGCCGGGCGTCTACAGCAGATCGTTGTCGTTTCCCGCCATCCATTTGGGGTCGCTCTCCTCCGTCTCCGGCTCCTCAGTCTCTCGGAGGGTCCGTGGCGCCCACGCCGTCTCCGCCGCGGCTGCGGCCTTCCCCCGGGCGGGGGCCTTGGCCGGGGTGGCTGGCTTGGCCTCTGGCGCCTTCTCTGGCTTCGGGGAGGGAGCCTTCTTGCGGCAGTCGGCCGCCCGGTGGCCTTCTCGGCCACACGAGAAGCAGGCTCCTTTCCTTCCCCTCTGGCCTTCCCAGCTGGCCGACCGGGCTCGTGGTGACGCCCTCCGGGCTGGGCCGGCTCTCCCAGGTGGGCCCGTCCCCGCTCCCCGGGCTCTCCCGCCATCTCGGTGGCGTCTGAGCATCTGCTCCATGTCGCACTCTACTCTCCCTGCCAAGACTATCCAGTCCTCTAGGGTTTCGGGGTTCCCCCGGTGCATCGCCCACTCCAGAATGTCCTGCCTTAGGCCTGCCTTGAAGCACTCCAATATAGTGGTTTCCGACCAGCCTCGGATTTTCCCCGCTAGGGCTCGGAAGCTCAAGGCGTACTCCGACACGGACCTCTGGCCTTGATAAATCTTTCTCAACTGGGCCTTGGCCTTCTCTCCGGCCAAGGGGTCCCCAAAGCGGGTTTGTAGGGCCTCCAGCAGAGTGTCCAGCCGCCTCAATTGCGGCGCTCGGGTGTCCGTCAGCTGTATCAGCCAGTTGGCTGCAGCCTCTTTCAAGTTGGCCCCCACAGCCCGCACCTTGGCCCCTTCCGAAGGGAACGAATCCCCATAGTCCAGCATATAATTTTGCACCTTGGTGATAAAGTAGGAGAGTTGGCGGGGGTCCCCGTCGAACTTTACCTTCAGATCCCTTCGGCTCCCTGCCACCTCTTGGCTCTGGTCCGCCCGGCCCAGGTTGAAGGTGGAAGCCCCTCTGGACGGGATGAAGTCTTCTCCACTGTTCCGGAAAGTCACTCTCCCTGACGGCCTGGTGGGCCGCTCCGTGGCCTGGCTCGACGGCCTGTCTCGGGGCTGGGCGTCCGGCGTGGCCCACGGCAATTCCTCCGGTCTGGCCAGTAGCAGCTCCATCTGGGACTGGAGCTTCTGCACCGCCTCCGTCAGCTGGAACACCTGCACCTCCAGCCGCAATTCGGCTGTGCTGGGGAAGCCGCCTCCCCTGGCTGGGATCCGGCCTCCGGAGCGCGCCGGTACCTTACGCCGGGTCTCGTCTTTCACCGGGGCGGTGAGAAGCGGCGGCGCCTCCGCACCCATCTCCGCGCCCTCCGCCTGGGCTGCTGCTGCAGGGGCTCCGGCCTCGTCTCCATCTCCGTCCTCCTCCACACCCTCTTCCTCACCCAAGTCCTCGGGGAGTTGGTCATCGAGGGGGTCCATCTCCGCTTGAGACATCTTTACGAAGGTGGCTATGGTCGGAAGGCTTTCACGGCCGTAGAAGTTGGTGAGTCTATCTTTATGTAAGCTTCAGCAAGGGGGGTCTAGTAAAGCAGACTCACTCCAGGCGTAGTTGAAGGAAAATGGTTTAATAGGTCCTTAATCCAAAGTAGGCAAAGATAGACTGAAGGGTTCGCGCAGTTCCTTCAAAAGCCCTCCCTGGCCCGCCCCCCTGCTGTGCCCCTCCTTCCTCAGGGATGACCATCCGGCTCACCGCATATCCAAGTTCAGGAAAAGGGTCCTGGCACTTCAAAGGGCGGTTCCAGTTCAAAGCCCGCCAGATGCTGTTCTTATCTGATGGCGCGCAAGACTTGGCCCGTTAGGATAACAACCGGGCCAAGCGGCGCTGACATAGCGCCCCCCTCCGAGAAGGAGCGACCTGCAAAGGAGAGACAAAGGAGAGATAAAGGAGAGATAAAGTTACCTACTTGCATCTGTCAAGTAGGTAACTTTATCTCCTACTTGACAGATGCAACTGTCTTTTGGGCTGCAAAGGTCGACAGCAGACTACACTTAAGGTCAAGCACCCACCTCGACCCGGGCAGGCCTCAAACTCATGACCTACTGGTCAGAGAGATCTTATGCAGCTGACACTTAGCCAGCTGCGCCACATTCCCAATAATATGCATTCTTTTTTGAAATTTCCCAAGGAAATGAATATATAGTTAGAACTCCTTCTGTTCATTTCTTTCTTAGCCTTTCATGATAATCGCAGAAGCTTATTCATAGTTGCATGTGCCTATAGATGACAAGAACCACACTGACTTTTTCGTCTCATGCATCAATATGGCATTTAAAGATATGCAGATGTTTTTCATACCGCAACAGGTAGCCATTAATACACCTTGTTCCTCTGCCATCGGCTTCACTGCCATGTTGAGGCCTTTTACCCACAATGCAGTTATTTCTAATAACCATGATCTGGTCTTCAGGGATGCTGTTTGCATATGCTGTAATACTATGAACTGAGAACCCCTGGGAGAAATTGTAACTGTGTAGTAGGCTTGTGCATTCTGGTTAAACTGTGATCTGTTTTGGTATCCCAGATTTCGGTGGGGGCCCTCATCTATTTTTTGGGAGCCTCCTGTATTCAGGAGGGCAGATATCTGTTTTAGCTCTGGGGTTTTCTATTCAGCCCATTATGGGGAAGGGAGAGGCTTCCCAGGCTTCCTTTCCCACCATTTTAGGCATTCAAGGTGCTTCTACGCTAGAGGAAAAGTGTTGCAGGTGGGTGCATGTACCTGCACTCCCAGGTCTGCATCACACCACACACTCTTTCCAAGGCATTTTAAGGAGACTTCCGCACTTCCAGGAAGGAAGAATGATGACCTCCTGGGGCTATCCTCCCTGGGCTTCCTTAAAAAAACTCTTCTTTTTTTCCTGGCATGATTCAATCTCCTTTCTGTTTGGGTTTAATGCTTCCTTACAGCTGTTTCTACTCTCTACTCTAGAGGAGAGGTAACTGATAGTAGTTTTCCAGGGAATTAGGTTTTTTTTATTTGATGGGATTAATTAAAAAAAATTAAAGTGGTGCTGAAAATTTATTTATTTATTTACCATATTTCTAACCCATCCTTCTCAACCCCAGAAGAGGGACTCAGGGCAGCTTCCATTCAGCCCCATCAAGAGGCTATTTCGACAATACAATAAAATCAACACATCAACATAACATATTAAAAACAACATAATTAAAAACTATACAAAAGTCGTCATTACACATTAAACCGGCCTCATCAGCCTTCACGCCAATCCAGTTCTTCCCTTAAGGTGCTGATTGTATTTATTGACCAAACGCCTGGTCCCACAACCATGCCTTTACCTTCTTTCGGAAAGCCAGGAGGGAAGAGATCAATCTTGTTTCAGTTGAGAGTGTGTTCCATAGGTGGGGAGCCACCACCGAGAAGGCCCTGTCCCTTGTCCCCACCAGGCGCATTTGAGCTGTCGACGAGAGTGAGAGCAGAGCCTCCCTGGATTATTTTAGATTTTGATGTGAGATGTAGAGGTGGATGCGTTCGGACAAGTAAGCTGGGCCAGAATTATTTATTTATTTATTTATTCGTACTTGTTTGCCACCCTTCCCAATGGCTTGGGGCAGCTCACAACATAATCATAAAACAGCCAAACACAGCAAAACTAAAACCACAGTTAAAACATCAGATAAAAAGCACAATAGACCACACATTGAGGCAATGAGGCATAAAAAGTAGAACAAGATGGCGACACGCAACATGCAACAGAGACTACAATTCATCCAACTCCGAAAGCCTGCTGGAACAGCAAAGTCTTGCAGGCTTTCCTAAATGGGAGGATGTTCTGGATGGCATGAACGTTGGCGGGCAGCGAGTTCCAAAGTGTTGGAGCCACAATCGGAAAAGCCCGGTGACGGGTTGCGGTCAGGCGAAAAGTCTTAGGGCTGGGAACGACCAGGAGGTTATGTTCTTCAGAACGCAAAGATCTGGTGGGATGGTAGAGCTTTATAGGTCAACACCAGCACTTTGAATTGGGCTCTGAGGTGGACTGGCAACCAGTGGAGCTGACACAACAGGGGGGTGGTATGTTTCCTGTATGTCGCCCCAGTTAGTAATCTGGCTGCTGACTGTTGTACTAGTTGGAGTTTCTGAACCGTCTCCAAAGGCAGCCCCATGTAGAGTGTGTTGCAGTAATCTATACAGGATGTAACCGAAGCAGAGGGGGAGCTGAGATCGGCTCCCACTTGTTTCCGTTGCAGACAGGTTTTTGTACTGGAAGGACCCTTACCAATATGGGATCCCGAAGGTACTGAAGGAAAACAGATGTGTGCACAAGTCTACTGTGTGTAGTGCTGGATTATGGTTTCCAATATTAGTGGGGCCAAGGCGAGTTCTAAAAGAACTGTCCAAGGTGCTGGACTTGCCCCCAAAATAGGTTTGGTACCTTGGATAGCTCTTTCACAGATTCAGATTCAGAACTGATTCACCATTTCATAGAGATGGAAGCCACACACAATTAATGGGGCTATGGAACAGAAAACCAAACTCAGTCATTTCTGTGCATTCGCAAATTGTAGCATTTATTGTAAAAAAAATAATAATGAAGAAGCATCTTTTAGGATGTATGGGACATCTGTATAAATGACTCTTGGGTGCTGTGTGCCTGCTCTGGATGAGTCAGAAACATCAATCACTTATTTTCGGGAAGGTCCCTGATCGTTTTCATCTTGTCAGGCAGGAGCTGCTGAGCAGATTGCAGTGCTTTGATTTTATGTATGTTTTTGTTGTTTGCTTCTCCCTTTCTTTCAGCATCTGTTAGCTGTAAGAAGCACACACAAGCACACGCACACACACACACAAAACTGTCAATAGCAACTGGATTTCTGCTCCACCCAAAAAAATTGAAATGAAAATTCAACTAATTTCTTGACATGCCACGTACATTTTACCTCCCACATTCTGTATTCATTGTTTCAATCTGTCAAAACTCCCAAATAAAAGCAGGACTGCAAGAATGATAAAGAATTATGCGCTACCGATTACCTTGCATGCACACACGGCAGTTCGAAATTCACACAATAATCCTTTTGCTATCTCTGGTGCCGATCATGGTATTCAACATTGTGTAACTATCGGCAGGCACCAGCAGAAATACTTGGAGAAATTGCCACATTCTGCTAACAATAGTTTATACTGCAATGAAATAGGAAGAAATGAACATTCTCAGCAGCCGCACACAGGGAAGAACCGACTGCTTTTTTCCCCTTAATAGTTTGCCGAGTTTAGGGCTGATGGCAAAAGTAAGGTGTTTGGAGCGATAGAGAAACGAGTGAGTATTTTGTCTTAGAGATGGAGGAACCATTGCTTTTGCTTTCTCAGTACTTGTTTCTCGTCCTTTCAAATGTGCAGAGCTGAAACCAATGTTTACAAGTGATTGGGAACAACAGTTTAAATGCCCAGTTTTACCATTTAGAATCAAACAATTACTTCCATTTCACTGAGACAGAATATTTTACCACTGAAAATTCAAGGAGCTGTTTCTAGTCTGAATCATGCTTAGAGCAAGAACCAATGAAACCAAAGGACCAGGTTTGTCATGACTAACTCGACTATATCAAAACTCTGATTGAATCTATCCAGTCTAGAGACCTATGGTATGGCTGAGTTAAAATTGAGAGAAATTTTAATAATCACTATGTAAGAAAGGCCTTACTGAGGATTTGGAATAGACACAAACAGGGCCGTAGCCATGATTTTGATTCGGGGGGCTGAGTTTGGTTCGGGGGGCTGAGACTGGGTGGAAGAGGGTCTACCCTAGCAAACCTTTTGTATTGTTATCCCAATAACCCCATTAATGTGGGATATAATGAGCATGGTGATCAGATCATGATATGAATAAACATAACAGTTTAAATAATGTACCAGTAAGGCCTTTTCACGGACCACCCTGAGAATTTCGGGGGGCTGAAGCCCCCTTAGCCCCCCCCCCTGGCTACATGCCTGGACACAGAAGAAGATTATGTGAGAAAACTCCTCAGTGGCTGTCACTTCAGGAAGCCTTCTTTATAAGACAACTAGCTGTACCCGGCACGCATTGCTGTGTCCTATTTTGGAGATGCGAGGAAGTCTGAGTATGTAAGGGTTGGAGTTGTTGTTAGTTATGGTGTTGTTGGGGTCATGGCTGTGTTGTTGTGGGTTGTTTTGGTGGGTGGGATGTTGGAGTCCTGTGGAGTTGTTGTTGTGTGGTGTTGCTGGCGTTCTGCATTGCTTGTGGATATACACTGTTTTTTGTCTTCCTGTCTGCTGTTGATGTAGAGGTTGATGCGTGTGTGGGGTACTTTGGAAGTGAGTGGAGGTACTTGAAATCCCATTATCCATGGTGTGTCCTCCTCTAATCTGCAGTCGGATGGAGTGTGGGTCATGGGGGGCATTGTTTGCCAAGTTTGGTCTTTATCGGTCTTGGTTCTGGGACACAGTGGTCTGTGGGGAATGATGGGTTTTGAAGTATTACAAATTCCATTATCCATGGAGGTACTTCAAGTCCCATAATCCATGGTCCACCCTCCTCCAAACTGTAGTATAATGTAGCGTGGATCATAGGGGCTCTGTGTGCCAAGGTAGGTTACTGTAAATTCAGGCCATACACAGTGTCCCATGAGCTGAGGCCTAGTCAGGAACAGCAAGTTAATGAAGCCTTACTATCAATTCAGGCCATACACAGTCCAATGAGCTGAGGGCTAGTCAGGAGAATCGAGTTAATGAAGCCTTACTGTCAATTCAGAGCGTAAACAGCATTCCATTAAGTGAGGCCTAGTCAGGGAAATTAAGTTAATGAAGCCTTACTGTCAATTTTGGGCATGGTCTGTGATTTGTAGGGGTGTAAATTTTCTGTGGGAAGTGAATTGGGTGTTTGTGTTTGTGCCTCAGCCCTTTGCCTTATCCTCCTCTGACAGTTTATTGTGGGTCGGAATGTTCATGTTGGCTGGCCAGTACAGGAGTTATGCAAATCTGCCCTTATTGGCAGCCAATCATGTTGTCAGAATGTAGAGGCTGGGAGAGTCGTTGGCAGCCCCGGAGGATGCTGGGAAATGTAGTTTTTTTATTCGTTGTTTTGGGGGCCTTTTAGGTTTTGGGGGGGAAAGTTTCTTCGCTACAAACGTACCTTGTCTGAGGCCTATTTCTGTTGGCAAGTTTGGTGTCTCTGCGTTGTAAGATTTCTCTGTTTGGGACAGTCGTTCCATGACGACTCTTCCTTTATATATATAGATATGACAAGAGCAAGTGGTTGCATTATAGTTCCTTGTTTAAAAAAAATTCGGAAGAAGGTCCAATATTAAAAGATTTGAATGAACTGAAAGAACTGGGCAATTCTCTAAATTGGTTACAATATTTCCAAATTATAGAAATTTATTTTTAAAAAAGACAAATTACAAGGATTTGATAATACTAAAACATTTTGGGATATGCTATTATTTTAAAAAAGAATAAAAGAATTACTTTCCTCTATAATAAGTTAATTGATTGGGAGACGGAAGAAGAAAGGATCAAACATTGTATGATTAGATGGGCCCAAAATGTGGGACATGAGATCTCTTTGAGTTTGTGGGAAAAAATGTGGAACAAACATTTTAAATATACATATGCCTTTGATTTAAAAGAAAATGTTTTTTAAAAAATTTCATAGGTGGTACATAACACCAACTAAAATTGCCAGATATAACAGTAGTTCCAGCAATAGATGCTGAAAGTGTAAAAAGTTACAGGGTAATTTCTACCACATGTGGTGGAATTGCAAGGAGGCAAAGAAATTCTGGGGAATTATTCATAAGGACATGCAGAAAGCTTTAGAACTTGAGTTTGATTTTAAACCAGAATATCTTTTGTTAGGATTGATTGACTTTGAGTTAGATGTAAACAGAGAAAAACTTTTTGTATTTTGTATATCAGCAGCAAGAATGGTGTATTCCAAAAAATGGAGAGAAGAAAGGATCCCCAACATAACAGACTGGAGAATGATGATTATGGATATAGCACAGATGGATTGTCTTACAAGGGCGCTGGCTGAGAATCTGAATATGAAAAGGACAGATTGGGCATTGATAATTGCATATTTAAAGAATTTAAAGATGATCTGGGTGATCGATATGGATTAGCTGTAAAATTACAAGCGTATAAGAACTAAAGTCTGGATAGGATTTCTAAAACAAGCCTATATAGGTGACAAAAACATTATATATGGCGTACTGAGGGTGATGGAAGCCAACATATTTGGTAGTTTGTAGGGGCAAGGGGGGGGGGGGCTTCTGGTGATGTAAGCTACTGACGTATTGTCTTGTGCACTTTTTTATGTTCTCTTTCTATATGTCAAATTGGGTTTTTTTAATTTTGAAAAATTAATAAATTATTATTTTTAAAAAAGAATTATGCGCTACCAATTACCTTGCATGCACACACGGCAGTTTGAAATTCACACAATAATCCTTTTGCTATCTCTGGTGCCGATCATGGTATTCAACATTGTGTAACTATCGGCAGGCACCAGCAGAAATACTTGGAGAAATTGCCACATTCTCGTCCTTTCAAATGTGCAGAGCTGAAACAGATGTTTACAAGTGATTGGGAACAACAGTTTAAATGCCCAGTTTTACCATTTAGAATCAAACAATTACTTCCATTTCACTGAGACATAATATTTTACCACTGAAAATTCAAGGAGCTGTTTCTAGTCTGAATCATGCTTAGAGTAAGAACCAATGAAACCAAAGGACCAAGTTTGTCATGACTAACTCGACTGTATCAAAACTCTGATTTAATCTATCCAGTCTAGAGACTTTATCTTGCCATATCTTTGCTTCAGGTCCATCAGTATTTGGAAAATAACATATAGGGGTTTTTTTTCATGTCAGGAGTGACTTGAGAAACTGTAAGTCACTTCTGCTGTGAGAGAATTGGCTATCTGCAAGGACGTTGCTCAGGGGACGCCCGATGTTTTACCATCCTGTAGGAGGCTTCTCTCATGTCCCTGCATGAGAAGCTGGAGCTGACAGATATGAGCTCACTCCACTCCCCAGATTCTAATTGTTGAGCTTTCGGTCAGCAGTCCTGCCGGCACAAAGGTTTAACCCATTGTGTCACCAGGGGTTTCTACAATATACAACATATAGTATGTTCTTGGTATTCACTGGGGTTTGGTTCCAGGACTCCTGTGGATACCAAATCCATGGATGCTCGAGTCTCATTATGTACAATAGTAATGTGATGTATTGACTTGATTCTAATACTCACCTTTTTTTTTTGACTAAATTACCTTTCCAAAATTAGGGTGTGGATTAGATTCATGTAATATGGTAAATGCTTTTTTGGGTTTCTGGGTTTTGAAAATTGATGTGCGCATTAATTTCAATAGTGCATTGGACTTGAGTAAATACAGGGAAATGGTGTCCCTTACATAAAATAGCAAAAACAAGTTTAGCTTTTGTTTTTTAAAAAAAAATATTTTCAAGCCATGGGTGGTTGAACCCTTGCACATACTGTCTAACCTCCACCTTTCTCTGGGGCTTCTCCTCCAGGTCTTCTTCTTGTTCTGAGCCTGACTTGACCTGCAGAAGGGAAGGAGGACTTGGCTGGCTATCAGGTGTCTGCCGTGACTCCTCCAAAGCAACGTCCGCTTTATCTTCATTGGAAGATGAACTCCCAAGAAGTAGAGCAAGGCATTCCCTGAGGCAGAGGCATAGACCTTCACCCAGCAGCCTAATCTCCAAGCTGTCAGCTGCAGTAAATCTTATTTATTTACTTAATTGCCATATTTATACCCCGCCTTTCTCTACCCCAGCAGGGGGACTCATGGTGGTTTACAATGGCACATACACAGTGCCTAAAAAAAAAAAATTACAATGTATTAGACATGATTAAATTACATTCAAAGTTAAAAGCACACCATCCAGAGTTCAAGGCCTAAGGCCATTCCAAGGTCATATTGCACATAATTCTATATTTGAAATATTGCATTGCTCTAAACTTGCCAACTGTAGGGTTGTCAGTTCAAAGCCCAGGCCGGGGTGAGCACATGGCCATTCAGCCCAGCAAATTGAAAACAGTGGTGTAAGAAGATAAATATAGGTACCATGTTAAAGGGGGGGGGGCGTATTAAAGAAAGGCACTGCAATCAAAAAAGAAGAAAAATTACGAACGCTCGTTGGCAGGGAAAATAGAGGGTCAGCACCCACTGTGGCTGGAACCAAGCACAGTCTCCAAAAGATGCCGAAAGATGGAAATATATATATATATATATATATATATATATATATGGAAAAGGTAAAGGTTTTCCCCTGACATCAAGTCCAGTTGTGTCCGACTCTGGGGTGGTGGTACTCATCTCCATTTCTAAGTCATAGAGCTGGCATTGTCCATAGACACCTCCAAGGTCATGTGGCTGACATGACTGCATGGAGTACCGTTACCTTCATTGATCTACTCACATTTGCATGTTTTTGAACTGCTAGGTTGGCAGAAGCTGGGGCTGACAGTGGAAGCTCACACCGCACCTCAGATTCGAACCTGCGACCTTTTAGTCAACACGTTTAGCAACTCAGTGATTTAACCCACTGCACCACCGGGGGCTTATATATATATCAATTATATAAAGGGGTTCCCGTCATGGAACGACTGTCCCAAACAGAGAAACCTTACAACGCAGCAACACCAAACTTGCCAACAGAAATAGGTCTCAAGCAAGGTACGTTTGTAGCAAAGAAACTTTCCCCCTTAAAACCTAGAAGGCCCCCAAATCAACGAGTAAAAAACCTACATTTCCCAGCATCCTCCGGGGCTGACAACAACTCTCCCAGCCTCTACATTCTGACAACATGATTGACTGCCAATAAGGGCGGATTTGCATAACTCCTGTACTGGCCAGCCAACATGAACAATCCGACCCCTAATAAACTGTCAGAGGAGGATAAGGCAAAGGGCTGAGGCACAAACACCCAATTCACTTCCCACAGAAAATTTACACCACTACAAATCACAGACCACACCCAAAATTGACACTAAGGCTTCATTAACTTAATTTCCCTGACTAGGCCTCACTTAATGGAATGCTGTTTACGCTCTGAATTGACAGAATGCTGATTCTTACGCCTCAGCTCATGGGACATTGTGTATGGCCTGAATTGACAGTAAGGCTTCATTAACTTGCTGTTCCTGACTAGGCCTCAGTTCATGGGACTGTGTATGGCCTGAATTTACAGTAACCTACCTTGGCACACAGAGCCCCTATGACCCATGCTACATTCTACTACAGTTTGGAGGAGGGTGGACCATGAATTATGGGACTTGAAGTACCTCCATGGATAATGGGATTTGTACTACGTACTTCAAAACCCATAATTCCCCACAGACCACTGTGGCCCAGAACCAAGACCGATAAAGACCAAACTTGGCACACAATGCCCCCCCTGACCCACACTCCATCCTACTGCAGTTCAGAGGAGGACACACCATGGATAATGGGATTTCAAGTACCTCCACTCACTTCCAAAGTTAACTTCCAAGCATCAACCTCTACATCAACACAGCAGACGGAAAGACAAAAAACATTGTATATCCACAAGCTATGCAGAACGCCAGCAACACCATACACCAACAACTCCCCAGGACTTCAACATCCCACCCACCAGAACAACCCTCAACGACACAGCCAGGGCCCCAACAACACCATAACTAACAACAATTCCAACCCTTACATACTTAGACTTTCTCGCATCTCCTAAGTAGGGCACAGCAACGCGTGCCGGGTACAGCTAGTGTGTGTGTGTGTGTGTGTGTGTATATATATATAATATCTTCATCTAATCAGCATTGAATATTTGCATATATGTGTTCTGTGATCCGCTCTGTGTCCTATTTGGGGTGAGAAGGATGGAATATAAATACTGTAAATAAATTCCACATGTGTCATGCAGCTTCTGGATCTTGTCTTGACTATAAGAATTAGCTAATCCTCACAGATCTATGAGGCTAAAATACAAAGCCATTCCACTGTCTGAAAGTGTGGCTCTAACCTTGTCCAAACTCTTATCTAGCCCTTGTCTAGGAAACACGCCAGTGTCTGCCAGTGCCAGATGGAATCTATCTCTCTGTACTCCTGGATATATTCTCAGAGATGAATAGTGAGTCTATCGTGATAAATCTTGGGAGCCCATTCCCTGAATGAACCACATTTTAGACCTTTGGATTGAAATTCAGAAGCTCAAAAGCTGGTGATGTGCCTTCAAAACAATTGAAAGGAGAAATTGCAGATCAGTGTGATCTGTAATTTTTGCCATGTCTGCTTGTCAACGTGAGGAAAAAATAGCTTGCTCCCCATACAATAGTCTTCCCACAAGATTGTCAACAAAGCTCCCTGTTGTTCCTCTATCAAAGACTTTTGACACAGCAGTGGTAATTGCCACTGCATCTCCATCCCGTGGCTAATCGAAGGCAGTAATGTTTAATTATCCTATGCTCTCTGAAGCCTTTTGTTTATTGGAAGTTCCCATGTTTGGGGGTGGAGGTGAGGTGGAAAAAGAATAAACATGAAGCAACGGCAAGGCAATTTCCATGTCTCCTTCCCTGTAACAAAAAGACCTGTCACAGCTATTATTCCTTAAAGGTTGCAGATAAAGATGCTTCTTGTAAGAAGGGTCCACCTTTTCTGCCACATTGACAGGACGAATTAAGCCTGGTCCGTGTTTGCATAACAGTCTTTATAAACAAGCTTTTAAAGAATAATGGAAGATGACACCTCTTCCTTACAATGAAAGATGGAGCAAGATCTCTGAGGCAACCATCTTTGATAGAAGGTCTCTGGAAAGGAAGCTATTTCAAGATCCAGCAGTGCCAATTCCATGAGGAAATTGGGCCCATTCTTCAAGTTTTTGACAGCCAGGGAGAAGGAGGAAGGAGAAAAGGTGGTGAAAATATCACCTGGCCAATGTGTTGAGTCAAAAGTGCCACTCATCTATCTTCTATCTATCTATCTATCTATTACATATAATAAAAGTCAGTGTTTGCGGTGGTGTGGCCAAGCAACCGAGCGACGGGAGGAATATGTGCCAGCGTTTCGATTGGCTGCCATTGTGGGATTATTTGCATAACGGGCTCTAACTGGCCAGCCTCAGAACTCCAACATTCTACGGCCCCAGACAGAGGAGATTGGTTGCCACTGAAATGGAATTTGCATAACTGCCTCCAAATTCAAACATTCTAAAGTGACTCGGAGGGAAAGGGAAAGGCCTCAGGCTGTCAGCCACTGAGGCCCACAGCACTGACAGATCAGGACCAAACTTGGCAAACAGGCGACCAATGGCCCACTTCACTACCTGGTGTGGTTTAGGGCAGGATGGGCCACGAATGATGAAATTTGCAGTACCTTCACATCATTCACTTCCCAAACAACATTAAAGCCCCTATAAAACACAAACCAGGCCCGAAATTGACAGAAAGGCTTCCTTAACTTGATTTTCCTGACTAGGCCCCCGGGACTCGCAGTACCTTCACTAAGTTCCTGAGACCACTGCAAGCCACATAAACATCTAATAGAAACCAACCTTGGCACACAATGCCTTCCTCAAATAACCCGGGCACCGCCGGGTCCTCAGCTAGTATCAAAATAAAACTTGCTCTCCTACTGGGGGAGGCAAACAGATGGACCAAGTACAAAACTCATTGAGTCATTTCCCCCTTCTTATGAAGTTCCTCAAATGTTTTACTTTTGGAAAAATCTCCAGATTTAAATTGAATTTTAGCTGGAACAGTATTATGGCCATATTACGATTTACCACAAATCATTGGAATTTATTTTATGGTAAACACGGGAACCAATGCCTTTGTATATCATTGCCTGGAATCTTGTTAGTGACATATACAGGCATGATGTTGCATTGTGTCCAATTCTATCCTTGTGGACATTGAGAAAAGAAGTATCTATCTCTTCCTTTGTACAATGACCTAGGGCAGTGTTTTCCAACTGCTGTTCTACGGCACACTAGTGTGCCGTGAGCGATCACCTGGTGTGCCGCGGAAAAACCTCTCTTCCCCCCTTTCTTGCCCCTCCTCCTGCTGCTGCTTGGGGGAAGAGGAGGAGGAAGGGTCGGGCAGCGGCGAAGAAGAAGAAGGCCCCAGCCAGCTAATCGAGGGAGGGCGAGGATCGGAAGTGGAAGTGAAGAGTGCAGTCAGAGGCAGGCCCACTGGCTTCTTCTTTCAAACCGCAGGAAAGAAGGAAGGAAGGCAACCGCAGACCGAGTGAGTACCTTTCCTTCTGGTGTGGAAGAGGGAGAGAGCCATTCAGGAAGGGAGCCATCTGGGCGTTCTGTGTGAAAAGTTTGGCTCAGTTCTATCATTGGTGGGATTCAGAATGCTCTTTGATTGTAGGGGAACTATAAATCCCAGCAACTATAACTCCCAAATGGCAAGGTCTATTTCCCCTGAACTCCATCTGCGTTCATATTTGGGCATATTGAATATTCATTTCAAGTGTGGTCCAGATCCATCATTATTTCAGTCCATAGTGCTCTCTGGGTGTAGGTGAACTACAACTTCCAAACTCAAGGTCAATTCCCAAGCAAACCCTTTCAGTACTTTCTGTTGGTAATGAGAGTTCAATATGTCAAGTTTGGTTCAATTCCATTATTGCAAGAGTTCAGGATGCTCTTTGTGTGTTAACTATAAATCCCAGAAACTGTAACTCCCAAATGTCAAGGTCTATTTTTCCCAAACTCCATCTGTGTTCACATTTGGACATATTGAGTATTCATGCCAATTTTGATCCTGATCCAACATTGTTTGAGTCCACAGTGCTCTCTGGCTAAAGGTGAACTACAACTCCAAAACTGAAGGTCAATGCCCACCAAACTCTTATAGTATTTTCTCTTGGTTATGGGAGTTCTGTGTGGGAAGTTTGTGTCTTTCTGCCATCCCTGCCAGGATATCTATGTTGTGTTCATCAAAACAGGCCCAGGTTTCACACTGAGTCTATAAATACATTTAAAAACATATTAACTATATGTATGACTGTGTTAGAGTGTCATTTTGTGTCATTTTGGTTGGTGGTGTGCCCCAGGATTTTGTAAATGTAAAAAATGTGCTGCGGCTCAAAAAAGGTTGGGAAACACTGAGCTAGGGAACCCACCTCTCTCTTACTGTTTCCTCATCAGACATTGTCTGTGAATGTCATACATAGTTAAAAATCTATCCTATGGCTGTATATATCTGTTGTTGTTGTGGCAGAAGTTGATATTTCCTTCCATTCTCCAAACTGACCAAGGCCTTCCCACCCTAAAGACTGAATGCTCAGGCACTTCAACCCTTACACAAAGCCATATCATGGTTGTTGGAAAATGGAGAGTGGGGATATAAGAACTATATGGATATTAGGATTGGTTGATTTAAAAAATCATTCAAAACTCATTTCGGATGTAGGAGGCACTGGTGGTTCAATTCTAAAGTCACTTCCGAATTTTTCATTTTTTCCCCTGAATCACTTAGTTAATGCAGACACGCATGCGAAGTAGGGGGGAAAACTGCACTGGCAATGGGGAAACTTTAGGGGATCCTCCCTCCCTCAATTTTAGACCAATCCTGATGAAACTTGCTAGAGTAGTAGAACACATGGCAGACCTTAATGGATGATAGAACGCTTCTCTGTCTAGCTATAGAGACATAGCCAGATCTTCATCAATCATCCCTTCCTAGTGACATCAGATCGGCCCCCTCCCTCCTGAGATTTCGTAAGAAAGTCAAGACTTGGCTTTTCGAGCAAGCATTTGCAGACGAACTTTAATCGAGAACAAGGATTACTATGACGACGAAACGGAAACCGATTTTAAGATTGTGAAGCTGAGATTTGTATTTTGTAGTTTTTAACTGTTAATTTTATATGTTTTTATATGACTGTTTTTATCTTGTATATGGGCACTTGTTGCCACATGTTCACCGCCTCGAGTCGCCTTCGGGCTGAGAGAGGCGGTATAGAAGCATGGCAAATAAAGAAAGAAAAATAAATATTCCCCACCACCTACAAAATGGTCATGTTTGACCTGCAGCAGTTCAACTGTGGTCAGGGGGATTTGAGATGAGATATGTAGCATAGTTCCATTATAGTATGCTGTCTACTACAGGACACCAGCTTTTTATGAACTGAAGACTGGAGAAACCAAGCCTTTTCCATCTATGTTCATTACATATTGTACTCTAAAAACATTGTGCCACCATTGACAACAAATGAAAAGTTTGAAGGCATGCTTAAATAAGGTGATTGACAGTTCTTCCCAATTCAAGAAGTTCATTTAAAATGTAACAGGTGGGGAGGGGGGGGGAGAGACCATGCTTCATGAATACAAGGCTTCCACTTGCAAGGAAAGGGAATGCTTATGCTGAATCTTTTGTGAGTTGAATGTTTGCAGCCAAGTTAGCTTTACAACCAATTTAGTTGGCTCTCAGTGTCTAAAGTTTACTTTCACTTTAGAGGTCAGATGCAAAGGCCAAAGCTCAGTGACAGAGAACATGCTTTGTGTGCACAATGTCCCAGAGTCGGTCTTTGAAAATTTCCCAGAAGAACATGTCATAGAGCAGGACCAGGAAAGCTATTGACCCAAGAAAGAAAGAAAAAAAACCAAACAAACAAGGACTGCTGTGAATCAATATCAGCAACACAATGTTGGATGGCCTATAAGAAAAATTCCAGTATCCATAAAGTTGAATCCCAGAACTTGGAAAAGTTGCATAGAATCCCCAGATAAACGGCCATGTTGTCTAGGCAATTCTGGGAGTTTAAACCCAAAATGTAACTTTTCTAAGACTCTTACTGTAATATCAATAACTTAATTTGCACAATCTGCAAAGAAGATCGGGGACATTTGCACTGCAGAAATAGAGCTACTGTTTTCCAAAAGCTACAACCGAATGATATCTATAATTATCTATCTATCTATCTATTATCTATCTATCTATCTATCTAAGGACTTATTATATATATTTAGAAGTTTTGTATTTGGTTCTTGAGGTAACAATCTCTAAATTGATCCAAAAAATAACGTATTTCCTGTGAACACATTACACAAAATTGCTCCATCAAGAATCCATTTGGGATCTTTCTGAAGCCATGTTTAGTTGGAGGAAAGCATCTTTTTTTAAACTCTCTCTCTCTCTCTCTCTCTCTCTCTCTCTCTTACTCTCCATTTTATTGTGTTTTGTACGTCTAGCCTATACACTTTTCTTTTAAAATGTGATCCCCCAGAAAGCTATTCTTCTCCCTGTTTCTCCCTAGAGAAAAACCAAGAGATGGAATTTACAGCAAGAATGCAGAATAGCTCCTGCTTAATCCATCCGATATATCAGCAGAGGGAACAGCAAAATGAATTCTTGGGTGGTGGTGGGGACATTTGCAGGCATAACTCATCAATATAGAAGGTTTGTTTCCTTTCCCTCTTATTAATAAATAGGGTCGGTTGTAGATTCCACAAGCCAAATATAACCCTTATGGGAGCGGAGTGACTTTGCCCGCCAACCCCTTGAATAAAGAGACACACAACAGTAATTGGATTCAAATTGGGCAACTTTTATTCAAATTAGTTACCTATTTAATTGCCTTAACTTAATTCTGGGGGTGTCAGGAATCAAGGTGTATCCAAGTCTAAGTAGGGTCCCAACCCGGCCTATCACAGCAATTTACAGGCGAAACACCTGGATTCTCTGATATGCCAACCAGGGCAACCCTATTTGGGAAATGAGTGAGCGGACCTGTCTCAGTATATTGAGATCAGCCCCTTCCCATTCCAAGGCCATTTTACTTACTCACCCCTTGACTTGAACTTCAGGGTGACTGTTTGACTTAATGGCCTTCACCCCTAAATAGGGTGCCTTAGGTGCACACCGATTATGGAATTTCCCTAGCTATTTACCGCTAGCCTACTGAGTAACAACCACCACCCTATCTAGCCCCTAAACAGTGAAGGGGTAGGCAAAAAACGCCTCTGCCAAAAATTAGGATAAAAAAGGGGGGGGGATTCCTACCCGGCTCCTAAGGCAACCAATAATCAAACTGTTAATGGGCGGGAGTGGTGGGTCAACGCTCTGGCTTGAACGCCCCTGTCACCAGAAGGTTCCAAAGGAACCACGCCTCTTTCCAAGGGGAGGGGGCAAATCCAGGGAGGAAATGCCGTTAGAAGAGTTACGTAAAGGAATCTCTTCAAAAAAGTATGAACCAATATGAAAACCCATATTTTTCCTACCAGCCCACCAGAGAAGTCATTCTTAAGCCATACAATTTACATAATAAACTTCATAACGCTGGAAATAAGTAATCTAAGGAGTAACTTGGGGCAGACCCATTCTACAGGCATCATAAAATGGCATGTATATCAAGAAGGGACATCATGTGGGACAGGAATGGGGCAGAAAAACAGGCATTATATTATATCATATCAATAACTGAGTTTTAAACAGCCAGAATTTCTCTGGCTAGTTCACAGACAGAGTTTGGTGTGATCACAACATTAACTTCATTTATACTCCACAACCATCTCCCCAAAAGGACTCGGTTGTGTAATTGCACGATTCCTGATCAATAAAATGATTTTCAATCAATAAAATGACTACTTTCATACTGGAGAGAAGGTGAAAAGTCCATCATAGCATAGAACCCTTCTTGACTTTACTCCATGAACGAAGATTCAGGAAGGACTCATCCCACGCTTTCTACAAGTGCATTGATTATTCGGAGGTAGGATGTGTCCTTCAAGCCTGTGCAATGGATTTTTCTGGTGGAGCGCAGCGTGCACATAACTGGCCTCACCCTTTAAACCAAAGGTTCATGAGCCGGCACCTAGCAAGCTTAGGACGGTGGCAGCGAGATTGCATAGAACCAAATTACTTGCTAACCAATGCTGTTTTAAATGGAGAGACCAGACACTGGAGAGGAGGCTATTTCCATTCAAATATATTATCATGAATGTGGTGAGGACTTTGCTCCAAAAGCATTTGAGATCACATCTAGGAAACTTCTCCAAAATAAGCTCATTGCATAATGTTGAAGTCCTATCAGCATCTATGTATTTAATGGCACACTTGGATGTCATTTTGATGCAATAGAGAGAAATCTGATAGCTCTATCTGCATTGGCCTTCCAACGCCTTACTTCCAACTTATAACTTCTGGAGTTTACAACTGCAAGTCTTCACAGCCATTTTGTGGTGAGGCTAAGAGTGGCCAAATAACATTCAGTTGTGCTCCTGTAGTCAAGGAGGCATCTTCCTCTACCTTTTAGAGGACCTTGATAGATCTATGATGATTAGCTAATTCTTATTTGTCTGGCTAGAGAAGCAAACCCAAATGCTGCTCAGTTGCCCTTTGCCTTCCTCATCCACCAAATAGCTGTGTGGAGTGATTTTACATTCCACCAGTAAGGTGTGATCTCTCACCCATTGTCTGAATGAAAATGACTCAATACTTCAATAAGCTAGGCTTTGGAAGCAATCTTCGTGTGGATAATGAGTTGTTGAAGGCTTTCATGGCCAGAAACAATGGGCTGCTGTGGGTTTTCTGGGATGTATGGCCATGTTCCAGAAGCATTCTCTCCTGATGTTTCACCCACATCTATTGCAGGCATCCTCAGAGATTGAGTAGTCTGTTGGAAACTAAGTAAGTGAGGTTTATGTATCTGTGGTGTCCAGGGCGGGGGAAAGAACTCTTGTCTGCTTGAAGTATGTTGGAATATTGCAATTTGCCACCTTGATTATCATTTAATATCTTGCAGTTTCAAGGCCTGGTTGGTTGCTGCTTGGGACAATCCTTTGTTGGGAGGTGGTAGCTGGCCCTGATTGATTTTTGTCTGGATTTCCCCTGCTTTTTAAGTCTTGCTATTTATTTACTGTTTTGATTTTAGAGTTTTTTTGTACTGGTAGCCAGATTTTGTTCATTTTCATGGTTTCTTCCTTTCTGTTGAAATTGTCAATCTGCTTGTGGATATCAATGGCCTGCCTGTGTAGTCTGACATGGTGGTTGTTAGAGTGATCCAGCATTTCTGTGTTCTCAAATAATATGCTGTGTTCAATTAGTCTGCAGTGCCTTTCGTGTTCCTTGATTCATGTTTGGGAGCTACATTTGGTGGTCCCTTTGTAGACTTGTCCACAACTACATGGCATAAATTTGTGTGTGGATAAATTAGGGCTTTTGTATCCAAGGATAAGATTGAAGAATATCTCTGTTTCCCAACTTTTCACCACTAAACTCTTTTATTGCTGCAACAAAAAAAAATCTCCCGTTTTTTTCAACAATTCCCATTCATGGTATTGCTATTGATGTTTACAGTCCTATGTGTTCTGTGACCTCGGTGTTTGAATGAATGCATAGAATTGTGGAATTATAAAGTAAGGCATGGTATGTAGGAATGCACAACTAAAATATGCCTAAGAGATGGCCGTCTAATGACTGCTTAAATACATCCAATGAATTGGAGCCTACCACTGTCTGGGGTTGGCTCTTCTATTCCCAAGCAGTATTTACCATCCAGAAGTTCTTCCTAAAGTCCATTGATTCCTGTTCTAATTTGTGCAGCAACAAGAACCAATCTCACTTCATCTTCTACATAACAACCCCCTGTTATTTCTCCACATATTCACCTTCCAAAGGACTGCGATAGGTTGGAATTACCTTCTCTTTAGTCCCATTAGTTAGATTAATGCATTTTGTGAGTTTATTCTTTGCTATGGCAAGGAAAGCAGCTGAGGAAATCCTTCCCTTTGAGGCACTGTAGTTGGATCCAATGTTGTTTTCTCTGTGGCTTCAGATTAAAATATGGATTTTTATCTGGACCTTTGGGTATCTAATTTTGGCCTAGTTTTATACAGATTGTAAGCTGTTTTAATTTGCTGTAATTTGTCAATTGGATGGCAGTTAATAACAGCAAAGACCGTCATGTTTTCTTAAGTTTATAATTTCATTAGGGGATTATCGTTTTTCTGTCTGTTTTTTTAATTTCTGTAATATAGGTTTAGGTCTGTGACAGCAATAAACATGACTACTACTGCAAACTCTTTCTTCTTCTTTTAAATTTAAATTGTTCTAAATGTCTTTAAAATCTATTTGTGACCTTCCTGGAGCTGTTACGCAATATGATATAAATGTTTTAATATATTTTGCAAACCAAATCAATAGAATGTGTTGATGTTGAGTGGGGAAGACAAAATGGCAAGAAAATGTGGTGCTTGTTTGTACCATAGTCATAAGATTATTGAGGCATATATCTATGTGTGTGTGTGTGTGTTTGTGCATGTGTAAACACACACACACATACAGCCCCCATCCTTCATTGCTCATTGTAACCTCATAACCTCCCTCACTTCCCACATTTCAATTTACGTCAAATAAAAGACATCACAAAATAACTCCTTCCATGCAGCATTTTGAAAATGAGCAAACATGGTCAGCGGGGATCTCTGAACACAGCAAACGAAAGATGTGTGCAGAAAGCAAAACACACCTACCACCTTGAAATGATAAGAGAAGCTCAAAAACCTCCACTAAAAGCAATTCAAAAGACATTGTAAAGCACCTTGAGAATGAGAGAGGGAAAACAGAAGCTTCTGTTACATGGGAAGAAGGGGGGAAATAAAGCTTTGTTGAAAAAGGTTTGGGCACAACACTGTTCCATATTATTGTGGAAGGGAAGAAGAAGCGATGATGAATATCTAGACCTTCCAGTTATCTCGAGTGCTCTGTTTTCCTTGATCAGAAGTTTTAAAGCAATAGGAATAGTCAAAGGTGCATAGAAGCAAATTGGGAAGCTTTGGGATGCACCAAAACTAGACATTCCAGTTTAGGCAGTCAGCAGGGCCGTAGCCAGGATTTTGTTTCGGGGGGGGCTGAGTTTTTTTTCGGGGGGGGGGGCTGAGACTGGGTGAAAGAGGGTCTACCCTAGCAAACCTTTTGTATTGTTATCCCAATAACCCCATTAATGTGGGATATAATGAGCATGGTGATCAGATCATGATATGAATAAACATAACAGTTTAAATAATGTACCAGTAAGGCCTTTTCGCGGACCACCCTGAGAATTTGGGGGGGGGCTGAAGCCCCCTTAGCGTCCCCCCCCCCCGGCTACATGCCTGGCAGTCAGTAATCCAAAGGAAGACATAACTCAGATTATATTTCTGAAGAACTTTTGGCATTACAGACTCCCATCTATATGGACGAACATATGGTCATTAAATAAACTTTAGACTTTTTTCATTGATACCTCCATAGTTGAACCTAAGCAGGAAAGAGGACACATTTTTCCTACAGTATCTACCAGGACCATGAAGAGCTCCCCAAAGGCAATTTGGTCTGAAGTGTCATCAGTACGCTGATGACACCCAGCTGGTGCTGAGAATGGATGGCAGGCCGGACACCGTACCCAATTGTTTCCATCAATGCCATGAAGCCCTGACTGGATGGCTGCATTCTAGCCAGTTGAAGGTGAATCCATCAAAGACGGAGATCCTATGGCTGGGTCATCCTGGCGATCCTATGGCTGAGTCATCCTGGAATGCCGGTTGCCTACCCTGGATGGCAAGCGGTTAAGCCCGTCATCTTTGGTTAAAAGCCTGGGTGTCCAATTGGACCCACTGCTATTGATGGAGACTCAGGTCTCCATGGTTAGCAGGTCCACATTCTTCCGTCTCCGACAGGTTAGGCAACTGGCTCCCTACCTATCCAGGAATGACCTAGCTACGGTGATCCAGGCGATGGTCATCTCGAGGCTAGACTATTGTAACGCCCTCTACATCAGCCTTCCCTTGTCAAGAACCTGGGCAAATCACACACTTTTGTCTTCAAGAACCTGGAAACTAAAGCTGGTGCAAAATGCTGCTGCTCGATTGCTGGTGGGAGCATCGACAAGAGAGCACATTACACCAATTTTACAGCAATTGCACTGGCTACAAGTAGAGTACCGGATTGTCTTCAAGGTGCTGGTTTTGACCTTTAAGGCCTTGTATGGTCTAGGGCCAATGTACCTGAGGGACCGCCTCACCCCATAAGTTCCCCCGAGATCGTTGCGTTCAGAAGAACAAAATATCCTGGTGATTCCATCAATCCATTCCTACCACCTTTCAACAACAAGACAAAGAGCCTTTTCTGTGGTGGCGCCAACTCTATGGAATGAGTTACCAGACGGAACTCGTGCTATCACAGAGTTGACCCCCTTCTGGAGGGCCTGCAAGACGTTCCTTTTTAGGCAGGCTTTTAATCTAGGCGCCTCCTGATAATCCTGTCTATACCCTTTTGTTTTTACATATCCAAACTGTTTTCTGTGTATTTCATTGTTTTATGTAAACCACCCTGAGCCTGCAGGGAGGAGACCGAATAATAAATAAATAAATAAAATTGAATGGACTCTTATTGGTAATTTTAACTACAGTTGTTATTGCAAGCCTTCAGGTTTGCTTCTGACCTATGGATAACCTATCATGGGGCTTTGTTGGCAAGATTTCTTCTGAGGAGGCTTGCCATTGTCATCTTCTGAAGACAAAAGTGTGTGATTTGCCCAAGGTCACCCAATGGGTTTCCACGGCTGAGTGGGAATTCAGATCCAGGTTTCCCAGAAACTTAGTATAATATCCAAACCACTATAATATAATGGTTCTCTACACTCAATGGAACTTACATAAGTATTGACTTGATAAATTCAAAGAGGCAATACAATTCATGTCAACTGGTTCCAAGTTTGAGCAAATCTTCATTCAGAACTGGTGATCCTTTGAGGCAACAAAACGTCTTTGACCCAAGTGTCCCAAATTGGTATTGTAGAAACTTCCAAAAAAATCCATTGCCACAATCCAGATTGTATGACACAAACCTTCACAGAAGGACCACATTGATCTGTTTTTGCAAGAGGGAAAGGAATCCTTTGAGAATGGTTGCTAGAGAAGCTTAATGTAGATGATTAGACTATATTGTTGTTCTGCAACCATCATAATAGCTTGGAGATTATTCAAGCAGCCATGGCTCTAAGGGAAGTTTTGTCCACATTTTGCTAAACATTACCTGATCGAACATTGAGGAAATACCCAAGTGATACATCTTTCCTATTTCCATTGATGATGCCAAAGGCAGCAGCCAGCAGTCGCCTATTTGTATCAATTGTTTCCTCATTTGCTATCTCTGGGCTTTTTTGTTTGCTCTTGGAAGAGGATCAGCTGAGGGAAAGCTTGGCAGGAAGACTTCCATCAGGTTTCTATGGAAACAGTTAGTTCTCCAGCAAGTCCTCTCAAGGATGCAAGCTGTGGAGGCCTCCTCGTAAAATGCTGCACTGGCATGCCTTCCAATCATGTCCCTGGACACCAGCAGATCCCAGTAATGGTTCCCTAGGTGACCATTCACTCCCCACAGCAAATACCGGTGGGCATGTTAGCAAAGCTGAGCTACACATTCCAACCTCCTGGCTGCCAGAAACAAAATCCAAAATAAGCAAGATAATCACAACAAAATACTTGGATCCCTGGTGGTGGACATGTCATATTGTACTTCTCAAGGGAGAACGCTTTGGAAGAACATTCTTGTTACTTTATAAGGGTCACCCAGGGACTTGAAGTTCAGTATTTGACTGCTTATTTCTAAACAACTTCCAAAACTAATGTCATAGTTGTGTATGCAGAGCTATTTATTTATTTATTTATTATTTGGACTTGTATGCCGCCACTCCCCGAGGGCTCGGAGCGGTTTACAATCAGGTAAAACACACAGAGGTAAAAGCATACATATTAAACTAGCTTAAAAAAGATTTCTGGACTAGTAATCAAAGGCTAGCCGGAAAACGTGAGTCTTGCAGGCCTTGCGGAAGGAGAGAAGTTCCTGCATGGCCCGTATATCGCTAGGAAGAGTGTTCAATATTGACGGTGCCACTACAGAAAAGGCTCTGCTTTGGGTCGAAGTAAGACGGATTGCTTTGAAGGTCGGTACTTCAAGGATGTTCATTTGTTCGGAACAAAGTGACCTCTGGGGTTGGTAGGGGAAAAGACGGTCCCTCGGATACAGCGGCCCCAGACCATGCAAGGCCTTGAAAGTTAAGACCATCACCTTGAAGGTGATTTGTTGCTTGTCCGGAAGCCAATGAAGCTGCTGGAGGATAGGTGGGATAGGAGTCCCAGTGAGAAGTTGTGCAGCAGCATTCTGGACGAGCTTAAGTTTCCGGATCACTGACAAGGGCAGGCTGATGTAAAGGGCATTACAGTAGTCCAGTCTCGAGATGACCGTGGCTTGGAGCCCCGTAGCCAGGTCGTCTCTGGATAGATAGGGGGCCAGATGCCTAGCTTGCCACAGATGGAAAAAGGTGGTTTGGTGACGCTGGAGACCTGGGCCTCCATCGACAGCAACGGGTCAAAAACGACCCCAAGGCACTTAACTGAGGATGTCGGGCATAATGCCTCGCCATCCAAGCTAGGCAGTTGGGCCTCCCCACTACAGTATCTCTGTCTTTGCTGGATTCACCCTCAATCTACTGTCACACAGCCAACCAGTAACGGCTTCAAGGCACTGTTGGAAACAAGAAGGTACGGAGTCCGTCCGGCCTTCCATTTTCAGAACGAGCTGGGTGTCGTCAGCGTACTGATAACATTCCAGCCCAAAGCTTCGAACCAGACCAGCAAGTGGTCGCATATAGATGTTAAATAATAAAGAGGAAAGAATGGCACCTTGAGGGACCCCACAGGTAAGTGGAGCCCTCTCTGAAACCAAACCATCCCTTTCCACTCACTGTCCCCGATTGTGAAGAAAGGACAACAGCCATTTCAGGACTGTTCTCCTAACTCCAGCAATGGGAAGGCGGTGGGCCAAAAGATTGTAATCGACCGTATCAAAAGCTGCTATGAGGTCCAATAACACAAGCAGCGCTGAACCGTCCTATGCTACCACAGGCCACTCAACTCCCACATGGACTTACTGTTGAAGCCCACTCTCCATAGGCATTCCTGGAGATTCGATGGGAAATTGGATGAGAGATTGAAAAATTATCTGGCTATGTACTCGAAGTCAGCTATTGAGTTCTGCTGGGGTCCTTCAGAGGTCTCAGTGGATAATATAATCATTCTACACCTGACCATGGTGACATACCCAGATATTTCTCCAGTTCTTCTCACTGGAATGGAATGGCTGTGGAGGAAAGCAAGGTCCTACTTGCTTTAAAGCTAAGCATTAAATCTAAAGAAAGTGTTGACTTTGATAATTGAGTAGGGCGGAAAAGAAAGCCAACCTTCACAACCAGCTAGGAAAAACATAGGCAGATATAAAGTGGACTTAATATCCGTTCATGGTACTAACATGTGCATTTATGTGTGGATGGACAACCCCATGAAGTCCTTTATACACATATATCTTCTTTCCATTTCCACTTAGCTGCTTTTATGGGGATCCCATTCTTCTATAATGAGCCAACAAGCAGTGTATATTTTTGTGCACATTGTCAAATATTAGTGGATGTGAACTATCAATGAAGAATGTTTCTGTGCATTGTAGAAATGTATAGGTGTGTTTTACAAATGTGCACATGATAACCCCTTTTATTTTTCTTGTATGATTTGCATTGCAATGCCAGAAATGTAAATGTTTCTGGATGAAAATGTTATCTATTCCTGTATTGGTCCAATGGATGTGAATAGAGGAGGACACGAGAAGGTGGACACCGAGCCTAGCGGCCGGGGAGAACAGAGAGCCCGTGGTCGGACCCGGATCCTCAGCCCTGGCAGCAGATCCCTGGGAATCGTGTTATCCTCGCCTCGTGTCCAACCCTGATGGGGGTGCTGAGGCAGTGGCTGGTGGTCCATGGCCGGTCAGGAGTGATGTTGATCAGCCCAGCTGCCCGGCGCTGGCAGGTTGCCTCTGGAGAGACCAGACACCTTTGGACGCGACTGAGGTCCTAGCCTGTGCTCAGAGACCCCATCCCCGACGTCGTGGCCGCTTGGTGGAGGCGAGTCGGGAGCTTGGGGGGCAACATGGCGGATGGCCTTGAGGATGCCGAGGGGAGGCGGTCTTCTTCCTCCTCCTTGGACCCGGACCGGAAGAGATGAAGCCACAGGCGCCGGAAGAGACGCTGGAGTAAGAAACTGAAGGAACACCCAACTTACGGTCCATCAGTGGACTATCCGGGGATAGCAAAATTCCAAGAGGCCAACGTTCCTAGGGAGTTGAGCCTCTCCTCACTGAACAGAGTCAAACCAGAGGGCTGCCAAGGACATCGGGCTGCCCCCATATGCTCCGGTATGAGCAATGGAGATAAGGACAGCCCTGGAGCCGATCCTGGCCGTACTTTGGGGAGGAGTGAACATAAGAAATATAAAACCAGGACCTTCTGGGGGTTGGGCTTCGGGAGCTGGGCCAGATCAGGCTCCCATAGCCCCTCAATTAAAACCAATAAGACTCAAAACACCCTGAGACCACTGAAACTAAGGAAAGAAATTCCCCTAGCTTTGACTGAACCCTCCCTTAGACCTTTGACTGAACCCTCCCTTAGACCTCCCTTGGAAGACCTATTAGAGTTAATCGGGAAGGGCATAGTCCAGCTACCATGTATTATTACTATGTTTAATGGTAATTTATTGTTAGTTGAATTTGTATTGTAATTTTGTTGTTGTTTTATCTGTTCTCATACTGTGTTTATTCTTCAATTCTTTAAACCGCTCCGAGCTCTCGAGGAGTGGTGGTTTAGAAGTTTGAAGTATAAATAAATAAATAAAAATAAGCTAAATTCATGTAAAATACTAAAATGAAGACACACATCACTTGCATTTCACTGTTTACATTTGCAAAATCTAGGGCATATACAAATAATTATCCTCTCCATTGTTTCTCCTAGTTTTCCTTCCCATTTCAAGCTCTGCTTTTAGCTTTGGTCTTCTTCTGGTCTATTTAGATAATTCCCACCCATCTTCCATTTCTGAGACCTGTAAATTTTTACCAGTTATGTTGGCATATAATCAGACTCTGAAGGAAATATCCACAAAAGTAGCTATTTTCAAGGAAATCTATTTATTTTTCCGTCTCTGACTCACTCTTTCCATGAAGATAACACATAAAAGCCATTTGCAGGCAGAACTGGGCAAAACATTTGCAGGAAATAATTTATTAGATGCACTTGGACTTTCTTTCCTTGCTGCTAAGTCACAAACAGATTCCTGATATTGAAAATTTGTTCATGATTTGAAGTCACCCCGGGAGCCTTTTATTCATCCTTAGATCAACTCTGGGGTTGATCAAGGATTACTGCTTTGCTTTCGAGTGGGCCTCCAGCTGCTTGTGTTCATTATGCATGAGATGCAAGCGGTCCTCAAAATCAAATGCTGCTTTTTTCTCCTCCTCTTCAGATCCCACAATATGTTCCATTAGCCAAGAAGAAGAACCAGTTCAATACAATCCGTATAGCACAATGCTCCTCTTACGAGAGAAGTGAATTTCAGATCTATTTGTAAATATGGGAATGCAATTCTCATGTATTTACAATAGGTTTGTCACATGCTGAAGAGCTTTCTTTACAATGACATCTGTGAAAGATGGTTTAGCAAAACAAAGCAGATAGACATCACTGAGTAACACTATTGAACTTTCTAACTTAGGGGCTGCATGGTGGGCCAGAGTAGGGTGGATGGGCCGGGAGCGGGTTCCCCCCAAGCCCCCTCCTGTAGCAACCCAGCCTCCATTCCAGCTGGGGGGGGTGCCGCTCTGGGGGTCCCAATTGCTTTGGACCAAGATGGAGGGGATGCAGGGGCTGATGGGCATGCATCCCCGACTGACAGTTTGCAATGGGATGACACCTGGCCTTCTGCTTATTCGGATGATGAAGGCCAGCTAGATTCCGGATCAGATTGCGAATATGAGAAACCAGGAGGGTTCGGCTCTCAAGAGTGATTGTTGCTACCAGCTGCGGAGGAAGAGATGGAAACTGAAGTGGAGGCACTTTCCTAGGAAGATAACGGGCCAGATGGCGCTGAGCCTGCAAGGAGCTTCGACCGGAGGAGTAGTATTGTGGCTACCCAGAGAGATTGGAAGCGGAGCCTGGAGATGCGCTGGTCTCACAAGGGTGGGAATTAAGTATACACTCAGTGGGAAAGTTCCTCAGTTGAGTGGCCACGTTGTTGCTGGACAGACACATCGGTGGTCTGCTGCTCCTTGGAAGCCATAGTTTGGCTCACCTTGCCAAGAACTACCTTGAGACCTTGTTTCTTCCATGAACCTTGGATTGCCTTGTTTGCCTACAGACTAAGTTGCTTTTGATTGATTCGCTTTGTTTTCATGGACCTTGCTTTTGAGATTCCCTGCTTTTTTGGATTTGCTTTTGGACACTAATTGCCAATTACCTTGGACTTATTGATCTCATTACTTTTGGACATTGTACCTTTTTCACCTGCAAATAATTCTGCTTAATAAATAGTTAATTGACATTGTCTGAGTGTGTGTGATTAAGGGGCAGGGTCAGGACCCGCGTTGTGACCCCTCCCTGCCCTTCCTTTCCCTTCCTCTTTTCTTTTGGAGGCAAAAAGGGAAGGAAAGTTGGGAAATGTTAGGATCCCAAAATGGCTGGCCTTGGTCAGGATGAGATGATGTATGGAAGAACAAAAGTGTATTTATGAGACCCCGGTATTGCCTACCCCTGAAATAGAATCCTAGAATTCTAGTGCTGGAATAGATCCCCAAGGGCCATCCAGTTTAACCTCCTTCCATGTGTAGTGAATCCTACCTGGAAGGCTAGGAAAAAGCCTGTAAAAGTACGCCCAAGACAGTGGCAGTCATCTTAGAAAGATGCCATGCAGGCATCCATTTTAGGATTCTCATTTCCAAAAAGGGGTGTGCCTATAGAGCAGCCTGAAGAGAAATAAGGGAGTTGGGATTGGCTAGTAGGAAAGGAGGCGGAGCCTAACTTGGAAAAAGAAAAGAAATACCCAGGAGAGGGGGCGTTTAAAAATCTGACAGTTAGTCGGTGGTTAAGTCAGTCAGTGGCTGGGAGTTTGAGAAGTTGGTTGTGGGTGTCAGAAGGAGAAGGATTAGTTAGTGGTAGTAAGAAAAAGCCTGAGTGAACAGGTGGTTAGCAAGGTTAGCTAGCGTGTAAGCCTTACAACTATCAGGGCAGATAGTGTGTAGACGTATAGCTAGATACATCCAGAAGTTGGACTATCTGAGTTGGGATACGTTTTCCAGGGCAGAGAGGAGATCATGCCAGTAAACTAGGGAGTGAGGAGTTGAACTTTGTAACTAAGATTTTGAACTATTTTAAAGAAACCATACGCTTTTGTACCAATATTTGAAACATTTAAGCTTAGTAGCTATATTGTCAGTTCTCTTCAATACACTTCATTGTTTTTATTGTTCAAAACATTAGTCTCACGAGTGCCTCTGTAAAAGCAGTTTCCTGAAAGAAATCTAAAAACTAAATGGTGGCAGTGTGTAATTAAGAAGAATCACCTCAGTGTTACCTCAGAGTAAAAGCCTGTGTGGGTGTCCAGTACATTCACACCCATTAAAGCCACAAATACGGCAAGGGGCTAACTGTTTCTTTAAGTGTAGTGGTTGCCAGAGAGTGTTTTCTTTTAAAGCGGGTTTTAAACAACCAAAAAATCTTTGACTTATTATACCATGAAAGAAGGCCCAACCAAAGCAGACCCAGTAGATGGCCTCTGCGGAAAAGACTCTAGAGAAGTAGACTGCACTCCATTTCTAGGCAGGCTATGCCTCTCTCTTACTCTCAGGAATTTTTTCCTAATTTTTTCAGTCGAATCTCTTTCCTTGCCATTTGAACCCATTGCTCCCTTGTGCCATGGTTTCTAGAGCAGCAGAAAGTCACCCACCCCCCCCAATGGGAGACCCTTTAAATATTGAAACATGGTTCTCATGTTCCCTCTCAATTGTCTCTTCTCCTTAGGAGGAAATGAGGAAGGAAAAAGAAAGGGAAGGAAGGAAGAGGAGGATAGAAGGAAGGAAGAGGGAGGGAGGAAATAGAGACAGAAGGAAATACAATAGGGAAGGAAGGAAGGAGAAAGAGGGAAGGAGGGAGGAAAGAGGGAAGGAAAAAAGGATGAAAGTGTGGATGGTAAGGAAGGAGGGAGGGAAGAAAAAAGGAAGGAAAGAGAGAAGGATGGAAGAAGAGGATGGTGAGAGAGAGGAGGGCCTGAGAAAAGAGCCAAAGGGGCCGCATCTGGACCCTGGGCCTCGGTTTGCCCATACCTGAGCTAATATATGCCAAAGGCAAACCAAAGCATCCAGGTGTTTAAAGGCCAAAGAGAATGTGATTTTCCCATGATTGTTATTATTTGTTTGTTTGTTTGTTTGTTGTGTATTTAATAGTTGATTCAATAGGTCATTTTTCATTGGGATTAGGTAATAGGATTTCGGCTGTAGTTTAGCCATAAGATATACATTACTGAGTGGAACAATTAATAGTAGAGATACAGAGACACTGAGGGTGCATCTACACTGTAAAATTAATCCAGTTTGACACCACTATGGCTCAATGCTATGGAATACTGGAAGCTGAGGTTTTACAAAGTCTTTAGCTTTCTCTGTCAAAGAGTGTGGGTGCCTCACCAAACTACAGCTTCCAGGACTTCATAGCATTGAGCCGTGACAGTGAGTGTCCTGACAAACTACATTAATTTTGCAGTGTAGAGGCAACCCTTAGTGTTAGAATGCAGTTTCAGTTGTCATGATGCCGAACAAGAACATTACCACCCACAATTTTGTTTGCATTGGTTCTGGAACTATATTTGGACCATTGTAATAGTATGGGAAGCAGATGGAGAACGGAGCCAAGCTGAAAAAGGATTGCCCAGACTGATCTCACAGGGGGTGAATACTAATGCTCCGAAGAGGTGGAAACCAGGAATTGTCACATATTGCTACAATCATAGCACAACAATGCTTTGTGCCATTTCAGTGCACTGAGTCACATCCACCCACATTAGAGATGTCTTTGGAATTATTGTTGTGTGTGTGTGTTTGGGGGAAGCATGCCTGCTTGTATGTAGCACAGGCAATGATTTTAATCTTGTTTTGACATCATATTTTAACAGGTTGTTTCTCTTAAGCTATTTCTCCCTTAAACTACACATTTTTAATGGGGTAATTTGGAGAAGGTGGAAAGTGCAGAGTAATTTGAGGCAGAAATCTTTCAGTTTCAGATTGTCAGCTGTCTCCATGTCATGTGTGTTAAGCATCGATCAGTACATAAGCAGCTATGTACTCAAATGGTCCTTATTTTCTTCATATTCTCAGGCTGGTTAGCCCCCTCCCCAAATTAAAACCTAAACTAAATTGATAGTTTAGCATAAGCCTTTGTGGCTATCAAACTACTTCTTCAGACACACTGATTTATTTATTATTTATTTCTGGTATTTATATCCCGTCTCTTCTCTAGCCTGAAAGGGGGACTCAGGACGGCTTACATAGGCAGCAATTCGACTCCGTTACATGAACATTTAATACAATAACCATTAAACATAACCATTAAAATGCATAAAATATATAAGCATTTAATTAAACAGTATAAAACCTTAATTACCAATAAAACCGTATCTTCATGTAAATCATCTTTCCAGTCCATTTCAACCAAAATGCTGCTTTATGTCTGCTGACCGAAAGCCTGGTCCCACAACCATGATTTTACTTTCTTCCTGAAAACCAGAAGGGATGGGGCCGATCGTATCTCATTTGGAAGTGCATTCCACAAGTGGGGTGCCACCGCCGAGAAGGCCCTTTCCCTTGTCCCCACCAGCCGAATTTGTGATGTTTGTGGGAGAGCCTCCCCGGATGATCTTAGGTGGGATGAGGTGGGACATAGAGGCAGATACGTTCGGACAAGTAAGCTGGGCCAGAACCATATAGAGGTTTATAGGTCAAAACCAGCACTTTGAATTGAGCTCGGAAGTGGACAGGCAGGCAGTGGAGCTGACACAACAGGGGGTGGTATGCTCCCTGTATGTAGCTCCTGTTAGTAACCTGGCCACCACCCGTTGGACTAATTGCAGTTTCCAAACCGTCTTCAAAGGCAGCCCCACATAGAGTGATGGAGTGATATTTAATGACAGGGGTTATACATACTAGACATGTGCAGAAAATTCATTCCTAACATTTCTTTCGTGACTTCTGTTTTTTTCAGAAGCATTAAATTGGAAAAAAACCTTTCCAATTTTTTTCAGAAGCATTACATTGGAAATCTGCTCAACATGAATTTGCCTCTTTGCCTTGGAAAGAGAGTGCTTGTGTGGCACGGCATGCAGGCAGGCCCGGTGCTTGGCTGCAGGGACACTCTGGGCCTAACTGCATCTCCCATCACACATGCACTTTTGGAGACTGTGGTGAGGTGTGTGTGGCAGGGAGTGCAGGCAAGCCTGGAGCATGACTGCAGCTGAGTGCCTCTTACTCTAGAGTGAGAGGTGGTTGGCTGCAAGCACTGGCAGGCATGTGTGGTTTCCCAGCCTGTACGTATGCCCCACCACACACGCACTCTCTTTCCAAGGAGAGTGTGTGTGTGTCGGGGTGTGCAGACAGGCCCAGAAAGCATGCATGCCTGCTAGTGCCTACAGTTGAGTGCTTCATACTCTAGAAATAGCAGGTGCCAGGCAAGAAGGGGGGACAGTGGTTGGGAAGCTCCCCCCAATAATGGTCCAAAATGAAAAAAACTGAAAACAACCCTCCCAATTTCAGAAAATTTACAAAAATGGATCAGGGCCCCCACTGAAAGCCATGACACAAAATGCGACAAGGTATACCCCAAATGCACATGTCAAATACATACACAAGTGGGAGGATATAGAATGTCAGGGTATAGAAAGATGCAGAACGAGACCATAAGTGTTCAAAGAGTTGTGTTGGATGATACAGTTCTTTCAATGAGTCTGTTTTGACATGAAAGCCATATGCCTGCTTTAAAAAAGCCAGTTTTCTTAGTGTCAAATACATTGAAAACTATGCCCCAAGTTATCCAATCCCCTTTAGAGTCATTCAAGTCAACAGCTTTCCTTACATCCAATGGTTGTGAGTTCCACAGGTTAACTATGCACTGTATAAAAAAAAGGCCATCCTTTCTTCAGTCTCCTTCATCTCGTTCCACATCAGTGGGTGGCCTGGGGAAAGAGAGAAAAACCTCTTTCTGTCCTTTTTCTATCCAACCAAACTCGTGGCACTATTGCAGAAGGCTCCAGATCGCTTGAGATATATCAAACATCGGGATATGACTTTTCTTTTTTTCCCCAACCAGAAACCAGCAGGAAAATTTAAGGGGGTTGAATGCAGAAGCCCTGGAGATGGAAGACAGCTAGAACACCTGGGAGTTGAATGACGGCCAAGAATTTGCTTTGTGACTCATCGGAGAGTGGAGAGTGATGGAAGCACCAAGAGCTTTGCAGCACCTACTGGCCTCAAGCTATGTTATTGATTTAACAGGGATTCAAAAACAGAGTGCTGGCTATTGAGCTGCCCAAGACTCTTGGGGGTGCTCCCTTGAGGTTTTCCATCAAACTATCCCAATTTCAGCCTATTACATTGTTCCGCCTGGCCTTAAATATCCCCACAGGAAAGCGTCCCATTTCTCCTTGTTCAGTGACAGTTTTGCAGCCTCCAGAGAAAAGAGAAGAAGTCATGAAACAAGGGAGAAAAGAGTGGAAGAAAATACACCACATACCCTCACTTTGTGATGAAAACAGAAATCTCTTATCCAAACGAAGGAACCAATTAATAATAGCTAATTGGTCAATATGGTGGGGAACCCCCCCCCCCCGGATTTGAAGCGCTGTCCTTGGTGCTGAATCACTCTTATCCATAACCTTGGATAGTATTGGTAAACCCTGGAGTAAAAATCACGATGGATTGACTGTCCAACTAACATGGGAGACCACAGCTGCCAACACCATTTTATTGCCATATCAAGCTGAGAAATTGTGCACAGTTGTCTATTTATTCAGTTGCATCTTTTGGCATCTCAGTTCTACTGCATAACGTTGCCATTCAATATAAATATTTGTAAAACAGTTAATTTGCAATGCCAGTTTGGAAGTCTTTTTTTTAATCAATGTAATTTTTGATTGCTTTGTTTAGTGTTGTCAGGTTTTCAAAATAGCAGTGATGGACAGTTGAGATTTTTGACATGTAGTATTGTCACTAGATCCCGTCTGATCATGGAAGCTATATAAGGTTACCTCTGATTCATGCTTGGATGGGAGACCACCAATGAATGCCAAGCGCTGATGGCTCTATTTCAGAGGAGGGGACTGCCAAACTACCTCTGAGTATTCCTGGTCCAAGAAAACCCTATGAAGTTAATGAGGTTGCTACAAGCCATCAGAGAACTTGAAGGCACACAAATTTGGCAGCCAAGGAGCTACTACATTTTTTTGTGATCTACCGGTGACTCAGTGGGTTAAAGTGCTGAGCTGCTGAACTTGCTGACTGAAAGGTTGCAGGTTTGAATCCAGGGAGTGGCATGAGCTGCTGTTGTTAACCCCAGCTTCTGCCAACCTAGCAGTTCAAAAATGTGAGTAGATCAATAGGTACCGCTTTGGCAGGAAGGTAATGGCACTCCATGCAGTCATGCTGGCCACATGACCTTGTAGGTGTCTATGGACAATGATGACTCTTCAGCTTAGAAATGGAGATGAGCACCAACCCCCAGAGTCGGACACAACTAGACTTAATGTCAGGGGAAAACTTTTACCTTTACCTACCTAAATACAAATGGAAACTATTGGTTTCAGTTAACTCCTGACTGTACCGAGCCACACAGCCCTCCACTTGACCGCAACGTGGAGGAGAGCCTTTAGCTCCATCGCTCCTGTACTATGGAACGCTCTCCCTCCTACAATCCGTGCGCTGCCCAATTTACTAGCCTTTCGTAAGGCCTGTAAAACCTTCCTGTTTACACAGTCATTTGGTTAGGAACAATACTAGGGCTTCCATGATACGGTCATGGGCCATGGCAATATGTGGCGAGTGTGCGTCATTGTCTGGTTTCAATTATGGATGCAACTGCTGGCATCCCACTGTGTTTTAATATGTTATTGTGTATTGTGTTTTATTGTGTTTTTACTGTGTTTTTAATTATCTGTAAGTCACCCTGAGCCACTCAGGAGGGGCGACTAAGAAATTGAAAAAAGAAAGAACCCACTATTGATTTCAGTTAACTCACTATTGGAAACTATTGGCTTCAGTTTCTTTGTAAATGTTATCCACATTCACAAGTTATATGGCAAACACATTTCTGTCTTTATGAAGGGCACACATGTCTAAATATGGGAGTTTTTTGCATCTTGATCAGTCTATAAAAGGACAAGCTTTCCAATCTATATGAATAAAAATGTAATGTTCGTTTGTGGGATTAACATACCTCAAAAACCACTGGACAAATTGACACAAAATTTGGACACAATACACTTATCAGGCCAGCAAGTGACCATCACTCATAAAAATACTGAAAAACACAGCAGAGGGGACTTAAAAAGCCAAAAAAGAAAAAAGATGCTGCAGTGCATGCGAAAAATGATTCCCCTGGCAAACAAAACACATAATAGCATATCCACACTCTCTTCCAGACTACAGCTCCCAGCATCCCCTAGACCAGACCCTTTAGGAGAGGAGAGTGATCCAAATGCACTGTTTCCAAGCTGCAAACTTTCTTCTCCTTGGATTTCTTTGAGAGCATCCCAATCCCTGAATATTTTCAATTCCCTATTCTTGGACTGAAACTCCCAGCAATCCTCCAGATAGATAAGATAGATAGATGAGATATAGATAGGTAGGTAGATTGATCAGGAGGACTGCTGGAAGTTGCAGTCCAAGAATAGGTAGAAAAGGAAGAAAGGAGAGAAATGGGAAGGGAAAGAAAAGTTGGGGGTGGGAGAGAGAACGAAAGAAAAAAGAGAAGGAAGTGTGAGGACGCAGCTTACAGCTGGCATCAATTTGCGAAGATTCGAACTCAAAACTGTGACAGGGTCGGCTATCCCACCGCTGCCACCAATTGCAACGATGTGGCATATGTCTGTCACCAATTATAAAGTAGCGTCTGGCCACTCTACCGGCCATGCTACCAATTATAAAGAAGTATATATTAACTACCACTAATCATAAGGATGTACTATATAGTAAGTATATTTTTCTGCCACTAAATGTCTGAGGTAACTAATTGGCCATCAATTTGTAGGAAGGTGTTTGGATTACTTCCACTCTAATAATGTTGCAATTAGCCGTCAGTGCATTAGCTTGACGGTTTCAAAGTTACAATTCTTCTTAGAGGCACAATTCTTGGTTGTTACACTTTCTTTAAAGAAGTTACAAAGTTATTCATTTCATTTCCTTTCAGTGAATATTATGAGATTATGCAGTTACACTTTCTTTCTTAAATGGTTCTTGTCAAATCAGTTTACAGTCTATTCCACTAGTATCTCACTAGTCTCAAACACAGTATTCCCTACCCTGGTTTATGTCTCCGCATAAATTATCGATTGACTCGCCTTAGCTCAATCTCTGAAATGTTTCCTTCTCCAGTCCTGAATCTTTAACCAAATCTGACTGGCTCCTTTATTTCTCTTTTATCAACTGTTACCTTATCCTCTCTTCTTTAAAAGAGAAATACTAAATCTTTTCTTCAGCTGCTCTCCTCAGCCGACTAATCCTAAACACACTCTCTACTCTCTGAGCTGGACTTGACTGTTCAACTGACAAACTCCAACTGATCAAATTCAAATCTCTCAGCATTCTAACCTAGCCTTGACTGGCTCCGCCCACCATTATTATGGTAACTCAACCTCCCTGCAGAGGCTGGCGCTTAGTATCACCCTGTTATGGCCTATGTTACTTTTAACATTTAACAGATATCTATAATTACATTTAACCAGTACTAAAAATTACCACTTCACCACAGGAAGGAAGGAGAGAAAGAAGGAGGAGAGAAAGAGGGAGGTGGCCACAGCAATGTGTGGCGGTGTTCTGCCCCAAGGACCTGGAAGACCCCTCAGTAATCCGCTTGACACTGGCCACGTTTAAATGCTTTATTTAGAACAGGGCTGTCCAACTGGCGGCCCGGGGGGGGCGTACACGGCCCCCCAGCCTGTTGGACACGGCCCCCGCTATGGCCCCGGCCGCCATTTGTATTTTTTTAAAAAAATGGCGGCCGGGGGAGGGGAGGGGGGGCAGGGAGGAGGAAGGAAGCCAGCTCCTCCTCCTGCACCCCTCCTCCGTCCCTCTCCGCGCCGCCGATGCGATGCAGTTTGCATCGGTGCCGCCGAGAGAGGGAGAAGGGGCGGTGGAGACGAGCCAGCTCTCTTCCTCCTCCCTGTATCGCCCCCTTCTCCCTCTCTCGGCGGTGCCGCTGCAAACTGCATTGCATTGGCGGCGCCGAGAGAGGGAGGAGGCGGCGATACAGGGAGGAGGAAGAGAGCTGGCCCTTCCTCCTTCATCCCTCCTCCTTCCCCTCCCGCTCTGCGGCTCACGATCGGAGCCACGGCGCATCCGCGGGGGAGGAGGAGGGGCAAAGGAGGAGGCTGTCAGCTGATTGCCTCCTCCTTCATCGATCCTCTTTCCCCCCGCGCGCGCCGGCGCCCGGGATTGGGGCAAGGGCGCGGGCGGGAGGAAAGAGGATTGACGAAGGAGGAGGTAATGCTGACAGCCTCCTCTTCATTGATCCTCTTTCCCCTGCGCGCCGGCGCCCGGGATCGGGGCAAGGGCGTGGGCGGGAGGAAAGAGGATTGATGAAGGAGGAGGCTATCAGCTGACAGCCTCCTCCTTCATCGATCCTCTTTCCCCCCCGCGCGCCGGCGCCCCGAATCGGGGCAAGGGCGTGGGCGGGAGGAAAGAGGATTGATGAAGGAGGAGGCTATCAGCTGACAGCCTCCTCCTTCATCGATCCTCTGTCCCGCGCGCCGGCGCCGGGGATCGGGAAGGGCGTGGGCGGGAGCGCGGGCGGGAGGAAAGAGGATCGATGAAGGAGGAGGCTGTCAGCTGATTGCCTTGGACCGGAAGAAGTTGGACAGCACTGATTTAGAATATTGATATATAGTAAAGAGGCTAGGATTATAGTCTAAAGATGTTGTAAGCATCAATAGATAGCAGCAATTGTCCAAAGAAGCAGGATACAAGATTATAGTCCTTTGGCAAACAGGAACAAAGCAAAGAGAATCTTCTTGCCCCCAATAAGGCTAAATCAAGGAAAGGTAAATACTTGACCCAAGGCTTGGCAAACAAAGTTCTAGACAGGCCCACTGGCCAGGCAAGGCTCCGTGAAGACTTGGCTTGGAGTTCTGAACGTTGGCGAAAGATGCCCATTGTCTCTGGGGCTGAATCTATATATGTCTTCAAAGCTTTGATCCTTTCGATGTTAAGTTGCGTCGAAAGTCAGTTCTCAAAACATATCCCAGCTGGGCCTCCTCGGGCCTTTCACATGGGAATGGTACGTGCTCCCAATTAGCAGAAGCACCTGGGCAAAAGGAGTCGACCCATCTCCGCTTATCAGGCCGAGAGGGAGCCGAGCTTCACTTGGCCTTGAACAATGAATGAACTGGGAGTCTTTGCAAAAGCTGCCTGGCCGCGGCTTGTCTTTTGGCCTAGCAGGCCTGACTGGAATAACATGGCTTGGGTCTGGTTTGACCAAGGAAACAGGTTGGGGACCATGCTGGGGTGTGACAAGCGGGTACAGCTAGTGCTTCTATAAGGAATAAGGTACTAATTTTCCAAGGCTTAAATAAAAGGCATTCCTTGCAATAAGAGCCCCCTTCCAATAAAAGCACAAGCTTTCCAACTTTCAAGGGACATCTCTTAGAATAAAGACACCTGCAAATTATAGTTTTATTTGATTCCATGGCGAGAGGGAAATGTAAATAAATGGAAGGAAGGAACCGGCAATCGTTTCCATGCCTCTGAGCCAAGAAAACCGGTTCGAATCTGAGCAATGCTTCTAGAAGGAATAACTCTGAGTTATTGGCTGATAATGCTTTCTCAATGCTCTACCACGAAGCCGGTCCCCTTCTGCCCTTCTGTCTTCGCCTGGCGCTGAGATTGCCAGACAGTGGCAGGGCCCATTAATTTTTAATTTAGCCCTCTCCACACTGCACTGCCATTGTGTTTTATGGGCACATTATGCCAAAATGAAGGCTTGTAAAACAGAGGATTTTAAGGTTTGAGAGAGAGAGAGACGGAGAGAGAGTGAAAGAAAGAGGGAGGACAAGAGAAAACCCTCATTATGCCTAATATGCATGCCGAAGTGGGAATGAACATGTATTTATAGCATAGCTGGGTATTTATTCGTGTTTGTATTATTTATTATCCCCTAATTTGTGACTTGGCTAGAGGCAGAAGATATAAATTAGTGTGTCCCCCCCCAAAAAAAGAAATACTAATATCCCAAACAAAAGCACCTCTGAATCTGAGGCCAAGATCAGGTTTTCAGTCAGCGTGCAGCTGCGGCAGGAATCTAAATCCCATCGCCATATTAAAGCAATTTTCTCTCCTCTTTCTTCCCTCCTTCCTTGCCCCAAACCGTTTACCATATGCAATTGTGTTCCCATTCTGTCACTCACACACAATGCAGGTGCCGAGACTGAAAGCTGTCTCTGCGTACCTTTCTCCTTGCCTCTTCCCTGGAAAGGCGTGCTTTGTGTATCCCTCCCTCTTTCCTTCCCACTCCACCACTATTTCTCAAAAAGGCAGGAAGCTTTCTAAACATATGCATATTCTGCTTATAAATGACAACACTCAGCTGAGTTTTGTGTTATGATGGCAAAACACAGTTACTAACAGCGTCAGGTGGTTGGAGAGTGATGTCTCGCCTCCTCGTTGTTTACCTGCTCAAGATATGGGAACACAACAAAGGAAAATATGCTTTGGGGGGATTTCGGTTAGCAGAAGCAATGCAAGGCATGTGCTGAAATCTCTTTCATGGGAAACTTGGCCTCCCATTTGTAAAGACATGTGGGGAAAATTATTGTGCTAAACTGCATGGAAAGTTATATCAGAAAAGCAAAGAACGCAATCTTTGGTATCCAATATGAATCCAACTAATCAATCATAAAGCCTTTCTATGTAGAAATGAAATAGAGTCAGCTCTCAAAGTCAGTTCAAGAAGAAGAACAAGGTGTCTGTCTGAGACCAGATGTGTGTATGTCTGTGCCTTCAAGTTGTCTTTGAACTTATGGTGACCTTATGAATTTCAGAGAGTTTTTTTGTGGTAGGAGACTCAGAGGTAGCTTTGCTTGTTCCTTCCTCTAAAATCTAGTCTATGGCACTTGGTATTTAGGAGCCCCCGGTGGCACAGTAGCTTAAAGCACTGAGATGCTGAACTTGCAGACTGGAAGATTGCAGATTCAAATCCAGGGAGCAGCATGAGCTCCCGCTATTAGCCCCAGCTTTTGCCAACCTAGCAGTTTGAAAACATGTAAATGTGAGTAGATCAATAGGTACTGCTTCGGCAGGAAAGTAACGGCACTCCATGCAGTCATGCCAGCCGCATGACCTTGGAGGTGTCTACAGACAATGCCAGCTCTTCAGCTTAGAAATGGAGATGAGCACCAACCACCAGAGTGGGACACAACTGGACTTACTGTCAGGGGAAAACCTTTACCTTACTTGGTATTTGTTGGTGGTCTCCCATGCAAGTACTCTTCGTTTTTAAGATCAGAAGGGATATGGTGCTTTTTGGGTATTTCAGCCTTTAGATGCCTAAGCTCCATTAAAAAAAATCTTCTTTGTTCAGTTACTGCAATGCTAGAAAATCAAATGAAAGAAAAAATAGTTAGGGACAGAATTCTCACCTGGGTGTGCAATGCTTTTGTTTTCAGCTCCTGTGACTTCCCTTTGAGCAGTCACTTTCTTTCTCAGAATAATCTACATCATAGGGGTTAAGCAGAGTTTCTCAAACTGTGCTCCTCCAAATGTTTTGGACTTCAGTTCCCACAATTTCTAATTCCTTATAGGATGGCTGGAATTTTTGGGAGCTGAAGTCCAAAACACCTGGAACAATTTGAGAAACCCTGGTTTAGAGCAGGCATGGGTAAACTTCAGCCCTCCAGGTGTTTTGGCAGTTGGGAATTGTGGCAATTGAAGTCCAAAACCGGGAATGTGGCGCAGCTGGCTGGGAGTCAGCTGCATATGTTCTCTACTGACCAGAAGGTCATGAGTTCAAGGCCTGCCCGTGTCGGGGTGAGCTCTCGACCAATTGTGTAGCTCATTGTCTGTCTATATATGTTGTATGTCTATGGCATTGAATGTTTGCCTGTATATGTGCATTGTAATCCGCCCTGAGTCCCCTGCGGGTTGAGAAGGGCGGAATATAAATGATGTAAATAAATAAATAAATAAATAAAACACCCTGGAGGGTCAAAGTTTGCCCATGCCTGAATTATTATTATTATTATTATTATTATTACATCAAACTTGTATACTGCCACTCCCCGGAGGCTCGGAGCAGTTTACAACAGTTTGAGTCACACACAATAATACATCAATACAACAAACTGGGATGGGGGAGGGGGGAGTAGGGCAAGAGAGGGGATGGGGTGGGAAGGAGCACAGGGTAGGAGTAAAGAGCCAAGAGTGGCTATAGTCCTGCTAAGGCATCATCTTGCCATCGAAGGAGGGAAGATTAGGACACCCTAATGGGATCACTGGTGACCAGTTGCAGGTACAAGGTAAGACCTGCGTTCTTCTATATGGCAGTCTGAGGTGGGGGTTCTGACGTGCCCGAGGAGTGTCCTTGTAGTCCTTCTTGGGACCAGAACATATCCCCCGGGGCTCCAGCTGCTTGTAGCGCGAGCTCCAGAGCGTCCTAAATGTAAATGACCTCTGGGTCCTGAACTCCATGGACATGGACCTCTTCACCTCTGACTGAAGGGGAAGAGGCAAACAGTGTGCCAATGGGGGGGGAGGGGGGATACGCCGACTCCTCCTCCAACTGCGCATCTGGCCCCTCCTCTGGCAACGCCTCCACTCGCCAGGAGAGACAGGTGGAATCGCCCTCCGCGCAGGGCCAAAGGAAGAAGGCGGAGGGGGCGGAAATCCCTCCTCCATCACGGCATCTCTGGGGGCCGGCGCCATCCTGCCAGACTCGCCCCAACCCCCCCGAGCTGGGTGCAGGTCCCCCGGGACCCTCGCCAGGACCTCCGGGTCATCCGTGGCCCCGGGTGCGCTCCTAGTGCTCTCTGGGAGTGTCACGCAGGCGCATCGGATGCCCAAGCGGGACCAAGGGCAACCACCTATCCCTGCGAAGGGGCAGTCGTTGCCGAGCGCACACGGTGTCTCTTCCAAAGGGCCCCCCTTCCGAGGGGACTTAAGGGGACAACTCCCTCCACCTCGGAGGGAGGAATTAGAGGAATGACAGGATATAAATTGAACTAATAAATGGGTCCACCAATGTTGTTTGGGTTCCAACCCACAATTTTCATCTTATCTTCTGCTCAGAAAGTATTACAATGATCTAACCCAGAGGTTATCAAGATGGAAGTCACTAAGTGTTGGAAATGTCCACCACACCAACTAGAGGGCATTTGGGAACAAAATGGTATGCTTTCTTTTACCCTAGAGGTATTAAAAGGCTTTTAAACATGGTATTAATGCATTTAAGAACTTCTAAATAGCATTTAGAGACACTGCGGACCAAAGGTATTGAGTCTGGAGACCTTTGGATTTTCACTTTGCCCACTATTTTGGACTAGCAGATGATCAGAAAGAGCTAGAGTTCCCATAATGGAAGAAAGCTGGGATATAAATCAATCAGGAAGCAAGGAAGAAGAATGATAAGAGGTTGATGAGAGGTCACATTTGCCAATCATCTTTTACATAGCATTCTCCACTATTATTTATTGTCTCGTCAACAATTCATTCATTTATGGTGTTTTAATCTGTAAAAGATAAATCAGCAAAGAAAAAGTCACTTTTGCTTTACATCCTGGTTAAAAACAGTCAGGGCCAAAAAATATAGCAAAATTGCCCCACTAGTACTACTATACAGTTCAAGAGCAATTTGGAGGGTCTTAAAACTGTTTAATGGGAGCTGGGACCATTGGGGATGCTGAAACAGACTTGGGGCCACATGCACTCTTGTGTGACAAGATGCAATTTACTTCAGTGTACAAGGCCTTTCTATCTATTTCTGTGAGTAGGAACATCACCCCGCACCTCCTTGCTCTTGAGTCGTAGGAAGCATTGAATGAGCAACCTGTGATAGAGGAATGTATCACAGTAGACATTAAATGAGAAATATGAATAAAGCTAGACTGTCTTGGGAGATATTGTATGCCTCCCCCAGCTTTGAAGAAAGGAAAGCGTCTTTGGTGGATCGCCCACCTGGAAGCTCAGCAGTCAACGCTCTCTGGTAAAGAGACTTCCCAAAGGAGAAAGAAGCTCTGCAGCTGAGAAACAAGGGAGCATTTCCCTCTCACTCCCAGTCTGACATATTTTAAAATCTTTGATATTGTTCACTCTTCAACTCACAAGCTTCACTTTAAGCATCAGCACGCATATGTACACAGAGAGAATCTGACTGTTATGTCTGGAATATACAGTATCCCTCCCCATACCATGTCCTCCCTAAGCTTTGCTTGTGGCACGGCATTAATATTCATTCTTTGCTTCTTGGACTCCAAGTTTTGGTTGTTTTTTTGCCCCCCAAAATCTTTTGTGAACCTGCTGACTTATCCCCTGATTCCCAGATCTTTTCTTATTCTAAAGTGGAAATACCAAGTGGAGCTGGAATAAGGATGTCCCATACAGAGGTGGTTGTTGTTGAATGCAGTCAAGTCATTTTGGAATTATGATTTTTTTTTCATATTAGGAGTGACTTGAGAAACTGCAAGTCACTTCTAGTGTGAGAGAATTGGTCCTTTGCAAAGATGTTGCCCAGGTGACACCCCGATGTTTTGATGTTTTATTTATGTATTATTTATTTATTTACGAAATCTATAGGCCTTCTCACCCCGAAGGGGACTCAGAGCAGCTTACAAGTAAAATGTAAATACAATATATTATTGCCATAGCACTAATATTAATATTATATATTACATTGTACTATAACATTATACTGTAATGTTATTAGTAATATTACATGTAATATAAAATATATAATAATAATATCATATTATTAGTAGTATTATATTGTATTACATTATAATATTATCAATATATGTATATAAAATATATTTTATTATATTATATTTATTATATTGTAAGCACAGTGCAGGAGGCAAGATGGAACTGCCTTCCTGGCCCCTCTGTTCACTCTGATCTCAGAGCAGCGGTTGGTGCTGGGGGGGGCTCCCAACTGATGACACTGGAGGCAAGATGTACTGCTTTCCTGGCCCCTCTCTTCACTCTGATCTCAGAGCAGCGGTTGGTGCTGGGGGGCTCCCAACTGATGACACTGGAGGCAAGATGGAACTGCTTTCCTGGCCCCTCTCTTCACTCTGATCTCAGAGCAGCAGTTGGTGCTGGAGGGGGCTCTCAACTGATGACACTGGAGGCAAGATGGAACTGCTTTTCTGGCCCCTCTCTTCACTCTGATCTCAGAGCAGCAGTTGGTGCTGGAAGGGAGGGGGGCTCCCAACTGATGACACTGGAGGCAAGATGGACTGCTTTCCTGGCCCCTCTCTTCACTCTGATCTCAGAGCAGCGGTTGGTGCTGGGGGGGGGCTCCCAACTGATGACACTGGAGGCAAGATGGAACTGCTTTCCTGGCCCCTCTCTTCACTCTGATCTCAGAGCAGCAGTTGGTGCTGGGGGCTCCCAACTGATGACACTGGAGACAAGATGGACTGCTTTCTGGCCCCTCTCTTCACTCTGATCTCAGAGCAGTGGTTGGTGCTGGGGGCTCCCAACTGATGACACTGGAGGCAAGATGGAACTGCTTTCCTGGCCCCTCTCTTCACTCTGATCTCAGAGCAGCAGTTGGTGCGGGGGGGGGCTCCCAACTGATGACACTGAGGCAAGATGGACTGCTTTCCTGGCCCCTCTCTTCCTCTGA